>CM024537.1:18826278-20033470 GCA_014182365.1 Eucalyptus tenuipes
AGTCAAGTACTTTTTTATGTCTTCCAAATACAGTCACAATCAGAAGTGGCTTCTAATAGATAGCGACCTTCTAGTTCCTACACATTGTTTCTTTTAAAATTTTGACCTGCACATGCAATCCGAGTACTGGACAAACGTGCACATTACTTGTGGAAGAATCCCAGATGGCAAGTGCTCTTGAGCTTCACTCCCGTCTCTTTTTAGCGTACCAAGTCAACCATCACAAGGTTTCTCTATGATACATAGTAAAACCAGATGCAAGTCTTTTCTTGATTGGAGCTTGGGGTTTGACTTGAAAAGTTTTTTAATTCATCGTGCAGAATTGCCACTTATGCAGACAGTCATGAGCCCGGTGTCCTGTGTACATGCAAGATGTTAGAAAATGCAGGCCAAAAGCTTAATTATAAAAAAAAAAAATTCAGATCCATTGTCAAGCAATGCGAGATAATACTTCAATACCCCTCTCACGTGCAAGCCGGGTTAGGAGCGGCTCGTGAAATTTGACTAATTTGACTAATAGAGGTGGATGCACTTCGCAAATGGAATAATATCGGCTCTGATATCATGTTAAAAAGTCCATCTCGAAAACTTAAACTTATAAGTTGAGGGAGATTGTATGAATATAAATAGCATTTAGATACTGATGTTAAGTGATGCAAAATAACACTTCAACAAATGGAAGGCCGAAAAGGGGTCAGCAATGGAAAGAAGCTTAATCGACAACGAAGATTTGAAAACAACTACGATACGCACCAGAGTTTAATTGACAACAAGATATATGAAACTACGACTAAAGCATGGGAAATGAAAGATATTTAAATTGCAAAAAAGATAAATTGCTGAAAAGTGAAGATAAATTTGCAAGTGATTGGAGAGAGCTTTACAAAGAGCAAGATTTGGCTATTTATAGCCCACAATTCACAGTTATTTACAGTAGTTAAAAACTCTCAAATTCAAATAAACAAATAACTTCCTAATGGCAGTTATAAGAAGTTTTGTCATTTACTATTATCCAGACAAGAAGTTATAAAATCCCTAAATTAGTGACAATAAAACATAACTACCCAATAGTTACATCTTTGTGTCAATTGCCCATTATTGATGAATTTGTCAATCAACTTCTCAAGTCTTGATGAACCTGCAAAAATTTAGGATTTTTCTTTACCACTTTCTGCAATTGTCCTCGCAGGTGAGGTTGATATAGGATTGTCATCCACAGCGCAGGACAAGCAGAGGATAATTGAGTCATAGTCCCTGCGAGCGAAATATCTACATGTTAGAGCATAGGGATGGTTTATTGACTTGTATTTCGACAATCAACACCAATTTCCTTCATCATCAGAGAAAATCTTCTTGTTTTACTAGCTATTTGGCGCATAGTCATTGCTCGAATTCTCATGTGCCACAGAGTTAGCGCATATAACCTGAATTGTCGGATGCTATACTTCATGCAAGCTATTCACCCCTCAGAGCATCTGGGAGACCGATGTAAATCAGGCCAGGGCAATCTTTGCGTGCCTAGTTCATGGGGTCTATGTCATTGAAAAGGACTGCCAAAAGAGGTGGCAGGCAACCGAGTTTCTCGCTCCACTGTGTGGGCAGTCATTTGATTTCTATTTACATCATGCTCGTATGGACGATGTTGATTCCACATCCCTTTTTTTTTTTTATAGGAAAACAGTAACAATCCGAACAATATTAAATTAACGCAACAGAATAGAATAATCTGTATAAACCTAATAGGAACCGATAGGGTAGAGCAAAATAAATATCAAACACACAAACATAAGGAGATAAAAAAACATCCTCAATGTTAGAAGATAAAAAAAACATCCTCAATGTTAGAAGATAAAAAACCATGGACTGGAGTCCACTAAAAAATCTTCACGATCAACAAAATCGGACAAACAAAGTTCTACTCTAGTAAAGACTAGAGGTACCTAGCGGCAAAAACCTCAAAAACATCATTCTTGACAATATGTATAAAATTTCACAAGAGATTAAGGATAAATTTGACCAAAAAAGCAAATTTTGATCAACTTATGAAAAACTTGATGTAGGAAGTTTCAAACCAAAATCAAACCGTTCAGATTCGAGAAGAGTGCACCACGACCACAATAACAAAATTCAGCTCAATTGGACCATGGATCAACCTCCAACGCTAGTTTGATGTAAATCGGATTGATTCCCAGACCCCAGATTCTTTACTTTCTCTTTTTATCTTGTTATTGCATTTTTTTGTAAACTTCTTTTGTTTCTATCACTTAAAAAATAATGAAAAACTATATTTCTCCATATGACTTATTATATGGACCCAAGCTCTTTTGGGCTTACTATTAGCTTCCTCCACATGGAAGTGAACCTAGCAAACAATTTTCATGTCCAACCCTTTGGCTACATCTTATCATTCACTGCTGCATACAGCTCCCAAGTACTTAGTTGCCTTCAGAGGCACTAGTGCTAAGTAATCAAGCTCGATCTGATGAGCGTCTTCCAGGCGCCCCCAAGGGCTTACGCAACAAGATAGCTGCAGAAATAGTGAGAGACTCCAGTCACTTCGGTTGGCATCACAAACGTTTGGTTAGCCGGACGTGGTCTAGGATAAGCCATCCCTCTGCTTGTGGGCAAGAACCTGACCAGGATTGGCTTTTTCCTCTTCAAAAATACCTCTACAATTGGCCATTTGTGTCCGCGAAGGTCGAGCTGATCGAACACTGCGAGCTGAAAGCTGGGTTTCGATTCGTGAGCCGCATGATCAGAGCAGGAGTTCTCAAAAGCGTGAGGACTTAACAGTGACAATAAGCCTTTGGTAGATGGACAATTTGAAGGTTTGACCACATGGATTTCCAACCTACTTATGAATCCACAGGATGACACATGCAAAGGCTACCCGTGGAACTTTGAGTCTCACGTGGCCAGGAGGCTACGCGACAATAGGCCAACGTGGCAACAAGCTCATGTGGTTGGTGCACGTTGAGCCTAACGTGGACAAGCTATGCAACTACGGGCTAACATGGCTGCTGACATGGCAAGTTACTGGACATAGGTTGATAGGGCTGCTAATGTGGCGGATACTCATTTGAGTCTAATGTGGTGCAGGCTAAGCGATAATAGACTAACATGGTTGTGGATGTCATCATCGAGCACGATGAACAATGTTGAGGATCAACATGGAGAGAGATACTATAATCAAAAAAGAGAATGACACGAGATGCGAGGTGTGCTTCAAGCGCTACATCTTTGCACTCGGGTGTGCACCCAAAATTCCTCGTAATATAAGAATATGTAGGAAAGAGAATCGTATAATTTCGGCATATTTGACAAGTGAGATATATGTGTTGGGAGTAGAAAACAAAAATCCAATATCTTCATTAGGAAAGTGTCAAAGTCTAAGCTCGAGCCATATTCACTCGAAACTTTGATTCAACATTATAGGTCAATTATGATATATTAACTATTTCACCACACAAATCCTCTAATGTGAGATTTTTATTGTCTTATGAGGACCGCAACGCCCACTTTCATTCCTAGTCGTATTCTCAAAACCAAATCTTATAGACTATCATTGGGATCACGTTATTACACCACAATGCCTACCTTCACCCTATGTCTCTTTCACCATATCGAACCAAGAAGGTAGCCCGGAAGGTGGAAACCGTGTTATCCACGAGGTTCCTTCCTTAAGATATTCACGAAGCCCTAATACACATTGAGAATGAGCCATCAATCAATCATCGACTCTGATACCAATTGTTGTGAAAAGTAAGCAATCAAATACTAAAATAATTAGAACAAGAAGACAGCGGATTTAGGTTATTCGGCTGGTGGGACCTACTTTACGAGTAGAGTAGCATATAATTCAACTATAAATCAAACGATACAGTGATAATTAGAATCATATTGGAGTCATTCAAACACTAACCCCCAATAACATTTAATAATTAATGTAGTGTTTAGCATTCATAATTTCTCAATCAGAATTCACAAATCTTACAAAAATAATTATTGGATTGAACACTAAAGTCAACTCTTGGATGCTCTTCACGGGGAAGCACGAAGAAGAGCCACCACTTATATATATGTAGAAAATAATTGGATAGAGAAACCCACTGAAACTAGGAATTCATGTTTAGCTAGAAAACCTACCCAGATCAGATTCCTTTATAGACTTAGACTTAAGTCATAATGTTAACAATATGCACAATCCGAAAATAATGAAAACGAATGAAGATACGGTGAATCTCCAGCATATATTTTTAACGGTCTAGGGGACACATATCCAACATATTCGTGGAATTGCAAATGTCCCGGTCTAGGGGACACATATCCAACATATTCGTGGAATTGCAAATGTCCCGTTGCAAGAGCATGAAGCCCAATCCATGGGTTTTAGGGGTAACCGGTCCTCGATCTAGTCCAGTTTCCAAAATTGGCAACTGGGGACCGGACCGGTTGGTCTTAGGATTGGGAATCGAACCGGACCGCCGGTCCGATCTAATAAAACTAATCACTTTTTATTTTCCCAATACTCGATACCATATGTATAAAGATAAAAAGCTAGTCACATTTATTTTTTTGAAAACGTTTTTTTTTTTAAAAGGCATATGTATTCAGTCCGATCCAGTTTCGCCTTGGAACCGGGAACCGAACTGGTACTCCCAGGAACCAGACCAAACTGACCGGCCCGGTTTGATCTGGACGGTTCCCAGTTCGAGCGGTCCATTTTGCACACCCCCAATGGGCTTGGGGTCTGAGTCTTCTTCTCTTCTAAGCGTGGCAATCCAGAAGCTCGAGGAGAGTATTGCATCCGTAAATGCGCTTCAAAAATTGCAGTTTCTATCCCGGGACATCCTGGCAATACTCCATGGTTCATGGTCGAATATCGGCAAACAATTCAAAGGTACGAAAGTCTGTCATCACCGAGCAATACAGGACGATAAAACCAATGTAAGGAAAAAGCTAGAGGAAACAGGTAAATGCGTTGCATATGCGCTTTTGCAAACAATAAGACCAGTCCTTGAGCAAAATTTCCAACTTCTCTAAATGAAACCATATGCACTTCCTCAAATTTGCCCAGTGTGAGTTCTTGTTAGTACAATTCATAATCAATGAACTTTCATGTAAAAGATTTTATCTCGCTGCATGAGCGCAGGAACTGCAAATTTTTGTTTAGTTTCCCTCCTCCCCATCCAAATTTCTGTGTCCAGCTCTGTCTATATATGTCTACATGGAAGATGTTACCGCCTCGCAAGAGGTGAAGATGCATCTGAACCAATACATGCCCGCTGAGATTTGCATTAGCTCCCTACTTCGATTCACCCTAAGTCTAAAGGTGATCAAGGGAAATTTGGGTTAATGTTTCGATCTTGTGAGCTCATAATGTTGTACAGTGCACCTATGGACCAGCACATGCAATCCGATTCAATGGCCAAACGTGCACTTGACTTGTGTAGGAAGCAAACGAGGGTGGACTTTTAAATTCGGGCTCTCTTTCTGCATACTCAAGTCTGCCATGCATCATGAGGCTCTCTGTGATTTTTAAGTGATTTGCGGAGTGCACACCAACTGCAAGTTTTTCTTATTTGGAACTTGTGGTAGTTGACTTGATAAAAAAAAAAAAAAAGCAGAGGTTTTCTAATGTCGCGCAAATTGCCAAGTCCTCACTCTCTGAAAGTCGTCAACTCGTTTGGCCTCCATAAATGCAGGAGATAAGGGAGGAAGAAGTGGCATTGCTGCAGGAAGAAGCCCCCTAATAGCGATTCGACACTTCTTCTACATTTCACCCGTAGCAGGTACTGTGTGTAGTGCGCACATTCCTCTCTTCCTTAGCAAAGCACATCTGAACATTCCAACTTTCTTATGGTACAGTGTTACTCCTTTCATGTCGCTCTTTCTTCATCAAGGAAGAGAACGTGTCTGAAAATCAGGAAATAGTGCAGATTTTACAAATCAGCAGAGTCAGGATAGTTAGAAAGACGTTCAGATTGTTACACCTTATGCCCCTCGATTCATATCTTTAATGACAGAAACATACCTAATGTCACTAGTACGGACAAGCTATATCAGTTGGTGTCTTTGAAATATCACTCTCTTTCAGATGAGTCGGTGAAGCCTCAGTACTCGGTCGTTATGTTCCTTGCGATTATAGATCACGTAGTTTTGTTACAGGTTGACCGTTTTTGCCCAGAAACAATGGCTTATCTCAAGGGCTTCGGCAATAATTTACCTGAGAAGGATGAGTTTAGCCATTCAGGGCCATCATTTCTCAAAGCCATTAACTGGTGCTGAAATCCATCTAATCTGTCCTCATCTCCAAATCTCCAATTACCTGATGTTAAAACAATAATCCAACTTTTGAGGATCTCATAGGGACGACACATATCACCGCAGAGCCATGGTCGTGAACTTAGTTAATGGAGCTTACATCATGGAAATGGATCATCAGACAGGACAGCAGGGATCCCAGGCTCTTGCTCTGCGGTGGCGGGAGTTCTTCAATTTCGAGTTACGTCAGGTTCTCGTAGATGAGGATGGTTCCATCATTTTCGGCACCATTTATAAGTTCGTGCTTCCGAATCAGGCAGGAAATGCCCCAGCTTATGTTGTCGGGTGATGCTCAGGCTGGCCACGGTGATAAAAGATTTCAAGCTAGTTTTGATGCACCTCTTGCACACGCTCGGTAGGTGCTTCCGCTTCAAGTCTGCTTTAGGAATGGTGGATCATCTCTTGAACTCAGTCAGGCCAGCTGATGTGTGGTTGGCCGGGCATTCTCTCGGAGCTGCCATCTTGTTACTCGTAGGAAAAATGATGGCCAGGTAGAATTTTCCTCTAAAGACATACCTATTCAATCCCCCGTTCATAATCGCCCCACTGGGGCTTATCAAGGACAGCGACTTAAGAGACAGGTCTATGATCATGAGCACGTTCCTTAAAGCTGCAGCTCTCGTTGCTCCGAACCCTCCCACAAATGAGCCTCTAGTACCTGACGAGTTCGAAGTCTTATCTTCTTGGGAACCCGACCTATTTGGTGAATCCTGGAGATGATCTCTCTTCAGGTTACATAAGTTTCTTTGAGCTTTGAACAGTGATGGAATCCATCGGAGCAGGGAAATTAGAGTGGATTGTGATGCTGTATTCACGGATTATTGAGAAGGATTTGAAAGCAGGAAGAGTCAACATCGTCCCTACAGCATGTCTCACTATCAATCTGAGTCCATCTCCAAATTTTAAAGTGGTGCATGGCATTGAACAGTGGTGGGACGATCGTACTGAATGCCGGGCCGTGTTGCATAAGTTCTTGCTGAAGGAAATGAAGTTTAAGACTATTGAAATGCAACCGATACACTCTCAGCAAACGCATGGGCGAAAAATTATTTCGAAACTGTGAAACGTTGAGCTCCATGCATATGGAATCCTGTTATAACATCATTCTTATCCATCTCTCTTCACTCACTGTGCATTCAACCAAATGTTAGAATAATGTGCTAATCTGTGATTTGTATTTGTTACATAAGTAAAACTATGATCATCCGTTTCTTTTTCTTCTTCTATTCCAACCTCCTCTCTTGATCAGAGTCCTTAGCATTAAAAGAAACTGAAAGTAGAGCATTAAAAAGTGACGGAAAAGATAATGTTTGCATTAGCAAGAGATCTTTTACATTCTTTCCAGCTTCTCGTGGAGACATATCAGCGGGAGAATTTATAATAATTTCACAAAATTGCTGCCGAAATTGTTATTTGATTGAATAGCGCATAATCTCTTTTTTTGGCAAGTCAGTTAAGCGCCCAAATATGATGAAAGATGTTGAGTACTTGATATATGTTTTCCGAATACAATCACCCGGTCGCCTTTGTTTTCTGACGTCACATTAAAATTCGCTTCTGCGACAAATGGAAGTCTTTTGGGGGGTACTATAGACTTCAGGATCCATCAGAAGTGGGCTTTTGATATCCAGCGACCTTCCTGGTTCCTGCACATCTTTTCTTTTTAAAATTTTAACGTGCACATGCATATGATTTAATGGCCAAACATGCACTTGAGTTGTGAAAGAATCATAAATGGCTTGTGTTGTTCGGCTTCAGCCCTGGCGCGCTTCCCGCAGACTGAAGTCAACCATCACAAGGTTCTCTGTGATACATCACGAAACCAAACGCAATTCAGATTGTGGTATGACTTGAAAAGCTCTTTAATTCCTTGTGCAGAATTGCCACTTATGTAGACACTAGACAGTCGTGAGCTCGTGCATCTTCCTCAAATGCAGGAAATGGAGGACAGAAAAAGTGGCGGGTAGTGGAGAGGAGCTTGGTTGAGTGAAGCTGCACGTCCTCCGCTTCCTCTGTACTCTTCTCAGTTTGCCGTCTAAACTACCAACTTCTCTCTTCTTCGGCGGAGAAAGACGCCAAAATGTCAAAAGTCAAATTTAAGTGAACGTTTTTTCTTAAAGTAGTAGCAATAAAGTAATCGTTGTACGAAATTTTTTGGCTTATGCAGTGTCCTTTTCGTCTTCTTCAGCGTTCACATTGGAGATTGCGACTCTTTTATGCCACCATCTAACTACAGTTTTTCTTGGTTCAATGAATGATGTGAGAAAGGGGGCCTTTGCATTTGCGTGCTTGATGTCTCGTAGGTTCCAATTTGACGAGGTTAATAACAGCAACTTTGATATCTTTCAAATACTATTTGGAGAAAAGCAGTGTACTCTGATCGATCTATCCCTGTTCGTTGGAGATCCTGTTCCTCGAGCTTTGTTTCACAGGTAACCATTAATAAAAGTACAAGGAGTTACGACAAATCATAGTGACATTACTATTGATCCATCCAGGAGGGACGGGTTTATGTAGCCTAGCCCAATCTCACCTCCACATTCCCAGTAATGCAGATCCTCGAAAGGTAATTGGCAATGGTTCTTGCTGGAACGAAGCCTAGTTAAAGGAATTCATGTCCTGGAACACGACCACGAAAGAGGACAGCATGGACCTCAGGCTCTTGCTCCACTGTGGTGGGGATTCTTCAATTTTCATTTAGAACACGTGCTTGTAGATGGTTTGGATTCCACCATCTTTGGTGCCATTTACGAGTTCCTCGCTCCAGCCCAACCACGGGCTCTCCCTTTTGTACCGGATGCCCAGACTTGCATTGTAGCCTTTGGAGGCACAATGCCTCAGCAGGCCAGCGTCAAGGGACTTCATGCTGGGCATGATATGCCTCTCGCGCTATGTCGTTAACGACGGAAAATCTCTGGCGGTACACTCACTTGGAGCAGCCATCGCGATACTCATGGGTTTGAACGTGGCCAGGAAGGGTATCGCTTTTCAAATGTACCTCTTCAGTCCACTCTACGTGCCTGCACCGCTAAGAGCCTAAGACGTATCAGGAAAAGCAATTTACGAGACGGGTGTATGATCATGAGCAGGATACTTAGAGCTGCAGTCGATTTTACCCCTAACTCCCCCGAAAATAGGCCTCCTGCAAATGAGAAGCTTGAAGCTCTAACTTCAGGGGCACCACGCCTGTTTGTGAACCATGAGGATGATACATGTTCGGGTTACATAAATTACTTTGTGCTTCGCGAGTTGATGGAATCAATCAGAGCAAGGAAGAAACAAAAGATGGCGATGCGACATTCCCTAATTCACCTGACAACTGATGCTCTTTCAAAGGATCCAGAATCAGAACCAGCGGACATCCTCCCATCATCTAATCTCATTGTGAATCCGACCCCATCTCCAGCTTTCAGACGGGCGCACCGCATTGAGCAATGGTGGGATCATCCTACGAAATGTCCGTCCGTGTTGCACATTTCCTTGTCGAAAGCAATGAAGCCCAAGACGAGCGAAATGCCTGGACAAAAGCTCTGGAAAGACGTCCGATCCGACATGTTTGGGAAGCTGTGAATGGTCGAAATCTGCCTAGAATCCTTCGTAACAGTATTCATTGTTCATCAATCTTCCTTTAATCACGGATTCCACCAATTTCAGTATCATTTGCTAAACTGAGATCTGATTCGTCCACTTCTAAATAAAGATCACATAGTAGTCAAACAAAAGATGACTATACTCACCAAGCTGCTCGTGAATCAACTTCTCATAAGCCCGTCAAGAATACTCTCTTACTTCCGAAATAGATTGGAAAACACCATAGAAATTCAATACAAAAAAAAAAAAAAAAAACGTGTTTATTTTTACTAGAATCACCATAGCCCACTTGGCTTCAAGAACCACTTATTGCCTCGTTGTGGCCAAGAAAAAAATTCTTGGGATTAATACCACAAAAAACTTCAAGTTGTTGCACTTATGACAATTTTATCATAAAACTAATTTTTTTACTATAAAAAATCACAAATTGATATACCGGTGATAATTTGACTTTCATTGGTTTGTCTTATATTTTACCTTCAATTTACTAAGTTGGATAACACATGACAGTTGACGGGTGTATCAGTTTAAAATTTATCAGTCGTTTTTTGCAAATGTACTAGTTTGTAGTTTTTTGTTGTATTAATATAATTTAACATAAACTAATTAAGAGTAAATTTGTCATAAATGTACAATTTTAGAGTTTTTTATTGTCAAAAAATCAATTTAGAAGTTTATTTATTATATATATATCAATTTAGAATTTTTCATGATATTAACTCAACGTTTTACAAGTGTTTTTGAGAAACATAACCCCTGGATTGACCATAGAGTACTAGACCCTGGAGGAGCGTTTAGGTCTAGGGCCAAATTTGGCTTTTTGGGGTCGATGGGGTTGAGCAATTTGCTCAAGCGGAGGCACATCGGACCCCAAAATGTATAAATCTGGCTAATCCGACCCCAAAATGTATAAATCTGGCTAATCCGACCCCAAAAAATTTGTCAAGAATCTCTTTGGGGTCTCAAAACGGTGTCTGTTTCAGTTTCAGGAACTTGAGTACGACAGTACTTCTCACGCTGAACTGAATTTGATTTACGTGACGCTTGAACCGGACTGATAATATGCTCTTTTTTTATGCTTTTATGCTGTTCAATCGTCAAGTAGATATACATCAAAAGGAAGCATTGGCATTATGGTGTGGCGCCAAAGTCTTGCCATGTAGGGCACGACCATCGTGGCAAAGAAGAACACAGACAATATCAACATCACGCTCTTCGATTTGTCTCCTAATTATTAGAAACTCCCAAAGATTGTAAGTCGAGGAAATTCAGAAACTCTTCTTTTCTTTTTTCCCAGATTGTGTGGCTATTAAGCTATTAGAACCGATGATTTGCTGATTATGTTAATGAGTGCACGCACCCATCTAGGGTCCATTGTCAAATTCAGTCGGTTGGGTTGAAATCTGCTTTTCTTTATTTCATGTTTGAGCGATAACCTTTTCACCCCCCCAAGTCACAGTCCCCATTAAGTTCAAAAACCCTAGTCACGCGCCCGGTTTTGAGCCCGCATCGTGCCCATAATACAAAAAGTTCGGCGTGGGACCTTCGTATCGTGACCTGATGAAAAACAAGTAACGAATTTATGAGAATTGGGGTTTTCTTCATTTTCTTTCACGAGAACAGCGTGAGGACACGGTGAGAACCCTAGATAAATGAGTATCCAAAACCGTCATTATACACACCTATATATTGTTGGCACTAGGGTATGATGATAGATGTCGAGCATTTGATTTACGTTTTCATCTAGAAAACAACAACCTCATCATTGTTGTTTGCATCCCTCCATTGAATTTTGCTTGCAATGTTGAATGAAAGTGGAAACGTATAAAGGAGATTTCAAGTCACCTAAAAAATAATTGTGGGCCTCTAATCATTAGGGCTGTGCAACCGGACCGATATACCCGGTTTCCGGACCGGCCCACCCGGAAAACAGGGTCGGGAACCAGTTCCCATTGAAACCGGTCCGGAAACAGGTTCCCAAAATTCGGAACCGGTTTAAACTGGTCCGGGAACAGGGTCCGAGTGATTACCCACCCGAAAACCGGTTCCCGGACCGGTTTTGGAACCGATTCTTGGACCGGTTTTGTAAGTAGAGGTCCAAAACCTTTTTTTTTTTCTTTCGATTTTTATTCTTACTCTTGCAATCACACAATGTTTTTCCTCTTAGCTCTCTCAAACACGCACGGCACTCCTCCTTTGTTATTCCTCTTCCTCCTTGCTTCCTCCATCACCGACTCCCTCTCGCACCGTCTGATGGACGGACGGTGTTCGTCGCCGCCAAATTCTTGTGTATCATATAGATTGGCTCGCCTAATTTCTCTTTTGTATAAGGAGTTATGCTTGCATAAATGAGTAGCTTCATGTAATAGTTGTGGGAATAAGACTAATATTAGACCCATGTTTGTTGCTAATTCTTTGCCTTATAATTTTATTTATTATAATTAGCCCTTTAGATCCTTAATTTTTCGTTTAGTCAAAAAGTTTATGTATTAATTTATTGCCAGTGCTTAATGTTTCAATATAAATTAGGAGATTACGTTATTTTCTCGCTTATTAATATAAAATTTGAAGTCGTATAGGATATTGGGAGATTGCAAAACAAATTCCAGTGGAAACAGGGTTGACCTTGGAACAGGATCAGAAAAACAGGGTGGGTTGGATATAGGGTTCAATACAAACAGGGTCGGGTATAAGGTCCAGAAAAGGGGAACCGGTTATAATAGGGTCGGGTATAGGTTCCAGATCTAGACCCTACCTACCCTGGACCCGATCACCCCTACTAATCATATCTTGGCCGGTATCCATCGACCTGCATAAGGTGTAGATCAGGGAAAAAAGGGCGTCAACGCTTGCTAGCGTTGGCTTTAATGTGTCATGAATGTGTGAATTATGTACAATGATACCGTTGGAGGTCCAACACCTAGTATTGCGAATGGGAAAACTAGTGCCTCATTTCACTAAGTAATAAAAATATAATATGTATCATTAAAGTAGTTACCTAATCAGTCTTAATTTATTGTTCCAATATCAATTCAATCATAAGTTTTTCAATTTTTCCAATTTAATCTTAAACTTTTGCACAAAATTTCATTGTAACTTTTCTATTTAATTTTCATCAGAAATTACTGACATGACGTCTAGTTATTGTCAATCACCCTACGTGACATATCACCACTTCAGAGATATCCGATAAAAATTGGTTAGAATGACTACATTGGAATTTTATACAAAGATTGAAGAATAAATTGATAGAAGTGAAAAGTTTGGGACTGAATTTGCATCTGCATAATAGTTTCAAAACATATTGGTTAATTTTTCCAAATGACAGGCATGCTCCAAATGTGACGAGGACATGTTTGGTGATTATGTTACACTAAGTTGGATTATTAGTGGGCATTATAACAGATAAACATCAACATCAGTGCTCTCTTATGGTGCCCCTTTCATCACATCTTATATGATTTAATTGCTTTCTTTTCCAGTTGTCCTAAAAGACAAGAGCCCACATTGAATCATGGCAATCCCACGAGACGAGTGCTTCTCTACCTTCTAAAGTTCGAACTTTTTTAAGTAGAAAAATGAGTGATGAAGAAGATAGCATGATGATATCAGCAGGGAGGATGCTTGAGAAGCCCACGGCAATGGCTAATCAAACTGATCTAGTGCTTGAACTTAAAGTTAGTGGTCCTCCCCCACCAATGCCTATCCACTCCAACTTGAGCATAGGCCTTTAGTTTTTACAACCAATCCAATCATGAGTCTAATCCTCCTTACCAATCATCTGGTGATTGGATGATCAGTACACGAACCGCGGCATTTAAGAGGATCGGAAGCTTGATTAGGTACACAAACGCGCTGCGTGAAACAATTATTTGGCTGGAGTGATCACGATCACGAAACTTCCCCATCAAATTCAAAATCTTCGTAGGGATCGGCTAAGTTAATCACTTGTCTAATTGCATGGTCCTTTCAATAACTTCTGGTTAGTTGAGGCCCCGAGGCATTAAAGAGTTGAAACTTATGATGATGTTGATGATGATGACATAAGTTGCTCAACAAGATCATGTGATCTCGGATAGAGATTACAACCATGTGTGCCCGCCCCACCACCGCCACCCTACCCTCACCCCCACCCATGGAAGATATGCACGTGCCTTGTTGCGTCGGTTCGTGGCCTGAATTCGTCGGTTCCTCGACGAACTCGCCACCTCGCCATCACCCCCTGTCAACTTGCCCCTCCTCATTCGAGACAACGATAGAGAAAAGCACGTAAGAGTCAACGAAATATGTCCTCTCGTCCCGCAAGACGTTGGCGACACTGTAGAGGGGGAAAAAGAGAGGGTAATTTAGAGTTCGATGAGGACGATCATGTGGTGAGGGAGATTACCCAAAAAAGGCTTTCGACAATTCACGTTGCCAAGATTTATCCTTCAAAGCGAACAATGTCTAGCTTATTTTAGGATGGGTCTTGAATTGAAATTGACAAACGATCGTGGAGGCACTATGAACCCAATATGTTTCTCCCCTTTTTGAGAGTTCAGATATGGTTACCCAAGAGATATGGAGACTCGCTTACAGAAATAATTGATCTAATGACGTGGTCAATAATTGACGAGGATCATAACATAAATAATTCATGAACTTTGACCCAATATGTAATATGATTTTTGAATTATTCATTTATTCAATGTGATTCCTAAACTTTAACTCAATGTGCAACATGATCCCTAAGTTTTTAATTTGTTCAATGCGATCTCTAAACTTTTTGTATATGTTCAATGTAATCCCTGAATTATATGAAAATTTTCATATAATTTAAAAATTAAATAAAAATATATCCAAAGTTTAGGAATTACATGAAACAAAATAATAACTTTTGGACCACAATACACATTGAACCAGTTCATATATCTACAATACACATTGAGCCAAAGTTCATAGATCATTTATGTCATTTTCATATTCGTGAATTAATTTTGTGAACCAAGTTTTACTATCCTTAACACTTTTCTTTTGAGTTTGTTCATAGCAGAAGTAGTGAAACAATATAGACTTTACTTATGATAGGAATATGATCCGTATCTTCTTCAAAATGGGGTATTCATAGTATTTTTGAGTATACGACGACGATAATATGACATTTGGTGATCCCTAAAGAAAATATCTATACTTTTTGGATTGAACCCAAGAAAATTATAGTTCTATGTCATCAGAATTTTGAAATAATTAGTGTGTTTACCTATAAGGAAAAAAATGGTTAATACCATGAAAATCACAAACCAATACACCTATGATAAATTCATCCCAAACTAATTTTGTAATCACTAAAAACTCTAAATTAATATATTTATGATAAATTTATCTTATATCAGTTCTTTTAAGGAAAAGTACCAAAAAAGTCATAAACTTATCACATTAGCATCAATTTAGTTTTAAACTTTTCAATTAGACTGATTTAGTCCTAAATTTTTTCACATTAGTACTAAGTAAGTCCATCCGGTCAATTTTTATCGGAAAAATACCACAAAAATCTGTCAAAAGCGTACTAGTTTGAAGTGGTTTATAATAAATTTATCATAGGTATATTAATTTTTAGTTTTTCATGATATTAGCCGAAAAAAGAAAGTAAGATTCTAGTCTATTTCCTATTTTTTTTTTTTTTGGTGCAACAAATTTGGACGACATAAATCAACGTACAGCAGGAAAGAAGAGCCCACAGGCTCGCACGACGTAGGTTTTCGTCGCCAGTTGCATTCGTGACACTACCGGTGTCGCTAAAAAGGTGTCGGTGAAGGCCCCAGTTATAAGAAAAACACCAAGCGCGCCGGTAGTCAATAAAGGCGAGAGATCAAATCATCCCACCGATTTCATCCGTCTGAATTGGCGATGCTTGGGATTGGATAGAACCTTCAAGCAACTTGCAATCCACTGTTCAAGGGATGATTACGGGGGGCCGTGGGACTTGCCTACTGGGCGTCGTCAGTGACGACCGATGTCAATTGAAAAGCGACGGTCGAATCGATTGAATTAAAAGCCCGAGCGAGTTACGTGGAACTTTGGATCCCTGGAGAGGAGGAGCCTAGCATCGTCTCGATTGAGAAGGTGATTGATCCAAGATGGGGGAAAGTGGGGTGGCTTTATGTCATTCGGCCGGTGTGCCCGGTTGGCAATTTCTCCTTTTGAAAATCGCACTAATTTCGAACTATATTCAAAGGGCTTGAACGGGGGTTCACCAATAAGACTTTTCGGGGCTGGATGGATCGATGGATCCACGTACCAAAAAAGCGATGCGTTGTGGATAGGGGTATGCAAAAGAACCGGGATCCGCCCGGAACCGGACCGGAATTGCCTGGAACCGGTGGTTCTTGAGGGAACTGGTCCGGTTCCCGATTCCAATTTATGGGAACCGGTTGGTACCGGTCCGGTTCCCGGTTCCATGGGTGGATCCGTTCAATCGGACCGATTGAATTATATTAAAATAATATATTAATTTTAATATTAAAAAAATTGAAATTACTAATTAATAAACCCAAATCAAATAACTAAAAAAATTAAGTCAAGATCGCGAAGAAGCAAGGCTGGGTAATCTCCAGTCAAACCAAATGGAGAGGTCCAGAAGCTAAAAAGTCCAATGCGCACCTTGAGTCCTTAACAAAACGCCGAGCAGTGAGTGGGCAAAAAGCAAGCACACGAAGAAGCAGGGCTGCAAGAGGAGGAGAAGAAGAATACGTCGGGCGAAGAATCAGGAATTTTGATCGAAAACCAAAGTTGTTTCGCGTCAAAATCGGTTCCATGGATCCACTCGGGAATCGGACGGACCGACGGTCCGGTTCCGAGTGGATCCATACAACTAACGGGTGGATCCCGATTCCAATTTTTCGAAATCGATCCTAGCGACGCGGTTCCCGATTCTAGGTGATGAACCGCCCACCCGAACCATGCACACCCCTAGTTGTGAACATGTGCAGGACGATGATTCTTCTTCTATTCTTTTCCCTCCCCCTTTTCCCCCTACTTTGAAGATATTCGGAGGACCGAATGTGAGATGGCACCCGAATGATTCTCACTTCATAAGATTGACATCCTTTAGCAAAAACTTCTAGTGACTTTGCCACTAAACGAGCACATAACCTTGATCCAATATGTTCGGATCTTGTCATGTCATCGCTTGTTTTGGTCGAGATGGGTCGGCCTATTGACAATCTGCTTGCTTTACCGTACACGCATTGTCCATAAAGTCATGCACATCTCTCTCTCGATCTTGATCTCGATAGAGTATGTATACACATATACAAAAATAAATATAGATATTAATATGTCTAAGGTGTGTTTAGTTCAGCTTTTCTTAAAGGACAAATACTACTTCCACTCAGCCTTGTAGCATTTGCAGAATGTTAAAATTAGAATTAAAATATTTTTTTCTTCAAAACTACCCTCACTAATTTTTATTTTTATTTTTATTTTACCATTCTTTGTGATTGTTCATCTTCTTCATGCGAGGGCCAACAAAGAAATGTCGATGGGGGGCTGACAAGGCCAGATCTACCCAACAAAGGGTTGGCGAGGGTCACGTGCCCAAGTGACCTTTGCTAGAGGTCGCATGACCTTGGGGCAACTTCCGCTTGGCTCTTGTGCGATCCTCGCAACCAAGCAACCTCCACCGATAGCCACTAGCATCAAATGTAGCTTGTCGGCAAACGTAGCCCTTCATTGACTCTGGAAGGATTTGGTCCTTTTTTAATAAAAAAATATAAAAAATACACCTAAAGCTCATTATATAGGTTTTTTTTTGCCAAATACTACTTGAACTTAGGGTGCATTTGTAAAGAGTTTTTATCAAATATAATTTGTGTTCCCTTAAAGGGTTTTGGTGTTGAATATTTTTATTACACCAAAACTCATTTGCAAAGTTGAACCAAACTCACCTAAATGCTATCAAATCTCACAACAACACACATACATTCTCACATTAAGTATATGGGGCATGTGCGGCAGCCGAAACTGAGATGACCCTTTTGCCTTGGAAGTTCATGCCCTTTTTTTTGGGAGGGAAAAGGAAGGGGAAAATAAACATTCCCACAGGATCTATAACAATGATAGGAGAGAAGGGACTTATCCAAATCCGCCTATTTTAAGTACAGGAATCCAATTTTAATAACGAATTAGATAATATAACTTAATCTTGTACACTAGTTAAAATACACATTTCTATATTTTGAGAATCCCGGGGGTGACGCCAGAGGACGAAAATCTCGCTTGGGTAAGGGGCAAAATTATTTATTTAATCCGGTCAACGGACAATTAGGACTTTCCGTAGGCGAGCGAGGACACTGTAGGGTTGGTAAGGGACCAAGCCTCGTCGTTGTCAATCGTTTAATCCTTTTCGATTGTGCACATGGGTTTTCGCTCGTTGACGTACGAAGATCAGATGAGGGGTCGAGACCGTATCACGCGTGTCCGCAGGCCCGATGTTGAGTCTTAAAAGTCGATCTCTTGCGAAAACGGCGTCTAGCGGTCGATGATCGGAGCATTAATGGAATTTTTTACCCTTGGGCGAATGAAACAATGAAGGAATGTTTGGAATCTAAGTGCAAGATATCAGAATATAGGATGCTTTCTGAAATTTACATGTTGTGATATTTCGCATTTAAATCACGATAATACCCATAACTGGGAAAATATTCCGAAGGATCATGAGCAATCTTATTTTGGGGGCGACACTTGTTTTAACCCGAGTCTATTTAGGTGGAGTTTCTTGCAATAGATGATTACAAGAGTTTCGTGTGAAACCCAATCAAATCGAGCGTTTATCTGAATTGACTTTTGTTTGGTCAAAATCTAGCGGGTGGCTACCTCCAAACATATTTTAAGGGGGTTGTTCACAAACTAAAGTGAGTATTACACTTTTCAAGAGGTTATAAATGAATAGGCGATAGCAGCGGACCGCGAGGGGCAGCGAGTGCCTTAAGGTATTGTGCAAGTTGTGATGGTCCCTCCAAGTGGATGACGTATTACAGTCATGGTTTGAATCATAATATATGAAATGTTTTCCCATATTCCCTGGGGAGGAAAAGGGGAAATTTGATAAATGAATACTTGGGTACCTTTACTGTCCCTAGAGTTCAGTGCTACATAGCAGTAGAAGTGAGCAGATAGCATTAGTGAGTAGAAGACAGCTCATGCATCCCGACACAGACCCCCTACCCACCACCGCCCTCCTCTCCTCCTCCTCCTCCCCCACTCCCTCCACCACCATCTCGACCGCCGCCGCCACCACTTCCCTCCACCATATAAGAAGAACCCCCTCCATCCTCCCACTCCCCACTCCCCACTGAACCAACGCACATCACACCAGAAAGGAAACCAACGCACCGTCTCGTCACCGCAAATGAACTACGGCAGGCTCCGACCCTCGGACCCCGGCGGCTCGGACCGCTGCGACGAGCCCGACGCCCCCAACCGGCGCGGCAGCACTCTCCGCCTGGTCCTCCTCGCCATCCTCTTCCTCGCCCTCCTCCTCGCCACCGCCGCCTCCGCCGCCGTCCTCGTCCTCAAGCTTCACCATGGCGGCCCGCCCGGCCCGAAGCTCTCCCCCAAGAGCGCCATCTCCCGCACGTGCGGCCTGACGCGGTACCCGGCCCTCTGCCTCGACGCGCTCGCGGCGTTCCCCGGCGCCGAGGGCGCCAGCGAGCAGGACCTCGTCCACATTTCTTTCAATGTCACGCTGCAGCGGTTCAGCAAGGCCCTCTACGTGTCGTCGACGATCGGTCACGTCCAGATGGAGCCGCGCGTGAGGTCGGCGTTCGACGACTGCCTCGAGCTCCTCGACGACTCCGTCGACGCCCTCCGACGCTCCCTCAACTACGTCACCCCCGGCGGTGCCAAGTCCGCCTCTTGGTCGGCTCAGGTAAGGCCGTGAACTGAACTCGCGCTTCGCTTGTCGAGTCAAAGTGTCTGTCGGTCGGGAGAAAAGTCAGAACCTGACGGCCCTTTTCATAGGACGTGGTGACGTGGCTGAGCGCGGCGATGACCAACCAGGACACGTGCGCGGAGGGGTTCGCCGACGTGTCCGGGGGAGTGAAGCAGCTGATGACGGAGAGGCTGAGGGACCTGTCGGAGCTGGTGAGCAACTGCCTGGCTATATTCTCGGCGACGGCCGGCGAGGACTTCGACGGCGTGCCGATACAGAACAGGAGGAGGAGGAGGCTGATGGGGAGCTCCGACGGCGACGGAATGCCGAGGTGGCTGGGGAGAGAGGAGAGGAGGTTGCTGCAAATGCCGGTTACGGCGATACAGGCGGACGTGACGGTGTCGAAAGACGGGAACGGGACGTGCAAGACGATCTCGGAGGCTATCAAGAAGGCGCCGGACTACGGTATCCGCCGGTTTATCATTTACGTGCGAGCCGGAAGGTAAAAATAAACGTATTTTCTTTTGTTTTTATTTTTTATTTTTAGCCTTGCTACTTAAGTGAGAATGTAAATATTAAAGATAATCCCCAAAAAAAGTTTCAGAAATTCTATTATTACTATTATTTAGCATTTTGAGCGGTGTTTTTCGTTTTTTTTTTTTTTTGGTATTGTGTCTTCCCAGTCGTCGCTATCATGGTTCTTCTCAATTTACTTTTTTTTTTAAAATTACTTTTGTGTTTTTTTTTCTTGGCAGGAGGTCCTAAGATTTATTAAAAGTGTGTACGAGGCGTGTGGAGCGTTTGTTAATTAATACCACTAAATATATCATGTGAGAATAAAACCATATGTTCGCATCGCGACATATTAATATTATTAAAATTAATATTTCATACGTTGCGAACTTACATACTCTCTGAGATATTCATTATTATCTCTATACAATTAATTTTTCTTATTTTCATAAATGATTCGAAGCAACGTACGTCATCTCCTTCCAAACATGTTTATGATAAATTTTCCAGTCATGAAGGGTGTTTTTAAGGATCCTAGTCCGACGCTCGTGGACCAAAACATTAGTCTTCTTTTTTTGTTCTTTTTTCGGTCCCTCAATTACTATGCCACAAATTACTCACATGTTTTATTTTCCTCAAATAATGTATAGTAAATTACTCAAAAGTGAGGCCTGATTTTCTCAGATCGGCCATGGAATCGGTCGGTTTGGTCTTAGATTGGTTCCTGAGGTACCAATTCAATTCCCGAGTCCAAAAATCAGGAACCTATTTTGACCGGTGAATTTCAGGTTCTTGCCTAGGCCTACTTACTTTGGATTCCATCACCACTAGCATTTGATTGACTTCACCATTTAGACCGGCACTGGGGTCTCCTTTTTCACTCTGTAGTCCTGCAATTATGAGGTCCCCTCGTGAGCTCGCCGCTTTCTGATTTTACCTTTTTGGACTTTTCAACTTTCGAAACTCACTTTGGTAAAACTTCTCTAGCCTTGGCATTTGGAATTTTCGCATGATTGGATCAGTTTCCTTTTTCGGATGGTGGTGGTGGTGGTGGTGGGGACGGTGGTGGATGACAGCGGACGACGCGCCTTGGCGCTTGTCTCCATTCGTCTCTTTCTTTGTTTTAACGATTGCGATCGCCGCCGGTTGTTACGCTCCCGGGGGTGCTCACTCATCTCGATTTTCCTGTCTTGTGATCTTCGTGAAATTTAGGTACGAGGAAGATAATCTGAAGGTGGGGAGGAAGAAGACGAACGTGATGTTCGTAGGGGACGGGAAGAGCAACACCATCATCTCCGGCGGCAAGAGCGTCTTCGACAACATGACGACGTTCCACACCGCGTCCTTCGGTAATAAATTAAAGAAAAGAACAAAAAGATCCGCCCTTTCTTTACGTTTCGGTCGCTGTATTTTGGTCGGACTTGCGTAAGCCACCCGCGGATTGGAAAATAGTAATAAACAACGACGACATAAAAATGAGAGGGAGAAGAAGTACAAGTGGTCATGTGAGGCGAGTAAAACGTACGTGGACTGTCCTTGGGGGTCAGAATTGCTTTCCATCTGTTCTTTTTTTTTTTTTGGTCGTTGATTGGATGTCCTCTCAACGTTTTGTCCGCATTCGAGAAATTTCCCCACTAAGGCTGAAGATTCGCCTGTGCATGAGCAGCTGCGCACTGCCTCATTGCACACCAGTCCTTCAACGTAGAGATGATGAGATAACGAAACAAATCACCATTTAACATGATTTATAGATTTTTGTATAATCATTAGATTATATAAAAATATTCAATATTAATTTGAGAAAAATATTGAATATTTTTATATAATTTAAATATTAAATTGAATATGCGTCAAAAGTATAAAATTACATTAAACAAATTAAAAATTTAAGAACAATTTGTATTATTTTTCCTTTTTTAACAGCATGAACAGTCAGCTTTTGTGCGGAGGGAATCGAGTTCCTCTCACCAGTGAAAGTAGATTAGAATCCACAATGGATAAAAAGGAAACATACTAAAGCTTATGTAGTAAATGCCATGACGGAGAAATCAGAATGTTTTTTCCTTTCCATCTTCTCAGTCCCCACGCACGTTCATATTCAACCTGAATAGGGCACACCTCCATGTTTCCTTGTACTGCACGACCTTAATATCATCAATGTCATGAATGCAAAGTCTTTCTTCCTCTTTTTTTTCCTCTGTTTTTCGAGTGGATGTCACGTTGCTGGTCCCAAGTTGGAACCTGGGGCCATAGAGGGAAAAGAGATTTTGAGAAAGGAGACTCGTTCTTCTCGAATAGGTGGGACATGGTCATGATTCCTTACACAAGTGTCGCTCAATCTTGTCTTCACTTAGATGCAAACTGTCCTGGTGATGAGCTCACATGAATCGATGACCTGAACAGAAGGTTGTTGACATGATGAGTGTTTGATTTCCTGTGTGATGTGCTTTAATATATGCCGCCTGCAGCTGCCACCGGAGCTGGGTTCATCGCTCGGGACATCACGTTCGAGAACTGGGCTGGGCCTGCCAAGCACCAGGCCGTGGCGCTCCGGGTCGGGGCGGATCATGCGGTGGTCTACAGGTGCAACGTCATTGGGTACCAGGACACGCTGTACGTCCACTCGAACCGGCAGTTCTTCCGGGAGTGCGACGTCTACGGGACTGTCGACTTCATCTTCGGGAACGCGGCCGTCGTGTTCCAGAACTGCAGCCTCTATGCCCGCAAGCCCATGCCCATGCAGAAGAACACCATCACGGCCCAGAACCGCAAGGACCCGAACCAGAACACGGGCATCTCGATTCACGCCTGCCGGATCCTGGCCGCGTCGGACCTCGCCGCCTCAAACGGGAGCTTCCTCTCGTACCTCGGCCGGCCCTGGAAGCTGTACTCGAGGACCGTGTACATGATGTCCTACATCGGCAGCCACGTCCACCCGCGGGGCTGGCTCGAGTGGAATGCCACCTTCGCGCTCGACACGCTCTACTACGGCGAGTACATGAACTACGGGCCGGGCGGGGCGATCGGGCAGCGGGTCAACTGGACCGGGTTCCGGGTCATCACGTCACCGGTGGAGGCCGGCAAATTCACGGTCGGGCAGTTCATATTCGGGACCTCCTGGCTGCCATCCACCGGCGTGGCGTTCCTGGCCGGACTAACCGTCTAACCAACCGATTTCCAAAAAATCAAGGAAAAAGAAAAAATTAAAAACCATCGTGGGCTCTCTCCTCCCTGTAATGTGATGCGCATAGTTTGGGAAAGTTTTCTATTTTTTCTTGGGTTAATTTTTTGTAAGCCGCACTAATAATAATTGTATGACGCCGCTGCTAATTTATTGCATCTATCTTTAGCGTTCAATTCCCATTTTAAGAACCTCCGTTGGATACGTGACGTGCTTCTCCACATCCGCATCTCGCGAAACAGAAAATCCGACAGCAGCAAAGAAACTTCAGTGGGCAAGATCGAATCGGAGGGGGAAAGGGCTTGCGCAAGTTTGACTCGTGCATCGCATGAATCTTGTCGGGTTGTGCGACCGCTTTCCCGCCTCGGAAACGAGAGGTCTGCAGCGCGGATCGGGGGTTGTCGGTGGTGATGGGGAACATTGAATGCTGCTACCGACCTTTTTCCCTCGATGACCCACCACCGCCCCTGTTTCGGACGGAATCGATGCGAACTGACCAGGGGAGCGAGAGTGCATTGAATTCCTGGGCCTGCTGGCCCTGCGGGTGGGGACATGGTGGGTTAAAGTCAAGCCACCGACATTTACTTTCTTCACGGTTGAGAGCCAAGTGGGTCGCTATCTTTTTCAACCACTCTTGATGGATTTGCATGGATCTTGTGGTCTGGAGATTTTATGACTGAAATTTGCCAAATTAGATCGAGCTTCCGAGCCCAAGACTACTTATCAACTTATCTCGCTTCTGTTTTCCGGACCCGATCGTGTTTGAACTCTTTGATATACGTGCAAACCGAGCCGAGTCATTTCTGTACCAGTCGAAGCCGCCGGGTTGTCGTTTCTATTTTGTTTTGATTACTTTATCAAAATCGCGAGCCGTGAAAGACTCATGGACCAGAAACGTTCACCGTGAGTTCGTAGAATTCTGAGCTTTGAAGTGTTTGCAGAACAAGATTTTGGAGCGCTGAAAGAGGAAACTGGAAGGAGCTCTTGGAATGTCCAAATACGCGTAGACAGCTAAGAGTCGTGTCGTCAGGTCTTATCTCAATCACATGGTTTTTGCAGGTTTGCAGCTACCCCGCATATTCAGCCAACCCAATTGGTCCCTACTACGTTTTTGATTATGAGAAACCTCGGTCTACCCCCCTAAGATACGACAGGGTATCCATCGAGTCGAGCTACCGCGACAAAATATCCAAACCCGAGCGGACTAGAACCCGAGTCCCGTATCTAACTGCAGTTGCCGAATGCTCGTTGCAGCTGGCGTCTTGACCATTTTGAGCTTCGGGATGATTTTCACTTCAAGAAGGAGAGAAGTTCCTTCCTAACTACTGAGACGAACATATCCCGATGAACATATCCCTTCGTTGTAAAAGTCAATATATACCAAAGAAAAACTTAAATATTTTGTTCAAATTATTCTTCTAGAAAGATTTTGACACACACCTCAAAGCTTAAAACTGACTGATGGATATGGAAAGTTGCTAAAAGTTGGTAATGTTCTGTAGGTTAAATTTTCTTCACAGCAACTTATTAATGGCTAGGGAAAATAATTGATTACTAATAAGATAATATACCCTTTTTTCCCTTGAATGAGACTGTAGAGAAAGAGCACTTCAAATGCTTTGATACACTGATTTTAGATTACTTCCTAATCTACCAAAGTTAGTAAATAATCCAAAGATTGAGATATGTAATCCTCATGAAAATTTATGATCACAAGAGCAAACCAATAAGCAAATGAGATATAAAAAAATAAAAAAAAAAACTCGCTTTCCAATATCAAGGTACTGAGCATGATATAAAACAAGACTTGGGAATACAGTTAACTTCGACATTATTGATGTTTTTGCAACTTCCCCATTAAGCTCCTTAAAATTACAAGGCAAGAAAGCCGCATTTATATGACATGAATCACTTACACCCTCACATTCCATGTATAGCACCTCCGGAGAGCTCACCGTCATCTGCAAGAGGCCGGGATATCAACACTGGCTGATTGACTGATGATTCAGCGACCGTGCCGGTCTGCATCGTGCTAGATGCTCTTCTGGTGCCAACAACAGATGTCGTCCATGTTGCTTGAAATCATTCATGGCGGTTAATCGATAAACTTCGCTATGCGGGTAATATCTGAAGCTTACACCTCTGAATCTTCTACCTCGGAACTAAGCACAAAACTCGGGAAGGCCAGCGTAATGTCCCTGCAAAAAGAAGGGAAACTATTCAAAAAATGCCTTGCTAAAAATTATGCCAACTATTGTACAACTACTTGACGCCAAAATCTCAAACACCGCAAGGTGAACAAGAAACAAGTGAATTGGTTAGTGGGCATGAATGGGACCTCGCCATGAACAAGGAAGTGCTTAGGATGATTAGGAATTTGTGAATGTGAGTTTGTGCCTCGCGTAATTTGTGCATTATGATGACAGGTTTCAGCAGAAAGATGCAAAAACCAAGCATTTCATATAGATTTAGTTAAGTGTGTATTCTATGAGGACGCACTTCAAATACGGTAGCGTCATGTTCCTGATCAGCGAAGGGTTCTTGGACACAAACTCCTTCCATTCTTCCTGGTCGATCTTCCCATCACCTTTCGCATCTGCTTGGCTGAATGTCTGTTGAAAAGAATAAATAATCAGCAAGAATCTTTCATTTGACCTCTCTATTTGAAGAGAAACAGAATGTAAGAAATATGAGCACCTTATCCACAATCGTTTCAACAAAATCCTCTGAAAGAACCAGATCTGATTCATGTAGAAGTGCCAATACCATCTCCTTCAACTGTCCAGGCCAACCACAAATTATATGAGCAGAGAGATGTAAAATAGAAGATGCTCATTTCTAAATGAGGACATTGGAAGGCTCAAACAGATCAACATATATTGGAGAAAGACATTCAGATAGGTTTAGTCTCCTTAAACCAAAACAAAATGAAAAGGAATTAAAGGAACACGATTGTCCCTATTGGAACTATTGGCAGCACTCACCTCCTCTCGCTCGATGTATCCAGTGTTCCTCAAGTCGTACAATCTGAAAGCAACTGATACAAAGATCCTCAGATATTAGCCAAAGCACATTCATTTGACCACGTTAAATGAAGAAACTATAAAACATAAAATTAGAATCAAAGGGAAAATGCAACTCTCTTACATGCAATTTTGTCTTCTATTGGTGCATTTGGATGAAAGACACCCAGAGATCTGACAAATTCTCCAAACTCAATGACACCATTTCGCTTCACATCAAATAGATCAAAAATCTGGAAAATATCATCAATATGAATGTATTTAGATAGAGATAGAACACGTGTGTCACGTACATAACCCCACGTCTAACAAATCAAAAGCAGGAAGCCAAGACCGAGTTAAAACTGCAGCCACGTCAAACTACACTTCCTCTAAAATTTAGCACTCAATTCAAATGCAGCAAATGAGATATTAATAGTATACCATTAGCCATCTATTCATTTCTTTTGTACTCATTTCAGGAGATACATCATTTTCATGGTCAACAACATACAAACTTAAAGTCTGAAGAATCATAAAAGAAAATAAATGAGACAGCACACAGACCCTGTCAGCGAAGAGATTCCTCTTATTTCTGTTCCTGAAAAGAGCAAGATTGAACTCTTCCTGAAAAAGTTATGATAAAGAAAATTAATCATCCAGTTCTACTATGCATGAATATGAGAGCCCACGTTAAATAAAAGCACACCTTGTGAATAAGGCCGTCATCAATAATTGAGCTGCTTAGCTTCTTAAAGAGCTCATACAACGCCTCCACTTCACTTACGGTAACTGGAGTGCATAAAATCAAAGTCACAAAAAGCCATCAACCTTATGAACACACTGATATAAGAATAAACAAACAAAAAAAAAAAAAACGATTCTTTATTAGATGATACTGACTCCTAAGAGGATGAATGAGTAAAAGAACTAACAATATCTTTAGCAAAAAGAATACTGGCCAAAGTTAATATTTCCTTAGGGATAGAATCCCTAAAAGTGGCTGTTCCATTCAAAGAACATTAAAAATCAGCAACTCCATATCCATGCACTATTAAAGACCACCAATTTTTCTACAAGACCATACCATGAGGCCGAAAGAAAGTGCCCTTCATTATTAAAAATAGTTGGGCAGGCCAACACTTGGATCTCGAACTCTGTACTTAACATATATATAAGTCCAGTGATCTAAAGAAGTTCCCCTCATCCATTTATACCAATATTATGTTCCGCATTGAAGATACATTGAGAATTGAGATGGATAAGATTCGACTCAGGTTGTATCCTAGCTTGAAGTAAGGCTCAAAATGAAAATGCATATTCCATATCAAGCCGCTGTGGCCATTTAACTCTCCAACATAAATGCATACTCACAAGGTGTCGCAGCAGCCAGAACAGTAGGCTCCTCGTACCCAGGCGTCTGCTTAACACCTTTTGAACAAAAGCAGCCCATGTACTATGTTTCCATCAAAAGTATGACAACTGTGCTGTAGGACTGAAGAAAGAAACACCTGCGAGTTCCAATATATAAACATTTAGTCTGCTTCCTGAAAAGGAAGTATAACAGAGCTTAAATTCCAGCCTTTCATATCAGTCGTTTCTGTAGACTCTGTGCTCCTGATAAGCAAAGGAGAAACCAGGACTGTCCACAATAAGAAATAAACCAAACAAGACAAGGAACCTACGATCACATCCAAAGCGGAGTTTGGATGTACATATCTAGTCATGAAAAGATGAAATAGTATGTGTTATTTAGAGAAAACAAAAGTAAATAATAAAAAAAGGCAAGAAAGCTATTGCATGCCTCTGCAATTTCTTAGGTTGATTACCAAACTGCAACAAAGCCTAAACCCAAACTCTTCATGCAGGTAAGTGCGATGGACACAGATAATTTCAAACCCAAAGAACGAGCCTTGAGCAACTGGCTGTGCATCACTAGGTTAGACAGCCATTGAATACACGTATTGTGGTTGTATATTGACAAAAAGACAACATGTCCATAGAGACACTGAAATCATATAAAAGAGACAGCCATGGTAGAGACCACTACCCAGTAATGTGGCGCCAGTTATAAGTTACCGGCTCAATGGGACATGTAATCTGAATGCAGGAAAGAAAAATAACAGAGTATACGGTTAATAGGAAAAATGGTCAACCCATCTAAACATCAAGTAATTTTTTGAGCATGAGCATGAGACTACGGTAATACTCTTAGGAGGTGTTACAGCTACTTTTCAAGTGATGGGTGTCGCCTGCACCATCTTTACTAGCATATTTATAGCCAAAATGAAATAGATTTGGATCGCCAACAATATTAGCAGCAGGGACCACTAAGATCATTTACTGAAATTTTTAAGCGGAATCAAGGAATATCTCCTTTCAAAGGACAAGTCCCATGAGACCATAGAACATCACTACAATCTTAGTATATTTTAAGAATGAGTCTATGGTATCCAGTGCATAAATAAAAAGGACAGGTTGGGAAATTTCAGACTCTTGCGGGCGACAAAGACCAATATCCTTAACAATAAACAAGTTGTCACTGGCGAAGCCTCCTAAACAGATCGGACCTCCCCTGATTAACTCCTAAAGTAGTTCTACAACCCAAATGGTTCCGCCAAAAAATACCGACACAGGACAACAAACGAGCACAAATAATAAATTCACAAGACTCACTCTTTTTCCGGTGAAGCAGACAAGAACCCAGATTATTATATAGAAGCGTAGAAAAATTGATCGACTCCAAAAATTTTCACGTTCAGTAGCAGACAGACAGAATGTGGGCTGGTTTTCCATAAGACAAATGAGAGATTAAGAAACGGTGTCGTGTCTCTGAAGGGAACAAGCGAGGCACATTACGCCATACAAATCGTTGGTTTGTTTTCTACTCAAATCAATGTAAGACGTCCTAATCCTCGATATAAAAAAAGAAAGAAAAGAAAATTCGTTGCTGGAGATGAAAACTGGTGCAGTAAGATCTGGGAAACGGCGGAAGGAAAAAAGAAAATGCAGAATGCAATGTCCTTCTAGACAAGCGTCGGATACCCACTTGTGAAAAAATATTTTAAAAACAAGACTTCGCTATTCTTCCCCTCTTCCTAAACGTTACGACGAGGAGTAAAACAAGAAGCTGCCTCCCATCAGCTCGGACCCAGAAATGATTCGAGTGATGATCCTGTCCCACGAAGGCAACGAGGAGTGCAATCATTTCCCACCTCAAAAAGCAATCCATGGAGAGCCCAAGAAAGCGTCCCCCCGGCGCGACACAAAAGCCAATCTCGCTCGTCCACATTCTTTTTTTTTTTTTTTTTCTTTTTAGTGCGAACGAAAAGCAGCCCCGCTTTCCATTTCAACTTCGCACAGAAACTCCGAACAGAACACCGGGCGATCGAACGCGCGGTCGAAGAACGGGGAAAAGAAGACGCCGAATTGATAAACACGCACAACCGGCGATCGCGCGCCCACGCGTCCCAGAAGAACGAATTCGCGCGAGAGACGGGCCGACGACTCACCTGACCCGGGAGAGCAGCGCGCGGGGTTCCGAGCTTCCGGGGCTTCCTCCGTGCAAATCCCAGGTGGGTTCCGCGCCTCACCTCCTTCTCCGTGGATCTACCGCAAGAGCGGGAGGGGGAAGCTTCGCTGAACGAAGGAAAGGTCCAGAGCTTTTCCGATGAAGTGCTGAACTGGGGAGGTACGATGAGGGAAGATCGCGTACTTTATAGACAGCAGAGATACAGAGAGAGAGAGAGAGAGCGGTGTTTGACACGTTCCCTTGGGGTCCAAGTGTCCCCACGCCCGCTCTGCTGCTGACCTTTTTCTCATTTTATTCTCCGAAATGCGTGAAAGTTACTTTCATTTTTAAAAGAAATTTACATATGGTTTTGGGGCCTACGTGAATTCTAAAAGGAAAAAAAAAAAAAAAAAAAAGAGATAAAGCCTTTAACTATATATCACTACTAACACTTTATGGTCCCATGCAGTTTTTTGTTTTTGCCTTTTCTCAATGACATAATCATTAATTGACGACTTATGTAATCCCTTAAGCATTAAAACCTTTCATGATATATTACTACCGACACTTTCTGATTCGGCTGATTCTCTTTAAAAAAAAAAACCCAACTTTAGGTCCGATTTTGCCTAAAAAAAAAAAATCTTCGACTTTTACTCAAATCCCGAATACGCCCATGTGTCGAAAAATCACCAGGAGGCTTGTTATTGTTTAATGCGAAGATGAGAGTTTTGATGAAGATACGTGTTCAGATCATGGACTTTTAACTGACCATGATATCGATTATTTTGAAGAAATTAATTGCTATTTTTTACGTGTAAGATTTGGGATTAGAGTGAAAATTGAGAAATTTTTTTTTTTTGGACAAAATTAAAGAAAGAAATTGGAGAAATTAAAGATTTTTTTATAAGAATTGACATTGGACCTAAAATTAAAGATTTTTTTATAAGAAATTGGACCATTTAGGATCACACGTAGTATTTGTTTTTTTTTCCTAATATGAAAAGTTCAATAAGTGGGTGCTCATTAAGGGAAAAAAAGAGCTCTTATTTGTTTATCATATTAAAATACCTTTCTATTGATGAGTCTAATCAAATGGGCATGTGTAAAAATGGACGAGAATTCAATATCGTTGCAATTTAATGTTGCACACACCGTTCAAGTATCATGTCATCAGGAAGAGTACATTAATGATATCTCTTCCTCACAACGTTACAGGGGTGAATATCAAACTCAAAAGTTCTAAATTTAGGATAATAACTGTAATCCGCGAGTGACAAATTCAACATTTTTTTTTTCGATCCTACTCTATTCCTACTCTAACTCTCACTCTCGACTTTTATCCCCGCTCTCCTCGTAGCGCGTGGGAGTCGAAACCCACACCTAAAACTATATCGTCTTCACCCCAATCCCCCCTGAGAAAGTGGAGATTCGAACTGCTCACCTCCCCCTTCCACGTTGGAAGGGTGGAGCAAACCCCAGTGGTTGACAAATTCAACACTTAAAAAGCGCAAAAACAACATAATCAAATTGAATATACAAAAATCGGTTTATTAAGTGATGTGGCGGGGCTTCATTGGGGGTTTCACATACAGCTCACTTATTTATCGCAATAATTATGATCCGTCGCATGATTTAAAGTGATTTTAGCAGATCGAATTTAGTAAATGTTAATCATTGGGGGGCCAAGTAAACGATGCCTGGAAAGGAAAAGTCTGAGAAACGGGGATCTCGCACTTGCAGTTTCATCGGATTTGGTACTTAGTGGACGCCGATTTTGACAGCGAAACCAGCAACTTGCTCAGTCGCTCTTACGTAGGGGGGATTTTTGTTTTGTTTTTTCCTCTTTTTTCCGAATGAAGATAAAAGAACAAAAAAAATGCCATTCAGCAAATCATGTAAAAGAAAAAGGAAAATCAAATATCGATATTTGTAACAACTTGCTCAGGTAGATTAAATTTCCTATGAAATAAGTAAACTGAAAATTCTAAAACATGTCATATAAGTATAATTGAGTATTGAAATTTACAAAAAAGTGCAATTACGTGATGAATATTGTCAAATTTGTGGCAATCGAGTATTTCCATTAACTCAGTTTCAACTTAGCTGACAAAAAATACCTACGTTGCTTTTTTAAATATTTTCTTTCTTCTACGTGGTAATGACGTGATTAAAACATGAAACATAATGTTAAAACAACGTCATTTAGATCCAAATCTGATTTTTGATATAAATTTATATAAATTTAAATTAAAAAGCTAAATTTAAAATATTAAAAAAAAAAAAAAAAAAAAAGGTTGAGGAACCAGGCAACTAAGAGCTACAAGCCCAATGGTCGCCTACCATTGGCCGAGGCATGACCCTTGCCAACCATTGTTTACTTTCGTTGGCCCTTCCTCATGATGCTGGGGTGACAACATAATGAGCTACAAATCTCTCACCTCCTCTTTTTAAAAAAAAAAATTATGTTTTATTAATTTATTTTAAATAAAATTTGTATTATATAATAGATTTAGACCAAAATGATCTCATATTAGCCCATCATCACATAGGAGAGAGAAAATACTACAAAAAGCCACATTAATATTTTTTGTTAGTCAAGTTGAATGGAGTTAATTAAATGACTCGATTGCATCAATTTGATAAGTTTTTTATATTTGATTACATTTTTTTTATAAATTTTAGAACTCAATTGTACTTTCATGATAAATTTTAGCATTTTCTAAACAGTCATTCAATGTAATAATCAATCAAGGCGAATGTCACTTATGAATAAATATCCTATGATGATGCCCATCTGATGTAGGGATGATCAGTTTTTTGATGAGCCGGTTTTCGATCTAAAATGGGAACTGACCTTGGGACTCGCAGTCCCAAGTTTTTGGAATCTCAATTCTAAAAGCGCCGGGATTCGAACTTCTCCCCTTCGTGAGGAACCAACTCAATTTTTCAATTTTTGTATTCCGTAGAATATCAAATTACTATAGTAAAATATAAAAATTGCACTATTTCGTTGCAAAAATGTGTTTTTTTTTTGTTAAAAAAATTTGTGCTATTTAAGTGGTTATGTTTTTTTCTTTAATGTGGAAGGTCGTGGTTTGATTTTCAATAAGCAAAAGTGAAAGAGGCTTCAAAATTAATTCAATATGGGAACCAAATTGATTGAATCAATCCTAGGTCAAATCCAGGTTCGTAAAACTAGAACTAAACTAGTTCTCTATTGAACCAACTAATCCAGGTAGGACCGATTTGATTTCTGATTAAATTGGATCTGGTGCACACCCCTAATTTGATGTGAGACTTGATATTTTCAAAGTTAGGCCAAGGCTACTCAACCATATGAAAACCTGATAAAGTGAAATTGACATGAAATTGGACCTAAAATTAGAGATTTTTTTTTTTTAAGAAAATGGACCCCTCAAGATCATATGTAGATTTTTTTTTCTCATGTAGAAAAATTCAATAAATAGGTGCTCATAAAGAAAACGAAGAAAAAAAAAATAGCTCTTACATTTTTATTTATCGTGTTTAAACACCTTTTTAGTGATAGGTCTCATCAAATGGGCACGTGAAAAAATAGACAAGAATTCATTATCGCTACAATTTAATGTTGCACAAATGGTTCAAGTAGATGTCATCTAGAAGATTACATTAAAATTTATTGTTCACAGCGTCACGGTCTAAAAAAGGCCAAAATTAAGAACAGCAACCGTAACCCTCGCGCGATCCAGATTCAACACTTAAAAGCGCTGGAAGCAAGAATTTGATCGAGTGTATAAAAATCTGTTCATTAGGTGATGCGGCAGGACTTCATTGGATGTCGCATATGACTCACTTATTTAACAGTGCAATTACAATCTGTCACATTATTTACACAAAAGAGGCTTCAAAATCAATTCCATCCGAGAATCGAATTGATTAAATATGTCCTAGGCCGGTTTGAGGTTCGCAATTGGAAACCAAACTGGTTCTCCATTAATTCAATCGATCAAGGCAGGTCTGACTCGGTTTTCAATTAAATTGGATCTAGTACACAACCCTAATTTGACGTGAGATTTGATATTTTCAATATTGAGTTGAGGCTACTCAACCATATAAAAACTTTATAAAGTGAAAGTTAGACGAAACTATGTTTTCTTTGTTATGTAAACTTGATAATGAGCTCTTTATTTTTTTTTTTTTTTTTTAAAAGAAATGTTTAAATACCTTTCTATTGATATGTCTAATCAAATGGTCGCATGGAAAAATGGACTAGAATTTAATGTCGCTGCAATTTAATGTTGCACAAACAATTTAAGTATCATGTCATATGGAAGAGTACATTAATTAAATTTCTTGTTCACAGCATCACAATGATGAACATCAAACTCAAAAAGGCCAAAACTTAGGACGGCAATCGTACTCTGCGCGTGCTCCAAATTCAACACTTAAAAAGTACCAAAAGAAAGAATCAGATTGAGTGACAGAAATCATTTCATTAAGTGATGTGGCGGAGCTTCATTGGATGTTGCATACGACTGCTTATTTAACGCTGCAATTACAATCTGTCGCATTATTTATTATAGTGATTTTAGTAGATTGAATTTAGAATATTTATTATTGGCCCGCCAAGTAAAAGAACCCCGGAACGGACAAGTCTGAGCGATGGGGATCTCGCGCCCGCCGTTTCAATGAATTTGGCACTAGTGGACGCGGATTTTGATAGCGAAACCTACAACTTGCTCTGTTGCTCTTACGTACGGGGGGGTGTTTGTCTTGTTTTTTCTCCTTTTATTTTTCCGAATGAAGAACGAAAAAAATGCTATACAGCGAACCACATGACCAAAAAGGAAAACCAGATATTGATTTTGTATAGAGAAAAGTGGAATAGAAGTTTTAAAACTTATCATGAAAGTATAATTAAACTCTTAAACTTACAAAATGTGCTATTAAATTTTAAAGCATGTCAAAAATGTGCAATCGAGTTTTTCTATTAACTCCATCCAACTTGATTATCTGAAAATCCTAACATGGCTTCTTTTAATATTTTCTCTCTCCTATGTGACAATGGCGTGGCTAAAATATGAAATATAAGGCTGAATCAGCATTGTTTTGGTTCAAATTTGATTTTTAATATTTTATGTAAATTTAATTAAAAATAGGCTGGATTTAAAATATTAATAAAAATGGTTTTGAGAAACCAAGCAACTAAGGGTTGTCGCCCTGCAGCTTGGCGAGAGTCGCCAACCACTTGCCAAGGCCCAACGACCACCGTCGACCATCTCCCACCGATCGTTGGGGCGATGGCAATGAGGGTTGCAAGTTTCTCATCCCCTTTATTTTTGTTTTAAAAGAATTTGTATTAAAAATCAGTTTTGGACCAAAATGACGTTGTTTTTGCCTTGTCATCACCATATAAAATAGAGAAAAAGATTAAAAAGTCATGTAAGCATTTTTCTTTAGTCAAGTTGGACAAAAGTTAACAAAATGACTTGATTGCATATTTTGCAAATTTTAGGACTTAATTATACATTCATGACAAGTTTTAGTAATACACTTATCCCATTTCTAGATGAAGTTCTCTAAATAGTCATGGAATCTAATAATAATTTAGGCCGAATTTCCCTTATGAATAAATGTCCTATGATGACGTCCATCTAATGTAGGGGTGATGGATTCCTTGGTGGGTCACTTTCCAATTTTAAAATGGGAACCGACTTACTTTTTGTTTTGCTATAATAAAATATAAAAGTTGCACCATTTTATTGCAAATAAATGTGTTAGTCTAGTGGTTATGTTTTCTTTTTTATGTTGACGCTTGAATTTTGATTTTCCATGGAAGTGAAAGTTTTTTTTCCTGCTGAAATAGGCTTCAAAATCGGTTCAATCCGAGAACTAAATTGATCGAATCAATCCTAGGTCGATTTTGGGTTGGTGGAACTGGAGATCAAACTGGTTCCCCATTGAATTTGTCGATCCTAGAAAGTTTGATTTGATTTTTGGTTAAATTGAATTCGGAGCACAACCCTAATTTAATGTGAGATTTGATATATCCAGTCTTGAGCTGAGGCTAATCAATCATATGAAAACTTCATGAAGTGAAAGTGAGGCGACACGATACTTTCCTTGTTAAGTAAAATTGTTTATCTCTAAAATTCAGAATCTCATCTCATTCTGCGTCCATCTATTTTGTCCGCAAATCCCCGTTTATATTCGAACTCCGTAAATTCAATGAAACTCGGCTCGATTAGCTTTCGAACGCTGGCGAAATGGATGATTTATGTCCCAACACCCCAACCCAGAACTTACTAGTCCTTAAAAATTAATGAATTTCTTAATAACCCCGCAATTTAATTCACTCTAAAATTATGTTATTTCCGTAGAAAGTATACTGATAAAAATATTCAAAAGAACAACAGAATTTTCCTGAAATTTGACCAAAATGAGTTGAGACAAGCATATCAGTCATAGTGACATACCCCGTGCAGGCATATAACTAAATCAATAATTCTTCGAACCTAGACATTAAAAATGCGAATTATGCAGTGCAAACAGACATAAAAAAAGAAAAATAGTTGCATTATCATCAGATTCATGAACCCCACGCAATCAACCCAAGCAAACCGGAGCTGTATTGCCTCGCATAAATAAAACAATCATTTAGATTCCCGCGATGCATAATAGCAGAAGTTGTCTCTCTCATGCTGTACAATTGCAAACACCTGTGAAATTCAAAATTAATTAAGGATTATAATTCAAGCATGAAGTAAAGAGAGCACAGGATCTGGGGCCCTTGGTGGAGTTGGGTTTGAATCAGACAGCAGGCACCTCACATACGATTGTCTTAGAAGTGAGCTGCCCAGTTGCTTGTTCATTTGCAAGACAGGCTCTGCCCAAGTTTGGCCAAGCATTATAGTCAATTCGCGAAAATGACACAAGTGATCTCTAAACATTAATTCAATGTGCAATGTCTCTCATAAATTTTAATTTGTTCAATATAATCATCAGCTAGTGATAAATTTTCAATGCAGTCCTTAAATCTGTCAAATGACAAATCAGACATCGTTTGATAACGTGAATTGTAATAGGCTAAGTTGGATGGAAATGAGGAATCAACATGTATCTCTTTTTATGCATCTACTTTAAAAAAGAAAAAGAATATACTGGGGAGTTAACATTCACATTGTTATTTGATGATGCTGATTATTATATCTTGTTTTGAAATAACTATCTTACTCAGATAATCTACTTGAAACTCTCTCTTTTTTGTTGTCCAATATTTGAGCTTAATGAATTAGAAGCCATATCAGCAAATTCCATTAACTTGAATTAACGAAATGACAGCATTGGATATTTATCACATATTGTCGGGGATTAAATTGAATATTTAACAACAATTAACAATATCACATCAAACCAATCAAAAGTTTGAAAAATGTTATTAAATACATTAATGGATATTCATTATATTCATCTTATATAATATACTTATTATGGAATATTTATATCCTACATTCTAAGTACATCTCCCTATCCAATAGATGTATTATTCAATTCATTGACATTAATAATAAGTGCATCCTTGTTTTCTTATAAATAGGAGTTTAGTTTTGTCATAGTTGTGATAGAGTGAAGGAAAGAAAAATAAAATAGTAAAAATAAAAATTTCTCCTCTAGCTTTCTTTACAATCTTTGATATATGGCTTTCTCTATTATTTTTTGTGTTTATCTGCTTTCTCTACTTAATCTCTCTCTATTTTCTCTACTATATATTTGTAACGCAATATTTTACAACATGTTATCAGCACGAAGATCTACCAATTGAGTAAATAATTTTTGCAAGGTAAGTGTTCTTTTTGTTTTCATTAATCAACTAATATTTCATCTTCTCCTATCAATTCTTCATTTTTCTTTTTCTTGGCCTGAAACCAATTTCAAATCTAAAAATATCCTTCTACTCTAAAGTGGCGGTGGATATTTGGAAATCCTTCTAATTAATTTAAGGATTTATTTTTGCGAGAATTATGACAAATATTGAAAAGCCCAAAGTTCACATTTTGGAAGTGAGTAGAAATAATTATCTATCCCGGTGCCTTGACATGTAAATGCACCTTCAAGAGCAAGGTCTCGCTAATGCAATTAGAGAAGATGGAACCTCAAACGTAAAAAATAAAGCAAATGCACTGATTTTTATTCGTCGTCATTTGCATGAGAGTCTGCAGACTTAATATTTATCCGTTCGAGACCCTTAGACCCTATAGAAGAGGTTGAAGGTTAGGTATGATCATACCAAGATTGTTATCCTCCCTCAAGCACAATATGACCGGCAAAATCTCATAATGCAATATTTTTAATCAGTGTTTGAATATAACTCCGCTTTATTTGATCAAGCTCACTGATGCGGAATTGTTAGAGAAAACTTTCTTCTCGTTTCATGCTTCGAATTTTGTATTGAAACAGCTATACCGATAGCGTCAATTTGCCACATACTCAGAATTAATTTCTATACTCCTCACTGCTGAGCAAACTAATGAATTGCTGCTCAAAAATCACGATCTTAGACCTGCTGGCTCAAAGCACATGCTAACTCTGAGAAAAATACTAGCCATTTTCAGGACTATAAGCACAGGCAAGAACATAATCCTAGAAGGGATAACAGGAAATTTAACCGCTCTATGAAATCTAACTTTGGCTTGGATCATGACAAAAAAAAAAAAAGGAGTCAAAGAATGTGACTAATGAAAGTATTTGACATCGTTGTGGCATGAATGGACACTCATCACGTACTTCTTGTACGCCAAAGCACTTTGTTAATCTATATCGGACATCTTTAAAAAATATGGGCAAGCATGACAAATCTCACGCCATTGAAATCAAGCCTATTGTCGTAACCACTATTGAGGCCAACAATATCTATGTTGGTGGGATTTCTCTTGCTCCTAAAGTAGCAAATGCATCTCTAGATATCTTTGATTTCTTTGAGAACCTCTAATTACTTTGATGAGGTATTAGACTGGTAGGTGACAATTTAGACTTCGAATTTTGTGATTCTAATAATTTCTTTTCTAGTTGCTTTTATTTAAATATTTTACCCTTTATTGTTCTCTAATATGATTATGTAATGAAATGCTTATAAACCATATATAATATTTATTACTTTGAAATTTTATTTGACTCTATAACCAATATGCAAATTTTATTATACTTGACACCTGAAGTTGTCAACACAAATGCAAATGGAAAATACTGAGAAAAATGAAGATGTTTGTTTGTTTGATAGTGCATCAACACATACTATATTTCGTAGTAGACACTTTTTCTTGAGTATGATATTGCGTAAGGCCCATGTCCATACAATATTAGGTCCTATTTCGATTATTGATGGTGTCGAGAATGCCATAATTGTTTTGCCAAATGGCATCATCTTGCATAATGAGGATGACGTTTCTAAGCAGTAGATCAAAAAGGAATCTGCTCAGTTTCAAACATGTATGCCGTAATGGGTACCATATTGAGATTATTTTAAAGCAAGATAAGGAATATATTGGCATTACCTCGCCCATCCATGAAAAGCTAAAAGCTTCTTCTATGGATTTGTATTGTATCATGATTAAGGCCGTTGAAAGCTACGCCACCATATCCCGAAGATTGGTGAACTCTGATTAGTTTTGATTGTGACATGATCGCCTTGGTCACCCTGGTCCTTCAATGATGCGTAGAATAATTCAGAATACAAAAGGCAACCTTTAAAAGATACGAATGTATTGTTGTCAAAAAATTATAATTGTGAAACTTGTTAAAAATGAAAACTTATTATCAAACCTTCTATAACAAAGGTGAATCTTGAATCCCCCTTATTTCTGCAAATAATTCAGGGTGATATTTATGGATCAATACAATCACCAAATGGACCGTTTCAATATTTTATGGTATTAGTGGACGCATCTTATAGATGGTCTAATATTTGCCTATTATCTACATGTAATGTCACATTTGCACGTTTACTTGCATATAATATAAAGCTCCAAGCACAATTGTCTAACTATCCAATTAAAAGTATAAGAATGGATAATGCTCATGCATTTACATCAAAGAGTTTTGATACATATTGTGCCTCGCTCGGAATCGAGGTTGAGCACTTGGTCGCATATGTTCTTACTCAAAATGGATTGGCAGAATTCTTGATTAAACATATCTAAATCATTACCCGCATTATATTATTTAGAACGAATCTCAACGTTATAGCATGGGGTCTTGCAGTTTTGCTTGTGGCAGCCCTAATAAGATTGTGCCCCACTGTTAGTTTTTTACAATCTCCCCTTCAAATGGTTCTTGGTTATGAACCTGATATTTCATATTTACGCATTTTTTGTTGTGTAGTATAGGTGCCCGTAGCTTCGCCAAAAAAAAAAAAACGAAAATGAGTACCTAATGCCGTTTGCGTATTTATGTTTGGTTTAATTCATCATCCATCATTAGATTCTTAGAACCAACTATTGATTATACTTTTACTGCTAGATTCGCAAATTGTCATTTCGATGAGATTATATTTCCATCAATTGGGATACTTACAACTTTCATGACTGCAACGCAGAAACCAATTAAGGTTTTTTCTTAGAATGAGAAAAATTTATCTGAATTAGACCCAAGAACTTCTGAATATAAAAAAAAGGTACAACTCATAATCAATTTACAGGCTATGGTCAATAAACTCCCTCACGCATTTAGTGATACTACTAAGATAACAAAATATCATATTCCAGCTGCAAATGCTTTAGCTAGGATAGTTGTTCCCGATGGACAAGCTAAAGTGGATCAAAATCTCTCATACTTGAAGCGTGGTAGACCGATAGGATCAAAAGACACTATTTCTCGAAAACGAAGAAGAAAGAATCAGGAATCCACTTCAAAGAGTGTGGTGTTGTGCTTACTTCCAAAGATCTTATTGCTCCCGAAGAGGCGCAAACCCATGAAAAGAATACCAACCTTGGGAATATTGAGAATTTCATTACATATTATAGTGAGATTTGAGATCGAAATGAAATCATCATTAATTATGTTTTTGCATTCTCGATTGTTCATAAAATTATGGATGATGATTGTGAGCCTTAATCTATTATTAAATGCCATCAAAGGCAAAATTAGTCTAAGTGAGAGAAAACAATTAAGGCTGAATTAGCTTCCCTAGCTAAACAAGAACTTTTTGGCCCGTAACTCGGATCTCCGATAATGTAAAACCCATTGGATATAAATGGATATTTGTCCGGAAACGGAATGAAAAAAACGAAGTTGTCGAGTATAATGCCCAACTTGTTGCCCAAGAATTCTCTTAGAGACCTGTGATTGATTATGATGAGACATATTCATCCATGATAAATATAATTACATTTCGTTTTTCCATTAGCCTGGTACTCTCTAAAAGATTGGAAATGCATCTTATGGACATTGTGACGGCATATCTATATGACTCATTAAATTTTGATATTTATATGAAAATTTTTTAGGGATTCAAAATGCCTAATTCATTCACTGCCCGCAACTTATTCTCAATAAAATTGCAAAGATCTTTATGCGGGTTAAAAGAACCCAATCGCATGTGGTATCAACACCTAAGTGAATACCTAATGAAAGAAATGTACAAGAATGATCTTATCTGCCTATGCGTGTTTATTAAGAAATCAGAAACTGGATTAGCTATTGTACCAGTTTATGTCGACGATATAAATTTAATTGGAACTCCAAATGAGTTAGCTAAAATTGCTGAGTATTTGAAAAGGGAATATGAAGTTAAAGATTTGGGTAAAACCAAACTTTGTCATGGTTTAGAGTTTAAGCATAAAGCAAATGGAATAAGGGGTTTTTGTTTGTGTTTCTTTTTCTGTTTATGAACACAAATCTTTTTTTTTTGTTCCCGGGAACAAAAAAAGAACAGAAATGCATTTCTTTGCGTTTTTGTTCCAAATATATTTTTTGTTCCCTGGGAACAAATTTGGAACAAAACAAGAAACAAGAAAAACGCAAAGAAACGCTTTGGAGAAACAGCAAATTTTCTCTCTCTTCTTTCTTTTTCTTTTTCTTTTCTTCTTCTTTTTTCTTTGGCTAGTCACCGGCCTCGGCCATGACTGGCGACCGACCGTCGGGGGCTGGCGACACCGTCGAGGGCCGGAGACCTCGCCGGAGCATCGCCGGCCCCGGCGAGGCTCGGGCTCGCCTGCATCCGGCGAGGCCGCCGGCCCTCATCGGCCGATCGCCGGCCATTGCCAAGGCCGGCGACCTTCCAAAAGGAAGAAAATAAGAAAAAGAAAGAAAAATAAGAAAAATAAGAAAAATACAATAAAAATATTAAAAAATTAAAAGAAACAAAAAAAAAAAGAACACAAATTTACCAAACGTGTTTCTGTTCTTTTTATATTCCAAGAACAAGTTTACCAAACGCGTTCTTCTATTCAAAAATTGTTCCCTAGAACAGAAAGAAATAGTTTTTTTCTATTTCTATTCCCTGGAAGAATTTTTGAACAGAAACGTTACCAAACGCACCCTAATCATCCATAATCAACATACATTGAAAGAACTTAAACACTTCATCATGGACAAGGCTCATCCATTGAGCACCCCTATGGTTATAAGGTCTCTAGATCCCCGAAAGAATTCGTTTCGTCCTATAGAATCTAATGAAAAGATAATTGGTCCTGAAGTACCATATCTTAATGCAATTGAGGTTTTGATGTACTTGGCACAATGTACAAGACCAAATATCGTTTTTGCGATAAATTTATTGGTACATTTTAGTTTTGAGCCAACTCGGAAACACTGAAATGGAGTTAAACATATTTTTCATTATCTTCGAGGAATCATAGATTTGAGATTATATTATTCCAAGGATTCCACTACCTCTAGTTTAGTTGGATATGCCGATACTAGATATATATCTTATCCATATAAGGCTCGCTCTAAAATCGGTTATTTATTTTGTTATAACGGTACCGTGTTTCTTGGCGTTCTACGAAACAATCGCTAGTTGTTACATCTTCTAACCACTTTAAGATTATTTCTTTATATGAAGTTGGAAGAGAGTGTGTTTGGTTAAAATATGTTATAACACATATTCACAATTCTTGTTATTTAATACTGATTACAAATTCTCCCACTATAATTTATGAAGATAATGCTACTTGTGCTGCACAAGTTAGGAGAGGATATATCAAAGGTAATAGGATCAAGCATATTTTGCCGAAATTTTTCTATATTCACGAACTCCAAGAAAGTCGACAAATCAATATTAAACAAATTCAATCCATAAATAATCTTGTAAATCTTTTTACCAAATCATTGCCAACATCAACTTTTGATAAATTAGTATATGACATTGGTATGCAGCGAGTTCATAAGATGCAAGATTGACTAGCCCCAACAATGGCTATATGGCCCAATTGAGAGGGAGATATTATGAACTATGCACTACACTCTTTTTTTCTCTCTATCTGATTTTTTCCCACAGGTTTTTCTGGCTTAAAATTTTTAACGAGACAATTAATGCATCCATAAAATGGAGAGATCATAAAATTTGTCATCTATACTCTTTTTCCCTTTTGTCTGATTTTTGTCCCATTGGGTTTTTTCCGGCTTAAGGTTTTTGATGAGGCAGTATCATTCAATGCACATTCATAGAACACAATGAATATTCAAGGCAAGGGGTAATGTTATGAAATACATAAATAAATATTCATTATATTTATCTTATCTAATGTACCTATTATGGTACATTTATATCCTACATTCTAAGTATATCTCCCTATTTAATGAATGTTCATCTCCCTATCCAATATATGTATTATTCAATATATTGATATTAATGATAAGTGTATCCTTATTTTCTTATTAATAGAAGCTTAGTTTTGTCATAATTGTGATAGAGTGAAGAAAAGGAAAATAAAATAGTGAAAATAAAAATTTCTCTTATGGTTTTATCTACGATCTTTGGTGTATGGCTTTCTCTACTATCTTTGGTATTTATCTACTTTCTCTACTTAATCTCTCTTTATTCTCTCTATTAGATATTTGTGATGCAATATTTTACAACAAAAACGATATTATACATTGAAGCAAAATTCGAAAATCATTTGTGTCATTTTCCATTTGCGTTCTTATGTTAACATGTGGAAAAGGACAACTGAATTTCGCTTGTTAATAAGGATCTGTTTGACTTGCCAAAACGCCATTATTTTCTTTTTTTCTTTTCTTTTTCTGGAGAATTCAGATTGCGGACATCTAGCATAATTTTTTGACAATGATTTTCTAGGTATGATATGCTTTTCCCATCATTGGTTTATGACATAGGGATAAGGGGGCGATTACGATGTGCCATCATGCGACACTAAACGATGGTCCCCAGGCAATAATCAGTCTAAAAGTAATATAGCTACATCACATCTATTTCTAAAGTCTTTCTTGACATGATATTTTCGCAATTTGCTTAAATTTGTTTTGCTCAACTTTTATGTCTTGAAAATATATAAATTACAATGTACTCATTTTAGCAAGTTCTTTTTTAAAAAATGAATTTGTACAGCACGTGAGTTAGGCACACAGATCTACAAAGACATGGAATATTAGGTGCACTTTATATGTGACTAGATCTGCGCATTCTTCTTATGTGGACTGAAACTTCTTTACCACTCGATTTGTGGTTAGGAAGAGGTTGTCCTCTCAACCATTATCTCAAAGATGTACTCTTGGCTTCTAGTTGCCAGAAGATGGACCTTCGCCCAAGCCAAGCCACGAAAACTAATTAGATGAATTACTCTAAAGAGTTAACATTCGAATGACACTAGTTGATAAGAATTACTTCAAAAACAAAATAAAACAAATGATATGATTTGCTTTTTTTTTTTTTCCTGAAAAATCCAAATTGTAGAGACCGAACTTTTCGTGAGAATAACATTATTGTTATGGCTGTTAATATAAAACTAATCGAGTTCTATGTGTTCTAGAATTATGATCATGTTATGTTACATTATTTTCATGGTATGATTTGGTATCTCATCTCCACGGTAGTTTTTATCTTGGCGATTTCACAATTAGCTTCCATCCTTTATCATTTCGCATGTGATTTGATATATTGTGCTACACAATCAATTCTAAACCAATTCTAACTTCAACTAATGCGATCCTAATTAAAAGAAAATGCAATCAAGTCCTCTTGGGCAACGGTAGTTTCATGCTCAGGCCAAGATGGGAAAAAAGAACAGCAATCAGAAAAAGAGAAAAGAAGAATAAAAACAAAGAGGAGAGAAATGAAAAAAAAATAGAATAAAGTTCCAAAATTCAACAAAATAAAACGGCATCGTTTCGTTTAAAATTGTTCATGTTCACATCACCGATCACGATTGAACTATCATATCAAAAAATTTAAGAGATACCTGGCTTACAGGATGTGAATGTATTCTAGTTAAAAGTTTAAGACTATATTGGTTCAATTGGAGATTTATGACTGAATTCAAATTTGTATGATACGTTTACAATCTATTACGAAATTCTCCCACTAGAGCTAGATCATAATTACAAGCTGCCATCTATGAACATTTTAAGGATTGTATGACTCAATATTCTTCTTGTTTTTTTTTTTTTTTTAGAAATCAAACTCAATTACATCTCTTTTTATCATTTTTGGCCAGAACTTAAAGTCCTAATTTATTTATCAGCTTTCTAGCTTCTATAATGTTCCCATTAGGCCGAAGAAGATTGAGTTCCTCAAACGAAGTCAAGTGAAAAGACAAAAAAAAAAAGTTATATATATATGCTGCGTTGGGCCGCACGAGGAAGGCACGAACACCCAAACTATTTTTTAAGTCAAGAATTAAAAGGAATTGCACTTTATGAACATGTTAAATTTGGTCGTGCGTCAGCAAAAGGCAATTATGACGTCACATCACATGACAGCCAACAATAATTGCCTAAAAATAAAACACATCCATGCATCTTTTACGACACGTGTCATCACATACCTAGTGGATCCGTCTACCCGACTTTTGTGTCTAGAAATAGAAGGGTACTTTCGACATGAAAAAAAAAATCTGCTTTAAATTATCACCGGTAAAACTCGCGCTTAATCGATAAGAGTAGAATTTGATCAATTATAATTGCCTAAATCAAAGGTAATCGATAAGTCACCAAGAAAGTCATCGACAACATCGTGAATATTATTGATGAGAACTTTTCATCCAAATTTGAGAAAATTGGTCGACAAAGTAATCGATGATGAGCAATAGGTATAAAAATATAACCTCTGGATGGTAATGTCTATTCCCACTTATTTAGGAATTTTTTTTTTCATACCCTCGGGTAAATAAGTATGCTGGATAATAGGAAATTGTTTATCTTCTTGTAACTACTAATAAGATTAGGTAGTTGTTTGTTTATTATCAACTTTAACGATCATTGTATGTAATCGTCATTAAAGGGTCATAAATACCCAAAGTGTACTTTTTTAAGAACCTTAAGTCATGCCGGTGAGCAATTGACATAAAATTATAGCTGCTAGATAGTTATGTTCAATATCACTAATTTTAATTTTTTTTTTTTTGTAATTTCTTGTGGAAAAGTGTGCTAGATAATAGGAGATCGAGAGAAGAGCAGTGAGAATATTATAACTTTCATACGGCACTCAGTTGAATGATATAACTTTTTTTTTCGCTTATTTAAGTGTTATATTAAAAAGTAAAGCCGAACATTTAAGTGCCAATTCCTGGCAAAACATCCTATGTGGATTTTATTTTTTTTTTGAATTCTTTGTTTTGTTTTTGTTTTCTTTTCCCTTTTTTTTTTTTTTTTAATTTAAGGTTGGCGATGGTCGCCGACGACACTTGCCAACCATGCAATCCTCACCCAATCTAGGCAAGAGCCACCTCACCCTTGACCACAAGTCGCCAGACCTAGGCGAGGCGACCTTGCCGGCAAGGTTGCGATGGCCTTGCCCAAGCCTTTACGACCACATTAGACAAAGTTCGCCTTGTCCTCGACCGTGAAGGCCCTCACCAAATCTAGGCAATTGCGAGCAAGGCCGCCTCACCTAGATCTAGCAAGGGCCTTCATGGCCTCGCCCATGATTGGCAAGGCCGCAGCCTCGCATGGCCGAAGGTGAGGGTTTTGTGGCCGACGAGGGTCACTTGCTAGCCAATATATATAAATATATATATATATATATATATATATATATAAAAAAATTATCAACGTCAATGCCAATGAAGTCATATAGGATGACTGGCGTCCAAATTGGATTTTTGGCACGGAAAATCGTCGATAGTACTCAAATGATCAATTTTTCAAATTTATGGTACTCAAATGAGCGAAAAAAAAAATTATGGCCCTCATATGAATGCTATAGGAAAGTTATGGCATTCATATTGTTTTTACTCCTAGGAAATCATGTAATCTCTTGTAACTACCAATAGGACTAGGAATTATTTGTTTATTCAACTTTTTTATATGGTTTGCTAGGTATATTCCTGAAGTTTTGGGCCCCTAGTGGACCCACATGGAGGAAGGGAGTTTCAAACTCCCTCTCTCCATAATGGTAGCCACTGAAGCAAGTCTTAATGATTTACTTAATTAACTTTAATAAGCATTGAATGTAATCTCCATTAAAGGGTCATAAATACTCAAATGTTTTCATTGTAAGAACCCTAATTAAGCACATAACTTAACGATATTTGCAAATTTATCTTCTTCTTTTTATGCAATTTACATGGCCAACTACAATTGCCTCCTTCTCCATCCCTTTAAATTTCTTGTCATTTATTTTCTTATACAAAATAAATAAATAAAAAGGACACTTCTCAACCTTTATCAATATATTTATCGATCTATCCACACTTTGAAAAGTTTTTCATGTTATTTTTTTGGTAAAACAATTTTATAACACGCATGGTGTGACACATTTTATTGAGCCAAGGAAACTACAGTAACAAAAATTAGAAATCAACAAGTGTCTAAAAATATTATTGGCAACAACAATATGTTACCTCAAGCTAGTAATGAGATGGTTGCGCATTGTGATACATTGGCCACTAAAAGAGCAGTAGAAGCAAATTGACGCGAGGAAATTGTTCTTCCAAGACATCTTACCTAAGAGTAATTAAGGAATGTTGTTCTAAATTCTAATAAGGTATCTACTATGAAAAGAATGTTCGAAGAACAGCAAAACCATATGACTAACTACATTGTGAGTTATATAACTGTTGGAATTCTAGTCGGCGGAAGACGACTTACCTGATTCCGATGCGCAAACAGCAAATAGCCCCGGAACGAACGTTGAATTGCCGATGAAACACGAACAGCACTCCCTCACGTTAGTCTGGATGCAATCACAAGGAAAACACCCGATTTCCACAGCGTAAATGCCAATTGTTCTTGCAAAGATGAAGTGGAACGCCTTGATGGAAATGGAGAGGAAATTTGGTGCGAATGATTTTCCAACTAGTCCAACGGTTGTGTTCGGGAGGCTTTTATACGTCTCCCTTCGTACCCCTCCATTGATGTCTTTCCATCGTAACGCATCAAGACGAAACGGTGCGTTCCAATCGCACCCCATCATGGACGTACCAGCTAAAGTACAACATCTCCCACTCGGACATGATGGGCTTGATAGCGCTCTATCAAGAATATAAGGCATTCAACATTTATCAACTTTACAAAACAATTCATACTGGCAAATAAGCCGTGCGACCAAAGTGAGTACACCCGCACTTGGGAGCTCAAATTATGCACCCGTTAGGGATGACATAATGGCTACAACCCCGAAAAGAAATAAACAATCGATGTCTCACAAGGCCCCCACATATTTTGTTACATCAGTCCAAGTATATCTATCCCTTAAAGGCTATACTTGACTATTCTAAAAAACACCATGTATTTACAATTACATCCGCAACCACATAGGGCGATATAATTGGTCGACCAGTAAATACATGTGATAGATGTAAAACAACAATAGTCTTCCTTCGCACTCATGTCTCTCTCAATTTCAGAACAACCGCTTCCTAGACACGTCCCATAGGCCATATCTATTCATGACCGCCCGTAACATGCTAAAGTAGCAACATTGATCTTTCACTTCGAGAACATAGTCGAAGTAACATAGGGCACAAAAATTGAGGTAAATTATAAATTACCTCAAGGGCTCACACGATGAGTAAATAGGGATAATTTTACTCATCTTCCCTTATTGGTCGTACAATGCACATGTAGTATGAATTACATGCTATAGTGGATTACTCTTTCTATAAGAGCGTATGTCATTTATCAAATATATCCACTATACGGATCTTAGCCTAAACATAGTCACGTGATTCTCACGTACTCATGTTTAGCCCGAGTGCTATATCAGCTCGCTTTCTATAGCGCCCAATTAAGTACTCGCATCCGGCATCTTTCAGGCATACATGATTGTGGGAATATCATGTTCGGTCTTGTTATAAACAAATCACAGACCTCATCTTGACTCCAATCAAGGCGACAAATTTTATGTACCAGACTTGCTTTTCAGCATTTATTTGTACATAACGTCTCATCTCAACGTGCTATCTAAAGCACTTGAGGCGATTGCTCGTGTGAGTGAGCCAATCATTGTCCGCCGACATACTTTTCAATAATACATGTGTGTTTGTGCTAGTCTCATAGTGGATTTGTACTTATTGATAAAACATCAAATCACTAATAAATAAACAAGTACAATACATATGTCCACAAATACATAAACCAATGATCATCTACAATAACACATCACATTCTACGTAATCCTAGTGACATCCTGTGGGTCAAGAATATGTCTCTAGGAATAGCCTTCGTAAATGGATCAGCAACCATTCTATTGGTTGAAATGTATTGTAGGATCACTTCTTTCGCGCTATAATATCTCCGATGAAATTGTTCTTTATGTTAATGTGTTTCGTCCTTCCATGATACTTGGGATCTTTCACATAGGCAATGGCTGCTTGACTATCGCAATAAACTGTCACCGGTCTTGGAACTTCAAAGGATGACAAGTGGCTAAATTTTCCAAGAAACGTTTTAGCCATACTCGCTTCTGCACCGCGCGTAACATGCAATAAATTCTGCCTCCATCGTAGACAAGGCCGTGCATGTCTGTTTCTTGCTATTCCAAGAAATCGCACCTCCATTGAGCAAGAACGCATATCCGTAAGTCGATTTACGCTCATCCAGGTCTCCACCCCAATTGGCATCCGAATAGCCTAATAGACGTAAATCATTCCCTTGGTAACAAAGTCGATAGTCCATGGTGCCCTTCAAGTATCTCGGGATCCTCTTCACCGTTTCCAGTGTGCTTGACCGGGATTTGATTGATATCGGCTCACCAATCCCACGGCATAACATATGTCGGGTCGAGTACACATCATAGCATACATCAAACTTCCGACCGCACTAGCGTAAGGAACAGTTTCCATCACTTTAATTTCTTCCGGAGTCTTAGGACACAGCTCGATTAGGCCTTCACCTTGCATGACAGGGGTATCAATGGGATTACAATGCTGCATATTGAAACGCTCAAGAATCTTCATAATATAAGACTCTTGTGATAAAGTAAGGAGTTTCCTTGATCGATCTTTTCGATCTTAACTCCTAATATATAAGCAGCTTCTCCCATGTCCTTCATCTCAAAATTGAGGACAACCATTCTTTTATGGTGATAACCAAAACCTTGTCATTTCCAGCCAACAGAATATCGTCCACATAAAGTGATAAAATCACAAATTTATCTTTGGACCGCTTGACATATACACAGTGATCTTCTTCGATCATCGTAAAACCAAAAGTTATTATTGCTCGATGAAAACGAAGATACCACTGTCTAGATGATTGCTTAAGGCCATATATTGAGCGATAAAGCTTGCAAACTTTATGCTCTTGACCTTTAGCTATGAAACCTATTGGTTGTTTCATATAAATTTCCTCATCTAGTTCTCCATTGAGAAACGCCGTCTTTACATCCATTTGATGTAATTCAAGGTCCAAATGTGCAACGATGGCTAGAATAAGGCGTATTGAGGCAAACCTTACAACTGGTGAAAAAATTTCCTCATAGTCTATACCCTCTTGTTAAGTATAACCTTTTGCCACAAGGCGAGCCTTATACTTTTCAATGGATCCATCCGCCATATGCTTAATCTTGAAGACCCATTTGTTTCCAATGGCCTTACGATTGGGTGGTAGATCAACCAAGTCCTGCATGGTTTGCCCTCATTGACTCCATCTCATCTTCCAAAGCTTTTCTCCATTCTTCCTTATCGAGGATGAGAGAGCCTCTTGAACAGTCTTAGGCTCGGCATCGTCCTTTTGAGCAATCATAAATGCTTCCCCTTCAATCTCAAAACGACGACGGGGAATACTTTTACGATTACTTTTACGCAATTGAATTTCTCTTGAATTCAATTCATCAAAGCGATGCAAAGACTCCAACTAGGTCTTGTGTGTTGAGGTAAATCTTCATTTCCCTCTACAACATCAGTGGGTGTGTTATCAAGATCTTCCATCTCATATAATTGGAAGTCCTTATCAATCTCACCTCTACTAGGAAAGTCGTTCTCCAAGAACGTGACATCTCGTGACTCCATTTCGGTCACACTTCCATCAGCTTGTTCACCTATGAACACATACCCTTTGGAGTGCTCGAATATCTTATAAAGATACATTTCTTCCCTCTAGGACCTAATTTGCCATGTTTATGGGAAGAATCATGAACATAAGCTGCACATCCCCATGGACGTAGACTACTCAAGTCTGGTTTCCTACCAGTCCATAATTCATAAGGGGTGGAAGTGACCGATTTTGAGGGCACTCGGTTAAGTATATAGGCAGCAGTCATTAACGCATCTCCCCAATAGGAGATAGGTAAATTTGCTTGCGCCATCATAGACCTAACCATTTCCAATAGGGTTCTATTCCTTCTCTCGCTACCCCATTTTGTTGTGGAGTACCGGAATAGTCAATTGTCGTACAATTCCTTTTCATCACAAAGAGCCTTGAATTGCTCCGATAGATACTCACGTCCACGATCGGTTCTCAATGTCTTTATTGTTTTGTTCAACTGATTCTCTACCATCGCTATATATCGTCTAAAGCAGTCTAATGCTTCGACTTATGGGAGATCGTAAAGACATAACCGAAACGTGTGAAGTCATCTATGAAAGTGATGAAATATGAGGCTCCATGCCTCGCCCTCACATTCAAAGGACCACAAATGTCGAATGTATGAGATGCAATGGAAATTCAGCTCTAGTCCCTTTACCGAATGGTTTTCTAGTTGCTTTTCCCACTAGACAATGTTCACATACGGGTAGATCAACATTAGTGAGTGACCCTAAAAGGCTTTCTCTAGCTAATCTTTGCATTCTTTGCAACCCAATGTGACCTAATCTAGCATGCCAAGTATTTGCATCAATCTCAACATTACTAGAAGATGCAATTAGAGAAAAACAACCATCGACATTAATATTGTATTGATCATAGTCAATGTCTAACACCATAAAACCATTCGATACATGACCTGAACCATAATAGACTGTTCCATACAAAATGTCAACACAATCACCATGAAAATTCAATACATAACCTAAGCTAAGAAGAACAACTACGGAGACCAAGTTTCGTCGAATATCCGGAGCATAGAGAACATCATGTAGGAATAGGCTTCGACCACCACGTAAGATTAATTTACACGTGCCGATACCCTTCACTTCAACTCTTGAGTTATTCCCAACATATATCCATCTTCTTCCAGACGGTATCCGACGATACTCCACAAATGCTTCTCGGTCTCTAGCTACGTGGTCTGTTGCTCCTGAGTCTACAGTCCATATTGGATGAGATTCAGCAAGCATTACAATACTAGAAACAAAAGCATTACACAAAGTAATGGAGTAATAGGATACCTTTTCGGCTCGGTGCATTCACGAGCAAAGTGACCCATCTTGCCACAATTATAGCACTCCATCTTGGCCTTGTCCTTCTTCCCACCACGCTTCTTGTGTCGGAAGGTCTTAGCCCTCTTAGGTGCCCGATCGTCTTCTTCCCTTTGTTGTTGAATTGAGAATTCCTTTGCGCTTAAAGCCCGAAACTTTACGCGAACTCGATTCAGCAACATAAGCATGGGTAGAGGATCTCGCAGCCTCTAGGCGCTCATCCTCTAATTCCAAATGACGCGCTATATCATCAAAAGTGACAATATTCTCATTATGCGTCATATTGATCTTCATATGCTCCCAATTGTCAAGAAGAGACCTTATAACAGCCTGAACTTGCTGTTCATCGCAAGGGAGTGACTCCGCCGTCCTCAGCTCACGAATCATGTTTGACATCTCCCGAAGATGCTGCCTCATCGTTACATTTGGGCGCTTTCGGAATGTGTCAAACTTGATGGTGAGTCTCCTCAGCTTAGTGGCGATGTACCCCAAACTTATCCTTCAAGGCAACCCACATAGCTTGAGCTTTATCATAACTTTCAAACTCACACATGAGATCATCTTGCATACAGCTCAGAACGTAATGCGAGCAATGCTATTTTTCTTTTCCAAGCTTGATAAGCTTCTAGATCTCTCCCGTGTTGAGCTGAAGTTCCATGCTCAAAGTTCATCCATGGTGTGGTTGAGGGTTTCCAAAACCTCTTGCTCCTCAAGGATATACTGAACCTTTCGGTACCAAATATCATAATTGTCACCGTTCAGCTTCTCACCCTTATTGAGGTCAGCCACAATGGTCTTGGATGCCGATGCCATAATCAATTGCTAAATCACATTGACATAATAAACGCAGAATCAATACTAGCACACATTACAGAGTAACACACATATTTAATTTGCAGCAAAGACAAACTAAATTAATGATAATTCAACAAAAGACACAGAGGCAAAAGTTCACTATGTTCCCAATCAACTTCTATGTACAATTGTTCTATTATCATTAATTAGTTTAATTTGCGCAAATTTTAAGTTCTAGGTGAGAACTCTCTCAAATTCTACCAACCTATGAACTCCCACTAGGAAAAATAATTACATGACCTTATGTAATTTCTATATTTTTCATTAACACAAAAACATAGCATGATAATAACCAACGTGTAAACAACAATCATGCTTTAACTATAATCAAAAAATGCAATTCAACATGTAATGGATTTCCTACCATTGTTTTAATTTTCCAGCAACTAGAAAATTGCAAGTATATTAAAATATATACATCATATCATTGAACCAAGCTCTACACAGTATATATAACATCATTTGCACACAAGCTAGCTACTGTATTTCCTAAATCACAAGAAAATACAAGCTACAAATGAATAGACTGAATTAAACCCCAAAAATACGCGTACTTAGGGTTTCCTACGCATTTTCGTACATTTATAAAATTAAAAATTAAAAATAACTATACCACAATGTAGAGCACATCCATACGAACCCAACGCCTCCAACCACGCTCCAATCCGACCTCACACGCGCCCCCACGCGCCGCCCGAGTGCGCGGCGCGTGTGGCGCACGCGCCAGCCGAGCCAAACGGCTCGATCGTCCGACCGATCCAACCGGTGACCGGTTCGATCGGTGGATCGGTCCGACCGTTGACCGGTCAATGGTCGGGTCAACCGGCTCGGATCTCGGGTCGGTTCGGGTCTCGGGTCGGGTCCGGTCGGGTCGCCGCCGGCCGCCAATCGCTGCCGGGCGCGACGTCATCGATGACGTCATCCAAGCGGTTACCGACCGTTGGATGACGCCATCGCGACGCCATCGCTGGCGCATCAAGCGTCGCGTCGCACCGCGCGACGCGCGCGTGACGCGCACGCGTCGGTTCACCGACCGGCGCGTGTTGCGCACGCGCCGGCGTCCCCTGGCCGCCAGGGCGTGAGTCCCACGCGCGCAAGGGCTTCGGCGGCCGCGCGTGCGCGGCGCGTCCAGCGTTCTCCTGTCGCGCTCGAACCACCGTCGGACTCGTATCGACAAGTACTTTCATCCTGTATATTCAAAAGTTGATTTTGGCCAAGAAAATAATTCGAAAAACGGCCAAAACCTCATGGATGCACGCGACCCCAAACCCGTTCTTCGCTCCGGTTCGATTTCGAGTTTTTCATATGGCAATTCCGACTATCGAGATCCAAACAAGTAGATTTCATACTCTTGATCTCAATATCAAATGGTAAACGGGAAAATTCAATAAAAAACAAGGCAGAAATCACGACCGGGCTCTGATACCAATGTTGGAATTCTAGTCGGCGGAAGACGACTTACCTGATTCCGATGCGCAAACAGCAAATAGCCCCGGAACGAACGTTGAATTGCCGATGAAACACGAACAACACTCCCTCACGTTAGTCTGGATGCAATCACAAGGAAAACACCCGATTTCCACGGCGTAAATGCCAATTGTTCTTGCAAAGATGAAGTGGAACGCCTTGATGGAAATGGAGAGGAAATTTGGTGCGAATGATTTTCCAACTAGTCCAACGGTTGTGTTCGGGAGGCTTTTATACGTCTCCCTTCGTACCCCTCCATTGATGTCTTTCCATCGTAACGCATCAAGACGAAACGGTGCGTTCCAATCGCACCCCATCATGGACGTACCAGCTAAAGTACAACAATAACCGATGTAATCAAGCGAATCGTCATAAATGCCATGAATGATGGCTTCTTGAGATTGAATCATTCAATAATATATGTTAGAGTAATCGATCCCCTATAAGAATTATGCAAAGGCCCATATCTTCTAATCAAGGTTAGAATAAGGGAAATAATCAAGTTAATGTCAGTCAAAATAACTAAATCGATAACAATAATAATAATTTGACAAATCAAATTGGTTAACAGGCTGGTCAACTATCAAATGTTGAAAATGCAATTCTAGTAGCTCATTGGTACCACCCAATGTGAATCTTCCTGTTGGGTCTAACATGCCCATGAATGTAGATAATCCAACAAGAGTAGGATCACCACCTAAGGGGCAAGGTGGCCAACCAAATCCAAACTTAAATTCTGTGTAGTTTGCTGAAAAAGTTTGATAACATTGGGGTGAAACGGGGTATGATCATATATATTTGTGGGAAACCACATCAAGAAGTCTTATATTTATCGATCCTTAAAGCTTGCCAAAATATTTATTAAAAAAAAAAAGCTTAGGTTGAAGACACTCAAGTTTACTCATTCGACTTAATAAGTTGGACAAAATCTTCACTTTACTCTTAAAAGATGGCCTCATAAGATTAACGAAAGAACAAGTTATGTCGAGTAAAGAAAGATTTTGTAAACAAAAAAATTGCAAGTAGCACCATTCATGGATTAATGGTATCAAGAAAACAATTCAAGGAGCTATTCGGCAATGGAAAATTAAATTTTCTTGATGACAAGGGTGCATATGATAACTCTTGATTATCTAATTTAAAACAATTGAATGATCAATGAATCATTCCATTTTTTTTTTAAGGAGGCAAACATTGACACACAAAAAATGATCAAATTTTGATTATTATCAATAAACATCAAATTGAATTGATGAGAGCAAAGTTTGGTGAACAATGAATAAACCAATCAACAACTTGTTAGGGAAGTCATTGAAAATATCGTGAAAGTTATCAACGAGAGCTTTCATCAAGACTTAAAAAGTTGATTGACAAAATCATTGACAGCGAGTACTGGACATCAAATATAATCGTTGGGTGGTTATTTCTATTGCCACTATTTTAGGATTTTTTAAAACTTCTCGTGGATAAGTGTACTAGACAGGAGATTGTCTAACTTCTTATAACTAATGGGGTTAGTAAGTTATCTCTTTATTCAAATACAATTACAATTATATCTAACCCTCGGTATAAGGTTATAAAAACCCAAAGTATATTCATTGTAAGGACCCTCAATCAATCATAGGACTCATCGCCCTTATGCAAATTTATCATTATTTGAAATTTTCGACAATTTACATGACCGGTCGCAATTGTCTCAAGTCTCCGTACTTTTAGATTCTTACCTTCCTGCCCAAAATCAAAAAAGACCCTTCGCAATTTTTGTCGGAGTACTTTAATTGTTGACTTTCAGCGAAAACAGGCAGTCTTTGTAAAATATGTAAGCAAAGCACACAGAATCTAACTAATATACGACGTGCAGATAATCCTCTACCGTGAATTTCACAACACATCTTTCACCATACATAAGCGGTTTTGTCGAGGAGTGCAAAAGGTATTGAATTTCCGACAATTTACATGATGGGGCGCAGTTGCCTCAAGTCTCCACACCTTTAAATTCCTACCTTCCTGCCCGAAATCAACAAAGAGCCTTCGCAATTTTTATCGTAGCACTTTCATTGTTGACTTTCGGTGAAAACAGGTAGTCTTTGTAAAATATGTAAGCAAAGCACACAAAATCTGACTAATATACGAGGTACACGTAATCCTCCACCATGAATTTCACAGCATATCTTTCACCATACGAAAGCAGTTTCGTCGTGTTGGACTTTACAGTCTCCTCTCGTTAGTTTACTGTTGAGCTACTCAAATTTATCCTCTCTCTCTCTCTCTCTCTCTCTCTCTCTCTCTCTCTCTCTCTCCTCCTTCCTTTGCCTTTTGCTTTGCCTTAGTTGCCCGTGAGGTGGCTAGATAACCAATTGCTTTTACGAGTGGCAAATTATGCCGCCCTTTGGAACCGACTCTCGAGCAATAACATGACGCTGATCTTCCATTTATCTGACCGAACTTTGTCTACGACACTGTCGAAGGGGTTATTTTCTTATGACATGACCTCACATGTCTCTCTCCAAGCTTGAAAATTCAATTGTTTTATCCAGACTTTCCGCCTAATATATTAAAAAAAAAAAAAAAAAAAACTTATCTTAACTTTAGTGTCAATTTTATTATATACTATTTTTGTACTCAGATTGAGATGCTCAAACAACTCATACTTGAGAGTTTTTCATATTTCGATTGTCAAGAGAAATTTGAGATGGAGGATTAGTGAGGTGGAACACAAAAAAATTAGGGTAGAATTGAAATTAGGCTTAAAATTAGAGATTTCTAATGGGATAAAAAAAATTAGAGTAGAATTAGGATTGGATTTAGAATTGGAGTTTTTTTTTAGAGTAATAACCTCCAAATTTTGTGAATATTCTTATTTAACTGGGCCCTCCTTCCCGTACTCTTTCTATTCTCTGTGTTCCCACTGTCCTAAGCTGTCACGCAAGCGAGTTGGCCATGCCAGCTTCCTTAAAATTCTGAAAGAGACAGGCTTCCGATAGATGGATGGACCTATGCAGGGTCAAATAAGGCTGTCTGTTTTGGGAACATTGCTTTTGACTGAAGCACTGATACAGTAGCTCAATGGAGATTCTCCAGGTACCGTTTGCATCCTTAGATTTGACCCATTAGGTGTTGAAGTGGGTCCTCTCTTCCCACTAGCCCTGAAAAATGAAAGAACTCGCGTGCCGGAAAATGAAGAACTTGTGCACCAATTTATTAAATTTTAGAATTTGATTATATCTTTTATAAATTATAAAGTTTAATTATATTTTTGTGATAAATTTTAAGACTTCTAATATGTTTATTTCATTTCTAAGTGAAGTTCTTTTTATAGTTATGCAATGCAATAATCATTTTGGGCGAATTTCACTTATGAATAAATATCTAATGATGATGCCCATCTAATGTGGGGGTGATAGGTTCTTGGGTGCCGGTTTCTAATCTAGAAATGGGAACTGACCTTGTGACTCATTGTTCCAAGTTTTAAGAATCTCAATTCTAGAACTTGGGGATCAGTTCACCTTTTGTTTTGCTTAAAATTTCAATTTCTTAAAGTAAAATAAAAGATTGCCCCATTTCATTGCAAAAATGTGTGTTAGTCAAGTGGTTATGCTTTTTTTCTTTTTTGTTTATATTGAAGGCCATGTTTTGATTTTTCGATGGAAGCAAAAGTATTTTTCTTTTCTTTTTTACATGGAAGAGGCTTCAAAATTGGTTCAATTTGATAATCAAATTGATTAAATATGTCCTAGACCGATTCTAGGTTTGCAAAACTGGAAATCAAACCGGTTCTCCGCTGAACCGATCGATGTATCCAAGTTTGACTCGGTTTTTGGTTAAATTGGATTCGGTACAGAACCCTCATTTCATGTGAGATTATATGTATTCGATATTGAGCCGGGGCTACTCAACCATATGTAAACTTTGGAAAGTGAAAGTTAGATGAATTGACGCTTTCTCTATGTAAACTTATAATGAGCTCTTTCTTCTTCTTCTTCTTTTATATCATGTTTAAATACCTATCTATTGATAGGTCTAATCAAATGGGCGCGTGGAAAAGTGGACGAGAATTTAATATCGGTGCAATTTAATGTTGCACAAAACAATTTAAGTATCATGTCATATGGAAGAGTTCATTAATTAAATTTCTTGTTCACAGCGTCACGCTGATGAACATCAAATCTAAAAGGCCAAAACTTAGGATGGCACCATAATCCGTGCGTGCTCTAAATTCAACCCTTAAAAAGCACCAAAAGAAAGAATCAAATTGAGTGTACAGAAATCGGTTCATTTAGTGATGTGGTGGGGCTTCATTGGATGTTGCATACAACTCGCTTATTTAATGTTGCAATTACAATCCGTTGCATTATTTATTAAAGTGATTTTAGCATATTGAATTTAGAACATTTATTATTAGCCTGTCAAGTAATAATCATTCTATTTCTATTCTAGAACTTTTTTTTTTTTTAATTTCAAACTTGTTTCCAAAACAGAAATCCATTTGGCGATACAATTTTATTTTTCTTATTTTGGAACAAATTTTTAGTTCGAAAATAGGTTTGGAACAGAAATAATAAGTACAAATTTTCTACTTCTCTATTTCTTTGCCATCCACCATCACCGTTCGCTCGCCATTTGCTCGTCGTTGCCTCCAACTGCTATTTGCCCGCCGCCACTGCTCGCCATTCACCACCAACTGTTGTCCATCACCACCACCGCCAGTCGCCACCACCCCCTATCGGCCATCATCACCTACCAGCTACGGGTCAGGGGGTCTCCTGTCGTTGCTCGGGAGGAAGAAATTCGGTAATTTCTATTTTGGGAGTAGAAATTTTGTGTTGTTATCAAATGCATATTTTTGCTCAAAAACTATAAAAAAAAAAATATCTATTTCTATTTCAAAAATTAATGTCTAGCCAAAATGGTTGTCATTTGCCGTCAAAAATTTTGAGCAATGGGCTCTCGGGCTTGCCATTTCAATGAATTTGGTACTAGTGGATGCGGATTTTGATAGCGAAACTCAACTTGCTCAGTTGCTCTTACGTACGTGAGGATGTTTGTTTTGTTTTTTCTCCTTTTCTTTTTTCAAATGAAGAAAAAAGAACGAAAAAAATGCTATATAGCAAACCACGTAATAGAAAAAGGAAAATCAAATATTGATTTTGTATAGAGAAAAGTGAAACAAAATTTTAAAATTTGTTATGAAAGTATAATTGAACTTTAAAACTTACAAAATGTTCCATCGGATTTAAAAATATCAAAAAGGTGCAATTGAGTTTTTCATTAATTCCGTCCAACTTGACTATCTAAAAATCCCGACATGGCTTCTTTTAATATTTTCTCTCTCCTAGGCGGCAATGGCATGGCTAAAATATGAAATATTAGGATAAAACAACATTGTTTTAGTCTAAATCCAATTATTTTTATGTAAGTTTAATTAAAAATAAGCTAAATTTAAAATATTAATAAAAAAATGGGCATGAAAAACCAAGCGGCGGCTCGCCTGTAGTTGGCAAGAGTCGCCAGCCACTTGTTGAGGCTTGACGACCACCACCGACCATTCCCCATCCATTGCCGAGTCAATGGGGCGGTGGCAGTAAGGGTTGCAAATTTCTCACCCCCTCTTTTTTTCTTTTTCTTTTCTTAAAAGAAAAACATATTTTTTAATTTAATTTTAAGAGAATATGTATTAAAAATCAATTTTGGATCAAATGACATCGTTTTTGCCACATCATCGCCATGTAAAAGAGATAAAATATTTTAAAAATTCATGTCGGCATTTTTCTTTAGTCAAGTTGAACGGGAGTTAATAGGACTTTTTGCAAGTTTTATGACTTAATTATACCTTTATGACAAGTTTTAGTAGTATACTTATCCCATTTCTAAATGAAGCTCTCTAAATAGTCATGCAATGTAATAATCATTTAGGCCGAATTTCACTTATGAATAAATATCCCATGATGATGTCCATCTGATGTGGGGGATGATCGATCCATCGGTGGGTCACTTTCCAATTAAAAATGGGAATTGGCTTACTTTTTGTTTTGTTATAATAAAACATAAAAGTTGCACCATTTCAGTGCAAGAATATGTGTTAGTCAAGTGGTTATGTTTTCTCTTCTTCTTTTTTTTTTCTGTTTTTTTGAAGCCTGAATTTTGATTTTCGATAAAAGCAAAAGTTTTTTTTTTTTTTTTTTAAGAGGTTTCAAAATCAACATATTCTAGGAACTAAACTGATTGTATCAGTCCTAGGCCGGTTTTAGGTTCACAGAACTAGAAATCAAACGTATTCTCCATTGAACTTATCGATCCAAGTAAGTTTGATTTGGTTTTTGGTAAATTGGATCCGATGTACAACCCTAATTTACTGTGAGATTTGATATATTCAGTATTGAGTTGAGGCTAATCAATCATATGAAATACTTCATAAAGTGAAAGTGAGATGACACAATTCTTTCCCTGTTAAGTAAGATTGTTTATCTTTGAAATATAGAATCTCATCTCATTCGGCGTCCGTTTATTTTGTCCGCAAACCCCTGTTTATATTGAAACTCCCTAATTTCAACAAAGCTTGGCTCGATTAGCTTTCGAACTCTGGCGAAATGGATGATATATGTCCCAACATTCCAACCCAGAACTTACTAGTCCTTAAAAACTAAATAATTTTCTTGATAACCCCGCAATCTAATTCACTCTAAAGTTCTGTTATTTCAGGAGAAAATACAATGACAAAGATATTCAAAAGAACAACAGAATTTTCCTGAAATTTGACCAAAATGAGTTGAGACAAGCATATCAGACATAAGAGAGTGACAATCCTCGCGCAGGCATATCACTAAATTAATAATGCTTCGAAGCTAGACATTAAAAATGCAAATTATGCAGTGTAAACAGACATAAAAAGGAAAAATAATTGCATTATCATCAGATCCATGAACCCCACATAATCAACCCAAGAAAACCCAAGCTGCATTGCCTCGCATAAATAAAACAATCATTTAGATTCCTGCGACGCATAACAGCAGAAGTTGTCTCTCTCATGCTGTACAATTGCAAACACCTGTGAAATTCGAGATTAAATTAAGGATTATAATTCAAGCATTAAGTAAAGAGAATACAAGATCTGGGGCCCTTGGTAGAGTTGGGTTTTGAGTCAGACAGCAAATGCTTCATATACAAGCTGTCTTAGAAGTGAGCTGCCAGTTCCTCGTTCATTTGCAAGACAGGCTCTGCCCAGGGTTGGCGAAGCATCACATTCAATTCGCGTTGGGAAAATGACATAGATGTGCTCTAAACATTGATCCAACATGATCATTATGCAGTACTGTTCCTAAACTTTTAATTTATTTAGTGTGCTTCCACAACTATTGATAAATGTTCTATGTAATCCTTGAGTGATGACAAATCGAACGTTGTTTGATGACGTGGATTATTATACACTAAGTTGGATTTTTAGAATTGACATTTTTATGCATCTGCTTTGGAAAAGGAACAGTAAATTGGGGCATTAAAATGCTCATTGTTTTTTGATAATATTGATCATTATATTATGATTTGAGATGCATATCTTACTTGAAGAATCCACTTATAACTCTCTTTTTTGTTTTCAATATTCAAGCTTAACGAGTTGGAAGCCGTATCATTAGATTTCGTTGACTTGAATTAACAAAATGGCAGCATCATTGAACATTTAGCAGAAAGGATCACATTTGAACAAATCCAAATCTTGAAGATGGCATTACATTTGATCAAAGGTAAAATATTATTTGTGTCAGATTCATGTTTTCATGTTAAAATATGGAAAATCATTGTAATAAAGGACAATTGAATTCCGTGAAGTGCTCATAAATAAGAACCCTTTTGACTTTCGAGAACCCCGTTATTTTCTTCTTCTTTTTTTCTTTTCTTTTACTTCGGATTCAGATCGCAGATACGTAGCTGTAATGTTGTGACAGTGATTTTATAGGTGTGATGAGCTTTTTCCATCATTGGTTCATGACATAGGGAAAGGGCGCGATTACGATGTGCCATCACACGACACTAGACAACGACCCGCCCTAGGCACTGATCGGTCTAAAAGTATTCTAGCTACATCATGTCTAAAGTCTTTCTTGACATGATAGTTTCGCAATTTGCTTAAATTTGTTTTGCTCAACTTCTTATGTCTTGAAAGTAAAAAATTTTTAAAAAAAAAACTCTTTTTAGCAAGTTCTTTTTTAAAAAATGAATTTGTACACTACTTGAGTTAGGCACGCAGATCTAATCACATATAAAGTGCACCTAATATTTCAAGTATCTGTATATCTCAACAAATACATTTAGCCAGATTTCTCAAAGTACTCATTAAATTGAACCTTTTTCAACATTGTGAATGGCATTATTTCTTTTTTTTTTTTAAAAAAAAATGGAATCGTAAAACCCTAATTATCCAAAAGAATAATATTATTGTTGTAGCTGTTATTATAAAACTAATCGAGTTCAATGTATTCCAAAGAATTATGACATGTTAAGGTGCATTATTTTCATGGTATGATTCGGTATCTTATCTCCACGGTAGTTTTCGTCTTGGCAATTTCACAATTAACTTCCATCCTTCGTCATTTTGCACGTGATTTGATATATTCTGCTCCGCCCAATCAGCTCTAGATCAATCGTTACTTGAATTAATGTGGTTCTAAACTTCGAGAGGGAATGCAATCAAGTTTTCTCGGCTGGACAGTAGCTTCAAGCTCAAGCTGAGACGGAAAATAAGAAGTAGACAACCAGAAAAGGAGATAAAAAAATAGAATAAAGTTCGAAAATACATCAAAATAAAATGGGTGCCATTCTGTTTAAAATTATCCACATCACACTGCCGGCCGTGACTTGACCACTAAGTCAGAAAATTCAAGAGACACTTCGCTCGAAGGACATGATTGCATACTTGCTAGGGGTGTGCAATGGGAACCGCCCAAATTGGGAACCGCTTGGACCGGACCGAACCGGCCAATCTAATTCCCGATTCCTATTTTTGGAATCGGTGGTCGATTAGTTTGATTCCCGGTTCCAAGGTAGGAACCGAACAGACTGACCGGACCGGACCGGTTAATTTTATATAAATACATGTTTTTAAATTTCTTAAGAAACAAACCTTAATTTCTCCCAATTTCTCCCATTTTTCATTTTTTTTTGCCAAAAACAGCAAATTTACTACTTTTTCATCCATAACTTCTTTGAAGTGTTTCTTTTTCGAGAAAACTTGCCACAAGTGCCATCACAATCTTGTTCTCGGTCTTTTAGGATTTCTCCCAAAGGAATATCCTATACTCTCCTCGTGCCTTCAAAAAAGATCTTTCAACCATCTAGGATAATTCTTTAGGGATGGAAGTTAAGAAGACATGCTTGATTTGAATCATGTCTAGGAATCGATCCTCCACAAGATGTCATCGATGGTGAAAAAACCTAATACTTGCCAAAGTTTAGGGATTGCATTTAGTTCAATTGGAGATTTACTCGAAATCAATTGATTATGTAGTGAGCTCTCCTTTCCTCTTTCCTTTCGATTCCAACTCTTTAAGGCGATTTCGTACCTCGCCATATATGGTTCTTTTAAAGAATCTTCCGGAATGGCCGCAAAGATTTGCGAATGGATCAAAAGGTCTATCTTTTGATTTACCCTAGTCGCTGTCCCGATTCCAAGGCATTTAGCCTTTAATTCGTTTTCTTAGGTGGTCTCATCATACTTTCGAAGATCTTGTTGCACATTTCCAATCCAATCAAGTGCTTTGAAAGCATTATTTTGTGCTAACAAGGTTTCGACTTTAGAACGGCTTTAGCGGCCAGAGTCATGTTCATCTATACATGGGGGGGCGGTATCTTGGGAACATGGATTAGGAAACTTGAGTTTAGAAGTTTCTCCGACAAGAGGGGGAAAATTTTTTCACCAAGGGTATCAACGGAGGAGTCTCCATTTAAGTATCTTTGGTACATGGGGTCTTTTTGGCTTTTTCTTCCTTCTTCGAGGAAGATCAATTCACCTCGAGAATGGGAGCAGCACCGAAAGGATCCCAGCCTTTGCTAAACCTAACTCTTCATTCTCCCCCAAAAGCAAGTAAAGGAATACGTTCAGGACCCCATTGCATTTGTTACTCTCGAGCAATGGGCTCAACGGGTCCATTATGGCGCTGTTTCGTCTTGCTCTCACCTTTAAAGGTTTGCTTTGTGGCAAGAATTGCATTGTTGGATACCGAGATTTTTACAATACCGGATGCTTGCATTGGTATTGTTCAAACCACTTTGAATGTTGAAATCTTTGTGACTTTGTATCCAAATTTCAACATTGCTCTTTCGTCTCCTTTCTTAAAAGTCCAAGTTCAATTTTGAAGATGCTTTGTTTATCTCCATGCGAGAATGATCAAGCATCCATCCATGTTCCTGCTGCATCCCGAAAGACATGTTGGCCAAGCTCCTTCCCTTGGATTACCAAAGATAACAAGCCTTTTCAATCAACGGACTCTAAGTTCTCCTAAAAAAGATGGGCTTGTTTCCATCAAATTTGGCAAAAAAGGAAGAAAGTCCATAAAACTCTTTTTATGATCGAACCATGTGTTCCAAAGTCAATTTCCGAGCCGATCCAAAGAAGCTTGTTCGACATTTCAATAGTAATGGGCATCCCGTCCATTACTACAAAGACAAGTTGAGATTTTCACGGTAGTGCTCTTACCGCACCAATTCTCAGGACGATTACTTAAATGGAGACTTCTCCGTTTTCATGGTATCTTATGCACCACCACCACCACCAAGAGTTCAAGATTCTCCCCATTCTTCTTAAAGTGGGCTAAGAAGCACTCCTACCCACTTGAAGCTCTAGCAAAACACCACCCATTTCCTCCATTGCCAATGACATCGAAAGTTTCCTACTCCCGTTCCACATCCACATGTTTGTGCAACAAGATCTTCAATTGATGAGACCACCAAGAAAATGGTTTGAATTCCGGAAAAGGCTAAATGCCTTGGAATGGGACGGGGTAGAAACAAACCTCGTTGCTTCATTTGCAATTTTGCTAAAAACCGCCCCCAAGCCGGAAAAGGTCTCCATCAAATTGAGAATGAAACATTCCATGTTATCATACTTCCCGAAACGGAATCAAGACGTCTTTTCACATATCATCCTGTCTCCAAACTTACCGTTTTTCCCCGTAAAGATCTTCACCAAAGTTTGCTAAACCTATGTTATTGCTCTCATTGATTCATTTTTATTTCAACTCGCATTTTTCTTTGGATTTCCCAACAAAGACCTAATCATTGGTTGGGACGTTATGACTCAAATCCCACAGCCGCATCATTCCCCGGAAAAGGTCTTAGGTACAAAAACCAATTCTCGGTGCCCATTCAGATGAGTTTATTAGATCCAATCATGCAAAAATTGCTAGAATCTTGTTCGTAAAAAGTGTTCAGGGAAAAACCGAGAATTCTTTCTTCGTCTTCCTTTCAAGAAAAATGATGATATCAATCCAACCAAGGCGAGTCACATGGGAATGAAGTCGAACACTTGGCTTTAGCTCAAAGGGAGAATACAACTATTGCAACAAGGCCTTACTAAATCTCCAGCTCTCACCGGCTTGTTCCTTTATTCCAATTATCAACCTCTCAACCTTTTTCTTCAAGATGATTTCCCTTTACCCTCTAAGTTTCTCTCTTTTACTAGTCTAACCAAGGCCACATCTATTCCAAATTCGACCAAAGCTTCTGATTTTGGCAATTGGGCATTCATCTCCAAAACAGGATTACTGTTATTCCAAACCAAAGACTTCCAAGCCAAAGGTGGCACCATCCCTTTTCCAAAAGGCCATGTGTCATTTCCAACCAATTCTTTCAAGTGCAGTCTATATAGATGATATTTTGCTCTATTTGAGCAATCGCATTGCCAACTTCATCGTCATGGCATCATGCTTTCAAAGAAAGATAAACGTTGCCCAAACGAGAAATTGGATTTCTTGGTATGCACCTCAACAAAGGTACGTACTACCAGCCACATATTGCTCAAGAATTATTGAAGTTTCCCGAAGATAACTTCACCACAAAGCAAGTTCAGCAATTTCTTTTATCTCAGGGATCCAAATATTGCAAAGCTCTGATTCCTTTGCAATCTATGCTGAAGAAGAATCCCCACCTTAGGGAAAAATCCAAACTAAAGCAATCGAGCTTAAGGGGTTCCACAAGATGGGAACCGATCAGTCCTAATACTTGCCAAAAGTTTAGGATTGTATTTAGTTCAATTGGAGATTTAGGACTAAATTCAAATATGTATGATAAGTTTACAATCGATTAAGAAATTCTCACTCTAGAGCTGGGTATTGCAATTACAAGCTGCCATCTATGAACATTTTTGAGGATTGGATGACCCTATATATATTTTGTTGAAATCGAACTCAAGTACATCTCTTTCTTTTTTTTTTTTCATTTTGTCCAGAATTTAAAGTCCCAATTTATTTATCAGCTTCCTGTGTCCCCATTCCCGCTCATTGGCTTGGGCCAAAGAAGATTTGAGTTACTCAGACCACGTCGAGTGAAAAGACAAAAAAAAAAGTTAAATAAGCTGAGTTGGAGAACACGAGGAAGGCACGAACACCCAAACTATATTTAAGTCAAGAAAATAAAAGGAATTGCACTTTACGAACATGTTAAAATTGGTCGCGCGTCAGCAAAAGGCGATTATGACGTCACGACGCATGACGCCCAACAATAATTACCTAAAAAATAAAACGCATCCACGAATCTTTTACGGCATTAATTGCCGCTAATCGGTCTTAAAGTATCAGCTAAAACACATCCATGCATATTTTACGACGCATATCTTCACTTAGCGAGTGGACTGTTTTACCCAACTTTCATTTCTAGAAGATAGAAGGGTACTTTCGGCACCAAAAAAAATGACCCTTTTGAGTTATTATCAACAAGTATCAAACTTAATCAATGAGAGGTGAATTAGTTCAATAATGAAGAAAACAATCATCAACTTGAAAGAAATTGATAAGTCGCCAAGGAAATCATCGATAAGATAGTGAATGTTATCGACAAGAGCTTTCATCAAGATTTGAGAAGTTAGTCGACAAAGTCATCAACATCAACTAATCGATATAAAAACATAACCTCTGAATGGTGATGTTTATTTCCATTGATTTGGGATTTTTTGGTAACTTCATAGGAGATTATTTAACTTTAACAATCATTGTAGATAATCATCAGTAGAGGGTCATAAATACCCAAACGTATTTTTTTAAGAACCCCAATCATGACAGTGAATAATCCACAAAAGAATATAATTTTCTTGTGGAAAGCGTGCTAGATAATAGGAAATCATGTAATCTCTTGTAACTACCGATTGGACTATGAAGTTATTTGTCTATTCAATTTTTTTAATGGTCTGCAAGGTATATTCCTAGAATTTGGAGCTTAGGAGTCCGGCGGGCCCTTAGTGGGCCCACATGGGAAAAATTCCATAAACACATAAACCCTGAAGTCCTCACCTCTCCATTCTCACGTGAGAATGGTGGCTATTAAGCCAAATCCTAGCAGTTTGTTAAATCAACTTTATTAAGCATTGATTGAATGTAATCATCGGTGGAGGGTCATAAATACCCAAGTGTGTTGATTGTAAGAACCCCAATCAAGCACATAACTTAAGGATGCTTTGCAAATTTATCTTTTTATCTTTTCTTTTATGCAATTTACATGGCTGGCCGCGATTGCCTCTAGTGTCCATCCCTTTAAATTTATTGTTAGTTACTTTTCAATCCAAAAAAAAAAAAAAAAAAAAAAAAAAAAAAAAAAAGATACTTCCTAACCTTTTCAGGCAACTGACTTTATCCAACTTTGAAGAGTTTTTCAAAAAAAACAATTTTATGATGCCTAGTGTGACACATTTTATTGAGTTGAGGCAACTACAACAACAAGAACTAGAAATCAAGGTGTCTGATAATATTGTTGGCAACAACAATTTGTTACCACAAGCTAGTAATGAGATGGCTACGCATTCTTATATATTGGCCGCTAGAAGAGCGGTAAAAGGAAATTAATGAGAATAAATTGATCTTCTAAGGCATCTTACTGAAGAGGAGTAAATAAACGTTGCTCTAAATTTTAATGAGGTATTTACTATGGAAAGAATGTTTGAAGAACAGCAAAATCATATGGCCAATTGCATTGTGAGTTATATATCTGATGTGATCAAACAAATCGTCATAAATGCTATGACTGATGGCTTCTCAAGGCTAGGGTCGTTCAATAATGTTGGTAAGAGTAATCAACCCCCTATAAGAATAATGCAAAGGCCCAAATCTTCTAATCAAGGTCAGAACAAGGGAGATAATCAAGTTAATGTTATTCAAAATAACCAAATTGATTACAACAATTTGATAGATCAAATTGGTTGCCAGGCTAAGCAATTACCAAACATTGAAAATGTAAGCCTAGTGGCTCATTATTACCTCCCAATTTGAATCTTCCTGTCGGTCTAACATGCCAATTAATGTAGATAATCCGGTAAGACTAGCATCACCACCTAAAAAGCAAGGTGGCCAACCAAATCCACACTTACAATCTGTATAGTTTGCCATAAAAGTTTGATAACACTGGGGTTAAATAGGAATATTATATATATTTATGGGAAACCACATCAACAAGCCTTATATTTATCGTTTTTTAAAGCCCATCAAAATAAAAGAAACAAAAATAACTTGGGTTAAAAACACTCAAGTTTACGGTTCGACATTAATAATTAGGACAAAATCTTCAATTTACTATCAAAAGATAGCTTGATAAGATTAACAAAACACCAAGTTATCTTGAGTAAAGAAGATTTCGTAAACAAAAAATATTGCAGGCAGCACATGGATTAATGGTATCAAGAAAACAGTTCACGTAGCTATTTGGCAATGGGAAATTAATTTTTCGGATGAGAAGGTTGCATATGATGACCCTTGATTATCTTATTTAAAAGAATTGAATGATTAATAAATCATTCTATTTTTTTATGAGGCATATGTTGGCACAAAATAATGATAAACTTTTGGTTATTATCAATAAGTAACAAATTTAATTGATGAAAGCGAAGTTTGGTCAATAATGAACTGAATAATCAACAACTTATCAAGGAAATCATCAAAAATATCGTGAAAGTTATCGACGGGAGCCTTTATCAAGACTTGGAAAGTTGATTAATAAAGTCATCAATAGCGAGAAAACGACATAAAAATATAGCCGTTGGGTGATCATATCTATTGCCACTATTTTAGGATTTTTTAAAACTTGTTGTGGATAAGTGTACTAGATAGGAGATTGTCGAACTTCTTACAACTACTGAGAAGATTTGTAAGCTATCTCTTTATTCAAATTCAGTAACCATTATATGTAACTGTCCGTAGATGATTATAGATACCCAAAGTATAATCATTATAAGGACTCTCAATCAATCAAGAAATTCGCTCTCTTTTGCAAATTTATCATTATCTATACTTTCCTGCAATTTACATGATTGGCCACAATTGTCTCTAGTCCCCACAATTTTAAATTTCTCACCTTTCCGCCCAAAATCAACAAAGGCTCTTTGCAACTTTTGTTAATTCACTTATCGATCCATCCACTGGCGAGGGCTTTTTCATCGTCGGCTCTCGATGAAAAGAGGTGCTCTTGTAAAATATCTAAGCAAAGCACACAAAATCTTACCATTGTCTGAGGCGCACGTCATCCTCCACTATAAATCTCCCAACATATCTTTCACCATACACAAAAGGACCTCTGTCGAGGAGTGGGAAGAGATGTTGCCCTTTATATTCACCCCCTCATTTGTTTAGTGTTGGGCCAATCTAACTTGTCACCTCTGTCTCTCTCTCGCCGTCCCACCCCCGCCCGCCCCCGCCTTTTGCCTTGTCTTGCTCTAGAATCTCCCGTTAACTTCTCGTCCAAAATCGCCTTTGGTAATATGTCATTTCCACGTCACTGCTCTAGTTGTTTCCCAATTTTCATATCTAAGAAGATGTCTTCTGGAGATGATTTCTATATTTGCCCTAACAACATCTTATTGAATTTGAAATTGGGATAAAAACTGGAGCAATTAGGGTTGATTATTTTCAATTGTTATTACCATTAAGAGAATCTCCGCTTTATCTCGCTAGAGGATTTTTGATTTTGTGCTCAAACTTCAATCTCTTGTGGTTAGGAGTCTTTGATCTCTCATGGTCAAAGAGCTTGCACTCAGGATACTCAGCTTGCGGCACTTGAACAACACACGCTTGAGAGTTTTCCACCTCTTGATTGTCAAGAGAAATCTAGTACGAAGAATTGATGGGGACAGATTTGAGATTCGAGTAAAAAATTATAATTTTTTACGAGATAAAAAAAAAATTTAGAGTAAAATTGATATTAAACTGAAAGTTAGGGATTTTTAATAGGACAAAAAATAATAAAATAATTGAGACTGATCTTAAAATTGGATTATTATTTTTTTTAAGGTACTAGACCCCTGTTTTTGCGAATTATTATTATTTTTATCTCGGCACTCCTTCCTAGGCTCTTTCCATCCTGTATCTGGACTTTCCTAAGCTGTCACGCAAACCAGTAGGCCATGCCAGCTTCCTAAAAGTTCTGAAAGAGATAGGCTTGCGATGGATGGACGGCCCTATGCAGGGTCAAATAAGGCTGTCCGTTTTGTGGAAAACATTGCTTTTGACTAAAGCACTGGAACAGCAGCTCGATAGAGATTTTCCGGGTCCCGTCCGTATTCTTGGATTTGACTCCTAACCCGTCGAAGCGGGTCCTCTGTCGCTAGACCTGAAGAATGAAGAACTCGTGTGCCAAAACTGGAGGAGATGAAGCCAAATTTGAATGTGAGACCTCAGCCCTTTTGAAGCGCAGAGTTCATGCCACTTTGTTAACTCGGCTAACTCGCGGAGTCCTGCCAACCGTCTCGACAAATATTTGTATCGACGAGCAAAATAACCTACAAGCCTTAAGCCAGCAAATCAGATGGAGAAGTGAGAATTCCTGAGTACTTCAATTTGCAATGTGTGGTGTACAGCTCTAGGGCCTAATGTTATTATTCACATAATGATGATCGAGATGCTTATCATCCATTTAACACCAGGAGAGAGCTCAAGAGACTTCTCAAAACTTCAATAACCATCACAACAAGCAGAAAATTTTTCACAGGTACAACAGGGGCTGCAGTTTTCCCAAATACTCTAATTCGGAAAATTGCATTGAAAATCACTTTCGGTCTTAGCTACACAAATTCGGTATGCAAACTCCAGTCTCTGGGTTTTGTTGCTCCTTCCATATTCGCCCCGTCACCCGTAGCTTCAGCTCCTTCCTATCCCCACCCGAGAAGAACAGCGCCATGTTCCGTTGGATTATGAGGCCGTCATGACTATCCCTGACCTTCCGGTGGCTATCGCGAATGCTTCGTGGGGTCCCCTCCCATATGAGTTTCCGGCCATTTGCTCCAACCTCCAGGCTGTAGCTGTAATTCCGGGCCTCGGTCTCGTCACCCATGAAACGGAGAAACGCCATGTAAACAGGGGCCATGCCAAGCTGGAAGGCCTCAAAATGGAGGCAGAAGTATTGACCAAAACAATGAAATACCTGACAAAAGATACAGATTCTTGATCAGATAAATAGCAATGTAATGTACAACCTCAAGAAAAAAATTCCAACACTATGGAGAAATGATGCAAAGTCCACAGGACAATGAATACCCAGGCAATCATCTATTCAATGAATGTGCAATGTACTCGCTGGTTTCAACAAGATTCTTCAGATAAAGGTGCAAATAAGCTTGCCGTACCACCATATTCACGACACGTGAGGAGAGTTGTTCTAAAACAATAGCTTTCACAACTATGCAGAACCACACTGACGACAAAACTAAACCTTTACCAACTAGGCAAGAACCACGCTACAAGTCATCTACTCCACAGTTATTGGAAAAGAAGGCTACTCCTCCATAAATGAAAAAACAAAAAAAACGGGATAGTATAGCTTAGCAAACAAATGAACTCTAGCAAAAATCAGAGGGCAAAGTAGAAACTCACAGTTAGCATCCATGTAGCATTTTCTACTTCCCGAGGATTGGATTTTACATAACGATGATTAAACGTGGATCCTGTGTGCATGTCCACCTTGTGATCATCCCTCAGATGTGTGACCAAAAATGGGATATCGCCAACAACAGAACACTCTGATCCAGCATATGGGCAGTTGTAAGGCCTAAAATTGCACAATGCCTCATGCTTGAGTTTGCTGTAGTATGGAAATATCCCTGGGCATCCCAAAGAATAATACTTGCAGGGGAGCTCAAGTGACTCAGCCACCTTCTCCAATGCTAAACACCTAATATCACCGAGCTCTTGTCTACAGGTAGGGCAGCGGTTATGCACCCTTGTTTTACAGGTCGAGCACAAAGTATGTCCATTATGGCACTGCCAAAAAGAAAAAAACCAGTTTCTCAGATCAAAATTCAAAGTCTAGGAGATGCAACCAACTAACGTACACTAACAACCAAAGCGTCACTAACATTAAATATAGGTTACTGGGAATGGCCCCCCAGTCTTTATCAAAACAGCCAATGCACCAATGAACCTGGCAATGACAACTAAAATTTAGCAAGTTTCTCTGTACGTTTGCTTGACTTTGGGTGAAGTTTCTTCATGCAATTGCATAATCTACAACTGATGCCAAACTTCTCAACACTTTGCAATGGTACCTTTGCATCACGAAAGCCTCGACTGGTGCAAACTTCAGTTGTTCACTTCCCCATACACACAGACCAAAAGTTCATGACATATCTTGTGGCCCAATCAACAAAATTACCGTAATGGTGAAAGGTTAGGAGAAAGAAGCCTTCCAAGTACTCAGTTTCTTTAGAATTTTAAAGAATGAAAATTGTATGACCCTACAATGGGAGAATATATAGAAGCATACGAGTTATGTGTCATGCCAACATGGTATCACCAATCTAATCATGCCTCTTCAAACCTTCAGAATTTTTATAACCATCTAGTCGTAAAATCATAAAGTTAGGAGAGTCACGATTGGCTCATACTTGATAAACCACCAGAGCCCGACACATTATTTTCTTGGTCCAGGTCTTCAAAGCCTCGTGTTCATATTAAGCCCTCAGTCAAGAATTAACATTCGACCTCCTCTCCTGCGCCTCTTATAGATGCGTGTGATATGGAGGTATGAAACACAATATCCAGGCCATGATGACTAAGCGAAAAGCCTAAAAGCGAAGGTTGAATCAAGACAACACAAGTGGCAACGTTGATGTATAAAGTCTGTCCCACCGGAAGGGGAAAAAAATGAGCTCAGAGAAGTCAACTTACACGGCAAGACGCCACTTCAATATAGAGACCTTTTCCACTACAATTCCCTCCAAGGCATTTGACTATACTTGCAGCCTAACTAAAATGAATTTTGAGCGATTCCTTTCTGAAGACCTTAAACTTCCTAAAAAGGCCAAACCAAAAGGCACCAATTAGCCCCCGGGCACCATCATCTTGTAGCCCTACACAGCAACCAAGTTCTAAACTTGCAATCAGTATCGCATGATTTAGGCCTAGATCTGCTTCTGCTCGTAGTCAAAAACGGGAATTCTCCGAATCGCCATGCCTGGCATGATCACACCCCGATCCACTCCGAAACAAATGCGAAGCAACGCAGATTCTCTGGCAATCCAACAAATCCGAACCCGCCATCTAAATCGCATTGTCTACCAGCACCATCGCCCTAGAAACCAAGAACGCACCGCAACGACATCAACCACGAAGAGCGCGACACATTCAAAAACGCGAGGTCATCGGGGAGCTACGTGATCGAACCTGATGAATGGGCGGGTACATGGAGTTGGTGCACACGGGGCACTCGAGCAGCTCGTGGACGCTCGTGGCCGGGGCGATGGCGGCGGGGCCCAGGACGCCGTTCGGGGGCGGGCTCGCATTGAGGGGCTTCGACGACGAGAACGGCTGCTGCGGCGGGGGCGGCGGGTGGATGTTGTTCTGCTGGTGGAGGTGGTGGTGGTGGTGGGGATGGTGGTGGTGGTTGTGGATCTCGCTCTCGTCCACGCCATCCGCGATCGACACGCACTCAATGTTGTCCAAATCCATTCATAAAGGACAAGAACGAAAGGGGGCAAAAGGAGCAACACCCACGACGCCAAAATGCAGGAAAAACGCACCCACTTGCTTCCCTTCACCAATCTCAAACAGAACCGGAACCCACTCCTCTTGGGCTCTTCTTCTTCCTTCTTCTTCTTCAACACCTTTCTCGCTCTGTAAATCGTTTGAATTTTCCGGGAAAATCCAGCGGAAATGGAAAGGCAGGAAAACGATGGAGAAGAGGAGGAGGAGGAGGCAACGGACGGACGCCAAAGCACCAAAACGCTCTCTCTCTCTCTCTCTCTCTCTCTCTCTCTCTCTGCTCGAGAGGAAAGGAGGTTCTTTTTCTTCGTTGCCTCCTTCACATCTTCTCTCTCTCTCTCTCTGCGCGCCTGTGGGGTGACAGAGGGATGTGGACGGCCGTCGATGTTGCCAGCGGGGATCCTGATCGGACGGCCAACAGTCCTTATGTTTCCTTCTACGCTTTTTCGCCCGCTTCTTTTTTTATTATCATGATTTGTTGCGAGGACGGCACAGTGACATGACAGACGGAAAAGTGTGACAGAGAAGACCACTTGGTCGTTTTTATATTTTTATTTCCTTAGCTTAGGTGAAATTGCCACATCTTCTAATGTACAAAAAATTCATCCCTCAGCACTTTCTGGCTACTTGCTTACATGATTAGAGATATTCCGTTGACATAATTATTGATCACGAGGATAGTTTTTCTTCTTTTTTTTTTTGTAATATAAGTGGAAAATAGGAAAAGAGAAATAAAAACTAGAGCAGTACATCTTTTTTTATAATAATCTCCATCTGTCATTATTCTAGAATCAAATTACTTCTTTATATGAGGATCTCGACTCATTAAAATGCCAATTTGTCCATAAGGAATGGATGATACTGGGTTTCGAAAGGCCCGTTAAATATTATTAATTAAGTCCCAAAGTAAATAGGGTGTGTTAGTACTAGCTTGTCATTTCATTTCACTTCATTAAAGTGTATGCCTTTTGAATAACAAGGATAAGCTTGTTGTCGAACAAAAATGGTGTGTCGACGGGATTTAATTTAATTATAGGGTTTTTGGCATTGAATAGAAAAATGGGTGAGACTATATCCTTTGCACTAGGCAAAAAATCAAAGGGATTTGGAATATTTGGGGCTTGGTCAAGGTGTTAGTGTCCAATCACAAGCCAAATTAAGATTAGTAGTTGAGATTTCCAATTTTAGGTGGTTGACCACCACGAGTTTATTCCCCTTAATAAGGGCAGCGAATGTCTGCGCCCCACAATATCAAATAAGGTCTCGTTAACTTTTCAGAACTTCTTGAGGTGTCGCCTCATTAATTTTTTAGGATAAGTACTGCAGAAATCCTAAAATTTATCACGAAAATACAGTTGAAATCTAAAACTTGCAAAAAGTGCAATTAAGTCCTAAAACTTGTCAAAATGTTTCAATCGACTCCTAAAACCGACGATGTCAAATTTCCTAACGGAATTTTTTTTTAACTATTCACCACGTAGGAAAGAGAAATGATTAAAAAAGCTACGTTCGCGCCGCGTCAACTTTTCTTTTAGGAAATTTGATGGCGTCGATTTTAGGATTCGATTGAAACATTTTGACAAGTTTTATAACTTAATTGCACTTTTTACAAGTTTTAGGACTCAATTGCATTTTCATGACAAATTTTAGGACTTCTGTAACACTTATCTCTATTTTTTTTTAAAAAAAAAATTCTCTGCTTACGATTTAAGGATAGGGCTGCAATTGACCGACCATTTGAAAGGGAACCGGTCATTAACCCACCGCCATGTCCTCCTCGCTCAAAGTTGGGATTAAATTTTGCAATCACCAATTACCGAGTCAAAAGTATGGAAAGGCCTTCACCACCGGGTTTATCTCGAGGTGGGTAAGGTGTAGAGCAAAAGGAATTAATATCGCTTCAATTCACTATTTGAATTTCAAATAGAAATAGACATAAAAGAAATTAAATGGACTCTTCATTCACATGCTACCCTAAGACCAATATATATGGTTGCAACTGTGGAGCTTTTAGAGCAAATGACATATAGGGAGCGAAATCAAATAAATGGTTCGGATGAGAGGTGAGTGTTACCCAACTCTCACCATCCAATCGAAAATGGGTAAGTTGCAAAACTAAGACTCTTCTCCTTCCTAATGAATATAACCCTCCCTCTCCTTTTTTGCTTCAATTATTATCTTTTCCCTTTAAATGAAAGCAACCATCAGCTAACTTGCTTATAATCTCGTCATTTTCACACTTTTAAGAACCCCAACCATACACTAGAGGTTACAACCATGGGGGGGATATATTCAAGCTTCACAGGTCAGCAACCTGAATTCAAGATTTCTTTTTTTTTTTTTTTTGGGGTAAACAAAGTAAAAGATGACATATGAAAATGTGAAAAAAAAAAAAAAGGGCGGTGAGGCATACAAAATGGGCTTTCGGAAAGGGAGAATTCAAAAAGAGATTTCCATGAGATGGGTGATTAGGGATTTTTTTTTTTTTTGTAGAGGTAGAGAATGGAGTAGATATAAAAAAAAATTACTTAGGAAAATTGTAGATTTTTGGAATTAATCAAATATGTTGTCGGCACTACTTTGCACGGTCCATTTACCTCTAATATTGCACAATACAGAAAATGCTTATGAGTTTCACACGTGCGAGGCTAATGAAAGCAAGATGTCTTATACTCCACTCATGCTCAATCTAACAAACAACACGAGTCGAGATCACATTAGCTGGTCTCGCAACTCGCTCAATACCCTTGCAAGATCCCTTCACTCTTTTCTCTCGGAGGATTCACTATTCTGAAAAAGAAAAACATTTAGGCTACATTTATTTCGCAAAAAGTGAATAATTTAAAAAACTTTTTTCTAAAAATGATAGATGGCATCCCTTATAATAGCTAGTCAATGAGAAACATTTTCATTACCAATAACAATTTGTGTCTAAATATTTTCGAGAACGGTGAAAAATATTTTTTAATTATTCGTATGTGTAGGGGATACAAGTAACCATTTTTAAGATAATGTTTTTCAAATATTCATTTTTCGCGACATAAAGGGAACTTTAGTGATTAGCCTTAAAAAGTTAGAAACCAGAATTGAGAAATATTATGCTAATAATTCAGAATTGGTAGCTTCAATATCTACATAGAAATGATGTAGTTATCTCCCTGCTCACTCGTAATTACAAGTTTCCAAATAAAGATTATATTTATTTCCCCCCCCTTTTTCTCCCTTTCATCAGATCAAATCATAAAGCGAAAAGGGCTCGATGTGGGGGAGTAACCACAGGAGCAAATTTCTCTACTCAATTACTTGACATAGTCTAAGGTAGTAAAATTGACCAGAAAAAAAAGGATATAGAAATTAAAAAAATGAACAAAATTGCTATTATTCAAAGATAGGTAATAAAAACATAGATCATTTTTTTAATTACCACTTAAGAGGTAATAAAGAGACAAAAATGTGGTCTATCTTGCGCTTTTCTCCTAAAATAAAGATAAACCCTAGAGAGAGAGAGAGAGAAAAAAAAAAAAAAAAATTACCGTGAAGAGAATAATTGTGCCAAATTGCATACGAGAAAGGCAAACCTGCGTGCCCGCATTCAAAGTGCAACCTCTGTCGGATTTTTCTCCCTTCTTTCATTTTTCCTTTTTTCTCCTCTCATTTTACTCTTCAAGATGACACCCGAAACAAAGGGGAAGGCGAGGCGGGGGCCACGCGTCGGCCGCCCATTGGCCCCCGGCCCTCGATCGCGTCCAGGTGTGCGCGCGCTCGCTCGCTCGTGACCCCGATAAATTCTGACGGCGAACGCGCGGGACGGCAGTTACTGCTCTCACATACCTTCCTTGTTCTTCCTTCCTCCTCCTCCTTCTCCTCCTCCTCCTCCATCTTCATCTTCCTTCTTCCTTCTCCTCTCTCTGCTTCGCTAGAGATCTAGATGAACATGTCTCGCTCTGCATGCGCCTCCGGGATCGGAACGACGGTCCATGTGCACGTGAAATGAGCGGAGATCAGTGCCTGAACACGTCGAGCCGCTCGATCTCAGGTGCGCATCGTCTCGCCTTCTTGCGTGCCCTCTCGAATCTTCATCGACAGGAGCAGTGTGAATTCCCATCTGCATTAGGGTGTTTGCGAAGAAGTTTTCGGTTTGTGGGATCGTCGCAAGTTCGTCTCTTTTTGAGCTCTTAGAGCAAATAGGTCGTGATTTTCTTTGATGGGGTTTGTTCAGTCGCGGGGGTTCGTGCGACGCATTCTTGATCTTGACCGGATTTTTCTGCATGATGTTTTTGCGCGTTTCGTTCATGCAGTAATGGTTTTGACGCGACTGTCCCGTGAACATGACGGGGAACGGAGAATTGATCTTTTCTGGTGCAGGAGATGGGAAAGAAAGGGAGCAGCTGGTTCTCGTCCGTGAAGAAGGTCTTCAGATCTTCTCCTTCTCCCAAGGAGTTGCCTCCGAAACGGGTAATTCGAATTTTTCCTCCATTTAAATCGCTCGACGTGCTCTGTTTCGTCCGTCCATCGCAGTCGGCGAGCAAAGCTTAGAAAAAACCGTATGATCTCCTTTTCGCGCTTGAACTCTCACTGGTGGTGCTTTCGCTTTCGAAAACCGTCCTCGTGCTGCAACACGGCAGTCCGAAAGTGCGGAAGGAAATCCTATCGTTCTCGTACAATCTTGTGGCGTGAGTTAACGTTTTTTTTTAACGCATTCATACCGATTAGTCCTTCCGCAAAACAATCCAAAAACAAGAAATCCTACAGCTCCTGGCAGTTTCACGGACTAGGAAACTGTTGGGATGTCGGAATCAGGCCTTTGCTCTAAAACAGGAACTCTGTATCTTTTAAAACGGCATGTATCCCAATTATAAACCATATTAACATCTAATAATCGAATTGATTAGCCCGTGATCTGCTTAATAGTCGATGATGCTAGGAAGATTTTTTTTTTTTTTTGGTCGGGTGTCTTTTGTTTTTATTTTTTTCCCGTGGTTCGGATCATCAATGACTATCTTGCAGAAGCAGCATTTAACCATATCACCTACCTTGACACAGTCTTTTGAGGTCATGGGAGCATCAGACCTCCCATGGTCCCCCTGGCATGAAGCTTTGCTGTCACACCACCTAAAAGCAATCCCCAAAAAAAAAAAAAAATCATCTTTTTCCATCTTTCATGTGCTTCCTCACGTTAGATCGCCATCGACCCGCTATCAATCTTGCATCCTTTGGAAGTAATTTGGAACTTTAGTTGAATTGCGACCGATGGACATAGTTGTCTGTGACAATGGTTTTTTCGGTTTTGCAGAAAGATGGCGGCACTGAGAAGTGGCGGAACGACATACCGGAGGTGGTGTCGGTCGAGCATTTCCCGACTGAGAGCTCGCCAGACGTCACCAACGACGGGAGCGCGGTTTCCACCCCTGTGACTGAGGATAGGAATCATGCGATCGCTGTGGCCGTGGCAACCGCTGCAGCTGCGGAAGCCGCCGTGGCGGCAGCCCAGGCGGCGGCCAAGGTGGTCAGGTTGGCTGGTTACGGACGGCATTCTAGGGAAGAGCGAGCCGCGACACTCATTCAGTCCTATTATAGAGGCTATCTAGTAAGATTAATTTCTCGCATCTCTCTCCCAAACGGGTAATTAAGGTGGTTGACTATTATTGATAGCATGATTAGTGAATAGAAAATCCTGTAGGTCTAATCTAGTATTAGGTTAGATCCATCTGTATGAACCTTTGATTGGTAGGAAATTAATTTGGTTTTACGCTCTTCATTCGCGATCTCTCGCCCCAGATATCTTGATTAGAATATGGATCGATGTGTGGTTGTAATTAGGCACGACGCGCGCTGCGAGCGTTGAAGGGGTTGGTGAGACTACAAGCACTAGTGAGAGGCCACAACGTCCGCAAGCAAGCGCAGATGACCATGCGGTGCATGCAAGCCTTGGTCCGAGTCCAGGCCAGGGTCCGAGCCTCCCGGCTTCAGCTCTCCCACGACAAGCCCATCCATGGCATGACCGATGATGATGGCGGCGATGGTGGCGAGCGGCAAGCACCGATGGGGGCGGGCCCCAAACCTTACAATAGCAGCCCCGTCACGAAGAGCAAGTACCATGAGGCGTCGGCGGACAGCTGGGACGGCAGGCGCCGGAGTTCCGAGAAGATCAAGGAGAATAGCTCCAGGAAAAGCGAAGGTGTGATGAAGAAGGAGCGAGCTCTTGCTTATGCCATAAGCTATCAGGTTCGTAGTGGCCACACAGCTTATATATCTATGCTTAGACAATTCAATCACACTTCCTCAATGGCTCTTTTCGTCCTTTTCTCTGCAGCAACAACAACAACTGATGCAACCGGAACCGGGCGACGTCGACGAAGGACTTTATGCCAAAGAAAGGGAGAAGGCGCAGTGGGGATGGAACTGGCTCGAGCGTTGGATGGCGGCGCAGCCGTACCACGCCCAGCAATTGGGGGTGCCGGACCACGCTTACATGGCGCTTCCCACCATCACCAACACGACGACCGCGACCGACAACTTGTCCGAGAAGACGGTGGAAATGGACATGGTGGCCCCGGAGAACATGAACTTGGGCTTTCTCGGTAGGGAATCCGGCGACACTAGCCCGTACTCGACCCGGCATCAACGCCAGCCGAGCTTGAACAATGTCCCGAGCTACATGGCCCCGACTCAGTCTGCCAAGGCCAAGGTGAGGAGTCAGGGCCCGGGTAAGCTGCAGCAGAGTCCATTAGGGCCGCAGTGGAACCCTTCGACTAAGAAAGGGCAGAGCGCCGAAAGGGCCGGCGACTCCTCGAGCTCCGGCGGAGGGACGACGACCTACCAAGCAACGAGAAGCCCGATCAAAGTTAGAGGGCCGCCGCACGGCCAGGCCAGGAGACTTGCGGGCTACAGTCCGGAGCATATGGGCACTGATGACTGGACTCTACCCGTCCTTGGGCGTACATGGAGACATGATTTCGGTTGATTTTGTGGTGTTCTTGCGTGTCGGTGGGCGTCGAGATGAGTAATTATTGTTTATTTGTCCATAGACTTTAAATTTATGGTAATGTAAAAGTTTATGGGTTGACGTTATGGGACTTTTGTGTTAAAATAAAACGCAGTGTCTTTGCTTTTCCACTCCCTCTATTGTAGTTTCGTAAAATCAAATGGACTGTGTTACGTAGCTGATAACCATTCTATTTATAGTCGATTGTGTTACGTAGCTAATAACCATTCTATTTATAGAGAACATTGTAACTTACGTAATTTTATTATTCTATTTCTAAAATAAATTATTAGTCCAAAAATAGATTTTAACTAAAAATAAATAAAAATTTCTACTTTTCTATTTTTGAAATGAAAATGAGAAATGAAAACGCTGGTCGTCGCTACTAACCAATCGTCCACCTACTACCAATCACCATCTGCCGACTGCCGGTTGCCCATCCGCCGCCACTTCCCAAGAGGAAAAATTGTGTCCTTATCGAATGAAGTTCTATTCAGGAAATTTAAATTTTATCCAACGAAATTCTATTCGGGAAATATAAATTCTGTATCATTATCAAATGTATATTTTTACTCAAAAATTCATCTGAGAAATAAATAAATAAAAATTTTATCCAACCCATATTTACCAAGAAACAGTGCTAGCCGTCGCAGCACATGCAGGCGAGCTCGCGTGGGGGAGAAGATGCAACACAAGCTGAAGGTTTGACAACCTTTGGAACAAGCTCGTACCAAATCATGCTACCCAGCAACACAACTCTTGGAAAGGCACAAAGAATATCTTACCCGAAACCTGGATAATTTACAGAGATGTTTCTCTCGTCTGTAAAACTTACAAAACTGAAAAGGAAAGGTTTTGTTCAGACATGCAGGAGATGCTTCACCAGCAAGAGTGGAACCGTAGATCGGATCCCCCCACATTCACCCGCAAGGTGTGAGTTTCTTATTTCCTGCCCCACGAGGATTCTCGTCTTTCCAGTCGTCCCAGGCTCTCGCCTTTTCCTGAGCAGCATCGTCGTCTTCGTCCTCATCTTCAACTGGCCCTGGCTGTTTCCTCTCCTTGTACCATGCGGAATTAGCCTCTTCCATGAACTTGGCAGTTCTCTCTTGAAACTTCTGCATCATCTGCATCTCCTTCAAGCCAGCTTCCTCTATGCTCATGGTTGGCATCCTGATGCATGCAAACAAAATGATTTAATTCAGACGGAAAACCACCCCCGTGGGTACTCAACAGGAGGTATATACACAAAAAGCAGTATCATTATTTGAGGACTCAGACAACATCCAAGGATCCTCTAATAGTTTCATAAAAGAACAATATAAGATAAATAACAGGAGTGGTGCATACCTGTGACCTGGCTGGAACACTTGTGCTGCCATTCTATCCCTCTCGCTAGTCAGACTCCCATTTACGAGGCTCGCAGGTCCAAATATCAGGGGTTGGTGTTTATGTTCATGAGCATCTGAGACGTTTGCCCTACCTTCCAAAACATCTTGTGCAAAAGTAGCACATGTAATAGGTTGTGCCGGTATAGTATATCGTGCACGAGTTGCGGCATTACGGTGCCAAGCTTCAGCAGTCTTCGTGCGCTCATCCAGAATAGCACGAGAGAACTCCTTTTCCCCTTCCTGTGAATACAAACCACTTCTTTACATCCATCTAACACACAAAACGTATTGTGCCTGCAACTGGGAGAAATACAGCCACCGATGTTGTGGTCCAAATTCGAAACCTTGGATTAATTATACTACTTGGCCTCCTCCCCAGTTTTAAACATGTATGAAGAAGATCCAAATGAACGAAGAACAATATATCACCCTCTATTTATTTTATTTTATTTTGTTTTATTTTTTGCAAATCTTTCCTTTGCTTCTCTGTGTCAGCACTAACAATCTGCATCAAGGTGGTGAACCTTGAGACTAGGACCAGTGGGGCATAGTGGTACCCTCAACTATCGCATGTTCAATCGGTACATGCTAAACCAGGAAACAAAAGGAATTGGGGCACGTCTTCTTCACCACTAATAAAAAATAAATGCTAGCAGGAAGTAACATGATATGCTCAAAACAATGGGATAGGGAATCTCAACACCCAAAAAATAAATTTCCTACATGAAAATCCGGCAACTATGATTAAGATGGAAGAACTACTAGATAAAACAGCATAGCAGTGCCCCATTAGTGTATAACAGGAAGTTCTGATTTTTCTAGGGACTGCACCTGTAGTGCACACATTTCAATGTGTGCAAATTTTATTTAGGTAGCAAAATCTCCAAAACTATACCTTTGACTGTTTCTCTTTGATAGCAGAAAGCATCTCTTCCTCTTTCTGCAGCATTTCTAGTAAATCCAGAGCCTGCAATGTCAATGGCAATAGTATATTCATCACACCAATGCATAGGCAGTAAACAACCAAACGCAAAGTATCTAATGACCAAACATGACCAAATGGCCTTAATGACCCATTGGATGAAGCCAACCTTACAAATCGCTAGAGAGATTGTAGTAAGCCAAGCCTGCAATAGAACATTCAGAATAAAAATATTAAGTATCACCCCAACGGAAGGGTAAAAGAAGAAATGCAATTGGATGTCAAATGTTAATTAACCAATCTCAGCATTAAAAAAAAATAAAAAAGATAATCTATATCAGAAACTACTCGCTTCTTCAATTGCAATGTCAAGATCACGAAATATTGACCATGAGATTTGTGATGGACTTTCAAACATGAGTATTTGGCAACCAACATGATGATTAGCCTCATTTTTCATTTTAAAGTATTGAAATAAGTAAGTGCAATAAGGCAAACTTTCAGCAATCATGTGACCTGAGTTTCTAGAAGATAGTTTGAGAAGCTACTATCTCAAATACAAACCAACATATGCATAGAAACAGTAATCTTAAGCAGTAACGCAAACTACCTAATGCACTAATAAGTTGTGGAGGACATATGCTGAGCAAGTGCATCTAGGCATCTTTAGCTTTTGCACACAAATCGAAAATCTAACTGCCATATAGAACCAACCTCACGCTCTTCCTCGCTGTCATCATCGACCATTTCTTCTTCTCCTGCCTCCACAGGAGTAGATAAGGCAGCCGCTTTGGTTGACCTCCCACGCCGCTCTTTCCGTTCCTTGATTTCAAGCAACTTTGATTCAGCAGCTTTTTGACGTTTGAAACGTGCTATCTGCCAAAATATAAAAGATGTACTTATTATTAAAAGTGTTCATTCTTTCAGCCGAAGGAAACAGTATTTTGGGCATTGCTACTAGCCCAAGAGTCCAAGACCCATTTCTTCTAAGGAATACATCACTTGGGACAATCCGGCCAATGATCTACAGCTGGGTCAAATTGACTCTGTATAGACTGAACATTGCCGCCTACTGCTGACTCGTCCTCCATGACATGCTCGTCAATCTTCAAACTTCAACATACATTCTGATTGAACCATTTTTCTGAAGCTTTCTCCTCTATTCTTTTTACTTTTTTATTAGTTGACTCTTCTCAACCTCGGAACTTCTCCTTTCCGTGCTCATCGAAGCTGCATTCTGATTTTGAGGCTTTCTTCGCTCTTTTGGTTTTTAATTTTTCATCTCTCTGTTTGCTGTGCGGCTCTAATCTACACATGCTCTGAAGTTTTTCTCTGTTTTCTTTTATTAAAATTTCGTTACTGATTTTTTTCCAAAATTGAATTATCGATTGTTGCTTTATTCAACAGTTTGAACAAGGTCCATTTTGGTGAGGATGATTTTAATAAGGAGGACCACAATGTGATGGGAAGATAATACGCCCAAAGATGAGGAATTTAGGTATGAGTCGTTATTGGGAATCTTTTTTCCTCTCTTTTCTAGCTGAATAGAAAAGTAATAGCTGTCATTGGTGTTTTCTGAATCGCAAGCCTTAAATTCATTTGGTTAAATTGTAATGTTGATTTCTTCATACTAAAGTTGGAGATGGAGATTGGAGAATGCAAAACTCAGAACTTGACCTTACCTGGGCTTTACTCTCTTTTTTTATAAAAATTGGCATGTGATTGGATTATACAATGTCAAAAAATATAATTGGGTCTCAATTTATAATTTTCTAGGATCTTACAATCGCTGAGCAGATTCTAATTAGAATTTTAATCATCCAAAAGATCCTACTTAGAATCCCGATCCTGACAAACTTGATTTTACCGAAAGCACCATTCGTCCTTGCATACCAATTGCTTCCACGTGCAATGGACCAAGTACAATCTCAAACAAACCAAGTACACCCAGTTGCTACTGTGCATAGTGTGCAACAACAATGAACCGTCAAGTTATAAATTTTCTAAAATCTTACAATCCTCGATCCAATCCTACTTAGAATTCCAATCTTCAAACAATTCCAAAATATCCTACTTAGGATCTCAATCCGGACAAACTTGGTTTTACCAACAGCACCATTTGTCCTTGCCTCCCAATTGCTTTCATGTTTGATGGACCAAGTACACTATTAAACAAACGAACTACTCCCAGCTGCTACTGTGCATAGCATGCAACAATGATGAACTAAAGAAAAGCTTCCAAATGAACCAAACTCCCAACACAATATAACCAAGACAAGAATACAGAACTAATTCTCCAGAATCAAGCTTGTCAATCCTGCTGTGAACCATATTGACACTTATGCACAGAGTAATCCAGCGGTCAAGATATGATACACCAAAAACACCTCATACTTCTCTATGACTATAGTTATCACTTTCAAATGTATAAGCACTCGGCTCCAAATGTCTGAAAATTTTAATCAATCTTACCCCCATTTGGAGAAGCCAAGCAGTGCTTAGTTAAAATAATGGGTGAGAAAGGATATGCATCGGTACCTTTCTAGCTCTTCGATCGACCATTTGATTCGAACCTCCAGGTACAGATGTCTCTAACTCTTCCTTGGGTAAAAGTTCCATCGCATCACAAAACGACACAAATTCCTGCAAATCATGGCACCCATAGTTCATCTTTATCATGTATCATTGCTCCAGCAAGAACTCCAGAAAAAAAGTAACAAATGTAGCAAAAGTCTCCAATCTCAAAAGTTCCTCCATGAAGAAGCAAAATAAAACCACAGAACCAAACCTTTAGTTTTTCCTGCGAAGCTTTAAGAATGGGTACCCTATCATCAGCAGAAACCTTTTCCATCAATTCAGCCAGATAAAAAGGGACCTGCAAAGAAGAACACAAGGAAAATCTCACTCAAACATTTCTACTCGCAGCACCTAACAACAGCACCGCGGCTGCCACCCCCAGGGAAACTCAGCACACAAATGAATGCATAATCACCTCCTAAGCATGATAGATGACGACCACAGTCGCAAAATTAGTGCTTGTCTTTAACAAAATGTGAATATCCCCTATTCATCGCCAGCTCCATACATGCTTATGCGGTAATTCGTAAGAAAGAATCAATTTGCGGGGACTCTAATGGGCAGGAAGCAGATTCATATAAAGCTGGGGATACTACCCAAGTCACAGTGGCCAACTCCGAATCAATTCAGGTAATTTAGCATGACCTTCTTCTGGAGGGTTATTGAAACTTACACATTTATCTTTACGTGGGTGTGTGGACATAGAGGAGTTTCCATGGTTAAGTTTTTTTTCTTTTTAGCAAGATTTAGGATAAAGCTGGGGATACTACCCAAGTCACAGTGGCCAACTCCGAATCAATTCAGGTAATTTAGCTTGACCTTCTTCTGGAGGGTTATTGAAACTTACACATTTATCTTTACGTGGGTGTGTGGGCATAGAGAAGTTTCCATGGTTAAGTTTTTTTCTTTTTAGCAAGATTTAGGATAAAAACTGTCGAAGAAGATCGCCAGCATCACTACTTCTGTAGAGGCATCATTCCTCCACGAAAACAAACAGAAGGAAATACAAAAAAATAGAAATAAAAGCTGAGAAAGGCAATTGCTCACCAAAATGTACTTGAGATTCGAAGTGCTGATATCCTCCTTAGTCTCGTTGGCCGAGAACAATCCCAGCGTACTTATCATGTTCTCGCACTTCCCCAAACCTTCGATTCCTCTTCTCACAGTATCCTAAACAAATCACCGCATTCTTCAGAAAAAAAAAAAAAAAAAAAGAGAGATCGCCAAAACGAAATACTCCCCAAAATAAAAATAAAATAAAAAACAGAAATCGTCGCGCCGGACTCACCTGATCGACGGCGGACTCCGTGGCGGCGAGGTGAATCTTGCGGGACTGCTCGAACAGAGACGGCAACGGCATGTCCTCCATGTTCAATTCCCCCATGGCGAACGATTCGAAAACCTACCCCTCTCTCTCGATTGGTTCTCTTCCCGAACGAAGGCGAGGAAGAACTTGGAATTCAGTTTTCGCAGATTCCTGTTGATTCTATGCAGGGATTGGATGGAAATCGAAATGGAGTTTTTGCCTGGAGAGAAAATCAGAGGGCGATGGAAATTAGAGGGAGTTGGAAAACAGGAGAGAGATAGAAAAATAGGTTTTTAGAAAATAAATAAATTTAGATTAAATCAAGAGAAGCGATGAGAAAGTTCTGGGTGGGCTTAGAAGTTTCGTCGTGATTGGGTCTAGGCCCAGATCAAAGTCAAGAGTCGGCGGAGAGGACTTTTTATTTTTTATTTTTTTAACTTTTTCAAATTTTCGAGTTTCATAAATTTTAATCATAAAAGAAAATATCATGATATATATTATATATACACACACACATATTGCTTTCATTGTTGCTTTAAAAAAGGCATGAAAACTTATGACACACAAATAAAAGAGAGGCTCTAAAGTTCCTTGCAACAAGAAAAATATTTACCTATTCCTTGAATGCCACATGCAATTGGATAGAAGTGTCATGTTAGTCTTTCTCGAGCCAATTGAATAAGACATGCACAAAATTTCTTCATTTTGCTATGCGTTCAAAAGAGTAAACTTATATTTTCTTTTATTATATGTTTCAAACTCGTAAATATTTTTTTGAAAAAATCATCTTCTCTGAATAGAAAAAATAATAAAATACTCGCTAAGGCTCGAGCTTTTATCATTACTCATCAATATCGAGTTAGTATAGGTGTGTTTGTTTATGTTCTTTATCTCTCGTTTATGAACAAAAATTCTGTTTTTTTTTGTTCCCGAAACAAAAAAAACGAATGTAAACGCGTTTATTTCGTTTTTTTGTTCCAAATCTGTTTTTTCGTTCCTAACAAAATTGGAACATAAACAAAAAACAAGAAAAACTTGTTTTTTTATTTCGGAACAATTTTTAAGAACAGATTTTCTCTCTCCTTTCTTTTATTTTCTTTTTGTTCTTCTTCTTTTCTTCTTCTTTTCCTTTGGCCGATCGTCGGCGACCGATCGTTGAGGGCCGGCGACCTCGTCGGAGCGTCGCCGCCCTAGCGAGGCTTGGCCTTGCCGGATCTGGGGCGAGCCCGACCTTGCCCAGCCAAGGCGAGGCCAAGCCTCATGCCGGCCGGCGACGCTCGGCCTCGCCTTGGCTAGGCGAGCTCGAGCTCGCCCGGACCGGCGAGGCTCGGCCTCGCCGTGGCCGGGCGAGGCCGCCGCCCTCGTCGGCCATGGCCGAGGCCGGCGACCGGCCACAAGGAAGAAAAAAACGAAAAAAAAAGAAAAAGAAAGAAAAATTAAATAATTAAATAAAAAATTAAAAAATTAAAAGAAACAAAATAAACTCAAATTTACCAAACATGTTTTTGTTCTTTTTTATTTCGGGAATAAGTTTACCAAACGCGTTCTTTCGGTCAAAAATTGTTCCCCGGAATGAAATAGTTTTTTTTTTAATTTCTTTCGAACAATTTTTTAACAAAACACAAACAAACGTATCCTATATCTCTCCTGCTCTCTATCTATAATAGGAAGTTAAATCCTTGCTACAATTTCCAAATTAATGATTATTGTTAATGTGTAATTTCACTTGTTGTGCAGTTGACTGCAGATTCTTCATATTCCCTCTCGAGCTTGGGACGGTTATTTGAATTCGATTGGCTTTTGTTTAATTGTCTTTGGAAGTTTCGTCTTGGAAATTTGGTGAATTTCAATTTTTAGATAACAATCTTCAGCATTTATGAAATTATGTTCTATTGGGGAAATAGGGCTCTTGTGTACCGTAGGATTCTTACATTTTTTTAATTAATAAACTAATTTGAGGGTCGAGATTTGTTAAAATGTCGCCATGATGTCTGGGTTCTCTATAAATTAACGGTGATTTTTGCAGTGTCTGAAGTGTGTGTTCTGCAAACTCGCGGCCTGTATGGAATTCTTTCCATCTGGTCTTAAGTTTATTGACAAGAAAATTATCCCAATTTGTTCTGTAAAAACAAAATAAATGGATCTTTGAATATCATAGTTCTATAGTCTCTTTGGTGAACACAAAGAATTCCGTCACAAGCTCACCTAATCAATGGGACTCTATGGCAATAAGGTGAATATTGCGAGTAGCAACGCAAGTCCTACACTTTCAATTAGAGGCGAGTATGGTCCAAGTTAGATCGATCCAACACATGACTTACGGACCAACCGCACAGTATTAGTCCTTAATTTTTGGATCAGCGACCAATCCTAGTAGACCGACCCTATGGATTTGGTATGGTTCTAGGGTAACTCAGGACCACTCAATTCTCAAGAAAAAGTCCGGTTCTAGATTAACTCGGGACCAATCAATTTTCAAGAAAAAAGAGCTCAATTTCTCACATTTCCACAAAGCCTTTGATTCATCTCCTCGTAATATCCTAGAAAAACTCAACACTGCATTCTAAAGAAAAAGAACTCGCGAAAACGAAAGAGACCATGAAAAAACTCCTTCACATCGGAGGCTCGACTTCCCTGATCAATGGTGAACTAGTGGCGGCAATCAATTCCCCTTGCAAACGGTTGTTCCACGTAAATAAAGACGAGAAAGAACTCAAAATTCAGTTTCGCAGATTCCTAGATTCTATGCAAATTGAATGGAAATCAAAATTGGATTGCTTGGAGAAAAAAAAATCAGAGGGCTATGGAAACTCTATGAAGTTCGAAAACAAAGAAAGATGAAAATGGTTAGATTAATTTAATAGAAGCGATCCGAAAGTCTCGGTGGGCTTAAGAAGTTTCATTCTGATTAGGCCCAAAGCAAAGCCTAGAGTCGGTGGAGAGGACTTTTTATTTTATCATTTTTTAAGTTTTTACATTCCATATATTTTGAGTTTCTGTTTAGAGAATTCGGAAATTTTTTAACAATAAAATTTCACTTTATGAATTTAAATTGAATGGATAAATTATTAAAAAAATCGATCCGTAAAAAAGTAGGATGATTTGAGAGAAATTAGAGGAGACGCAAATCAGAGGGAGTTTTTTTTTTTTTTTTTTTTTTTTAAAAGAAAGAAAGATAAAAATGGTTTTAAAAAGTGAATTTTTTATAGCTTAGCACTTTCATTGTGATTAGATGAAATTCCAAGAGTATTTTAGTTTTCACGTTCCATATATTTTAACTGGATCCCTTCGTTTAGAGAGGTCTTTTTTTTTAAGGTAGCATTTCACTTTTACAAATGTAAATTGAACCGATTAATTAATAGAAAAGAGGGTAGGATGCTAATTATAAAGAAAATGTGAGGATATTATCATAAATATATGATTCTCGTTGTCACTTAAAAAACAGTTTTTAAAACTTTGATAACGTTTGACTCGAAAATAAAAGAGAGGCTCTTAACTTTCTCGCAACAAGAAAAATATTGAGTTTCCATTGAACGCGGCATGCACTTACACAAATCTACTTACCGGTTTCAATTTTTTTATCCAACATATAAAATGCCACTCGGTCCACACAATTTAAATTAAAGAAACCTGCATAATTTAGACTGAATAGTATCATGGAGGTATAATTTTTTTTTTTGTCTAGTCCTATCATATATATATATATATATATATATATATATATATATATTTTTTTTTTTTTTTTTACTTGTCCTACTCTAACTTTCTTTGCTGCGCTTTTTTGTAGCGTGGGAGTCGAATCTCACATCTCAAACTGAACACTCCTACCTCCAACCCCTAAAAAAGTAGAGAATCGAACTCCCCGCCTCCTCCTTCCCATGTGGGAAATGTGACCATTAAGACAATCTAATGTGACCATTAAGACAATCCCCAGTGGTTCACCCTATATCTATTTTATAAACCACACTGTGTGTGCTATGTGCAGTGCGCGAGTTGCAAAACCTGTTCTCTCACGCATTCTCATTCTAGGCCCCGAGAATTAAAAGCACTTGATAAATATGGAAGAATGATATTTGATACTTGCAATGGTGTTTTACTTGACATGGTCTTGAGTTTCATTGACAAGAAAATAATTCCAATTTGCTTGTTTAAAATAAAATAAAAAAAATCTATCTCTAAATATCTAACTCCATATTCTCTCCAAGAAAAATGCAAGAATTCTACCAACTAGCTATCTTTTCCCCGACAAAGTTTCCTCGACTCAGCAATGCAGATGGAAGACAATATCACACTACAACTTCCCCCCATTTGCTTGCACTCAAATCGGTCCCACACAGACATGACACATGCACCCATAGCATTGACAAAATCGCCATCAGTTTATACAGAACCTAAAACTAGATGACATCATGACATCACCTTCAGCATTCTCAACCCTCATTTGTGTTTGATAACCGAAAAAAAAATGCAAGAATTCTACGGTACATGAGCCTTACTTCGCCAATCGCACTTTGGTTTTGCCAAAGTTTCGTACCTGGAAACTGAAATTTACTAGAAGTCCAAGACATTGTCCTCTTCAAAGGCAATTAAACCAAGCTAATCGGACGAGTATAACAGTCCAAAACTCGAGAGAGAACATGAAGAATCTGTAGCGAGCTGCACTACATGTATAACTACAGATTAACAATATTCACCAATTCGAGGATTGTAGTAAAAGTGATTCTACAAAGAGAGAAGCTCCGGTTTGAGGGCCTGATTGTACTTGATTTTCTTTTCTCTCTTTGGAGGAATGATTTTGTAAGGGAAATCTTTGAAAGAGTTTGAGAGGTCAAGCAAAAACAAATGAAGAGAAGTTTGCTATTTTAAATAAAGCACCGAGGAAGAACAGCAAAAGGAAGAAGATTTCACGCAGATCTTTTTTCCTGTAGCTGAAGAAGGGCTAAATGTAGTTCTACTTATCTTGTATTATCATAGCAGCTTCGTCTTTTAGTCCAAGTCGTGCACAATTGATTCGCCCAAGCAGAACAGATCTCATTTGACATTTACATCTTGAATAAAAAAATAATATGACTTGGCCTAAATTTGTACACATGGCAACCGGTGAATGGCTTTGAATAAATCCCATGTGGCAATCAAGGGAGTATCCAACATTATCAGCCTTGCAACTCGTGACTATAGTATTATTTAGAGTTTGGTTGGTTAGGATTTTATCTTTTCGGAGTTCTCATAATTTAGCTTTTATTTCACTCGTCGATTGTGATTTTGATTATAAAAACCTATTGAAGAAAAGGAAGAAGCAATGTTCCCCATTTGTAGTGCAACCATATAAGCCGTCTAAAGAAAATAATTTCCTTTGTTTTTATTCCCCGATTTTGCTCCTCACATGAACCAAGAGAAATCGAAAAAACAAAAAATTCCCCGTTTGATAGGCGATATTGTCATCTTAAATTGACTATTATATCCCATGATAGGGAATGATGGAGACTCATAAATTATTGTCACAAAATAGGGACCGACGAGTCAATACAACATTGCTTGGATTGGATCGACCAGTTCAATAGGTTGACCTAGTTCTTATTCCAATCCGATAAAATCACATAAATTATAATGACAAATGCGTTCACTTCTCTCCCCAAAGAAGCAGCTCTTATATCACCAGATACAAAAACCAGACCCTAAAAATCATATAACGCGTGTAATGAGAGGATCAACGTACGCGACAGAAGCCGAATCTGGTGTTTGGAGAATCTAGGGTATCCGATCAGACACATCGGTGGTCCTAGAAATGCCATTCTACAAGATGGTTGGGGACAGAAAAAAGCCAGAGAGAGAGAGAGAGAGAGAGAATAAAAGGAGATCGGCACATGGACACCATTCCATGGGATCACGGATCGCTTCCGATGGCCCGGTTAAAGTCAAAAGGGGGCGGGTACGGAGTCCCACCGCGGGGGACGTTACGAGAGCGAGCGCACATGCAAAATGGACGCTGAGTTCCGAACCGATCATGCTCGCAGCTTTCGGTTCCCACGTCTTGTCCGCCCCCCGACAATTTTACGTTAGGATTCGGACCGGTTCGCCGTCCCGTCCCTCATCTTGTGGTCACCGTTGCTCCTCCCTCCTCCCCGTCTACTCTTCTTAAATCAAATCAAAGGTTTAATGAAATTTTGTCTAATTTATAATATTATTTATTTTAAAACAAAATATGAAAACAATTGCATATATGATATATATCTATATATGAGCGCGTCATGAAAGTCTTACACATCTCACGTTAAAATAGATTTTGACCCCAAAAAAAAAAAAAGTTAAAAGAGATGTTGTGGCACTTGAATTGCGAGACTGTTAAGCGAAATGTGAAAATCAAGCCTGATATCAAATCTTCATCCGTTGAGTTGATTGATTAGATGAGCTAAGTGTTCTACTACATATTTCTATTATTAAACATCATTAAGTCAATCTATTAGACATGTGACCTAGTGGTAAGAGGAATTGGGTGGAATATGAATGTTCACTCTTAGATTTAGGATTCGACTCTCACGCTCTAGAGAGATAGATAAAAAGTATGAGAGAGATGAGAATTCGAGTAATAGGACAAATAAAAAAATAAAAATAAAAACATCATTAAGTCCGATCGGTACAAACTTCATGGTGTGGGAACGTGGGGTATCCCGCACCGGATCCCAACACACGCCCCCACCACGGTGTTTTTATTTCTATTTTTCCCTCTTTCTTCTTTCTCAAAATTTAAATTATTCTTTTCCCTGGAAATATTCAGGAGTGGAGATTTGCTTCAGCTGCTTATTAAAGGGGCTGCTCAAAAACCATTTTTCTATAGTATAATTAAATGATGAAGCCAGCGAAACAACGCCCAGATTTCAAGGGCGGATCTCGGGCTAACTTAAAAAATTCAGAACAGTGATGGAATATTGCAGACCGAACCTTAGCACCACCACGAAAAAATGTTTCAATCTCTCTCTCTCTCTCTCTTCTTGGGTTTTTATGGTGATATTAGGCAAATGATTATATGCTTCATGTACCAACTTTCTCGAGCAAGTCCCTGCTTTACAGGGCCTCCCCAGCAAAGGAGGGCAACTCGAGGACCACAAGAAAATGGGGCTTGGTCGCTCCGGTCCCATGGAAAACCTGGCCTCCCCGGGTCCTCACATCCATCATGACAATCCCACTGACAGCGACCTCCTTTCGTGCCTTCTCTCCCCTATCCTTAAAAAAAACCAATCTTTGCGTCTCATGATGATCCTTCCCCTTGACAAATATGGACCCTAAGCACTTAATCACATGACAAATTCCATCTATTTACGTACGTGGGAGGGGTCCTTCTTCGAAACTTCTGTCTTCCCTTTTCGACGTCGTGTTCATCAATTATGGGAATTGGTTTCCGCGGTAGCATGCTCGCGCCATGGGATCACGGGACCCTGCCGGAGAGGAAGATGAACGAAGGCGAAACCGAGATATATAATGTTTGCGATTGTCTTTAGCTTCGATGAGCTCCGGTGTCAAACGCTGTTTTTGTGCTTGAGGAGGGTGGTGGTAGGTAGGTGCTTAGCATTAAACAGAGGGGTCGCCTAAGAAGTCTTCTCCATCATGGGATGTCTCCGAATTTGTCTAGATTTGCTATAAAGAAAAGATTTTTGCATTTGATGCTGGTCTCACCTGCATGATGCTGCTGATAATGTGGTCCAAGGTCGTGTCATTGGTTTTTTATGCGGTTCATTCCCCTTGACATCGCCTTCGGCAGATCATTTTCCGGAGTCCCCAAGTCTAGCTGGTGACCAAAGATCTTTTTCAATTCTGCAAAATATCACCCCCTCCTGTCGTTTTAAGCCGAAATTCCAAGGAAAACTAACGAGAAAGTGGAATTTGCTCACTCTTGTTGTAGTGTTGCAGCATGTTCAAGAACATTATTTTATAGGGGAAAGAGAGAACTTTCATGCTCTACCCATCTGGGTTTACTCGGGTCATCCACCCTGGGAAAATACAAACTTCCTTGGACTGTTCTGATGAGAAAGTCTTTTTTTTTCTCTCTCTCTATTTCTTGTTTTGGGATCAGCCCTTTTTTCTAGTCAGTAACGTTGACAAACTAGCAGGAATCTAGTGCCTTTTGCTTCCTGCTGTTGCAGTCGTGACTCACGAAGAGAAAGATGAAAGAGCAGACGAATTTTTTGGAGGTGGGTCAGTTCTCTCACTGAAAACCAGGGAACAGTTTCTTTTATTTCTTTCATGCTTTCTTCTGCTTAAAGCGCCTTTTTTTTAGCAGATTTTGCAGTCTCTCACACGTGGAAACTCCACTCACCCCTCATGCTTTTGTCATTCTCTTGCTCATTTATATAATTCACTTCTGCAGCACAATTTCTCTGCAGTTTTTTGGCCCGGCTGATGCTTGAGATCTACTCCTGATGAGTCCTCCTGAATTGGGTTTCAATTGAAGCCTTGAACCTGTAGCTCTCGTGAGTTCTCTCTTTATCCCTTTTCACTTGCCTCATTTGACTCTGCTTTTGCATGGGCTTTCCTTCGTTAAAATTCTTTTGTCTGATTTTAGTTGTTTGTGCCTGCATTTGCCAAAACCGGGTATCTAGTAATCATGTACAAATGAGTGAATTGCTCTGTTGTCGATGGCAACTGATTGAAATATTGCTTCTTCCTAACCAACTTTTGACTTTTGGCTCCGTCTTTCATGTTTCTCATGGGAGAAGCAGCACGTCCCTGCTCTTGACAAATGGACGAGAGGAAGACTCCAGATTCTTGTTTGTCATCCTTGTTCTTATGCGAAGAAAAGATCAATGACTGGTATCCGATGTACTTTGGTGTGTCGTGCGCGTTCTTTGCCCTAAGACTCTTGCCCGGTCGAGAGACGGATGACGACAAGTGGTCCAAGGTATGGAACACAATACTCCAAGGAAGCGCTCAGTTGTTGGGTTTGCTCGTGTGGAAAGCTCAGAAGAAGGGAACTGATGAGGGAAAAGGTGCGCTCTTGGCCAAGCTAGAGATGGCCGAGCGAGAGAGAGACGAGTTGAAGAGAATTAGACACGAAGATGCAAAAGCCAACGAGAAAGTAGTCAGTATTTTTGCGGCGCAAGAGCAGAGATGGTTTAATGAAAAGAAGAAGCTGCAGCAACAGACCAGAGCACTCGTGAATGGTGCGAGGGTCCTTGGGAAAAAGAAGGATGAAGAGATTTCTGGGTTGAATGAAAGATTAAAGGAGATGGAGCTTCTGGTCCAATCGAAGGATAAAGAATTGCAAGAGGAGGGACTAAAGAGAAAGGAATTGGAAGAAAAGCTCAAGAAGACCGAGAATACTGCGGAAGAATTGAGGGAGAACGCAAAGCGAGAGGCTAAAGAGCATGTCTCTGAAATTTGGAAGCACAAAACCGCATTCATCGAGCTCGTGTCGAACCAACGACAGATTGAGGCTGAGATGGGTAGGGCCCTCAGGCAAGTCGAGACCACAAAGCAAGAGCTCGAGTTGGTTTTAGAACAGAAGGAGGAGTCTGGCTTGATGGTGGAAAAATTGTCTCTGGAGATTGTGAAGATGCAAAAGGACCTGGAACAGAAAGGCGATATTCTGTCTGCAATGCTGAGGAAGTCGAAGTTGGACACGGCGGAGAAGGAGATGCTTTTGAAGGAGATTAAGTTGTCAAAAGCTAAGAGGAAACAGGCAGAACTAGAGACAGAAAGATTGAGGTCCGTGTCCGAGTCCAAACATGGGGGACACTCGTTGAGAAGTATGTTGGCTAACCAAGTCAATCTAAAACTTGAAGGTGTATATGGAACAAGAAAAATGAATTCCTGTGCGACGGGGTCATCTCTCACTCGAAAGGCCAGGTTGCAGGCAAATAATCTTCTTGAATACGAGAATCCCAATTTCTCTGGGGAGATAAAGGCATGCTCTCCTGAGTATGATGGCTATTCTCAAGGACAAACTGAGGCACTAGGTAGAAGCTATACTCTCTTTCCTGGCTTTCTGTGAATTTCCTCTTGCTAATTCTTGAAATATGAATGACATATAGCTCATCATGAAATTCTTCGCCACTCCTTCGAAATACTTGCTAGTATGATTTCTGTCTGCTTCTTCTGCCTCTCCATTGATTTTCTAATTTTTTATCTGTTCTGGTCCTTGAAGCTATCACAGCTGATGTGAAGCGATTGGAACACTGGGTACATTCGGAAGCAGAGAAATATGCGACTCTAGTCGAGGAAAGGCATCACCTTGAGCTAAATGCCTTTGTGGAACAGATGAGGCTCAAAGATGAAAAATTGGAAGCTTTTCGTTGGCGGATGCTGAGCATGGAAATTGAGTCCAAGCGTCTGCGGTCCCATGTTGAGGGTTTTACTAGAGATATATCTCAACTCAAAAACACTAATACCAAGTTGGAAGCCCTGTTGCTTGCACGAGAGGATGAGCTCAGTGCTTTGAAAGAGCAGCTCGCTTCACAATCAAATCATATTAATTTCCAGAGGCCTTTAAATGATCCATCTATCCATGATCGTGAACTAGTTGAAGATACCATTTGGTCTGAAGTTAACATCGTTAAGAGAAGACCAGGGCATAAGGATAAAAAGGCAGATAAATTGGCAGCAAAAGCTTCCCAAGAGGAAGATGTAGAAGTGATAGTTGAAACTGCATTAGTTTGTCAGCCCACCGAAGTGACGAGGGTCCAATCTCCTCAGAAAGTTTCTGAAGAACAGAAGGATATTGGTGATTGTGATCCTAAAAGAGAAGAAAGTGGAACTTCGGCAGATTTGGTCACTCTCCAAAATTTACCGTCTTTGAGCCAGATTTCAAGCAAGACAAAAAGTTCTTCCTGGAAAATGGATCTTCATGCTCTTGGAGTTTCGTACAAGATCAAGAGGCTGAAGCAGCAACTCCTCATGCTTGAGAGGTTGATGGGAAAGCAAGAAAGCAGTGAAAATGTCAAAAGCAAAGATCATGGACCCAATGCCATCAAAGGTTTCCTGTCACTTGTTTCTTTGTTGACCAAACAAGTTGGACGGTATCAGTCACTCCAAGAAAAAGCCGATGAACTGTGCAAGCGAATGGTAAGCTTCTCCTATAGTTAATGCACTCTAAGTTCATGGACTTGGTATTGTCAGAAATATCATATGGTGAAGCCTAATCCATTGAAATATGTTAATTGATTTTCCCATTGGATGGTTGTTTCATTGCCAGGCAATACATGAATTGTTTAGCATCAGCAACAGCAAGTGTGATATTTACGCTGTCATCCGAAAAGATTCCAATTTCCATTTTTATCTAGCGAAGAGATTCCAATTGCTGTCTTTATCTAGCAATACATTATTCTGACAAAACTAACAAGCCAAAAACGAAAAGAGGGAGGATTTCTATAGTCCTCCCCTTGAAATATCTACAGTGCTTTCTCTTTTTTTCCTCCTCTATGTGCTTATTTTAGAATGACATTAGCTGTAATCTGATCCTAATCAAAATTTTCAGCATGAAAACAATCTGGATGCGAGTCGCGTGGATTCCAATGCTACAAAATCAAGGGGAAGAACAAAAACACTAGAGAATTTTCTTGAGGAAACATTTCAGCTTCAACGGTACATGGTTGCAACAGGACAGAAATTGATGGAGATACAATCAAAGATCGCCATCGGATTTGTTGGAGCAGCTGAAGAGCTCGCAAAATCTGCCAGCTTCGACATAAAGCGGTTCGCCGATGGCGTGAGGACTCTGTTTCAAGAAATCCAAAGAGGCCTGGAAGTCCGAATAGCTCGCATCATCGGGGACCTTGAAGGAACCTTAGCTTGCGATGGGATAATACATCTGAGGAGATAACCCGATGAGACGAAACAGAGATGAGCTTTAGGTGAACTGTGTTAGAGGGATCAATTATTTCTTTCTCATATTTCCCCTTTCTTTAGCCTCTTTACCTTCTGTAATATATGTATGTAGTTACTCTCGAGATTGTATAGGATCATGCATAGTTCCAACCACAATACAAATTCATCTGACTGGATAAAAGCAACCCTTTTCGAAACTTATTTTGGGTAATTTATCACTTTAATCTTGCCTCTGGTGACCTCTCTCTGAAACATCAGGTCGCTGTAAAACATGTTGTATGGTATTTAGTTTCGTATGAAACGATTCTTGAGGGAGAACTCGGTATCCTTAAAAGGGACAGCATAAAAGTACGTGGAAAGGCGATGCTTGACTTGGCTTGTGAAGCTGAAAGAAGCTAGGCATATGGGTATATTCCAGAGGCATAACTGGAATGTTTCCTTGTCCAAGAAATATTCCATGGCATATGGCATCTTATTAAAAGACTTCTTTACTCACCTTCTTCCCCCTTCTCTTCATTCTCCTCCTCCTGCAACCGCAACATCTCTTCACAGAGGTTCTCTCCTCCCAGAAATGGCATCAACCAGGCGACTCTCTCTCTCTCTCTCTCTCTCTCTCTCTATGTAGTGTAAATTTTACCAAGTTTCTTTTTACAGAAACTCCTGTCTCCCACGGTTGTGTTTTGTTCATAAGTTAGACGTCTCGTTTTCTGGTGATATTGCTTGTAGTAGCATGCATGGCCTCAAAGATTAGCAATAAGATGGACAGGAGGGGCTGTGTGAAATTTATGAGAGTTTTAATGCATGGGTCTTGAAAAACGAAGTAAAACTTCAGACGGACTCATATGCGTCGGCACCACGTTCTTAGGGAAATAAGGCGTGGGGAATGGTAGCCATCCATCGATCTAGGACCTCCCATGTCTGGAGATCTTAATAACAATGGACCATCACCGGACCATCCGTTTATCCAGAAAAGTAGAAACAGGTAGATAGCATTGTCACTTCAATTTTTAACAATCAATGGAAAAGAAACTGAATGTCAACACCGGCCTCTTCCCGGAAACCTTGTAAAGGATGCGTTTTCCTTTTTATAGATTACTTGAGAACTCACTAGGAATTTCTACTTTTTGTCAGTGTTATTTCCATGAATGATCAAGCACTTCTTGTTATTGGCCATGCACACGCAATAAACTCAAGGTCTTGGTCATTAGGAGCACTTTTACGAGTGGGGAAGCATTTTCCAGTTTCCACACAAGACAGACAGAGAAAATTCATTGAATATATTAAAGAAACCGCATCGGTTCATTACAGAAATTAAAAAAAAAATGAAAAAGGACAGGTTTCCAATGAAAAACAAATCCAGTGTTGAAAGGGAGGGGTTCAATTCTCACATTTATCTCCCTTTTTGCCTATCCTACAGAAATCTGCCTTAAAAGTTGGCTTCTCTCTGGATGGGCTTGACAATTCTGTCAGTCTCATTGCATAGTCAAATTCTTCTATTTTCAGTAGGACCATGTTAGGGGAGCCACTTTACTCTGGTGAAGGAAACTCTGCAATGTAAAGGGAGCAAAAAAACAGTCAATATCCATTTTCCAGTACCTAAAGATTTTACTATGCCTGCATGTCTTAAGAAGAAATCCAGTCTTAAGTTGGAGACAGAATTGACATTACCAGGCAGAAAGAGGGTCCTGCGCATTAATAGCTATGTGCATATGTAAGGGCAGGTTGGACCTTGATAGGCTTTAGGAATTCTATTGCCTTTCTTCCAGACTCAAATCCCATCATTAACCAACCAAAAAAGTGCCACAGGAGAAAATTTAGCCTTTCGATAACGCCATTAACAAGACACATAAGTAATTCTCCCTCTGCATGTGTTCTTGTAACAGACATGCTTGTCTCCGGCAATCCTGTAAAAGGATCAGTAGACATCAGCGCTTGCAGTTCTTTCGGAAATGAATAAAATATTTAACCTAACAGATATTGTAGTGCAATTCTCATTTTTCTTTAGATAAGATAAATGCCAATAAATGTGGGTTAGGCTTGGCCCATATGATCTTTTACATGAAGCAGGTCACGTGTGTATGGTATATGCACAAATTTATATATACACATGTGACGTCACGCGTCCAACGTCCACAAAAGCATCAGAGAATGAATAAATGAGACCAGGAAATCATTCTGAGCACGGAAATACTCACCAGAACTTTTGTTAGGCAAGTCAGTCCAATCATGCTGGACAACCTTCATTTCTGATACCTTGATGAGCTCGAGAAGAACTTGATTAACCTGAACATAAGCATAGCTTCAATCCATCTTTTGCAGCTCAACAATCAAGCCCAGACAATTAAATTAACTTGTATGACCAAAATACCAAAACAATTTGATGTGATTTCTTCGTTTTCTAGAGACTCTGGACTGCAATAATATGTTCAAAAGCAACATCTAATAACCTCTCAAGTCTGAATAAACTCTACAAATTCCTTTTGATCTCATTCATACACATAACAAGTAAATTGAATAAATTAAAGTTCATCCATTTCATCAATAATTAGCACAAAACCCACAAGCACCAAGCTAACTATCTAGTATAATTTCATCCAACTAATTCACATGTCTGTCCAGTGCACTTGGAAGTAACTAGCTTTCCAATTCTTGTTCCAAATAAAGTACCTCTTTTGTCCTCTCATGACTCACTAGGTGCCCTCCGTCAAGCTCTATCATTCTAGCAACAGGCTTTAATTTCTCTGCCAGATTTCTTGCATGACATATTTGAGCAACGACGTCATGCCTGCATACAACAAGGTGAACATACAGTAAAATCACCAACATTCTACCAAATGACACTGCAATTGAATATAATAGAGAAATCTTAATAATCTCTGAAGTAGAATGACATTGTTTGCGACAAGCATTTGTAAATATCTGAGGAAATTTAGAGTTGAGAGAACACCACTCAAACCATTCCACTAAATCAGGAACTAATACTTCTCAACAGTGATAACTGATTCTGTCAAATCACCTATATATCTTGATTGGCCCTCATGAAAATGTGATGAAAGCAAATGGCTGATGTAGGAGGACCCCCAAAGGGGCTCATGCCCCTCTATCACTAAGGGATAATGCTGGGGGAGGCATAATCAAGTTACATATTGATTGACTAGGAGAGGTAAATATCAACATTGAGAACATTGTCCCATCGAATTTGTTTCCTTAACCTACTGCAATGTTCTCATCCAATGTTTATTAAATTTCCTGTTGAGCTACCACTATCATTTGCTATGTAGTTCATAAGGTTAGTCGTATACCTTCCATGAATGATTGATACAGGAAATCCGGCAGAACGGATTAATTCTATCTCTGTTTTCGTCATTCTATGCTTCCAGCAAGCATTTATCTGACCCTGAAAGCCATAGTCTGACTGCAGTCCCGTTGTTCTGATACTTTGAACATATTCCTGCAGGTGAGAGGATCTAGTCCTTAGTGAAGTTATAAATGTTACACTACAATTATTAAATTAAATTAGTCAAAAACCAATTATTGACTTGACACAAAGTGGCAATTATTAGTGAAGTAATCTCTTATTAAGTTCATCCAGTTTCAATGAACTCAAAGCAAATGTGAATGATCATAAGTGAAAAAAGTTGCCAAGGTAAAATACCATATTTCACCATGGTTATTCAGACGTAGGTCCATTTAACTGTGAAAACCAAAGCAAATGCATCACTGGAAATCCTACTAAGGATAGGAAAACTCATTGATAGTTCAGCACTTGTTTATACAGCATTGTTGTGCATTTAAACCTGGAACACACTCATAGACATAAACACTTACTAAACCTTTAAGAACCCTCAGGAAGTCTCTTAAAAACACACAGTCACTAAGATGATGTAGAGTTTGCTCCATTATGATAATGCTAGACCAAAGAAACTTGAGATTTTTCAAGATATCTTACTTGGTGGAGCACTGCCCTCCGGGTGCTAGATCCAACATATTCCTCGAGATATTCCTGCACATAATACATTACGCTTCCATAAGAGAGAGAAAAAAAGAGATGGTTTTACCCCATGGATTGCTCTCTACACACACACACACACACACAGATTATCTGAAACTTTTGTCTGTGGAAGCCTAAAAGACCAATGCACTTCCATGTCCCAAAAGAAGACTCCAATCATAAGAACACAGTTAAATTTACTTGGAGTCCTTGATTCATACTATCACAGAACCACCGATCGTTCTCCTGAAATCCTCATTTCTTTTGGGATGGAGAAAAATTAAGTACGTCTTCTTTGACAGGAACGGAAGGAGGATGTAGGGGATTTTACAATGATGATAAGTACGGCCTACCTTTGAGTAGTGGATATCCAAATCAACAGCAGCCCTTTGCTCCGGAGTTTTAGCCCTAAGAAAGCGGGTTGCAATTGAAATGGTTCGCCAGTCAATCTACATGAATCAAAAGATCGCTGTTAGACCACTCAAATAGTGGTTCAAGTGCAATATCAGCACTATGTTCAACTTTTTTTTTTTTTTTTTGGTTTTAAGTGACAAAGCAATTGCAGCATCCAAACTAATTTAATCACAACTACTTACTTAATACAAGTACGAGAATTTCTTTGGGAAATTAATAATGAAACCAATTTTCTTGAGGAGAGTTAAAACAGTTTCCACTCCCTGATAACAATGTCCCATCATATGGTGAGGTCAAGGTACAGAATATGAATGGATTCAAGTGAACAATAAGCAGTTTCACCATTAGAAGGCAAACTGTGAGAGGACCCTTTTTTGCCTAGATGAAAACACTGAATCATCTCAGGAAGAATGCAACTGCAATGCAGAAAGGCTCCCCCTTGGCATTGATTCTTCCCAGAGTCTCTAAAAAATCGTTGTTCCCACACAATCTCCAAGGTTAAATCTTATGTCTCTACATTGCTTCTCATTTTCACAAAGAAAAGGACTCTGTAGCTAATCAATGAGAGATCTTTTCAAGATTTTTTGATCTATTTGATTTTGTGTGATAGCTATGGCCAGGATATTTGAGTGATGCAATGAAAAATCTTTTGAAGATTTTTCCATCTGAATGATTTTGTATGTTAGCTGTGACTGGGACATTCGAGAGATGCAAACTGTGAAAGCAACTTTAGCTACCAAGCACAAACATTCTTTACATGGATTAAAATGTGCAAGTAACCAACCAGCAAAAGATCATAACGGCTCCCTCTAAGCAGTATGGTAGTAAAAAGAAATAATAAAAATAAAAATAAAAAATAAAAACCATTTCCTCTTGTTGGTGTGGCTAAAGCAAAGGACAAGAGCACAGAACAAGCTCAGCAAGCGATACAACAACAACCTGCCTGTAAACTACTGAACAGTGAACACCCACTCGAACAAATAGCTCTGATAATGATATAAAAATAAATATAAAAATGGAAGAACATTTTTTCCCCTATTAGTTTGCATTTGCAAGGAGAAAAATGCCAATCTCTACTCAAAGGAAGGACCATCGCATACTGAAATGGATGCAATACCTTCGGGAAACATTCGAAACCTCCACCAGTCACATTAAGCAATCCTAAAGATAAAACTCTGTCGGGCACCATGGCAGCCAACTTGCAAGCGATCATGCCTCCTGTTTTGACAGCCAAAGAGGGCAGTTAGGTATCCTGAAACAAATGAGAACCTGATCTCGACTCACAGGTAGACATCTCATTAATGGAATTTGGTTCAATTATTCCATTGCCAGATGAATCCAGGCATCTAGAAATTGCAATCAGAATGGCTGTTTCAGAATCTCATGAACCCCAAAGCCGAAAAAGCATCCATAAAATTTGGGTCATTAAGAACTCACCCATTGAATGGCCAATGACATGGGCTCTTTCCCAACCCAGGTGATCGAGCAAAGCAATCGCATCTTTCGCCATGATCTCTGTCCTGCTCCAGTAATCACATTCAAAGTCAAAGACAATTTTCGTTATTTTTTTATTATTATTTTTTTTGGAACAGCACCAAATTATCATCTAACTAAAAGACTAAGAAACCCATCCATCGTTCCCGATCAGTCCAAGGAAAGCTGAAGTTTGCATTTCAGCTCTGCACCAACCGGCACCCATTCTCACTCCCGATTCAAAAAACTACCGTCTCCTAACGAAGCACGCACTCAAAACAGCTAGAAAGCACGGTAACGCCTCGATCGGGACTCACGTGTACTCCGACTTGTCGACGGGCACGGAGCTCCGGCCCGCGCCTCGGTTGTCGAACGCGCACACCTCGACCCCGTCGCCACCACCGTCAGCATCTCCGCCGCCTGCGGCTGCTCCTCCGTCGTTGGGCCGGTCGGTGCCGGCCAATCCTCTGATCTGAGGGCCCCAGGAGTCGTGCGTCCCGGCCAATCCTGCTCATTACCCATCACCAAAAACAATCACGCCCGGCGAAAACAGGATTTACCCAGAAATGAAAGAAGCACACCATCTTCAAAATTCCAAGAAAGCAAAGTTTTTTTTTTTAAGACCTATGATGAGGAGGACTTTGACGGGGCCACCGCCGTAGGTGCGGTAGAAGATTCCGGTGGCGCCGCGGCCGTCCACGTGGCAGTGCGGCATTGTGCTCTTCTTCCCGAGCGAGCGAGGTCGATCGACGACGGAGACAACGGAGAGAGAATGCGATCGACGAAGGAGGAGGAGGATGCAAAGAGCGTCGGAACTTTGCTGCTGCTTCTGCGCGCGTGGAAAAACTGAGGAGGAACGGCGTCCTTTCTGCACAATACGCGGAGGAGAAAAAGAGAGGGAGAGAGATGGTACATTATAAAAAGAGAGGGGGTTGAAGTTGAAGATGCGGACGTGGCGGATAAGCAGCGGGGATCGCCACGTAGGATGGTCGGGGCGGGGCCGGAGGTCAAGAAATCCGCCGGGACTCCTCGGGATCAGGACTGGATGGCGCTGGAATTCCGACACGTGGGGGAGGAAGGGATATTTTATCATTATTGTTATTTTATTTTATTTTTTTGTGGGGTCGATGGGGGAGGAGGATGGACCGAAACGGATATCATGTGCATTATTTCCAGCGCTCTTGCCTCGCTCGTGTACATCGATTTCATCGTGGACGATGTCTTTTCACCTCCTCCACATAAATGGGCCTCTAATCATTGTGCCATTTAAATTTTCTAAATTTTAGATAGGCCAATTTCCCGAAAAAATCCTGCGATTTTTGGTCACATTCCAATTTGGACCGAACTTTCTTGTTGTAAAAAAAAATATACATATATTTTCATTCAAGTTCCAAATTTGTCAATGCATAAAAAAAAAAAAAAGCAACTAATCCCCATTAAAGGTAAGGGTGTTGATAAAGATGTGGGTTCTAATGAAAAACCTCTAAGTAGCCTCCATGTTGATAATTTCAAGGGAACTAGTGGCGATTATTTGGGCATGTGAGCAAGTTTAGGATTTGAGCCAAATTCAGGAAATTATTTTTAGACAAAAAGTACTGGGAAAATTAGAATTTATCTTGAAGTTAGGGATTTGTTAGAGGATTAGACCGAATTTTATAATTCTCTTAATTAAAGGCAAAGAGAGATATGGCTAAGAGCTGTCACCGGCAGTTTCTTCCTTCATAAGCTCCTTCACCACAAAGCACGAACCCAATAGCAAAGACTTCAATTCGAGCGGTGATTAAATTAGTCGATTTGCAACGGCAACAACATGTCCCACCCCCAAAAAAAAATTCATATAGAAGTTGAGTTCTAACCCCCCAAAAAAAAAAAAAAAAAAAGAGGGAAGAGAGAAATAGTGAGTTCAGCATGTATTATGTAGCAGTGGGATCGTAAAGGACCCGTCCCTATTTCTTCCCCAATTGGAGAAGTCCTACTTGGTATGATAATCTGCGGCCATACACGGGTCAAATCCAATCATTTTGCCAGAATTGAAGTCTATGAAGTTTCTCCGTAGCTAACTCCTGTGTTGCTTTGACCCATTCAAACGCGTTTACATACGAAACACTGAACCATTAAAGCAGACTTCGCTTTATGAAATTGACCGACAACGTAAGGCAATGATAAAACAAGCTGCATTTTTTTTTTTTTATGAAACAAGCTGCATTAGATAATGTTGATTTATTATGTATGTATATAAATATATGTGTGGAGAGGAGAGCTTGGGTAGGCTTCGGCTGATCAAAATTGACATACAGTCGGATCATGACTATTTCTAGAACCCAACCGATCCAAGTTATAAAGAGGAAAACAACAAACCAAGCCCAAAGGCTAGGTCGTCACGGCTGCCGTCATCATCGTAAAAGAACGTGGGAACAGGAGCGTGACCTAAATGTCCATTCTGGGGTCAGACATTCTGGTCCAGAACTCGAGACTCTTCTACAACCAACCACCTAATACCGTACGGATCAGCCGCAAGGAAGCAAGTTCGGTAACGGAAAAGCGTTTGTTAACCGGTATCGGAATAAAAAAATGCCCCAAAATCAAACATCGCTATTTGATAGTTGGTGTTGAAATGGGTTTGGTATTAGACATGTCGTTGAAGCACACCCTCATGATCAACCAACTAGTCTTCAGAATCATCACGAACGATTTGATCTGCGTGCATGACGTGCTCAAGTACGTCATGGTGATACAAAGCAAGCGAATCAAATCATGTCCAAGAATTTTTATCTGACAAACTGTTGCTTAAACCTTAGAGAGGATAATCGACAGGGAGGATTTCAAGTTCGTGAGGATAATCGACAGGGAGGATTTCAAGTTGGTGCCCGACAACTGTACTTCTGGGTGCCGGGCACATTCAACAAGCATTCTCAGGGAGGAAAAAAGGGCGAAGAAAAGAGGCAACCGATTGTCCATAAGAATTTAATTCCGACAAGACATTGGGCCCATTTGGTTCAATTTTGAGAAAATGACTCTGCATTTCCCCAAGTATCTTTAGAAAAATGAGCATTTGGTGAATGCTGAAATATTTGGGTACTCTTATTTTGGTATATTTTGCAAAGTTGTTTTGAGGTGAAAAGAAAAATGAAAAAAACAAAAGGAAAAATGAGGAGGAGATGTTGGGAGGCAGCCAGAGCTCGTGGGGAGGTAGCTGTGGTGGCGGGAGGCGGCGGGTCGCGGCCTCGGGAGGGCGCGCAACCCACAGGATGGCGGTGCGTGGGTCGTGCGACCCAAGCGGCGCCGCCCGAGGCCGCGACCCACGCGACAGCAATGTGAGGCAACGGGGTGCGTGGGCGGCCGATCGACCGGCTAAGCACCGCCGCCCATCGCGTGGGTCGCGCAACCCCGGCGACGCCGCCGAGGCCGCGACCCACACAACAAAGAAGTGCGAGGTGACGGCGGTGCGTGGGCGGCCACATCTCGGCGGCTAAGCACCGCTCAACCCATCGCGTGGGTCGCGCGACCCAGGCGACGCCGCCCGAGGCCACAACCCACGCGACGGCAGTGCGTGGCGACGGTAGATCTGGCTAGCTGAGCTCCAACAAGGAAGACGATGAACAGTCGTTTTTTAGGGTAAAACAAGAAAAGCAATTATCAGTGAGGATAATATTGGAAAAAAAAAATTCATTAAACCCCTCTTCAAAGATTCGAAAATGCCGAATGCCCTCACATGCTTTGGGCTTTCAAGATTCCAAATGCTAAGCATTTGGCCAAGTATACCCAAATGCTTTGAACCAAACGCCTAAAATTTTTCCTGGGCTGTGCTTTCAGAAGCCCCTTGGGAATGCTGAACCAAACAGGGCCATTGTGCCTTAGAGAGTATCTGATATTACAAGTGAATGTCAGAGGATCTCAGAACGAATTCCAACTCCTATTAATTGACACTTAAATAAGATAAGTCAATTCCTCCCAGCTCCCGCCAATTGCATCGCGGGTGAGCAGAAAGCGGCTTCTTCACTGGAGGCGAAACATTTCAAATGACATCAATAAGAAAGGTAGGACCTTCATCTGAGCAATGGAACTATTTCTCCCGCTCTTTTCCTTTCAGTGTCATCTGCAGACTAACATCCAGGACAGAGTCTAGGCATTTTTATACAGTAGCACAGTCCGCGGGCAGCTACTTGGAAAGAGCACAGCCCCATTCTTTGGAAAAATAGTGTGGACACTATAACCACTTACCACTGCAGTTGACACTGGCTCCACGTGGCAGTTATATGTAGGACGATGAAAATTCACAATTAGCCTCCATGCCATGTAGCTGTCAAAAGCATGACGATCTGAGAACAATGTGGAATCACAACATAGACCATAGTATCGCAGTACTAGCCATCAGAACAAGGTGTCAATCATCACAACAGTTCAGGCAACTTGACACATGAATACTGCAGCCCATAACTTTAACTATAACTATATTTTAGAACTGCCTGCAGCCAATTCAGCAACCTCCGCTGGACATTTTTGTTGATAGAGGCAATAAATATATATATGTAAATTGATGATCGATTTTGCACGAAAATGCTCAGAGAAGTATTTTTTTTCTGATTTTGAAAAGAGAAATGTTAACAAGGCATCACTCTTCTTTTAAAGCCTTCTCACAGCTGTGATCATGGATGATATGCAAGCAGTAACTAGAACAGATCAAGAAAGGAATCAAGTGCTACCTCAATGACCAATAGTTGGATGAACTGGCCCTTCTGTCTGTGTAACGACACTGCCGTCTTCATAGAATGCCCATTCCAGTCACAGGCACCAGTAATTGAATGAATCTTCTGGTAAGTTGCTTGAGTAAGTAGGTATAAACTCAACAACTTTGGCCTGATTCCTATCTGACGAGGCAGAATAGGGCATTTAGCTAAACCACGGGTTCCTAATAATATCACAACATCGGGATCATGTGGAGGTATTCACTTGACTTTTAACCAATAAATGGTCAACCTTTTAGGCCACTTGTGCATACCGAATCACTCAGAAGGAGTTGGATGCCAATGTGCCAAGAAACTAATAATGTATCATTTGCTTGTATTTCATCTTGAGTACAGACAATCTTTTCTGCAGCTTAACCTTTTCATCCCTTCTTCCTAATTTTTCCAAATAGAACACAATTTTTTTCAGGGTTACTGTGACTTCTTCACTCTCATAACCTATCTCTTTCTCTTGGATTTTTAGAACTCTCTGGAGAAGTGCCACTAACTGGTCATCTTCCTTTCCCATGCGAGTCTGAATTGAAATTAAACAGTCAAGAGCCTCCCCTGCAAGACAAATCAGAAGGGAATTCTATAAGCTGCCAGCCTGCAATAGAATAGGGAATTCCCAGTGTTTTCAAGACGGCCATAAAAGCCACCCAGTCCATTTGTGAAAAGATTAACGTAGCATAATGTAACTCCACAAAATAATGTTTCCTGTGAAGACAGAGACGATGCATGGAGAGAACATTAACGAAGACAAAAAAAACTAGAGTTTACCAACTGCTAGAGAATCTTCTCCAAATGCTTTCTCACGAATCAGCAAAGCATCCTTGGCAAGGTCCTCAGCTTCTTCATCCCTTTTCAAATGGTATAGAGTCACTGCAAGATGAAGCGTGGGAAAGCTGATGGAGGGATCATCAGGCCTCAAGGTCCTCGTCATTACATCTAAACCAGTTCTTAGCAAGCGCTCTGCCTCCACAAAGTTTTTTGAGCGGGAATAGGAGGTTGCAAGATTTAGAAGGTGTCTAACATGATCAGGATGATCCTTTCCTTTATATTTTTCAGAAATTAACAAGCACTCCTCCAACAGCTGTCGCCCTTCATTACCCCTGCAAGTGCCACATCAAAAATGAAAAAGTGAACTACTAGCTGCCTTCACTTGTCTGGAAAATGGTATTGGTTTCTTTTGAAGTTCATTCTATGATATCTTAAATGCATGATCAATTATTATACACTCAGATAACTGTCAGATTCGGAATGTGTTCTTCATGGTTATTTGAATAAATACCAAGAGGGTACTAACCCCATATTCATTATCAAGAATACCAAATTAAGCACGATGAAATACCGATTAAAGGACAAACAACATAAAGCCCTGACAACCATAGGCCCAATTAACCCCTCAACTTGCCCCCTTCACAGGCCAAGATTAGACAATTCACCAGAAGAGATTACAAAACAATAAGAGCACAAAGTAATTCGGCCAGATAGAGTAGTAAATGTAAACCTTCCGGTAACATGAAGTAATTCGGCCAGGTCTATTCTCATCTTCTCCATCATGGGATCATCCAAAGCCATAGAATTTGAATCCTTGATGATCTGAAGGGCCCTTTTGTATAAATTAATAGCTTCATTGACATCTCCTGTTAACATGCAACTTAACATTAGTTAAGGAAAATATTTATTAGAAAAATTAGTGAGAAATATGATGGTCATGCACAGAAAAAACTCGCACTCTAGGGGCAGGAAAGCTTATATCAGAAAAGGACTTTATAGTATCACCCACTATTATTGCTTTCATTTTTCTCAAAGCATGGCCCTCTCATCACCCAGACTGATCTACATTAAGTTTCGACTATTAAAAGGCTAGTGTCTTGAAACAAAGTAAATTATTACAGTGAAAGTAAGAGGAAGATCCATATTAAGAGTAAGGAGAGAGAGTGAGAAATAACCTTTTGCACATTTCACATGGGCTAGAGAAGATAATGCCATTCCAACTCTTCCATCTTTGTCTCCATATAAGGTTTTATATATGCTTACAATTCTAACAGAAACATCAAGCAAGGCAAGGTAAACATATATCACAGGGTTCATTACTGCTTAATAAATAGTACATATCAGCAGGCAGGATTCGGTGCAAACCTAAGAAAAGGACTCTCCGCATCGTCAACCTTCCCTTCTGTTATCAGAAGATTGCCAAGACAAGATAAAGGAACTACCAAATCTTCGCTTTCAGGGCCTCTACTTAATTCTAGAATGCTAATTGCACGACAATATATCTCTGTAGCTTTAGCTGTTCTTTGAATAGAGCCCAGAGCCTTTGCCATTCCCAGTAATGGCGTGACAAGAAAAGTACTACTTTCACCTACAGTTCAACAAATAGAAATAAGTAAAGAACAAATACTGATATCTAACGTTGCTGCTCCAAGTGAACTCCAAACTGTGAGAAAGATTAGAATTGGCATTATACAAAATAGCAACAGAGTTCAAGTGTAAGAGCACCGTGCATTCATCACAAGTCTCATGTTTTTGTATTGACAGAAGATAATCAAGGTAGTTAAAATCGCTTTTTTCTCAAGGACCGCTAGGGTGCTTAAAATCGTATTGGAAGATCACATCATAAAATCGTAAAGAAGCTTAGGAAGTGCTATTGGAATCATAAACACAGTAAAAAAATCTTATAAGGATTGAATAATATTTAGTATATAATACATTGAACAGAACAATCCAATGGACATGTCCATTACAAATGTCATAACACTAAGGAAACATATTATGAATTTTTTTTTTAATGCGTATAAATTAGAATATCAAATTGTTGACTATAATACCAACATCCCAAACAACAAAAGTAGTATGTTTACGATATCAAGATAATGTTTCATTGGTAGCAAAGACTCAAAAGGGACCCAGTGGACAACGAAACAATATCCATCTTCTTCAACCACCAACGGTTTAGATCAATGATTTTTTAAACTTGCAATGCGTCATATCTTTCATTAATCACCTCAAATAACTTCAATTTGAACAATCACAACCTCAGACAAAATCCGAGATATTACAGAGACATCACAAACACACGGATGAACATGGATTCGGGTAAATTGCACTCGATGCAATGCAAGTTCTTGCCAAATGATAGATAATAGCAATTCCTTTTACTTCAAAAATGTGAAATGGCATTCAAATCTCTTCATGTCGATATAATTAAGCCCAAGATGAACAGATAAAATAGACAATCTGCGAAACATATGATTATAACAACTAGTTCATGCAACTGCAGTCAACATTATGGCCACCCTGTTAGCTGCTTAGTCCAACATAGTCCATTCAGCAACATGACCATCCATGCAAGACCAACAATCAGAGCTATCCTATTAGCCTTTAAGCTAGATAACATTGCACGTACCATATAGCTGTTCAAGAATGCTAATTGACCTTCGGTACATGACTGTTGATTTCTCAAACTTCCCCAAACTTGAATACATACTTCCCATATGCATAAGTACTGATCCAAGAAGACGTCCATTGTCATATATATCGCCAACAACTTCATTCATCTAGTCATGCACAAAATACAACAACAGATAAGAGAAGAATCAGAGCCTCAAACACTTAAGAAGAAGAACATCCTGATTGATGTGCTTTAGCATCCAACATATGGCTTCAGATCTAGTTGAATCCATCACAACATCATCATTTCAAATTTGAGATGAAGAGATTAATCACAAGGAGAACTAGCCAGGCAATAAGTCGTTGAATCTCCCTCAAACAACAGCACAGTCCACCTCCAGAACAACACAGACAAGAAAATACAACGGAAACATACATAAGTAATTGTCGATTATTTCTTTTAAGAAAGGCACCTGACAAATTATTTCATACTTAGGCGCCACCTTTTCCCATTATAACACAAAAGAAACTATAAATACTCTATCTCAAATTCATCCCAAAGCTCCGCCTGATCAACCACCCCTCCCCAGGGGCGGGTGCAATACCCTTCAACTGAGCAATTATTTAAATAAATAAATAAATAAGGCAAAAACAGATTACCAGCTCCAGTAGCGTCTCCACCATTTTGAAGTCTCCAATGCGCATGTACCCCAAGGCTACAACGTCAAGAACGGCAGCTTCTTCGACGCTTCTAGAACCCGCATCGATTTCTCCCTTTACAGCTTCAAAATTCGCTCGAAGTAGGCTCACGGCATCTTCATGCTTCCCTCCGGCAATCATATCTTTGACTTCATCGAATAACCCTTGCAACTCCCTCTCGAACTCATCCGCGCCTCCCGAGGAATCCGCCGAGGGCTCCGACCTGCCAGTTTTTACGCATCGAACATCGAGCGCACTCGTCACGCCTCGGACACTCCCAAACCGCGCACTCTCGGGACATTTTCTAATCAACAGAATCCAAACGATCAACGCAATATCAGAGCCGAGGACGAGGAGATAGACCCTACCTCCGAAGGTCGGCCGCCGCTCCACCGCCTCGATCCTTACTCGTCATGCCGGAGCTAGCAACGGCCCTAATCGGGCCGGCGACGGCCCCGCCCCTGAATGTCCGCCGCCGGAGACCGGCAACCGGGGGCGCGGCGGCAGTCGGGAACGGCAGGCGCGTCCTGGAAAACCACGGTTTCGAGGCATCGGATAACCAACCATTACAACCTCGAAGCAGCGACTCGGTCCCTCGTCGAGGAGAGAAGAAGAGGAATTTTACCTGCGGGCGTTGGGAGAGAGAGGAGGGAGGAGAGAAGGCGTCGCCATTCCAGTTAGAGAACAGAGGAACTCCATCTTCGCGGACGAGAAATTTCGCAGCGTCGAGAATCTAGCAGCGCCCGAGGTGGTGATGGTGGAGGATTGGAGCGATGAGTTTCTGATTCTGATAAACACTGCGCGGGTCGGTTGGTGGCTCTTCCGTTTCCTCCTTTTGAGGATCGGACCGGACCGGACCGGACCGGATCGAACCGAGCTGACTGTGCGGTTCGGTTTGAGCTTTGGCGAACATGCTTTTGCCTTGTGCCCATGAGCTCCGGGTAATTAAAGATGTTATTTTTAAAGAATTCATTTATCATCATTAAACATGAAAGGAATATAGAAATATTCCAACCAAAATAAATCCCAAAAGAGATTAAAAAAAAACAAAACTCAGAAAATAAAATAGTATAGCTTGCAATTATAAACGCATCATCTTAACATAAAAAAATAATCCACCACTGACCATGGAACCGTTAGTGATAAGCTACTTGCAATGTATACTTAGGTCCGGCGTCTACAATACCGTGATGAGGACAACGATGATAATATGTGGAATCATTACAATCAAATGTTTCTAAGAAACCCTCATATCTAAATTTACATTGAGATAAATAAATAAATAAATAAATAAATAAACTCCCAAATTTAGATCTACACCTAGATTGGGAAAAGGAAAGCTTTCGCTGAATCTTGGAGAAATTAAAGGACCATGTCCCAAATATCCTGTTGGCTAAATTGGTGACGAAGTTCTCACAAAAATTTTGACTACAAATGGATTTATTCACCACAACGAGCAAAAAAAAAAAAAAAAAAGCAACAACAACAAGTGAAAGAGAATACCAAATGAGGGAAAAACTACCAGACTAGATTGGGAGAAAATAAGGAAATGAAGGCATAGAAAGAAAAAAAAAAATGGAGCAAAGTAGGCTCTCAGCTTTAGATTGCAAGTGAAGTTTCTTCACGAAAAGACCTTTTTTAAGGGAGAGGGGTTACTGACTACCTGTGTACTTCATTCATATTCATTTTTAATTTTTTTGTCGGGTTATACATATTTAGTTAGATGGATCTTTTATTGCATATTGCAATTCAGAAATTCAAACTCGCTCATCATATTTTTGGAATTTTTCTTCAATAAAAAAAAAAAAAAAATCAAATTTAGTTCATTAGAAAATTTAGGGGCCGGGCCGCCCGGGCCCGGAGCGTGGGCTGGCAGGGCCCATCATATTTCCCGTGGGCCGTGGCCATTGGCCAGCCCTCCCAGCACCGTAACCAAAAACATGACTAAAGTGACAGCGCGAGCATGTAAATCCAAGTGACAGCCGAATGGCGTCCTCCGTTTTTCGACTGCTGCACGAGAATCTCCTCCGTCACTGCAAAACAGTTACAAAAAAAAAATGTCAGTTAGCGGCCAAGCATCCTTCTCTTATCTCTCCAAAGCCCGCACCACCACAAACGAAGAATCTCTCTCTCTCCTCTCGAGCTTCGCTCTGCGCAAATTCGCCGGAGCCGGGACGAGCTCGGCGCTCGATCCATGGCGCTGCTCAGCCCCCAGCTGCAGCGCTTCCTCTCGGCCAAGCTCACCTGCGACTCCGCCTCCAGGTCCCCGCCCAGGGCCCCCGCCGCCGCCGCCGCCGTGTCGGCCGCCAGGCCGAGGAGCCGGTGCTGCTCCGCCATCGCGATCGACGCGCCGTCCTCGCTGGCGGAGGTGTCCGGCGTCCGGTGGGGGTACGCCAGCGTGCAGGGCCCCCGGGAGGAGATGGAGGACGGCGTCGTCGTGAGGCCCGATGGCCTCGACGGCTTCTCGTTCGCCGCCGTCTTCGATGGCCACGGAGGTTTCTCTTCCGCCAAGTTCCTCAGGTTAAGATAGCATGCCATTGTATTTTCAGTCTGTATTTTCCTGGCGATGTACGCTTCCGTGCTGATGAAACTCCGGTTGGTTCCGACGATCACGAGTGCCAATGCACCTGTAGTTCCTTCGTTTAAGGAAATGCTATTTACTTCTCCTCTCGATTATGTGGTGGCGAGAATGTGTTGTCTGGAATTGGTGCTAGAGTTAGCTTTCATTTGTTGTTTCTTTCCGAGCTTTGGGGGAGTGAATAGCACACGCACAATTCACTCTATCAGCTTAGCTCATCTGAGGCACGTACATAAGATCGACACCGTTCTTCTGGACAGGTTTGAAGCTATGTTGATGCTGTCCGTGAAATTACCATAACTCTGTTTCGCATTTTAGTCTGAATTGGCAACTATGTCGTTCTGAGATAGATACACTTTCAATCCAATCCTTAGCTTAAATTTGATGTTCTGAGTACAGGGATGAACTGTTCAAAGAATGTGTCATGTACCTACAAGGTGGCTTGGTCCTGAGTAAACAAGACCTCAACTCCATCCAAGAGGCACTGCAGGGGGCTTTTGCAAATGCGGATGCGAAATTAGTGAATTGGTAAGCATTGTTTCTCCGGTCAAGAAAATTTGGTGCAGCTTAGTCGATAAAACTTGGTTCAGTTTTAGTTGATAACCAATGAGAATAAGGCCCTATAAAGCATTTTTAAGTCGTGGCATTGTAAGGTTTGTATAAACTTTTACTTTGCGAAGGCTTGAGACAACAGAAGAAGAAGATGAATCGGGTTCAACAGCCACTGCTATATTCCTTGGGAGTGATAAGGTCTTCATTGCACATGTTGGGGACTCACGTGTGGTAAGTATTCTTTTCATAAATAAGTAATAGGTCATAATATCTCCAGATCTATACAGTACAGAATTAAAGGAATTTAATGTATTCCAAAATATTTATCGAGCCAATGTGAAATATGTATTGTGTTGAATAATGCAGGGCTGCAGTTGCTAATATTATAGCAAATATCTTGAATGAACTTTGCATTTCTGCCTATAAAGATGTCTGGCACAAAAGCGTTTGATTATGATGTCATTCTTTATTTGCTTGCTTTGCATCAACCACAATGAACCCTCTGAACTTCTGCTGCAGGTCCTTTCCCGTTCTGGAAAACCGGAAGTTTTAACAGATCCCCATCGACCATATGGAAGCAGCAAAGTTTCTCTTAATGAAATCAGAAGAATCAGAGAAGCAGGTGGATGGGTGTGTTTTTCTGTTCACCATTTTGCTTTGTCTATCATTGATAAGTTCTTTTTCTGTGTCCCACAATTAGAGCATAATCTTGAACTCAGAAAGTACTACTTAGTGGTAAGCAGATTTGGTTCTCTAGCTTTATCAAAGTTTTATTTCTCTGGTTCTGAGTTCTTGATTAAGTAATACTTCACATGATCCTCTAGATAGTAATTCGAAGCATCGTGAATTTCACAAAAGCCATAAATGACTTTCAATGCGATTCTAGATTTTGTGTTTTTCTATGCGGTACTCATAGTTACTATACATTACGTGGATGATGACTCTTGTTCATGGCGACTGTAGGTTAGTAATGGAAGGATATGTGGCGACATCTCTGTCTCTCGAGCTTTTGGCGACATACGTTACAAGACAAAAAAGAAAGAGTTAGTTTCTGCAACTCTAATTTTTATATTGATTGTGTTTGTGCAGTATTCTAAATAATGATCTCTTATCATAACTCATGACATTTTTACATTTTGATAATTGAACAGGATGCTGCAGAAGGGAGTCGAGGAAGGTAGATGGTCAGAGAAATTTATTTCTCGGTAGGTAACAACTGTTTGTTACTATTCGCTCCCCCTGCTGAAGAGAGGCGGAATGCTTGGGGGATTAAATTTCCAATGAACTGTCTTTTCGTGAATTCACTCTATAGCGCCTCTAACCAAACAAATGGCATATCCAAAGAATTGATCATGAAGTTTGTTATTACGCAACACAGTTGAAGCGAGTTGGTTGGTTCATTTCACTGAGAACTGCTTTTAGGATGAAAATGTGTTCTGATGCTCTTAGTCAATCTAGTGTGCCTTTGGTCCTAGTGGCTTAAGGGTAATCAGCACCTTCATGAACTTATTATGTAACAATTGCTCATCCATTTTGATGAACAATTGATGAGAAAAGGATGTTAAATATGCCATAATCCTTTTGGTAGTTGTAAGCTTGCGACAGGTGTACATGTATAGTCGGACTGTAACTTGTCCAAGTTGCTAACGGTTCAGATTTCATATCTTTGACCACGGGCACAATTAATCCTGTTTCAGCATTCAGTTCAATGGGGACTTGGTCATTGCGTCTCCAGACATATACCAGCTAGTTCTTGGTTCTGATGCAGAGTTTATAGTGTTAGCATCTGATGGCTTATGGGACTACATGAATAGGTAATGCTTTTTATTTGTTGGTGAAGTACAGTAATACGATGAGGTTCTTTTTTTCTTTTTGGTTTCTCTTTCTTCCTAGGTTAGGAGGTAAAAATAACTTTCTGGCGTTTGCCGTTATTTTTTTCAGCTCAGATGCCATTGAATTTGTCAGAAACCAACTACGGCAACATGGAGATGTTCAGGTAATTAAGTTAATGTTGTTTCAATGACGAATTAGTCTTAGACTCCTCAGTATATTTAATCTACTTTACTTACTGATCATCTGCTTTACCTATCATGCTTAATAGTTGATTCTGATCTAAGTTCCTTTCTTTTCATTAATGCAGCTGGCTTCTGAAGCACTTGCAGAAGCAGCTCTGGTAATTATAACTAAAAGCATAAACTATTCCATCTCCTAGAAATGATCTCCAAGGCAGTGCTACTAACTCGATAATACATGCATTTGCAGGACCGGCGCTCACAAGATAATATCACCATTGTGATTGCTGATTTGGGGTACACGCATCTTCTATCTGCATGATTTTAGTATTTACTTAATTAGCTGGATTGGATTAGATTTCGACCGGACTACAAGAAAAACCATGCCCTGTTGATTAAAATCAAATCGGTTCTCGACTACCTGAGCCATCAACTTGAATTAAATAACAAAATCTGTCGCAGATTCTATTTTGCATCTGTTGTAACCTTCTTATTGATAAATCTGTGTAGGCGAACGGACTGGCACAATTTACCAGTGCAGCGACCAAATGTGGTTTATGAATTTGGCCAAGCTTTTGCCACAGTCGGTCTCGTGTCTCTTGGAATTTGGATGTCTTCCCTGCTTTCTTGATGAAATTGGAGCATGCTCAATTTCCTACTTGTATATAAGTCAACATAGAGCTTCAATTTTTGCTCTTTTCATGTGATATTATTGTAGATAACCTCACTTCGACCTGCTAGATAGCGCATCTTTAGAGTAATACAATACAAAAATTTTCAAGCAATTTTTTAATGTGTTGATAGTGTATTTATTGTATGTGGTCCATCCTATCCTACAGTTACAGATCATACTTTAGAGAAAGCTGGAATTTAGTCGATAAATCAAGTGTTCTGAGAGAAATTTTTTTCCTACCCGGGAATTGAAAGCTGTGTAATTAATGCTTTTGTTAGAATGTCCAACAAAAAAATTAAATGGCTAGGTTAGGGATATTACATGAACGTAAAACCCATTGAGACTCCATAAACAAGTTAGTTATGCAGGATGCTTTTAAGAGATCGAGAGGGCCCTGAAAATTATGATTCGTCCCGAAAGAAGGTGAAATTACGGCAGGGATGTCTCCCCAAAACAACCGTCAACTCTCAAAGAACGTAAATAATCTCCGTCAAATTCACACGGGTAGCAGTTTTCTAAATTTGACAGATTAATTGCGGGGAAAAGTACTAGTTTGTCGTCCACGCATCTAGATTCAGGATTTCTTACTGCCTTCCATAATTCCTAAAGCCATGACGACGGCCAATGTTGATGAAAAACCGACGAAGAGAACTATGCCACATGTCTCGTATTCAATACTGGGGACAATTTGTATGGTCGATCACCACCACTGTGAATAATGTTCTTGTTCTTGTCCATCTTGTGAACCACTTCATGTTTCCAAGCATGTCTTGTATGTATGCACAGAGTCTAGTCTATAAATTTATAAAGGAATTTCGAGTTTTTCAAGTATTGGGTAAATTTTGACCGATTAGTAATGATTTAAAAAGTATTATCAGCTTATATATTGTCCAGATATGCATACTCAGGATTTCTAACTACCATCGGGAGAGAGAGAGAGAGAGAGAGAGAGAGAGAGAGAGAGAGAGAGAGAGAGGAGGGAGAATTATCGAAGCTAGGCAGTTAAAATCGACATTTATAGATGCTTCGTACGTAAAATACATATTACAGAGAGGTACACAAACGCATACAGGCAACGTACGGCATATGGGGGTATCATTGCACGCCCGAATTATTATTCATCGGGGTCGTTTATTGTAGCATGCCTTGCAAAGCATGTATATATTTAGAGAGAGAGAGAGAGAGAGAGAGAGAGAGAGAGAGAGAAGGGGAAGTTGATGATGTGGGGGAGAGTGAGAATGATGATCAGCGTTAAGGATTCCTGCAACCGGGTTTCTTCCATGGTTCGTGCCTGTAGTTGGCACAGGGGTCGTCGTAATCCAGCATCGCCGCCTGCCCCATCACCTTCCTTCCGTTTATCCCAGCAACAACGCCATCCTTTAGAGAGAGAGAGAGAGAGAGAGAGAGAGAGAGAGATGCTTGTTAGCAGCCGAAACCAACGAATTCCCAGGCCGTTATATTCACCTTTTCTGGCGATATGGAAAAATCCCACTTTTGACGAAGGCGTGCATGGCGTGCATGCATCTGTACCGTACCCCCCATGATTCATGAGTTCTTCCTTGTGCAGCGCGTGATTCGGAGGTAAGCATTGCATCATTTCAGTGCATAGGAATTAATAAATATATTTGAAATTTACTTTTCATTTATTTGAGAAATGAGAAAATTCATAACACTTGTCACCTGACGATCAGTGTGAACAGATGACCGCACTCGACACTTGAAAATAACAATATCTTATGTCCCCAAGGTTCAGAGTTCCAAACATTTTCTACTACCCGAAGTTGGAATGGCTTAATGGGGTAGTAGGATAATTTAGGCTCGTGTGATATTTGTTCTATTTGTATTCTTAGCCATGAAAGTTACCTTATGAAGTGGAGAGCCAGCGATCTTGTCATCCAGTTCCGACCTTCCTGCATTCGAGAAGAGACATAAAACAAAGGATGTTTAAACTATGTGCTGCAAGCTTAATCTCAACATCATCTCCAACTTTACTGACTAATGAAGGGTTTTGACTTTGTACCTGAAGAGAGAGCGCTCATGATCAGGAGGGAAGCGAGGAGGGCAGCAGGGAAGGCCTTCAGAGCCATGGCTTGTGCAAATGCAATCTCTCTCTCTCTCTCTCTCTCTCTCGATGTTGAATCGTGATGGAGCTGGCGATGGTAAGGGTTTTCTTTTATAGGAACTCAGTAGTAACACCGAAAGCTGTGGTGGTGACTAATAGTCCCCCCACTAATCTCCAACCCAAAAATTGCTATTTCGACCCCAATTGCCATTTCTTGTTCTTCTTTTACTTTCCTTCTTTTAGTCACAGACAGCTAAGAGTCAACTACACTGTTCTCACGTTACATCACCATGGACAGCACTTTGCATAGTTCCAATCTCACGCTGATTATGTTTTCCATTACTATTATCTTGATGTGCAAACTTGATAATCGCTTATCGACCAGTAATCGCATTTCTCGGGTCTATTACTTGCACGCCATAAATAAAGAAGACTCTCGAAATTCCCACCATAAGACCTTTTGACGCTTACATCAGCATATGTAGACAGAAGCAAAAGGGAGCTAATTGAGTTAGAGAGAGAGAGAGAGAGAGAGAGAGAGAGAGAGAAGGCACCATACCTCACATCTTCTTTTCTCTTTGCCCCGTCCATGACTCCATAACTTACAATTGACCAGCACGTAATGAGGAAGAGTGTGGGCTACATGGTGGGACTTGGATTATGGGCCAATTTTTTCTCTTAGGTCAGTGTGAAAGGGCTCAATAATAGTGGTTCAATGACTAGATCACACCTTCATCTCTTTCCTTTTTCATGTCTTGAAGCTAGCCAATCATCTAATTTACTATTTGATTAACTATATTTAGTTCATCCATTTTCTCTGAAAATATGAGGCTAATTCCCTAAAAAAACTCCAACTTTAGATTTATTACTAATTCAATCGTGAATTTTTTCTTGTCTAAAAAAGTTTTCAATTTTCACTTTTAATCCCAAATTTGCTCACGCATCCAAAAGTCACTATAAATTTCTTCAAGATTATTGACAGCGAGAAGTTATTATTGTTCCATATGAAGGTACAAGTGCTAATGAAAATGTGGGTTTTGATAACAAACCTCTAACTAGCACCGATATGAATAGTTTCAAAGAAACTAATGGCGACTTTTGGAGGCATGGGCAAATTTGGGTTAGAATGAAAATTGGATTTTTTTTTTTAAAGATAAAAAAAGGTTTGAGATAAAATTAGGATTGTGCCTAAAGTTTGTAGTTTTTCTTTAAGGAATTAGGCCGAAAATATGTATGTTTCTTTCTTCTTCTTTTTTTCTTTCGTTGATAAATGAGTGAGGCACTAAGGGTGAAAAGGTCAGTTTGACCTTGGGCCTAACATGGCCTTCCATTCAAGCTGGTCTACCTGTGATCCTCATATTTAGGCTTCATATGACATTTTGAGAAAATAATAGTTGGCATCGATGGGCTACAAATATAAATGACAAAATCAAAGGGGAAGCCTTCAGGAACATAAGTGACGATCACTCAAATTAGCTAGTGATTTGAAACGAGAATAGAATTTATAGTGTAAATGTCCCTTAAAATCGCTTGACACTACTCCAATGAAACGGGTACATTTTATGCTCGCATATTTCTCCTTTTAGGGTGTGAATTTATTTTACTAAAAACTCCATGATAAAGGAAGATATTTTTCATGAAAATCATATTCAAGAAGAATGGCTAATTTTTATTTGTTTGATGGTTTAGGAAAAGTAATTTCTTTATTATGAGAAGTGGAAGCCGTTTTCTTCTAAATTATGTTTGTTGTTTTTGTTCAATGGAAAACATTTTATGTAAATTGATTAGTTTTTCGTCATCCATAATACTAAAAAATCGAAAAATAATTTCCCGAAATAGTTTTCCTTCAAACAAACAAATCTTTAATGTCATTTTAAAGTGACAAAAGTAACACAAACATTGAAAGTTTGCAGCAAGCAAAAATCTATGGAATGCATTAACGAATAAGTAAACCTATCAAAATGGATCATAAACTCATTTCTCAACTCACATTTGATGGGCCTTATATAAGTTAGTAATGTTCAGTAAATAGATTACAAACGGGTTTAGAATGGCAAAACCCAATATATATATGTTAAAAAGTTCATAATATACTCGACCCCAACTCACCTTTGTGATTCCCTCTTCACTCTTTATGAGAAAATAATGAACTCTTTGGACTATTCCAAGTTTAGAGAAGCCTTGGTGGGGCCACAAGATGGGCTCAACATCACCCTTATAAAAAAAATCAAGATTGCTTCTATTTTTTCCCGTTGTCTTTTATTTTTATTAAAGTTTCATTTGTTAGTTATTGGAGTATATCTTTCCTTGGTTGCATTTGGCATTGTTATTTATATATAACATTCTAATCTTTGTTCTTGTCATTACAATCCATGGTCAGTGTAAATTATCTTCTTCAATATCTTACATTCCATTTAATTGTTGCTGTAATTTTATGAATTTACTTTCTCTTATTCTTCGTTGTGAATCAAAACAAAAATTGAAAATTCTATGCAATGTTCAAAGCCATTTCTTTAGCATCTTATAATTGAAATAGCGATTTTATCCAAATAACATATACACATGAAGAACTTAAAATGACTTAACTAGGTGGATATGGATTTTCATAGGTTGGATTAAAAATGAAAGTATTTTAGTAAATGGGTCGGGTCGAGGTCGGGTTACTAAATTTGTATTGCATATAAGTAGGTGAAAATGGGTTAAATTGGTCAATTTAGGTTGGACCATTTTCGACACGACCCGGCCCAACCTGCCCCTTTGATGGCCCTAATGATAAAGGATTTGAATATAATTCTATTTTCCGAATTAGAAATTAAGAATAAACCATCCCCTAAGTATACATTGAGTTTGTACATTTATTTTGCTGACGGTCACATCAATCCAAGCTGACGAGCTATGTCGGATGAATGACATGACCTTAATTAGCCACATAAACGGACCTCCGTGGGTCGTCTTCGTCGTTATAACTTAGTTTGTATACCCGCGACGTTTCTAATGGACTTCTGTTCTGATTTTTTCTTGGGGCGCATACTTTGCTTGTAGTCAAATCCATGCCAAGCAGACAAACAAAGTGATGTGAATTGGACAAAGCAGATGGTGCGCATGTATGTGTGCAAAAGAGAGCATAGAAAATGGCAATGGCAACGCCAACGCACGCAAGTGAATGGTGAGTGCTATTCACTTCCAAAGCTGATTCAAGAAAGAAAATTTAGGGTTTCTCTCTCTCTCTCTCTCTCTATTCCTTTCTTCCATTGAACGTCCCAGCTTTCTTCATCCATCCCTCTCGCGCATAGATGCAGCATGAGCTGACATGGAATGAAATTCAACAAAGGGAAACTCGAAACATAATGGGAGCAACGAAACTGAGCCATAAGAAGTTCCAAATTCGTCCAGAAAAACCTAGTTAGGTTGGTGGCATGAAGGTGTCATATCACAAAAGCGAAGAGCACACCGCAAAACCACGTTCTCTGAACCACGCCACTGAATGAGGGAAGACCGAATTCGCGTCCCTTTCCCTTCCATGTTCGTTTCACCATACTGATGTGCGCTCGGCTGTAGCAGAACTACTGTGGGACGAGCGCCTCACTCGTTCTTGCTTCTCTAATTCTTTCAATTCGCTTCTGCCACGTACGCGGACGACGTCGACGTCTCCCACTCGCACCCCACTTCTCCGTTGCCCTTCCTTTTGTCGAGCTATCATGCCCGTCGCGTTCCGGGACCGCCTTTTTCCATGCTGAGCCCAGGCGGGAACGATAATGCTAGATTCAGTAGAAACTCAGTTGGCAAAGTTGTGATACGAATATGCGTTTAGGACTGGATTCGAGCGGATTCCAACATGAGTCATTGCGTTCTGTCAGTGATCTGTCACCATGGAAGACGACAGGTCATATTGATCCTAAACAGGAGCGTTGAGGCTTCTGTGCATGTTTGAGGACAGAGTTTCGAAGCTGAACATGCGTTGTATCTTTTCCCTTTCGCATTCCCGAAGGCAAGAACATATTCTAGACGGAGAGAGCGGGAAAAGTGAAAAGGCAAGTCCTCACGCTTCATCGGACATTGGAGTTGTTCCACTATCCTATTTTCAAAGGAAAGGGATGTTTCTCTTTTCGCATGTATCTAGTTGGTAAGTGCGAAGAAACTGTGTTCGTCATTCATCAAATTTCCGGAAGCAACTCACCAACACTTTCAAAAAAAGAAGAAATACCATTTTTTTCTTAGGTTTTTCGAATTAGCAACTCTCTTCTTTCAAAAAATATTTTATTTATATTTCATACCGACACCTTAAAATTTACTTTAGTCTGAATTACCGACTTTTCTCTTCCTTGACCAAAAAAAAAAATTATTATCTTTTAGTAATTTTAATTTACTTCTTAGTAACCCCTTGATGTTACAAACTACGATATGAAATTACCGACTTTTATGTAAGTAGATTACTAACTTTTTTCCCGATTAAGTAAACCAATGGAAAAGTTGGTAAAAAAATAAATAAATGTTGATAGCTAATTCAAATTAGAATTGGTAACTGGAAAACTATTCAATAATTTAATTGGAGAAAAATTGATGATTCACTTAAACTAAAGTTAGTAATTTCATATAAATAGAAGGTGTAATTAAGAAGTACAATGTAAAAAAGTTTGTAAGAGATAACAAAAAGTGGCAATTGAGAGTTTGATATCCAGGGGAATGAAAAGTTGATAACTCATTAGCAAAGTTGGTAAAAAGAATTAAACATTGGTAAGAAAACTTAAATAAAAGTTGATAACCCAAAACTAGCTGACAATTCAGTATGATAAAATTGATAATTGACTCTAATTAAGGTTGGTAATTTCATATAATAATTAGTAAATTCAAAGTTTAGTAAGTTATGTAAAATAGAAGTTGGTAAATTAATAAAAGAGTTAGTAGAGATAAATACAACATGAGTCTTAAAACTTGTCACGATGATGTACTTAAGTCCTTAAATTTTCATTTCATGTATTTAAGTCCTAAAATTTATCACGGCCATCCATTTTAGCCTTTCTATTAGCTCGGCTATGTCCTGGTAGACGGAAAGTCTCTGTGCCATTATTTATTGAACTGCCACATAGGACAAAAGAATAGTAGAAAAAGGCACAGAGTTCTTTTTCTTCACTCGAAGGATTTAACGAAAGGACTTGATCAAACTTACAAGTTTTAGAGTTTAAATGCTTAAAAATGAGTGTTTTTGGATCTCAATACATTATGGTAACAGATTTTAAGACTTGCCCTGTAAGTGACTCGAGTTAAGAATTTCCAAACATAAAAAAGTTGGTAATTTCATCAAATTTGGTAAGTTAAGAATTAGCTATTTGAAAAGAAAAAAATCACTAGTCATTTTTTCACCACGAGTTTTTCGATATTTGTCAATACTTTTTAAAATTTACCAACATAAAAGTAGTCCATATTTTCTGGTGCAGAAAATTAGAATAATGTGATTTATATATTTTCCTTTTCATGCACCAATATTTTCATTTCAAGTGCATCTTTTGTTTCACTTCTCCTTATACTGCTGGTCCCTTTTCCAGTCAATTGTGATTCCTCTAATTCCATTGAAAGCAATCGATTGAGAATTCAATCTAAGATTTGACGCCTACCCTAAAGTGAAAAACAATAAGAAGAGATTGAATTGAAAAAAAGTTCCATTGCTAATTGTATTGAGGCCGGTCCAAGATGGCTGTTGTCATAACGAGGTACACCACCAAAAAAAGTCGTCATGACTACTCGAATTGAGCGGCTCGAGACCATTTTGCCAAAACAAGCAAGAAGTGTAAATTTATGACTACGAATTACAAGCAGACTCTTAGCATTTGCCTTTCTAACTGTCTTCAATCTACCGTGCAAAATGAAATGTGAAATGTAGAGTTTAGAACTACAGAGCAGAACTAGAAGAGAGATGCAGTTGTCCCAAAATTGGAGAAGGAAAGAAGATGGATGATCTATCTTCTTCTTCTTCCTAATCTGATGAGCAAGAAACTCCATCATCCGTGGTATGTGCATTTTCCATAGCCTGAAAATGATAAAGAAGCAGAGCAGTCAATAAAAAATCAATGAAAATCTATCTTGCCCTGAATAATCAGCAATGAGGAAGCTCAAGGACTAACTTGGATCGATGGCGGTAACAGCCCCTGTCCCTTTGAAATCGCAATCGTAGTTGTTTCCTCCCATGGCTTGGTAATACGCATTCATGGCATATGCCGCGTGAGCACGGACCGTGTTAGGCAAAAAGCACGCGCCACCTTCTTCTATCGGTCTGCATTCCAACCCGAGCCCGCATACATAATCGATATTTCTCTGCAGAGCATCCGGGTCTGCTCCTGTTTTGGGCAGGCACCATTGTGTTCCCTTGGGTGGTGACATGGACGCCGGACTTGCCGGCGGTGTCACGGAGCTCGGGGCTGGAATGGGATCAATCGGCACCGACGATCTAGCCTGCCAGAGCCAAGTGGACAAAGCAATCAAACAAGCATACTTATAAGGGCGATGACTAACAGGAACAAAGGACGGTAACTCTTGGCTGCGGCGGCTACCGTGGGCCTCAAGATCCCGGCATCATACACCGGGGTCATGTCCGGCCTGAAGAGTCCGAAGTTCCTCTCGCACGTCGGTCCTGGCTTCAAATTCTCGTTGAAGAGAGCAAAAATGTAGGTCTCAAATGTCCGCTTTGGCATGAGGGGCGTGCCGGCGCCCGACGATACATGGCGGATGAGATTACCGTTGTATTCTGCCGCCGTCTTTGCATCCACACCGACTTGGGTCGAGTCACACAATGAGGGCCATCCTGTTTCGGCTATCACGATCTCGATATCGGTGAAGCCCAGCACCTTCATCGCCGAGTAGACAGCGTCCAATTGCCCGTCCAACATGTTAGTGTAAACAAGTTTGGTATTCTCATCCATCACCCCTGCATTCGGCCTGAACAGCGCGTAATCGAGAGTGTCCTTGGAGAAGCCGAAAAATGGGTACGGGTTCACCAAGAAAGGCGAGCCGGTCTCCCTGAGGAAGTTGAGCAGCGGCCTTAGAATGTGCACGTCGTAGCCCTGCCGGAACTTCCCGCTCGACGGGGGGCTCGAACTGGACAAAATCCCTAAGGAGTGAGGCGTGGAAACCTTGATCCTACCGTCCAGTGACGCACCGGCAAGGGCAGCGTGCAGCATCCGCATCGACATCACCAGGTTGCCTATTAGCAACCTGTTTGCGGTCGCCAGCACTTCGTTTCCCACCAAAATTCGGACAATGTCGGTAGCGGGAACATAAGGCTCGACATTAGTTCTCACCCAATCTTGGGCATTGCTCAGCTTGGCGAGCTGAGGGATGAGATCATTAGGGACGGTGACGGTGACGGCGATGCCGGTGTCAGCGAAGGCTTTCAGTATGTCCGGGTCCGCATCGAAGAGCCTGATGCGGTCGATCGTGGTGGACTCAAGGAGGAAATGGGCCACTTGGGCGGGTGGAGGTAAGTTGTCTGCGACTGTGCCATAGTTGACCCCAATGCCGGCACGAGCTCCTGAAGACAGAGATGAGAGCATTTGGTCAATAGTCAAGTGTGCTAAATTAGACAACCTTTGGTTCTAAAGAAAGAGAGACAGAGAGAGACGGAACAGACCTTGCATGAAGAAGGATGAAGAAAGAAGCAAGAAGACGATGTCGAAGACTGAATCTGACAACATTCTGTGGATGATCTTTGACATCTCCGTGATCATAAAACTTGCAAATGTGGAGGTGCAGAAGATCAATGAAGGCGCAGCATGTCAATTTGGGAACGGCCACTTTGATATCCATTGTCTAAAAGCCAGAAAAGTATGACTCGAGATACTTTTCTTTGCATCGAGTGTTCCTTGCTGATGCTTGGAGACAGGAGCTTTTGTTCTTTTGAATTGGGAATTTGCTTTAAGAAGATTTCGTGAGCATCTTCTTGAGCTTTTCTTAAGCATCTTCTTGGTCAGTTTGAACCTGTCGCCGGCCCCCTTTTTTTCCGGCGGGATTACCGTGAACTGTACTCAAAAGTCTCCATGGAAATCAACCACATTTCTCAAATCGTACGGGACTTCGAAACGAGATTCTTCTCTAGTCAATTATCTTGCATGGTCATCCAAGAATTCCTAATTTCTCCACTTCGATGCAACAATGAACCGTCAAAGATTCTTAGGGTCTGCATGAAAACATTTCTATTCTTAAGAATTTCTGTTCTTTTGTTCCCCTAACAAAAAAAAAAAAATTCGTTTTGGTAACGCCAAGTTGATTTCTATTCCCCGAAATAGAAAAGTTAGCCCTTTTAATAGAAACGAGAAACAAAAAAAAAATTGCTTCTTGTCCCGGGAACAATTTCTAGAAATAAGCAAATTTTCTTTTTTATTTTTGTTTTATTCCTCTCTTGCCGTGGCCACATCCAACCGCCCGGAGCCACCGCCGACCGCCGCCCGTCGGCACCGCCGCCACCGGTCGCGTCGCCGCCGCCGCCGCCCGCCGCCGACCGTGAGCAAGAATAAAAATAAATAAATAAAAAACAAATAAAAAACAAATAAATACAAAAACAAATAAATACAAATAAACAAATAAATACAAATAAAAAAAAACGCAAGAAAATAAAAAAAAAAAAAAATACAAAAAAATAAAAAACAAATAAATACAAAAAAAGAATAAAAACAAATAAACAAATAAATACAAAAAAGAATAAACAAATAAACAAATAAACAAATAAACAAATAAAAAAACAAATAAATACAAAAAGAATCGTTACATTACCAAACGCATTTCTATTATTTCTCTATTCCAAGAAAGTAGAAATTTTGTACGCTTATCAAACGGGTTCTTTTCTTTCGAAACTATTTCCCGAAATAGAAATGAAAAGAACTATTTTGGAAAAAAAAAACTCTTCTTCCAAAGAAATTTTACCACGCGCACCACCCTTAACTTCTAGCCAGCTCACTTTTCTCATATCCAGATTACATATGTATGTGGGCATTTCTCTCTACGATGGGCTTCACCCTCTGAAGTCTAGTTGAAGTTGTTTCTAGGCCCATCAGTCGGAGGCCTAACAGGTGCTGCTCCAAGCTTGTCCCAAGGAATGGCTAACGCCCGTTTACACTTGCTTTGCCAAAAAGGAAATTTTAATAATTGATCTTCTAATCACCCTCAAGCACCCTCTTGTCTTCATACTTGATCTGAATGAATTTAATAATTGATTAAGATCTTGATCTACGGCAATCTTGCTTGGACAAAAATGGATAGAACACCCATGTTTGTTTAATGGAAAGCTTTTGTTTAATGGAAAGCTTATAGTTCTATTTTAGGTGAAGCAGCCTGCTCCAACCCAACTTATAGATGGAATAACTCAGATATTCTTACTCTTTCTCATTTCGTTTTTCTCTTCCAAAAGAGTTTACCAATCGAGAGCGCGAGATGTTTGATATTTGGGTCTTTGGATGCTTGGTGCCCATTCTCTCAAGTCAAAAGCGACGTATCAAATCACATCATTATCCCTTAGCCACCCAGTGAAATGGAAGGAAATATACTCTTTCGAAAAAGCACCTGAATAATAAAGCATGTGATAGCCAGCCATTCTTTGCGTACCATCAGTGGTTTTCGATTGGCTTTTGCAATTCACCTCAAGAGAAAGAGAGAAGAAAGCTACGTTTGGTCGCGTGGCATCCCCAGCCTTTCATGTGGCTTGTGTCCGCCCCTTTATGCCTAATAATGATGCTATGGACTTGTATACTGATGCCCGAGAAATGCTATTCCCTGAAATTGCTGTTCTATGACCACTCACATCAAGCACGAATAGGAATGCACGAAATCATCGATCACGCCGAAACATCGCTAACATCGTCCATCTTTCTTGATAGCTCTCGTTGTAAAATTTGATCCAGATTCATGCCCATGATTGCTTCTGTATTTGCTTCGACTGTGACTAGACAAGACCCCAGTACGTAATTACAAACGCAGGAATTCAAGGCAAATGGACACCGCTTTAGCGGAAAAATTGCTGAAACTCTTCTGTTTCACCTCTGAAGGTACAAGCATATACAATCCTTCTTCACTGCACAAAATTTTTTACTAGCTACATGTGAATTACGCCGGGATGTAAGCTACACAGGAAAATATTCCCCCTTTACTTACCGTAATAGGAAAAAGAAAAAGAAAAAATTCTATGTACTTGGAACTATCTAAGAGAACATACATCCTCGATTTAAGTTAGCCGAAGCTCCAGCTCATTTTGGAGCTTGTGTGGCGATGGAGGTCCGGTCCTCTGCTTTGCCTAAACCAAGAAATTAATCTGTCCGAGCATGGCCCAAGAAATAAGCACTTCGACTCTGAGACAAGCCAGCGACCCCATTTCTGGACAAGATCCGGTGCAGTTGACCCTACGCTGAAAACTGACTGAAATGGCAGACAATTGTTTCAATCAATCAGACCAGCCAGCATAATATCATGGTGACCTCCCCCACCATTTTCTTTCGAGAGTCAACTCCAACCACAGATCAGGATATGCCCTATCTCAATCTTCTTCAAAGGGGGCATACATAAGGAAGAGCTCCTAATTTAGGCCCCCACAATTCAAGCACATCCATCCATAATAACCCAACGATATCTGGAGATGGCTCCTGGAATGCAGTACTTGGAATTTGCACGTCTTTTCAGGGCCACCTGGACTTGACCTTTCAGATTAATGAATCAAAAGAATAGTGAATTAACCAAGTGATCCAAGTAGCCCACCTCGAACACTTGCAGATTCCCAGCTTGATTATGAGTGCAACCACTGAATTGTCGCCACCTGTCGTAGCCAACTGGGATTACTATACACTGAAAATGTGCTCGATTGAGTCCCAAACCTGAACCAGCTGACACCAATCATTTGAACATGCAGAACAAGGCATTGTCTACCAAAGATAGACCATGGACATGAACAAGCCAATTTAAGGGCTAATCATAATGCTTTGACGGATTAGATAAGCTGCTCAAAATCTCAACAAGGGACGGGCAATCCATAATTGAGAAAAGATCTTATCCTTCCATCCCAACCAGCAGTCACAATAACTAATCCCCATGTGTGGGCATTGGATGTGCTCTGGCAAGAAGACCTCAGAAACTTGTACTGCGTTTTGTGCATAGCATGTGATGATGGCCATGGGCGTGAAGTGGGAAGCTTCTCCTCAGGCCAAGTGGCGGAGCCCTTGGGAAAAGACTCCAATAAAAATTCATGGCCCTGGTAGAAACACGCGGGTGAAGAAGAGAGAGCTTCCAGTGACTTCATACCCAAATCATCCAACTTCAATCCATCACGTGAATTCCTGTGCTTGAACCCACACCATGGTATTGCCACTGACGCATTAGAGGAGAAACGTTCACAGGATCTGATGACTTTCGCTTCAGAAGGAACAGACCCTTTTTGATCAAGGCAATTCCATATATACACACTTGAGTCCTCAGATGCTGAAACGATATGCTTCCTATCTGACGTCAAAGATGCAAAGTTTTGATTACCAGCACCACGGCAACCTGCGATCAGCAGAACATTTCACGATCTCATATTTAGAACTCAATGATTCGTTGATGAACGAACTACTACTGTAAGACAGCAAACGCGTGAAGGAATAATCTTGCATCCAACATTTAAAACAACTCTATTCTGTTTTCACAAAAGCTTTGGAAGTAACAACTAAGCAAGATCTGTCAGGTATGCAATTATACAAGAATCTGTTATGTGGCTCCTAGAGAGACAAGCAAACATAATAAGGAATGACCAATAAATAAAATACTAAAAAATGAAATAGAAAGAAGTCAGCAAAAGGCATACCTCTGTATCTGCTGATCACATTAATCCCGTCTAGAATTCTTATCTGTGAATCCGCTGAGGTAACCATTACCTTGCTTGAATCATGCGGGAAAAACTGGATGGAATCGCACGATAGATTTAAACACAATCCCACAAAATGCAAGACACGGAATGAACCAGAAGCAGCAAGGAAGCAAGCATCACTACCTCAAACCCCGTTATCCTTTTACAAAGTGACTTCTTCTTACTGCACAGAAATATACCATCCTCCAGCTGTAAATGACTATCTGATCCAGACAGAAATAATTATCTCATCAGGCAACAGTCCACTGAATGATGGGACCAAAAGGCACCATGAATAAGAACTCCATCATAATGCAGCAAGACTAGAACGGTTTCAGTATCCCCAGGCTAAAAGAAAACTTATCAACAGACCATTGATATTGAGGATTGGAAAGGACTAAAAAAAAGAAAAGCCAAAAAAGCCAAAACGCACTACCCTCAATCAACACTTTGAGCTAACACTCATTATTAGTTCACAAAATTTGCCTGAGCAATGAAGGGGAAAAAAGTTCTGGCAAAAAGAAACAAAAAAAATAGCAGGGTAAAAGAGGGGTTAAACAAGATGCTGCCTGCCATGACAAACCTAATGAAAGAATGAAAAGGCATCAGTAATTAAAAGGGTGTACCTGACACGCTGTAAAAGCGGCAATTTCCCGACATGCACCCAACAATCATCCCCTGTTGAGATGGAACATTTTTAATAGGAATTTCTCACCTCTATATTGCAATTATCATTTCTTCAAAATGAGAGAGAGAGAGAGAGAGAGAGAGAGAGAGAGAGATCTGTACCTGTCCATCCGGGCGATAGGAAACAGCAGTCACAATTTCTCTAACATCAGTCCAGTCAACAACTTGGCAATCATGAACTGCCCATATGCGCACTTTTCCATCTACTGAACTGGTGATGAAGTAGTTATTGTCCACAGGATTGAATTGAACACCAGTTACTGTACCATACAAGCAAAAAAAGGGGGAAAAAAAGACGTCCTGAGCCTTTGATTCAAACAAACGAGAGGAAATCAAGAGTAATGGAAAGTGGGGACAATGCCAGATACATCTAGGTGCTCACCATAATTTGTATGCTTAAAGACTCCAAGGCAGTTGTCAGACCCTACTTGCCACAGACGAACGGTATTGTCCATGGAAGAGGAAAGCAGATGCTGTACCATTAATCAAAGAATGAGTTAAAGATAATTTTCGCCAACTACTGTCTTTCAATTATGACTGTCTACAATTGCTTACATTATCGATTGACCACGACAGGTCCAATATTTCGCCTTGGTGACCCCGGAACACATGTAATGGCTTCTCCAGAATCCGGAAAACTTTTGGAGGGAAAATGACACAGGCGGAGTCTGATGTCTTCCTCAAACTCCTTGGTTTGCCCATTTTCTCTTTCTCAGCATAGAGTGGACTTAATTCAGAGACATGATTCACAGTGAAATATACACATGATGGGTCTATTTCAGGAATGTCTAGATCATCAGATCTGTCATCCTCCACCACTTGCCATATTTTCACGAGCCTGTCCTCACCGGCACTTGCAAGGAACTGCCCATCAGGACTGAATTTCATCTTTGAAATTGTACCGCTGTGAGCCTGAAAGTCTTGCCCATTGAACAATGCTGACAATTCCTTCAATCGCTTCCTGCAATGCCGAACCTTCACCCTCCGAACTCTCAGACCTTCTAATGCATCATTTTTGCTGGAGCACACTTCTACCTGCCTATCCATGACACAAGTCATGGAACGCAATTTAGTAAGCCACCTCTTTCTAAGTTTCTTCATAACCACCTTCGTGCCATTCACTTCTGCAGGTTCACTCTCCTCAAATTGGTTTGCTAGTGGAGATGAACTGGTTTGGCTCTCAGTCTCTTTCACCCTATTTAACCAATTTGAACCCATATCCTGACCTTCTCTCATCTGGACATCTAGATCATCTACATCAGCTTCCCTTGCCCCATCCCCATTCCCTGCTCTACATACAAAATTTTTCTCCTCCATAACTAACTCTCTTGCCCATTCTGAATTATCACTAGACGAAGATGACTCTGAAGATCCACTGGAACAAAGCTCATCCTTGAAACCAGAGTTCCTCAACATGGCCCCACTACTCCCTCTAACTCTATCATCCATCGGCAGATCCATACCTACATCTACTGAACTTTGACGCACATCGAAATCCGAACGGACACCCATCCAGTTCAAGAATTTAGTCCGCCGCTCCTCTACACTGCAGGGGCTATGCATCCAAACATCAGACGTGAAAGTTGCAGGGACACAGGCACCAGGGGAATGACGAGAACAAGCAATCTCGACACCACGAAAGCAATCACCATGTACATTGTCTACGGATGAAATCTCTTCGTGGGCATCGAAAAATTGATAATCTTCCTCTTCCCCGAAACTCCCCATTTTTCTCTGAGTTCAACCCATGAAACCCCCACCTCCAAACAGCTTTTAAATACCAAGGCAACGTGCTGCTGCAACCAGGAACCTCCTCCGCAGACAAGCAAACCAGCAAGACTAAAAAAAAAAGAAGGGGGAAAACAAACAGGCACAAATCCCAACATCAGTATTTGCAGCAGGAATATATTAAGTCCCAGCAACAATTTCGAACTCGCCCATTATTAAAAAAAACAAAACTCAATAAAGATCCAACATAGATCCCAATCCAGACCCATTGAACCTAGTCCTCCCCGCCATGAAAAGCCGTAATTATACGCAAGAACTCGGCAATAAAAGAATCACTCACGAAAAAAAACAAATAATAATAATTTTTGCAGCAAACAAGGGTGGTGCACCCATCACTCCCCACACTGCGAGGATCGAAACCCACGCGAGCAAAAATGGAAACCCCGCAGAATTGCAAACGAAGCAAGAAATCCGGAACCCCCCGAAAACAGCAAAAAGAATGTCAACCCCATCCGAAAGAGCAATGCCGGGTTTCCCCAAGGGGAAGGATTTTCCTTACGCGAGTTTTTCGTTCCCTTCAAGACATTTCCTCGGGAGCGACGAGGAGAGCGTCGCGGATCGAAGCGTCCATTGGCGTTCTTCCTGGGGAGCTTTCTCGGACTCGCTCCCTCCCTCTCTCTCTCTCTCTCTCTCTCTCTTCTGTCTGTGGAGGCCGAAGCAAGGAGAGAACACTGAGCAAGAAAACCAATGGATATAAAATTTCGCTTCGGAATTAAAAAGGACGAGAGAGAACGATGCGGGGCAGAGGCAGGGGCAAAATAGGAAAGCGAGGGGAATTTGGAAAAAAAAAATACCTTGATTTTCGTGAACGGGTGGCCCGAGAAACGAGATTTCGCGAGTTAATGTTCGTGTTTTGTATGTCCGGCCCTCGATATTTACCATACTTATTCGAAGATCCTTTTTGTTTTATTTTTTTAAACTACTTTATTAATGCCGGTTCTTTTTCTTACATTATGTAATGAGAAAATACTAGCAGGCGGTCCGCAAAATGGTCATTCTGTGCACGTTTTCTACGTAATTTAAAAATCTTGCAATGTAGACAGTTACAACTCTTTTCGAACATCGCGGTTCGATTAATCCCAAAACAACACGGAAATTGGTCCATCTAAATAAATCGGATAAGGTTTCGCTCACAGAATAACAAGGACGACTCCTCGAGATGAATATGAGAGGAGGACGACATTGAGAATTTACCAAATCTAAACCCACCATCTAAGTTTGGTCGCATTTGAACATCTAGTGATTTTTTAAAATGATACTTGGTGCTGTTCTTTTTGGTTGGGGGTGTAGAAAAACAAGCCCTTCGTATGTTTTTGAAGGAATGATAGCACGAATGGTCCACAAACTTTTGTCCAATGTTTGTACCGTCCCCGAACATTTAATTAGTGCAATGTGATCTCTAAAATTTTAATTTATCGAGTATGATCATTGAAACTGACTAAAAAAGAAGTATGATCATTGAACTATTAATAAATGTTCAATGTAGTCCCTAGATTATATGAAAAAATTTAAAAGTTTAGAAACCACATTAAATAAATCAAAAGTTGATGGTGCATTGAACGTTGGCTCAAAGTTTAAAGACCACGTGAGTTATTTACCCAACAAAAAAAGTGTAAAAACACTTCATCAACTTTGCCTACTTGAAACTCTATAGCAACATGCTCTGTCGATTACTTAAGATGTCACGGATTCGCCGTTGATTATTTAAGATGTCACGAATTCGAACCAACTATATTATTCAGCGCGTGAATTTTATATCTATTGTGAGTAAATTCATCGCAAGTTAGAAGGCATCGCACGATCCCACGGATTGTTTTAACAAAAGATTTTTAGTGTATCTAATAGTGCATCCTTCTGTACAGAGATGTAAATTTCTTTTGGGCTTTCATATTACTTTCCCTTTCTGTTTTCAAGATTCTCCTTTCGTGCAACTACTGCCTGATCAGGCCGCTCAATTAAGATATAACTTTAAAAAAAAAAATTCAATTAATTATGAATTTTACATCGAAATTTCAGATGAAGTGCTTAGGCCAGCTACCACCAGAATCGCTTTGTTTAGATAAAGACACGTCAAGGCTGAACAGCACATATGAGAAACCATATACCGACCAAAACACGGCCTTTTCTTCAACCAAAAAAAGAAAAAAAAAACATATTTATCATATTTAACTCCACGCATTCCGACATATGAAATTAGAAATACCGGTCAAGGCCAAGCAACACATATGAAATTATATACTAACTATAATGCAACTATATGTACTATATATAATTCTCTCTTTAATGTATAAAAAGAGAGAGATGATTAATCTGGGCAATGGCGACATTTTAGCAACTTTACGAATGCGGAAGCGAGTCAAACCGTGGAACTCGAGTGCGAGCGCTGCGAGATGAGATCAGCAACTAGGTGGGCACGATGGACTTTGCCTTTTATACCAAGCCAAAAGAGCTAAAAGCAAAGCGAGTGAGTCCTTCTCTCTTAACAGGGTCAAGCGTCAAAATGTTGACTCGGAATTCACGTTGAACGGAGATGGATTAGGTTGGGTACATGTACCTACGTATGCGCGCACTAAGGACGGTTAATTACTTTAATTATGATGCATTTCACGAGCCATAATTACCGGATTAGTCGACCCAATTATTGGTCCTTCTCCTCGTTAAAACCAAACGAAGAAAAAAATCCGACGTTTTCTTCCCTTTTTTTTTTTTGGTCGAGAGAAGGTAATTGTATTCCTCAACGAGTAAAAGGCAGAACAAGTTCGACAAGAGTCTAAACAATGGAAGATCTCGAATGGGTCTGGGGTCTTGGCAGGAGGCAGGGATCCTTTTCGATGGGCTCTTGCGATCCAATTATCCACTTGATTGGATTAGCAGGGGCAATAAACAATGGAGGCTCCTTTGAGATAGGCCAACAAAGTCCGACATTCGTTATCCAAAAATTAGCTGTGATGAGGAGGGTGCCGGGCAAATCGAAGCTTTCGAGTAGTCAAGTTCCATGCTCATTGATGTCGAAAAATTAGAAGAAGATTTCGACAATAAATTTTTGGATTAATATTTTGAAAAATTTTAAAACTGATATACCAAAATAAATTTATCATAAATTAATTTTTTGATAGCTAAAACCCCAAACTAATACATTTATAATAAATTTACCATATATTAATTTTCTTTAAATTAAATTAATACCATGAAAAATCACAAACCGATACACCGTGAAAATCCCAAACTAATATACCCATCAACTATCACATATTATTTAACTTAACGTTTTGTCGGTAAAATCTTACAAAAACTAATTAAGAGTAAATTTGATACGAGTGTATTAGTTTGAAGTTTTTTGTGATCAAAAAATTAATTGAGGTAATATATTAATTTAGTGTTTTTCGTTATATTAATCTTAATTTTTTTATCGAAATTGAATTATTTTCCAATTTTCCGGTAGAGGGCGTAAAGCTCAAACCCAACCAGCACCATAGCATGGCGCAAAATATCCGGTGACAGATTTGTCCCCGTGAATTTCCAAATATGCCCAAAATGACACCCCTCCTTTCCCCTTGTCAAGTCAAAGCTTTCGCGTCGTCTTTTTCCAGGGCATGGGCTGGGACGCCTCGCCCATCCACATCATCCAGAACGAGCAATCATCGAGTCCTCGTTTAATGTTCATGTCGCCCGACGACATCGACAGGACGCTGCATTAATCGTTCCTTTTGAATTTTCCAAGGCATGTCTGTGATTATCCTCGTATCAATACTTAGTTTAGCAAAAACACTTGATCGATTAGCGATATCCAAATGATATTGATGCTTAATATAATATCGTGACATACATCCATCCCGAAGCATCATCCAACAGAGCTAATAAAAAGCTTAGCAAACCACGAACAGCCCATTTGATTGGTGGATCAATTGATCGTCTCGTTCAGGAATGATTAGCCATGCGATCCTCATGAATGATCCCAAGTAACCAATCATTTCGTGCCTTTAGTCGGGACCCACGATGGTCGGGCCGCCAGCAGACACGGGCCCCACTTCGACGTCAATGGTCATGATTTTTCCGGACGGTCGGCCGCAACTTTGTCGCGATTATCAATTTAAATTTTCCCCCGGGGGGGCGGTTTTCTAATAGGAGTTAATCATTACTGCTAGTGAAGTCAAGGGGGCAAGTTAGTTGTGCTACCATTAGAGTCATACAGCAAAGAACAAAGTTAGTAAAGTCGAAAGAGTGAAATAATTAGCTCCTTTGTTCCCGATTAATCCGACAATTACTTTCACCGGTGTCTCCTATTGATAGTGAAATTGACTCAATTAAACCCCCCAATGTCAACAAAACAAATCAAAGAGACCAGCATCTTCACCTCTCTTTTTGGGCTTGCCTTCCATGACGTCACGGAGTTCATGCGTAGACATCATAATACGAACTTAAAAGGAAATCTATACCTAAATCTGTACAAGTTCGAAAGATGAAAAAAAAAAAAAAATACATGGAAAAGGAAGGCTCTAAGCCATGGGAAAATCATACATATTCCATAACTATCAAAGGAAAATTCCGCATTTTAATAATTGGGCCAAACTGACTCAACTCTGTTTTTGCCTCTTATAACATGTTTTCAGACCTATGCCGAATACGAACAATTTCTTGAAATATCGAGGTAAATAGACTGAAAATAACTCTTAGGGCTAATTTTTGAAAGAAAACTTTTTTTTTCTGAAAATTGTTGTGACTTTTAAATATTTTGAAGACAAAAAGTTAACCGATCTACGGAAAAAAATTTTTTACGCACCGAAAATAACAAATTTAGATTAGATAAAAACAACTTCCCTCTCTAAATATAAAGGAAATTATTTTCCCTATACCAACAAACAGATGAAAATAAACCAATTTTCTTTAAAATGATTTTCATGAAAAATATTTTCTTTTATATCATCAATGAAATGAACACAACCTTAATTGCAATTATTATACTATTAGAATCAGATTCTTGGCATTACTTAGAGAGAGAGAGAGAGAGAGAGAGAGAGAGGAATTAAATAAGGTTAAGAGCTAATGTCTTGAATTTCAACCCCACTTGGTGCTGTGCTCTTCCCCTTTGATGCTGGCTCGAGCGTATGCTTTTCCTTGTCGGCAAAAACGCACGGAAAGTCGGCAAAAACGCACGGAACATCGGCAACCAATGGTCGTTTTTCTCCATGTCTTTTTTGGGTTGTATAAAGTATTCATCAAATCATGTCGATTTATCGGGTAAAATCACGTCATGTCGAGATCCAAAAAAATTGCACATCCTTGTCGACTTTTTTAAGCATGAAAGGGATGTAGGTTGCTTTCCGCGAACGAAAAAAAGCGGGCTTTGCTGGCCACCTGGGCGATGCATCTTTGATCTAACTCCCAACAACTGGTCATTCTCTTCAATAAAGAAGGACAACTTATCCACTAGATCCAAAAACCCCAGTTTCGAGCCAACGAAAATGTGCCTTATAATGGTACTAAAGTTCTGTCTAAAAAAAAAATGGTACTAAAGTTATGACAATTATCAAAGTTATGACAATTATCTCCATATATATGTGAATTATTTAAAAATGGATAATTATCTCCTTAATTGGTACGATTGATGTAACAGCATGAACAGATAAAATGATTTGAGTGGAAAATGAATTGCGAAATTAAAAACCTAAACAAAAGCAGTTTACGTGTATTGAGGTTTATCCCACATCCATTGTGAAATGAGCTAAAAATCAGTTAATAATTGCGAGAAAAAGTTTCACCATTTGAGTTGCTTTTTGGGGATAAGCGAGACGCAAGACCACCAAACACTCGTGTTAGAGTTGAGATAATCACGGTTTATTATTGCTCCAACCTAACCTTTTGTGTTGGTCTTGCAATTCAATGGTGGTTTTGGTTTTGCTATAATTGACAGATATGAGATTACAATCACTCAATCATACTCATATACAAGTATATTTCCAAATTATAGATTGATCTCGAATTCACGAGACTCGATCACAAGAAATGATTTTTCTCACACTCTTGGATGAATGGTCTTAATGCTCTCTGTGTGTCTCCTAAGTTTCGCACATTTTAATTGCGCTCATTATGCACGCCAAACCAATCTCAAATATTTATATGCAAAAGGCTACTAGCCATTCCCATTGACCACGGGCTTCAACTTCAATAGATCAAACAAAGTCATGGAAAATCAATTTCTCCTTTTTTGCATCACTCGCAATTTTGCTGGCAAGAGTTCAGTTTAGACTTTCCTAACATGGGCTACGTATCCTTGCAATTCAATTATGGGTCTGACTTCAAAGCAATTGAGACTAATTTCAAACCATAATCAACAATAATTCAATCATCTTCACCAAGGCCCCGGTGATCGGCGGAGGGAATAAGGCGAATAGGAAAACAATAAGATAGAAAATAAAAAGGGAAAAAAAAAGAAAAAATTTAGAAAACTAAGAAGGAATTGCAAAATTCCTCCACGTTATTGCCAGCCGTGCCACGTAGAACAATCGATACTAACTAGGCTTCCATGTCAATGATTTCTGACCGAAAATTGGCCAAATGGATTGTATTAGAAAATCGTCAAAAGGTTTATGACTGCAAAAAGTTTAGGATTGAATTAGCGATATGTTTGAAACTGTTCAGATAATTTTTCCTATGTCTTTTTCTATCTACTTAATCCAAGACCACGAACCGTGCGACTAGACCTCCTTTAATTGATGCCGATGACATAAAATAACTCAACAATGAAGCTCTATCCTTAGGGGAATAATAAGGCCTTGGCGATGCTGTCGGGTCTTTGGCACGACAGCAACGGGAATTATTGGCAGGCGTAAGTGCCAAGCTAGTATGCTCAAAATCCCATCTCGTCTTTGGAATAAGAATGATAGGAGTGACAACTTCCATATGCTCTCAGACAAGAGCCCGCCAACTAGTGCGATGCTCGTGAGCTGTGTCCTGCACGCTCACAGCCGCCTCGTATATCCAAGCATTATAAACATGTATCGAGTTACTTTGGCTGAAAGACTTTCTTTACCATGTAAGTTAAAATGATCAATTTACACCTGCACGATTCATCGAACATTGGCTCATTTTTTTACCTTTCTCCTTTTCTTACCCGAATCAATCATGGGTTCCGTGAAAAAGTGCCCGCTCCACTAGTACGATGCTTGTGAGCTGTCTTGTGCACTCAAAGCCGGCTCATATATTCAAGCATTATAAACAAACATGTCTATAGGTACTCAGGTTAAATATTTTCTTTATCATCTAAGTTAATATGGTCAATTTACACCTTCTCCATTCATCGAACACTGGCTCGCTTTTCTTTTCTCTTTTCCTTCTTTCTTACCCGAATCGAACATGGGTTCTGTGAGAAAAGCGCTGGTTCTATGGTTGGCACACGGAATAACTATAGATAGAAACTCAAATTCGGGATGCATGGCTTCCATGCTTCTTTCCGAAGCAACAAATCCTTCCTTTTGGTATAATCCACGTCCTCCCCCACCGCCGAGAGATTCCAGCCTTAACAATGTCTTCACATATTCAAAGAATTTCATTATCGTTTCCGCTCCAATGCCTTGGCTCAAAGCAGCACCAGATTCTCCCCACGGTTGACTTTTTTCTTTTTTGTTGCCTTCCATCGCCCATTAAAAAATTTCAAGATTGCATTATCACGAGATTTTTTTTGGGTTTGCGGGTCTTTCTTCTTTAATCCCACCATTTTTATCTTATCCCCTCTCTCTCTCTCTCTCTCTCTCTCTCTAAATCTCTACACGTAGGGTTCATACAAGCCACATGAATGTCCCTAATCTACTCCACAAAGTTGGCGGCCGACATCATTAAAGAAATGGCTGATGAGAAGAGGGGGGGCCGATTTGGCTTCTGTTTTTCCGCAGGCTTGATTGATGAACGGAGACTCTTTCGTAACATGTTCCAACCACCATTGGACATCGCTCCTCATTAGTCAGTGACCTAACGCTATTCAAGTCGGAAAGGTTTGCTTTGAACTGGGGTGGAGACCAATCAAGCTTTTGCTATTCTTTAATGGATCTGCTGGGGATATCTCCCCTATAAGTCAAGCCTTATCGTCGCGTATTGCGGGCGGCGGGAACTTAGGAATAATACCCCCCCCCCCTTTTTTTATAAAAATGTCACCTCTCAAAGGGCTTGTCTGAGAGGTCGATTTGGATGCCCTAGATTTTGTGTTTAAAACGCGACATCGAATCTGTCAATATATACTCTCTTTTTTGGCTCGCATGATGAGTGGAATGACTTGCATGCATCTGTTAATATTCGGTTGGATTGAAAGTTTGAAGAGAGGAGCCTGTCACTAAAAGAGATAAAAGAGATAAAAGACCGGGACGTGTATAATGTGAGCTTAGAAAAAGAGGCGATTGAAAGGTATGTCAAAGCCGCTTAAGATGTATCATTCAAATCTATGGGTGTAATTTTCATGTGGAAGGTGGAACCTAGGTTTGTTGTATGTCTCAAGATAGATAAATAAATAAATAAAACTATCCAGAAGGTTGTAGGATAAAAATAATTTTCCTAAGTGTCGTCTCGAAAGCATAAGCAACTAACCCACGAAGTCTGATTATAGTAGTTCTCTAGGGCTGCAATTTACATGTGTTAAATTAAGAATAGAAATTCGAAAAAAAAAAATATATTTCTCGGCACCATATGTTTATTAAGCTCAGAGTTTTGACCTATGCAGATGGCTCTAATCCATAGCAATGTATGCACGATTCAAATCGGTGACCTATAATCCTCAAAACCGAACTTTCCACGACGTCTCAATCAACTGCGTCAATTCCTAGGGGTTGTATTCCTAAAATTAGGAGAGAAGGACCAAGCACATGCATGCATGCTCGAACCCAAGGACTACCTTCTTCCAAAGCCATGATAAAAACTGCAGGAAAGCTGGCGCTTTTGGGGATGTCGCTCTCAATGCATTGAATACGCCCCCAATCAATAGATAGTCAGCCGATAGACAACTTGAGCAGTTGACTTTCCGGAGATTGGACCGATGCATGGAGTCTCCAAAAGATTTGGCCAAACACCTATTTTAGAGCAAAGTGCCATTCTCATTTTTGGACAGAATTCATTGTGGGCACGCAGGCTCCTCATCTCCAAAGGGGGAAACGGGGGAAAAGGGCATGCCTTGCAAGAATCGGAACTACAAGTTTATAGTGAGAGAGAAAGAGAGAGAGACTGTTTTGAAATCGACGTGTGAAGCGAGTCATTGTTTCTCCTGTGTTGATGTTAGTCTAGATGTGTACCCCGGCCAGATGCATCTTATGGCCAAGCACATGCTTCATATGGCATTGTGGTCCACTCCGTGACTCGAAGCATTGTTTCTCCTGTGTTGATGTTAGTCTGAAAAGGCCTGAAAGCTTCATATTATGGGAAAACGTGGTATTTAAACGTGAATTAGGGAGTTTCGTATACTTTAGACTTGGTTAATAGCTGGTACAAAAACTATAAGTTCAAGAGATTGAAAATAAGTACACTAAAAATCATAAAATTTGTCATAAAAATGCAATTGAGTTTTAAAACTTTCAAAAAGTATAATCAAGTCAAAAAATTCGTCACCAAAGTACAATTTATTTCTAAAACTTTTAAAAAATGCAATCAAATCCTAAAACTTATTAGTATTTCCCTTTTTGTCAAGTTGAATGAAGTTAATGGAATAACTTAATTGCATCAACTTCACAACTTTTAGTATGTAATCACATTTTTTGAAAATTTTAAATTTCAATTGCACTTTCCTGAGAAATTTTAAAATTTGAGAGTTTTAAACTTAATTGTACTTTCATGACAAGTTTTAAAATTTTCAGTATACTTATCCCAAAAAACCGAGAACTTCCACATAAGGTTGATCGGACTTGGGCAGGCAGCCGGACCGAGAAGGAAAATTTAACTTCTTGAGCCTTGATAGGGCTTAAAATCAAAGGCCATGGCCATTCTCCCATCATCCCTTCTTGGCACCATCCCTTCTTGTTATTCTATCTGCTTTTCTACCCATCTTCGCATTACCATGTTCACCGACTCCTGTCATCTGTTCTGATCAATGCGCTTTCTTATATATAGAATCCTTCGCGTGTAGAGATCCGATTCGACCGGAGGAGATTCCCAAAGACAATGCATGATGCGCGCTTGCGGGTTCTTTTCTTGAACAGTCTCTTTAGGAACTACAACACCGTGGCGCCTAACTTGCGTTGTTGGTGGCGATGGCGATGGTGGTGCTTGGAGACTTTGGCTCGCAACTGAAAAGGAGGTGGTGGGGCTTGACGGGTGCTTTTGCCTGCAGTGCTCTGTTTAAATGTGACGAGTGCCTACCGCCCCCCACCTTCTCAATTACCCGACTCACTTTGTCTTTTGACGATTCGAGACCCTTGAGTCCCTCTGTTCCTCTCGAAAGCGTTCCTTTCCTGCTGCGCATTTTCGTACCGGGGAAAAGATGCTGCAGAAAAAAGCGAAGAATTCGAACCTAAGTCGCGTCATCGACGCATGAATTTATTGGCACGCCTAGGTAGAAACTAGGCCGGTGTTTTGTTAGTGAATCGTGGGACGGACGGTCGACGTACGAGGGAGCTTTCGTCGTGCAGGGGGGCAGCTCGTTCACATGAAACGAAACGACCGAGGAAACCACGTAAAATTTTAACCGACGCTGCTGCTTTTTTCTCTAGTACAGTTAATGGATGCTACCGTGCGTTCAAGGGGTTCCAACTAGCGGCCCATGATTTTCCAGCAATTTTGTCCTGAACGAACCATCAGCAATCATGTAGCTGCTCTGAGGAGAGAAAAGAGAGTCCCTGCAAAACAAAAGGACTCGGCTGTCATTATGGGCCGAGACAAAACAGGGGGAGATCTAGAGCAAAGAGTAAGCGCTTGAGGGCTCGTAGTCATGGGATCTGATCTTCTGAGTAATCAAAAACTCTCCCAGAGCGAGACATAATATCACCTGCATTCCGCACCAGCGCCGTGCAGCACCCCGAACTCCTAAAAGAAAATAAAAAACAGAGGCATCAGATCTCTCAAGATCCTGAACTTCAGTTTGGACCACCGGTTCTTTTCCGCTGTGACGTTCGTTCGATCTAAATTGGACGGCAAACGCCGGACACATTCAATTCCGCAGCAGCAACAAAAAATCGATGGGACCATCTCCATCAGAAAGTGGGGTCATGGGCCTATGATGTACGATCAGATCCAGTGGCAAATGTTGAGAACAGCCTACGCCCGTGCTCGGGAGTTTGCTCCCGCCAGCTATCCATTTTGTACAAAATCGGTTTTAATGGGTTAGTCGCCCATCTTAGGACCACCCTATAAAGAGGGAGAAAATGTTGAGAGGAGCTCTGGGGTTGAACCCCAAACAGAGTGGTCCAAAAATTTGCTCAATAATCATCACCGTGAGAGCGAGGGGAGAGGGAAAGTGCTTTCAGTGGACTGACAGTCACACTTTTGTACAACTCAATTACTGGATGCGTGACTGAATTACATCGCGATTCTCACCTAGGGATCCAACGAGTCCCCTCCCCTGAACTTTCTCCATCCGCAGCAAAAGTCAATCGACTGTATCTCCTGTTGGGCCAAGAACTTGAGCAAACTGCAGTAGTGACCATGACCAGTTTTCGACAAAAGATTAGCCCAGATTCATTACTTGTGAAGTTGATAGTTCAGCCCATAATGTGGCCCCGTTGTTGGGGCGGACACGGCCCGGCACTTCAGTTGAGGATAAAGCTGGCCACATCATGGGGTAGGATGATACGCTCGCCTGCACTAGCTACATTATGTTCTTTCAGTGATCAAGTTGCAACTAACATCTTTCCGATGGCATAAGGATCGCAGATTGCAGAGCAGTGGAAATTGTTATGGAATTTAGGCGACTGCTATGGTTCCATCCTTTGCCACGACATAAACCTGTTGATGTTTGGTTCAACTCTGGACATGCTGTGTTTTATTTCGATACAAAGTGAGGTGAAACGATCTCAAGATAGCCTAGAAATGATTCCCATGCATACTCATGACGTGACTGAGCTAATCCACTGTGAGGATGGAACAGAACGCATACAACAGTCAAATGGAAGAAGACCGGTCTGACCAAAAAGGTCTCCATTTCTCTTGCCATTGAATTATCAGTGTTGAGATTGTGAGTAGATAAACAACAGGTGGGGTTGTGTCTTGTGTTGTGTGTGCATACAATTGGCTTGTTAGTTGTCAATCCTTCCGACATCTTATGACAGAGAACTACAGCAGCAGAAGCTAGACAAAATGTTCAGTTGGGTACTCATGCTCATGTCCGTTGTAATCGTAGTACAATCTCTCCCCCTTAGATATATCTCTGTTAGCAACCAGAAGCACCCGACACTCACCACCAACATCGAATCTCACGCACTTGAGGTTCTGCTTCTTTTTCCCTTCCCTGCATCAATATAGACCTTATTAGAAAAGTTAAGATGTAAGAAATATATTGCCGACCAGTAATGGACTTACGGAGTATGGTTGTTAATGCCATTGATGAATCGAGCTATGTTGGCACGCTTATCTGGGCAGATGACAAGGCTTCTTGAAGGATTTGAAGCAGAAAGCAGCGTCATCATGCTATCCCCATCGTCGTGTTCCCGATTCTTTAAGTAATCCACATCACCAGTGTACTCTGTTATGATAGTTAGATCCTTGATGAACCTATCGGCCTCGACAGTAAACCTGAAATATATATATATTTTTTTAAGTGTTCTGTTGTGAGTAGCAAGCATCAAGAAAAACTACCACGTGGAAGGGAACGGTAATCAAAGTGGAAATAAATGGAAACAGCGAAAATGCTCTCACCCCTCTTGAGGATCGAACACAACCATGAGCGGTGGCCATTCCCCCCTTTCCATCATGCTCTTGCACAAATTCAAGGTCTCAACATCTTCTTTTGGCAAGACCTGGAATGTGCAAGACTTTCAATATGGATTGCCAAACTTGAAAGTACTCCACAAATTGTGACCATAAAAGCAACGCAACATGAATCCCACATAGCATAATCACTTGGAGACTAAAATGTCCAGAAGCTCAATAATTGTTGACCCAGAAAATTTGCAAAGATAATGCTTAAAAGCAGCCAAGGATTAGTCAACTTGCTTTGTGTAGTATTTCCTTAATTTATTGTTTCTTTATTGGGAAAAGGTTTGTTGCAGTTCAGCAATACAATTCAGGTTTCTTGTCTAACATTAGGTTTATGAAGACTCGTGTTGCATGATTGCATCAAATCTCTTCCTGAATTCGCTAGTCAACAAGTTACCTGCATCCCTCCCTGTTCAAATGCTGCTCGGTTGGCCGATCTCTGCGCCATGCGAGGCATGTAAGTAAGCTCGTTACTGAACTCTGCTCCAGTAGCTGTTAATGCCGTTGCCAGTGAAGCCATTTGTTTCAATCTCCTAATGGGATCCTCACTCGGATTGAATGGAAGCAGTTTCCTCTTCTTCTTCGACACCACTAAGCTGCCGCTTCGCTTACGCTTCTTATGGGTATCTATAAAGCAAATCGAAGAAGATGCCAAAATTTCAGTGAATCATATAAGACCGCCAGAGCGTGCAGAAGAACACGAAGCGACATGTAAAACATCCTCCCTCTTACCATGAATTGACTTTGGGATTGTTTCCTTTGTCGTCTGGATGCGAAAGAAGTCAATGATTTTGGTTTGAACAAGAGGAAAGGCTGCAAGAAAACAATCATATCAGAAACGCAAAAGGGTTTGCAAAAGGAGATCGTTGGCAGTGAATGAACGGAGATTTCTGTATTAGATCATTTCGAGGAGAAAGAGAAGCCTGCTACATAGCCCATCAAAATATTCATCTTTAGTCATCCATAGAGCCTACAGGAAGACTAAAGAGAACTTAATCTCGTTAACTCGATGCATCCACGTCTTTTTTCAGTTGTCATTTTAGCGATACAATGGTCGAAAATTGAAAGAGGACGAGTAAAGAGCTGGGATTGAGGGCGTCTCTTCACTTCTTAGCTAACAAGAAGTAAAGAGAACCATAACTGGATGGATCTGTCTATCTATCAATCCGATCACCCAGGTGATTGAAAATGGCAAGATGTGCATCACATCCAGCTGGAATTAACATGAGCAAGATCTTAATCAAACACCCATCAAATCTGCGAGAGCTAAGTGACCAATTTCATGAATCAGACACAGCTGAGAATCGCCTGCCGTCAACCTCAGAAATCACAGACCTCAAGATCTAGAAGCCAGCCGAACCCAGATCAAAACAACCAACAAGATCAACGCTGAATCAGATGAAACAAAAAAAATCAAGCTGAAGCAACGAAAGCCAAGAAAACGTACATTCGAGCTGGCGGCGCTTGGCGCAAGGGGGACAGAACCACGACCCTTTGGGCACGGACACGAGGACCGGCCGGAGGCAGAACAGGTGGTACCCTCGGTCGCACTTGTCGCACAGGAGCAGCTCGTCGCCGGAATCCCCGGACCCGCACCTCTCGCAGCGCACGTCGTCGCCGCCGCCGTCGCTGCTGTCCGCGTCGTCGTCCCCGAACGGGGGCCGGGAGAGCGGCTTCGGCGCCCGGGTCCGGCGACCCAGCAGCGTCTTGGTCTTCGCCGTCGAAGGAGACATGTCGCCGGCGGCGAGTCGAACGGCGAGGGAGCGAGAGCGAGAGCGAAAGAGGGAGCGGGGCGGGGCGGCCGTACGGTGGGCAGCGCGGGGGAGGTCGAGGCTACGGGGGTCATTTTAAGCCCGCGAGGTTTCGCGCGGAAATCGTTGGTTTGGCGCCACTTTGCTGAATTCGGTAATAACGAGCGAACCGAGTGGCGCCAATGGTCCGGTCGTTCGGGCTCGCGCGGTCGGCCCGGGCGGTCGGCTCCGGCCCATTGGGATTGTATGGCTTCCTTTCCTTTCTTATGGGCCTTATTTTAGGCCCATTTGATTCACGTGACCTTTCCACTTAATCATATCGCAGTCATTATTCGATTTTCTTATATTCTAGGTGCTGATTATGAGGATTATGAAGAGTGGAGATGATTCGTAAAATTTTAATTTTTCTCTTTATTCTAACTAGGTTGAACATAGTGACAAAAAATCAATTTGTTACTTTAATAGAAGTCATACATTCCCATTTAATGAAAATCCGACATAATCTATCCATTTGACTAACTTAGGATGGGTTTGGATAAAGTCACATATGAATCAATAAAATTTAAGAACATGTTATTTCGAGGTCAATCCAAATTCCACCTAGAATTTTTTCAAAGCTTTGAACCTATCTTGTAATTCATAAATCAAAACAATTCTAACGTTTATCCAAAGATCAGTAATAGGCAAATTCACATAGATTTAGTTTGTTCATTTTGTCAAACACGTAGTGAGCAGTTCTTATGACTGATCTTCAAAACCTTCATTCTTAATCAAGGTGAACTAAGATACCATTCAAATCTCCTAAAACGATTAACAACTACGAACCATGACCAAACCAGCATCAGGAGGGAGGTTCTCGAGGATTTGTCTTTGGAAAGCAAGCTAGACCAAAGACGATGAATTCAGAATCAATCAATTGTTGAGAAATTTATGGGATTCACGAATTATGAGATATACTTTTTCCACGAGATGCGTGTTTTCTAATTGCAAAATATCAATCTCTCTTAATTCCTAGTAAGCCCAAAGTGCAGGGGCAAAGTTAGATAGAGAGAGAACATAAACCAAATATCAAGAGTGAGGCCGCAATAAAAAAAAAAAAAAAACAAAAAAGATGCAAAAGTAAAAAGGAAGAATTTAGGGCCATCAGTTCTTGATTTGATTCGTTAGTTACCATCCAAGGATGGAATCATACAATGTTTGGTTCCAATTTTTTTTTTAAATGAGAATTGGACCTAAGTGATCAGGATTTGAGCACTGGATCAATTTTTAGGGTTAAATTCAGTCCAATTTATGATTCTACTCAGGACCCATGCTCACGCCTAATAATTTTGCAATACCCGATCCGGCTCGACCCGACCCGACCCGCTCATCTAACGGGCCTACCGTGTGACCCCGGCTCTTTAATTCGGGCTCCAAATGGCGTGGCCCAACTAAACCAATTCAATTCAACGTCGGTTCTCTACTTAAACCGTGTACGGAACATTCCGTCGTTCTTCCGGCTTTCCTTCTTCCCCTCATGGACTCCGAACCCCGGACGCCCCTCGAGATCCACCTCGTCTCGGCCCCCGACTCGCCCGAGTTCGCCCGGTTCGCTCGGGCCCTGACTCGCTCCTCCGTCATCGGCCTCGACGCCGAATGGAAGCCCGTGCGCCGCCCCCAGTCCGCCTTCCCCACCGTCGCGCTCCTCCAGTTCGCCTGCCGCCCCGCCGCCGCCGCCGCCGCCGCTGCGGAAGAGCCCGCGGCGGTGTTCCTCCTCGATCTGTCGTCGGTCCCCCTGGCTTCGGTCTGGGAGCTCCTGCGGGACGTCCTCGCGTCGCCCGACGTGCTGAAGCTCGGGTTCAGGTTCAAGCAGGACTTGATCTACCTGTCCTCCACCTTCTGCGCCCAGGGATGCGATCCCGGGTTCGATCGGGTAAGCGCTGGAGCTCGGCCATGTCGAAATTGGAGCTCGCGAGGATCTTTCGAGTCGTCTTTCGTTGTCATACGTTGCGAAATGCTAGAGGAGGATATGCTTCCGTTGATTTTGCGTCGTGTTCGAGAACAATTTGCTGAAGAGCCGCGGAAGATTGCGATCATTCTGCTTAGGTTGATAAATGTTATGGCAGAATCGGTCAGTTGCGAGCGAGTGAATTCTGAATTTTCCAGCTCTAGTAGGTGCATTACTCATCCGTAGTTCTCGCTGGCGAGAAAAGTAAAAGTTCGGTACTTGTTATGGGAGACAACAGCAAGATGCCAACTTCGCCTATCTTATTATGTTTTGCAGTATGTTTTGGTCATCGCGCTGTGTGATTGGAATAGAAAGTGATGGTAGCCCAATATTATTCATGACAAATTCGTGCTTGCGGGTACATTTATATCGCAGGAGCTGCTTAAGACTTATATGGTGAAAAGGGTTGCCTCGCGCGCTGCTTTAGAGTTGATTGTAACAATGCTGGGTTTTCTGCTTTTTTTGGCATAGTTGGATGATAGCTTGCTTGTTGAAAATCTATTGGCACATATGTTTTGGGTGTTAGGTTGGAGGATCAATCATTGAATGCTGGTTTGTCACTTTACGGGTTAATTTATTTTGAAGCATTGGACAGGTGGAACCCTACATTGATATTATGGGTGTGCATAATATTCTGCGACAAAAGCAATCAGGAAGGAAGACAGCTAAGGTTTCAAAAAGTCTGGCTGTTATCTGTGAAGAAATTTTGGGCTATTCTCTTTCAAAGGTTTGCTCCTCGATACTATATTTGAACTTCCATGGTGGACTATGAGTGAGAAGATGTATAGGACGTGCATGTCCTTTGAAGTTGGGCAGCACCTAATAGTAGAAATGATGATTGTTAAAGATAAAACCCAAGCGGAAGGGCTTGTTCTTAGCATTTTTTAATGTTATTTTCAGAAGCGTATTATATGCTTCCATATTCCTCCTACATGGAAATTTCATGTTGTGGCATAAATCTATTGCATACTGAAGAAATCATGATGATCCCTTATATGTGTTATTTGAAGAAATTTAGATGATGTAAGGGTTGCTCTTATGGTATCCAGTTGCTGTTTCTGCAAAATCTGTTTAATAAGTTGATAATGTGATTAATCTCTTTAGGAACTTCAATGTAGTGATTGGTCACAACGTCCTCTTACGGAAGAGCAGAAAGAATATGCAGCGAGAGATGCACTCTGCTTGCTTGAAATTTTCAGTGTCTTTCAGGCCAAGATTATCAATAAAGGTTGTACCGCTGGAACTTCCAAAATTCTTGTGACGTCTTCGACATTCATAATGCAAAGGAAGTTCTTAGATCACCTGGAAAATGTCACAAGGCTTTGCAAATGCATTTTTTTTTCTCTGTTCCGACTTAGTTCATTTGTGCTGTTAAAATTAAATCTGCCAAAACAATTTCTCTTTTCACCTATTGCGGACATAAGGTCAGAAAGGTATGTACGTATTAGTTTTGGAAGACTGAGGACTGTGATGGTTCTCATCTTTTCGGTAAAATGTCCCTTTACTTGCAGTATCTTCTTCAGTACGAATCCATGTGCCTTATATTAGCACTTCCTTTTTCTGCACATCACAGCTTTATGTGATAGGTTTTCTCTATTTGATTGATCGATTTTTGCTTTGTAGGGAACTGTTTAAACAGTGATGTGGTCCTCCATTCTGATCACATGAATCTTGGATTGAAAGAAATCCTTAAAGAATCTGATACATGTAGTGCAATTGTGAGGATTAAATCTTTTGAAGCTTTACATATTGTGCGGACCACTACAGCTGAATTTCCTCATGGGATAGTTACAGTAGATGAGGCATCTTTTAGGTCCTCATTTCGAAGTACTGAACCCATGGATAAGGCACTTCTGCTTGTTGTGAAAAGATATGGGGAAAAGATATTGCTAAAAGAATCTGATCAAAGACCTAAACCCTCCAAAAAGAAAGGTAGAAAAAGATCTTTATTGAATTCTGTTTCCAAAGAAAAGAGGGAAACTTTTGATGAATGGGAAGGGCCAGCACCATGGGATATTTCAACGGGTGGTGATGGATGCCCTAAGTTTCTGTGTGATGTGATGGTAAGCATTCGCTCTTCTGCTTGAAGTTTCCACCAATGGCATATATTAATTACCCAGTGTAGAGCATGATCTAAGGCATGGCTAAATGTCATGATTGTGTAGTCAAAGCAGTATTCACTTGTACCTTCCGTCATTGAAGTGTTCAAAGTCTATACTTGAACTGCAGAATCCCTGTCAGTGTAATACAGACTTAAAATCTTTTTGTCTTTTCTCATAAAAGAAAACCTCTTCTCAGGTTGAAGGCTTGGCAAAACATCTTCGGTGTGTTGGGATAGATGCTGCCATTCCTCATTCGAAGAAACCAGAGCCCAGGTTGTTCTCTCGCATGTTACTTTTTTCCCCGCGTGTGCTCCACTGATTGCTCTCGCATGTGATTTGCAATCTTGACAAAACTTCTTTCGGGAGAAATGACATTCTCTTCTACTATTGCAGGGAGCTGATTGCACAAGCACATAAAGAGAAGAGAGTTCTTCTTACACGAGACGCTAAGCTGTTGAAACATGAATACTTGTTGCATAATCAAATATATAGGGTGAAAAGTCTATTGAAAAATGAGCAGCTGCTGGAGGTACGCATGCAGGAATTTCAATGCCAATTTAATTAGATTGGACCAATCGATTGGCACTTATAATATTGATATTCCCAAATGGACCAATCAACTGTAGAAGTGAGTTGGGGGTTACTTTCATAAGGTCAAGACATGCTGATCTTAAGAATGTTCTGCAGGTAATAGAAGCTTTCCAATTAAAAATTTCCGAGGATGATTTGATGTCTAGGTGCACCAAATGCAATGGTAGGTTCATTCAGAAGCCCCTATCAACAGAAGAAGCTGTGGAAGCCGCAAAGGGTTTCCAAAGAATTCCAAGCTGCTTGTTTGACAAGAATGTAGAATTTTGGCAGTGCATGGACTGTAACCAACTATATTGGGAGGTACGATTTGGCTCTGCCCATTCTTTTCCTGTTTCTTTGGTTGATTTTTTTCAGATCTTGATTTTCTCATGTTGTGTGTTGCGAGTCCTGTTGAAAACGAACATGCTTCGATCAACTGCACTTCTAAGAAATCGAGAACTCTTCACATGTTATGTTCAACTCCCCATGCTTGAATTACTATAATTACTCCTATATCTAAACCCTATAATTACTTACAAATCACTATTGCAGGGAACTCAGTACCACAACGCGGTGCAGAAGTTCATTGACGTTTGCAAGTTGAACGAGTAGAAGATGCTAGTTCCTAACTCGAGCCAATTGCATTGGAATGCAAATGTAGCACGATCCTCGTTCTGAATGTCACCATCCTGTATCATATGCTTGTTCTTCATCAATAAACCGAGCTGATCTCCAGTTCCGGGTAATGTCTATGGTTCTATACAACATCAATATCCTGTGAAATGAGAGGTCCCCTCATCCATGGGTACACCATGGACTAACGTTTGCAGACACCACGACCAGGTCCTGACTTCAAGGATATCGCGATCCGATCAAAATGACGGGTCGGGGGGCCCCCTTGACGATGATTTTTCGTGCGGTGCGTTGGCGGGTAAGTGTTAGTTGACAAGCCCACGCTATTAGTCCTCGTGTGAAACGAGAAGAACGAGAAATGCAATTCTGGTTTGGGTTCGGCAATCGTTTTCTTCCCGCGACAAATTTTCCCTCGGTTCTAATATGGGGAGATGTACATGCGCGACCCACAAAAAAAAGTGGGGTTAAATCCAATGGACGAGCCGGCTTTTCTGAGATTTGAGCACAATGGTTGGAGAGCTGAACCCCAGGCAGGATGAACTCGTGCTTTGTGCTGAAGGGAAAAGTCGGGTGATGCTAGAGCTATAACTAAGCAACTAAATTCGATTTTTCTTTCTGAATTTCCCGTGTCGTAAATGGATCACGCGCAAGCTGTTCCCGAACAAAAGTTGGCCACCGTTTCCGGCCACTTCGCGTGCGCAGTCGGAGCCTGTCAGAGCTGGAGGCTAGTCCTGGGCGGCAGGGGGCGTTTGGCTTAGAATTCCGAGACGCGCCGTCACTGCGGCTTGTCAGAGACTGCTCTGCCGCGGCGCACCTCGAAGGTTTGCAACGCCTAGGATCTCTCTCTCTCTCTCTCACACACACATTAAAATTTGATTAAACTAGACTTTAAATTCTAGGTAAACGCGAAAGTTCTGAAAGAGTGTCCGACTCTCTAGAACCCGTAAAACTCGGTTATATGCAATTCCATATAAGCATGTATTTAGGGGAACGTGAGATTGACGTACATGGGGATCGAGGAATCTTACGAGAGTTCTGTTCGAAATTCAATGCACAGTTTGCCAAAATCGTACGACGGACCGAGAGTCGAGAGGGGAATTACACCGTCTGGCCCTTCTTCGGGTCCACCTCTTGATGAAGGAGCTCGCTCTTAGTTCATCATTATAACTATAATTATTGGATCTCCTCTTGATGTTGTATTGAATCGATGAAAATCCAACTTTATTGACTTATGCAAATCTAGCGAATCATGAATTGATGATAATCCTAGGAGAACTTACATAGACCGAGACGTTTGTATCTATGGTGAGTTCAATGAGAGGCTGCTGTTTGATGATATTTAACTTGGACTTATTTACAAGGCCAATCAATCAGTGTTGATTAGCTCTAAATAGAGATAGATTAGGAGACACGAATTAAGGATTTCGGAAGTCTTAATTACACTGCTGTCGAGGGCTACGAATACTTCCATCGACAGTTTCGGAGATTCCTCTATCGCGATACATCCGATCCATGGTCCGCGCGCATGCGCAAGGACGTTAATGAGAAAGACAAAGCGACCGAGCGTCGTAGTCTTACCTAAATTCGGTTCCCAGTGGACTATCACCTACCAACGATGGAGTCCATCATGCGATTCCCGAGTAAAGAATGATATCCACCGAAGTCAAGCCCTCGTCAACCGACGAACATCGCATCGGATTATTAGGAAATAAATCGTTATCATAGCTCTCCAAAAAGATCCAGACTTCAAGCAATCGGGAAAACCAAAGTCAACGCCTAGCTGCAGCTAAAATGCATGCCGAAGCATTTCCGCCACCCGCAGTCCTTGCCTAGAAAAAAACGAGGACCCCATTTTCTCCATCAGCATGGAACAGCTAGTTGGGACGTGAACATCCCTGTCTTTTCCCATTGACGAACATGCACAGATGATGAAAGCTACTTAGAGTCCTCGCCCGATATTACGACCTAACGATGAGAGGAGCTGCTTCCGTCCATTCTGCAATTTTTGGCAGCATCACTGCTCCTGCGATGGCGGCAGCAAGGACTTAAGTTAGTTTCGTGGTAAGGGCGTAGGATAGCCGACCTACCTGCGCACTCTCTCTCTCTCTCTCTCTCTCAGAGAGAGAATTTTTATTGATGAGCAAATAATTGCGAAGAGAGAATGGGAATGAGAATGAGAGGAAAATTCTCCGTCGCTTCTTGTTAGTGGTTTGGTCAGAAAGGAAGAACCCCACCAGTAGGTCCACGTAGGAATTGCACCAAGGCAAAGCTTTTAGAGAATAAAGATTTGCCAATCCCAAAAAGATATGCGGGGTTTCTATTTTAAAAAGTAAATGGAAAAAGCGTGTGTCTATGAGAATTTTCATGTGATGTTTCATCATACAATTAATTGGGACAGCGAAAGATTAACTGATAGACAAAACTAGCCCCCCCGCTCTCTCTCTCTCTCTCTCTCTCTCTCTGTCTCATCACTGATAAGATTATACAAGGCAACCCAGGAGGAGGAAGAAGAAGAAGGGGAGGAGGAGGAGCTGCAAGAAAGACCCCTTTTAAGGCGTTTCATATCTTTCTGATTCTTGAAGGATCGAGGAGGAGAGTGACATAACCCTCTCTCTTTTCTTCCTTTTTATTCCATGGATACTGCCCAGTGGCGACAGGTAAAGACAAAAAACATTTTGTTGTTGTTTCTCTTTCTATGATCATCATCATCATTTAATTTCCCTATGATTATGTGTCTGTGTCTGCGTGTGTGTGGGAGATTTTTCTCAAGGCGAGCAGAAGAAAAAGTTTCAGCTTTGAAAAAGCTTTTGGTTGATCTTATCTGCTCAAAAAAGTTAACTTTCTTTCCACCCATGAAATGATGCTTAGCTTCCCACTAAATTCTACTACTTTGAATATTTTGTGTGTGTGGCTCTCTTTCCTAATAAGAAATCTTTCATATCATCATTATCTTACTGTTGAAAGTACTGTACTCCTTTTCTCTCCCTTTCTCTTTCCCACCTCCTGATAAAGAGATCTGGGAAAGTTGTTCCTTCTTTGTTCTTTTTCCCTTGTAAACATGTAATAACCCCCCTCAAAGTTGTCAAAAGTTAATTACTTTTGTTTTCTTTTCTCTGTCCTGTGTGATTTTATCTTTTCTTCTATTTCTCTCTCTCTTCCCCACAAATCCTGGGTGATCCATTCTTTTTCATGCTCTTGGATGATGAAGTCCTAGACTTTTTTCAGTTTTGTTTGGCACTTTTAACTGTTCTCTTCTTTTCTTTTTCTTTTTTTGCTGAATGATGTTCAGGGAATTGGGGTTATTAAAGCCATGGAGGGCTCATCGAGGCCTGCCCTAAGGTCGAGGCCTCAAAAGGACCAAGCATTAAACTGCCCAAGGTGCACTTCCACACACACCAAATTTTGTTACTACAACAATTACAGTCTCTCTCAGCCCAGATACTTCTGCAAGACCTGTAGGAGGTACTGGACTGAGGGTGGTTCCCTCAGAAATGTACCTGTGGGTGGTGGGTCGAGGAAGAACAAGAGACCATCGTCATCTTCGACTTCAACTTCATCGTCTTCATCAAAGATTATTCCCAATCTGACGCCACCTCCTCCAACCATCCTTCACTCTGACCCTCAAAACCCTAATAAAAAGCCCCAGGAAGGCCAAGGTTTGAGCCTGCCCAGCTACTTGCCGGCTCAGGCATACGCTGCCATTAGTCACCACCTTCCAAACCCTAGCTCTTCTTCCCCAATGGAGTTTCTGAAGAGCGCTGGGAGTTGGCCTAGTGGTTTGAGCCTGAGCAGTTTAATGGCGACTCCCGGGTCTGATTCAAGCGCCTGCATGTATTCAGCATCAGCTGGGTTTCCTCTGCAAGAACTAAAGCCAAACCTCCAATATTTCTCTCTGGCTGGCCTCGAAGCTGGGGAGTTCAAACAAGTGCCTTCGAGGACTGCTGAACTCGAGCAAATGAATAGGGGGCAACATGGAGATCCATCAACTGGGTATTGGAGCAGATTGTTGGGTGGAGGATCATGGTGATGACATTGTCATGTGACAGAAAGATAGCAGCTGTTTTTACATGAAAAGCATTTGCAAGAATTAAGGATGAGTTTGATTTCTTTTTGATTTATTTTTTCCTTTTTAAAGATGTCCCTCTCAGCGTGTGGCCTGTTTCTAGGATGATGGAAAGCTAAGATATCGAATAGGGGTCAAATGGTTTCTTTATTTTTCTTAATTATTGTCATTCCACAGAGTGAGTTTGGCTGCTTTGCTTTCCTTCATTTCAATTGTTTCTTATATTCTTCCATGCTTATGGTTTTTTGTTCACCTAGTCTTGGCAACTTGATCAATGGGGATTTGTTTGAGAGGTTTCTTAATGGAGAAATTAGTGCATCCTGGAGAAATCCAAAAGGAAGTATATGCATCACATAAAAAGTTTTGGCTGAGGAGAGAGATCAAGAGGTAGCTTAGTATTTGCATTGGTTTTTGCGGAGATGGCTTTGATTAACAGTAGCGTACGAGAGAATTATTTAACTTGGGAAGTCACGTATGTTTGTGACGATTCTTCTTTTTCTTTTTTGTTGGTAAAGCACGTTGGAATGATGGCTGTCAATCCTTTAGCTTTACAGCAATTATATATATAATATAACCGTGTGTGCGCTCCTCTCTTTCAATCTGAAAGGTCTGGTCTTATCAGCAACATCATCTTGGCAAAGATTCTGGCAACCCAGAAAAGCTGATTGAATGGAACGAGCGGAGAGGGGCTTGAAGACAGGTGAGGTGAGGGTGAGAATTAACAAATGAGTGGCGGGAGGACCAGAGGTGCGTGTAATGTGTAGGAGTATGACCCATCTTCCACTTTCCGTCCCTTGCCAACAAGTTGTGCGCAGCTTCACATGGCATCCCACTTTCATCATTAGGGTTTCTCTCTCTCTCTCTCTGTCTCTCTCTCTACACACGCATTTATATGTATGTAGTCAAACTCAATATAATGATAGTGGGATAAGCGTAAGATAGTCTAAAAAAATTCTTGCCTCCGTCGTTTTATTTAAATTCATTGAGTTCTAGACATTTTAAATCTAGTCAGTCAAAGTGCTAAAGTGAGCATTTGTATGGTGGGTGCCCACTCTGAACTTTTTATTGGTGGTGAGTCTGTGACTTGATTAACCAAAATTGAAAATGAGTAGTTGTTAATTGATCAAGGCAAAGTATGAAAAGACTAACTTGATCAATGAACAAATGGTTCGTGACCATTACAGTATTTGTAGAAATTTACATATAATTAGTTGTGAAATACTGTCTATAAATGCACTGTGTTTATCATGCGATGGAAAATCTTTCTTGACTATATGTGATGGAGGGGAGAGCAAATCTGCCGTACATGGCTAAGTAGGTATATTATAAAGTAGATATGATAGAGCACAAGATAGGTTTCAAAAATCTGATGTCTATAGATGCATTTTGTTCTAAGTTTATATTACAGTCACGCCTAACATAAATATTAGACCAGTTATAATGGGTCATAAACCCATTTCTTAACCCATTTTTGATAAGTTGTATCATTATATAATTTAGTTTATATTCAGTGAATGTGCCTTAAAAAGGTCTAGACCCAACTCTATGCAACGGAAATGGGTTATTATGGGTTTAATATGAGTATTAAATGGGTTCACAAATTATTTAAATCTAACCCACCTTTATGACTTTTTTTCGACCTCATCTGACCTCATTCTTGTGCTTTCATCTTAGTTTGGGTGCAATTTTTTCTAAATTAGGTGAAATATATAAATGTTTTGATAATATAGATTAGGCATGGGTCACCTTGATAAATATTGGATGGCAATTGATTAATATGGGAACTTGGGTCGGATCATTTTCCATCTGATTCATCCTTCTTCTTCTTTTGGGTCAAATGATCCATCCGTTTGAAAGGTGTGACAAACACCGGACGAGCTAATCGAATGAAGACTCCATGCCGAGGAGCTACCATTCCTCTCGCTTTTTCTCCATGCCAACGAGGAGTGAACTTTGGTCCCTAGGGTCTGGTCCTAAAGAGACGCCTACCGACATTCCCCTCGTTCACCGTGAAGGAGAAATACAAAAATCTTCAAACATCCCCATCACCCTCCTCCCCCCTCCTCCCCCATCGACGAAACCATGCACGCATGCCGCGACTGGGTAATAGCAGTACAAAGTTGCAATAATTTATCCTAGCGTCTGCTCTTCACCAAGTGGTGAAAGGTCGCCAGCGAGGCTCGCATGATGATGATGATGATGGGGGAGCAGCGGGGCTTTTGCCGAACTGGGGTCGTCCGTTCCTCTCTCCCACCCCCACAACCTTTTCCCTCGTGTCCCCTCCATTTCTGTGAAAGCTGAAACAGGCCATGGACGGGGGTCTCAGTTCTGATATCATCATCGCCATCTTTGCTATTATTGTGCTGCCGCTCGAAACCCTATCGTGTCGGTGCTAATGGCTGATTAGGTAACAACATGCGTTAGCATTTACTCTCTCTCTCTCTCTCTCTCTCTGTGCGTTTCCATCATGGCACTTTTGCATGTGGCTAGGGTTTCGAGACTCGCTGAGCACGACCTTGTGGCATTCATCCAGTTTACTGAACGTTAACTTGTAGAGGGACTAGCTTAGCTTCTTCGGCTTTCGACCCATCTTGGCATGCATGGTTCTCTTACAATTCCCATATGCTGCCCTTGGCAATTTTTAGCCCTGCAATGAAAAAGATTGGCGTGGTCTTGTCAAAATCGAGCGTCTCTTTTAGATGGGGTGGTCTATGATGTCGCACGCCACTGCGCATGTCTTTGGGATTTGTGAAGCGTGGACGCACTCGTTTATCACGGAACGCGTCATCCTTTGCGAGTTCTCCAATCAAGATTCACAACGTTTTGTAATGATCTACGACGAAATGACTATATTGGAAAGTGTGATTTTACGAGGTTGTGTGATGGTTGATGACCAAAGGAATGTGTACAAGAGCACTTACGAGCCACTAGTAAATACGATGAAATGACTATGTTGAAAAGTATGATTTTACGAGCCACCAGCAAATACGACGAAATGACTATATTGGAAAGTATGATTTTACGAGGTGGTGTGACGGTTGATGACCAAAGGAATGTGTACAAGAGCACTTACGAGCCACCAGCAAATCCATCTTGGATTATATCATTGAAAGGTGGACACAACTCGGCTGACATTTTCTCCTCAAAATCCGAGTGACTGCCCAAAAGTTAGTACTGCTTGTATTCGGTGGTTTGGGAAATCAAACATTGTCTTGTACGCTCAATTCACCAACTAGTCCGGTTTCCAATCACCGAACTAACCCGTGGGGTTTGGCATGTGCACATGATGAACAGATCATAGAGCAACCTCAGATAATAACAGAGAAGAAATCGAACTGCCTATGCTATGAAATGCGCTAAATCATGTTAGATGACTCAGATTTCCATATATGCATTTGGGCTCTTTTGCTGATCTCTCTGGATACGGACGGCGGGTTCAAAGTTCTTCCTCGCCAATGTCGTATAAATTTCATTAGTTACAAGAATCGGTATAAAAAGATTCAATCCCTCCCGTCTCTTTTCGCTATGTGAAATCAGCCTTAGAAGTAAATATGTTGCTGCAGAAACAAGTCAGTCAAAGGTGGTCAGTCCTTTAGGTCAAAGACCCACAAAGTTTACCCTTTACAGTGGCTACCGTTTTCATAGCCAACCATCGAAAGAGCACGCGAAACAGATGCAAAAAGGGTGCTAACTATACAGACCCTTGTTCATACTCGCATGTAGCAGTACCTTTAATAAGCTACAACCACCCATAAGAGAACTGTAAATACAGAGACTACCAAATCAATAGACCTGATGCAAAGTGCTGTGCTTTTGCCACGAAAAAAGGAAAAGGTTAAGGTGGTGAAGTGCATCTGCAACTCCAAGAGGTAACCAGGTGTTTCGAGCTTTAGCCGGTGACAGCTCCACCTCCAACCCAAACTTCATTTTAGAGCACACATAATAAGCTATTGCCACAGATTGTGTGAGCTATGGGGAATACAGGGGTATCGCCATATCGATGGAGTCAGATAGTTTAACACAATTGACTCACAAATTCAACTTGAACAATTAACTACTTACCAGTTTCCAGAAACCTAAGCTGAAATATCGGCCATTTATGGACATAACACTAATTAATGCCTTGAGGGTAGCTGACACTGGAGAAGGAGCTATCATAGAATTATAGTCAGGAAAGTGAAACGTGACACGGGATTGTGAAATCACATAGATAAGTTTTTTTATTTATTTATTTTTTTAAATAAGCCACATAAGCATAGTCTGGAGATGCTTCTCAGCCCAACTTCTCCCATTAATCACATGTGTTTAGCTCTTGGACCTTTAGAATAATTGGACTACACCTCAACTTGATCGACTCAGAAACATGAGTGTAAGAATTTACTCCATCTCAGGAAAGGACAATGTGAAACTATAGAAAAGGCCTAAAAATCTCAACCAAGCAGCAAGTTCTTCTGTCACAAGCAACCCCAAAGCATTACAGAAACCAAAAGGGAAGGAAAAGAAAGCAGCCACTTTGACTTGAAATCTTCTGGTGAGTCGTGAATGTTCAGACAAAACGTTCGGGGATCTTATGTTTGTCTAATACCATGGCTTTCTTTCCCTATTTGGGAACCTCAAAATTCAAGAGCTCAATGTCAAGAACCTTAAAATTTGCAGCTACTAACTAAAAGGGAAGCAAAACTCCAAGTAAAATCAGACACACTCATTTATAAAAAAGTGAGAGCGATATGCAACTTCCAGACACCACACAGGGCAAGATTCCACGGTTCCTAGGACCAATTTTTTATCAGCTGAGAAATCTCTGTACACAAAGATCGGGTTATCTACACATTCACATGAGCGTGGGGATTTATGCAGATTAATGTTTTGTCAGGCATAAACATCAGCTGGTGCTCCTGCTACCAATTTTCCTTGACAATCTTCACCTTCTCGAGTATGAATTTTCCTTCCTTATACTTCTGTGAAGCTTCGTAGGCCCTCTCGTACTTCCAACCCAACACCTTGTGGCAATCGGCACAGGATATGTCACCAACCGTATGAAGACCAGTGCGGAGGCGCCGATCTTCTAGGGCCCCCACGACAATGTTCACGGCATGAGAGAACAGAAAAGCCCGGCCATTTACTCCCTAAGAACAACAATCTCCAGAACCCCATTAAACTGATTCAAGTGCTCGAATTTTGATAATTGACGAGAACTTGGAAACAATACCAATAGCTAAAAACAAAAGTAATGAGATTGACCACCATTTAGCCATCTAACGTGAGACAAAGCCAGATCCTCTCCTACCTGTAATGCCAAGGACAAATCGCTCCTTCTATTTGACAGCTTCAGAAAAGGCCTTGAAGCAAAACGGAGTATGAACTCAGAATTTAAGACATCGGAAGAAATTTCGCTTACTCTGTTCCGCTAAAATTCTTTCCATCAGCAAACTCTTCGTAATATATTTCATACAGCCGAGACACAACGAGGGTCGCCCCGATTACTTAAAGCACTATGCTAAAACGTGTTGAAAACTCCAAACATCCCTGAACTAAAACCTCGCAACTTGCAAGTCCACAGAACTGTCGAAAATAACAAAAAAAATCCTCTCAGAAAACTAAACGCGCCTCACCTGGAAATCCTTGGAGATAATATCGTCGTGAAGACCCACATGGTTTCGACAATTGTAGCAGCTGTACACCCGCGGCCCCACGAATCCTTCCATTGATGGAAAAAGGAACCCAAACCTCCTGTTCTGACCAAGCCAAGCTGTGTAAAGCCAACTAAAGCAGCGAGCAAACAGACGCAAAACAGAAAGAACAAACAAACCCAGGAGCGGAATCTAAAGACGAACACAAGCCGGCGAAGAAACCATAGATTCCCTCACCTACAGAAGAATTCCGTGACGACCCAGAAGTCCCAAACAGAGGCTTTAGCGTGCAAGGCTGCAGCAGGACAGGACTTTCACTCCCTCCGGGCTAGAGCGAAGATCCCACGGAACGAACGACCCGGGTTCGACAGGGACGGAAATGGGTAACCTGAAAGAACCCCAGAAGAGGACACGACCGAGAAAATCAATTCCTGCAGCGAACGGCCTGAGCAGCGACTAGAAGAAGCGAGCAAGCGAGCGAGAAAAGTCCAACGAAAACCCGAGGGCGTGATGACTCACCAGTCAGTCGAGGGATAATATAATTGGAAATGGATGGGGATCCGAGGTGTCGATTGTCCACCGGCGCAAGCAACAGGTGACGGAAGCTCCTCCGTTTTCCATTTTTGAGCCCGACTGACGTGACTTCTCAAGAGGGGACCCGACCCTCGACCATCATCGCGCGGGCTGGAGCTCCGGAATGCCATCACGTGAGGTGAATCGAGCCGAGCCGGTCCGGTCCGGACTGAACCAATTGGCAGCGGGGCGTGTGGAGCTGTAGACCCACGCCACCTGCTCGGGTGGGTCCGGATCCGAATCCGGGTCCGCCAATGGTTTTGAGCTGTGCGCTTTGACAACCGCAGTCCCCCGCCGCTCCTGCCGCCTCCGCGGTCCCTTTTTCTTGGCGAATCGGGCTGTGCGGGAGACCGGTTCTTCGCGACCGTTGGATCGGATTGGTCCCGCGCCATTTGACGGCTGCGATGAAGTAAGAGGATCGGTCCGATGCTTTTTTTTTTGGCTCGATGCTTCTTTGGCCTGATTGGACAGCGCATGTTCAAATCCTCGTGCTATTGGGGAAGCTGAATTTTCCATCTCGCGTATAGTCAAAGCTTCTTGCCCAATTTTCTACCATTGCATAGTTGTAGAGAGGGAAAAAACAAAAAAGTGTCCCCCAAGAGAAAATTTTGGATCCCTTGTCGGTGAACTCATGGTACATATTCGATAGAGAAAGAGTCCTATCTTGAAATAAGATCATAGATTTTATAATTTAATGGCATCTACTTTCACCGTTTTTTCTTGACCGTCATCCTAGCCAAAACTAACCTTATCTAATCAAGACAAATGTTGTTAAATGGTGCATTTAGCATCTCGGCGAAGATGAACTTACATTAGTAAGGTCTTACTCCTATGTTATGATTACAATAATGCATTTGGCCTAGTAATGGCAGCTTTGTTAAGATGCTTTAGTTACACATACACACACATATAAATATACACATATCTATCCATATCACTAGTTGATAGGTATTTTATATACACATTATTTCTCTCTACCTATGGACTTAAGATTTTAAATTGAATTTTTTGACATTTTATCGTAGTTAAATTCTTGCCAAGTTTATGTCATATGTGCACCTCCGTTCATCGAATTCACGTCTTAATCCCTCCACGGCTACACCTATGGATTAAATTTTTTCCCTTGATTTTCTCATAATATAAACTCAACAGATTTGTGAAATATGATGATTTGAAAATATTCGATTGCATGAAAAAAAATGTTGATTTTGAGTTACAATAGAAAATACGCTCATTAGATAGTAGATATTGCCATTCTTTTTATTTTGTCGCCCGCATTGGTGTGATCCATATGTTATAATCAACTATTGGTATGATAAAGATAAGCAGCTTTTGGATCAAGTCTTCACCTAATAAAGTAAAACCAGCCAAAACATGGAAACGCCGCCTGTCATCATCTCTACTTTAGCTAGTCGTGAATTTATTCATCCTTTTCATGTTGTTTTACCTGGCTCATCGAATAAACCCCATGCTAGATCGTAAAATAATTGGAAGTTCACGTGCAAACCATTGATGAGATAATAAATCCGAGCATCACGATGATCTAAATCACGCCGAACAAAGAAAAAAAAAACGGGGGAAAGAAAATCGAAGTTCTCTTATCTTAGCGAGACCGTGATAACATACATTCAAACGTTGCTTTAATTATACATGAATAGGAACATCATCCGACGTCGTTTCGGGACAGGAGAGCGACATCCCAGCTTATTCTTTACACGGTACGAGAAAGCAAAGAAGGGGGGACGAGTCGATGCGCGGACCGGCACGGCATCAGTACTCCTTCACGATCTTCGACAGGTCGATGACGAACCGGCCTTCCTTGTGCTTCTGCTTCGGATCGTGGGCTCGCACGTACTTCCACCCCATCTCCTCGTGGCAGTTGCTGCAGTAGATGTCCGCCACCGCGAAGACCCCGGTCATCAGCTGCCGGTCCTGGGTCCGCCCGGCGACCACGTTCATCGCGTTCGTGAACATGTAGGCCGGTCCCCATTTCGCCTGACGTGGAACGATCCAAGATCGTTTTCAGATTCTAAGGAAAAAAAAAAAAAGAGAAAAATGAAGGAGGAATTTTGGGGGATGTTCTCTTTCTTTCGCTTACTCGGAATTTCCTGGAGAGGATGTAGTCGGCGAGGGCGACGGGCTTGCGGCAGTTCCGGCAGCTGAAGAAGGGACGGCCGACGAATTCCGCCATTGAAAGGGGAGCAACGAGATTGCGATGAAGAAGAAGGAGAAAGAAGAAGCAGCGGGTACTGAGTCCGACGGAACGGGGAGCTCAGAGGAAGGGTGAACGAGCACGTCTTTAAAGGTGCTGACAGTTGACTAACTTGACTCTTGGAGAAAAATCGCCCCTTGCTCTCCACGTACAAATTAACCCTCCATTAACTAATAAATATATGAATTTGGGGTTTTACAGTTTTTTTTCCCACAGTATCAATCTAATCTAATAAAAATTAACGGATAATAAATTTATTATAAATATACCAATCTGAATTTTTTAGTATTGAAAAATTAGTTTTTGATAAATTTCTCATATATGTATCAATATGAGGTTTTCTCTGATAAAAAATTAATTTTTGAATCAATTTATTGAATATATTAATTTCGGATTTTTGCATGATATTAATCCAAAACTCCAATATTTTAGGGTGCAAAATGAGACTTTCTCCCTCCGTGTTTGATTAAAGATCCCGCCGAGCAAACGGCCAATTGAATAGGGACATAATGGGTATATTGAAGAGCCCCAGAAGAGCACACAATGGGAAAAATCAATTCGCGTGGTAAGCGACTAATGCAATAACTAGAAGGAACAGAGTAGAAAAGTCCAACGCAAACCAAATCAAGCCATCATTGTCAAATGATTCAAAGCAAAGAGAGGAAACTAAGGGTCCATAAGGTAAGGTCTCTGTTCTGAGAACAATTTTTATTTATAAGTAATTTTTTTATTTCTATTCCCAATTTAAAATAGAAATTGAGAAATCAATTTACGTTTTGAAGGTAAAATTTATAAAAATTTTTTTATTTCTATTCCCTATTTATATAAAATTTATATTCTCACAATAGAAATGCATTCTACGACTTTCAAATTTTTTTTTTGTGACTTAGATTTTTTTTTAATTTTAAATATTTTTTAAAAAAATCTATTTTTTATCTTTTTTCCTTTTCTTTTGTCCTTTTTTTATTCCCTTTCTAACCAGTCACCGACCTTAGGGGAGTCTCATCCGAACCACCACGAGGCTAAACCTCGCCTAGCCATCGTGAGGCTCTAGCAAGGTCGTCAAACCTCATCTAGTCGTCTTGATCATTGCTGAGGCTGACAAACGGCTAGCGGAAGAATAGGAAGGAAGAGAAAAAAAAAAAAAAAGAAAGAAATGATTTGAGCTTGGTTAAGATGCAATTTTTTCTACATTTTTATTTTGTTCCAAATCTATTTCTGTGAACAAATTTGTTCTTGGGACAAAAATGTATACAGACGGATTTCTGTTGCGGCCAACAAAAAAAGAAGGAAAATAGAGGCATTACCAAGCACGCTTTAAAGAACCCATCTTCTCCCGACGCTCACGAGCAAGCTCGTCCGTTTTTGTGCTCGACTGACTTCTCTACCTTCAATCCTCATCGTGCGAGCTGGATCTCTGGGAATGCCATCCAAGAGATAAATTGGGCCGGTCCGAACCTTAGGCCCACGCCACTCGAAATTGCGACCCACGCCTCCCGGACCTTTTTCTTGGCGAATCGGGTTGTGTTCGGGACCGGTTCATTACGAAAATTTGAATCTCTTTTCAGTGAAGTCGTGGCGTGATGTTCGATGGAGAAAAAGTCGTACCACAAATGATGACCTAAGTCAGACCATCAATTTCGCGGTACGATTTCACCGTTTTTCCTCGACCGAGATCCAAAGTTTAGATAAAGGCCCAAGTCAATGATTACTATACTCGATTATTCCCACCTCCGTATGCGCGCCGAATTAAGCCATCATTTTCAGATTCCATTGTATCATGTCGCAATCAAAATTAATCTTATCCGATCAAGAGAAATGTCGATAAACTGTCCATTTACCATCTCGATGAAGACAAATTTACCGTAGATATGTAATACAGCATGGTCTTAGTCCGACATTATGATTACACCAATGCATGTGGACTAGTAATAGCAGCTTTGTTCACATTCTTTATTTAATAGCTATGTATGTATTAAAAGTATGCATATTGCTTATTTGTAGGGCTTATAGATTTTATCTATACATGCAAATTCCCTCTTTTTATGAATTTAAACTTTTAGGTTAAACTTTCTAATATTTAATCAAAATCAAAGTTTATTTTGTATGTACAATAGTTCGTCGAGTTTCATGTCCTAATCCCTCTATGGCACCTATAGTTAAGTTTTGTTGATGTATTTTCTAATTGTATAAACTTGACAAATTTGAGTAGAGTTGTCAAATGAGCGGGTCGGGTTAACCCATTTTCATGCAACACAAGAGTAAGGAGTGAGCAAGCACATGATCGAGTAAAGGCGAGAGAAAGTCATCGAGATGAGTTGGGTTAAGTAAATTGTGGACATATTTACTCCAATCGACCTAGTAAGGATCCCAGCAAGACAGCAAGCGAAGCGCACTTTGTTCGCTTCTTCTCCACCAAGCACGGAAGTTTAAGGATAATTGTAGGTCGGTGGCTACCTAAGAAAACTCCGATTCGATCTTCCCCCGGCTGGGAGGCATCTACCTAATCCCAATCACAAGGAGAGGTTCACCATGATGGGGGTACTTTTTTTTTCCCTTTCGGAAAGAATGAAATGCATAGGGGACCATTCTTTTGTTGCGGACAATTTAACACCCATACTATTTTGGGTCTTACAATTCTAAATCAATTTATGGCCCGTTTACTAAATGTGACTAATTTATATAACAATGTAACCTATTAAACATGAGTTAAAAAATGAGTGTATGACTTTTTTTGATAGGCCTAAATTTGAGAAATATGATGATTTGAAGAATCCCAATTGTATGAAATGAATATTGATTTTGAGTGCCAATTTAATATACGCTTACTAGCTATTATTATTTTTTCTTTATTTCGTCAACCATATTGCTGGGATCAAATGCATTATAAACTTAGCATGATAAAGATCAAGCAGCTTTGGGATCAACATATATTAACTTAATGAAGTAAAAAATAGTTCAAAAGATGGTTGATGTTGATTTTGGTCTTTTCACATTATTTTTTTCCTTGCTCATTGAATAAATCCCAATCTAAATTACAAAACAATTTGAAGTCTATGTACAAACTATTCATGCGATAATAAATCCAAGAAATCTCACAGTAACCTAAATTATGCTTACTTCTTTTTCATCTATTGGCCCAACTCCCTTTTTATCACTGGTATGAGTTTAATGCATTATTCCTAAATATTTATTTATGCCGAAAAAAAAGAGAAAACAGGGGAAAGAAAACCAAGTTCTCCAATCTTAGCGAGATTATAATAATGTACATTTTTACCAAACGTTTTTTAATCATAAGTGAATACGAACATCATCCGACGTCGTTTCACGACAAGAGAGGATACCGACGCAGCTTATTCTTATACAGTACGAGAAGCGAAGACTTTCGAACCGCGAGAGAGACGAGTCGCGCCGGGCCGGCGTCAGTACTCCTTCACGATCTTCGACAGTTCGATGATGAACCGGCCCTGCTTGTACTTCTGCTTCGGATCGTAGGCTTGCACGTACTTCCACCCCATCTCCTCGTGGCAGTTGCTGCAGTAGATGTCCGCCACCGCGAAGACCCCGGTCATCAGCTGCCGGTCCTGGGTCCGTCCGACGACCACGTTCATCGCGTTCGTGAACATGTAGGCCGGTCCCGATTTCGCCTGGCGGGGTGACGATCCGAGATCGTGTTTAAATTCTAAGAGGAAGCACTATCGATTGAAGGAAAGAAAAGGAGGGATTTTGGGGACGTTCTCTTTCGTTCCCCTTTCTCGGAATTTCTTGGAGAGGATGTCGTCGGCGATGGCGACGGGGCTGCGGCAACTCCTGCAGCTGAAGAAGGGACGGCCGACGAATTCCGCCATTGGAAGGAAGAGCGACGAGATTGCGATGAAGAAGAAGAAGAAGAAGCAGCAGCAGCAACGAGCGCTCGAGTTCGATCTGAATGTCGAGCTAAGGAAGGGCGAACGAGCACGTCTTCTGCGATGGGGACAGTTGACTGGCTGACTCTTGGAGAGATTGCCGGTTGCTCCCGAGAGTACCGTGCACGAAATGAGCCCGCGTATGGAGATTTGCCACGTGTCCTGACACTGTCGGGACTTGGGTAGAGGACCGACGGAGGAACGGCCTGTTCAACGCCGGGCACAACGGAGGCTCGTCAAATTTCGACACGGTCTAGCAGCTTGCGCTTGCCGGCAGACGAAATGCTCAATAAAATGCTTCTCTAAATTTGAGGTCTGTTGAAGAATCGAAAAGCTCAATTTGGGTTGAGTGATGCTCCTCTGAATTGGATGTATGTGAACCTTTTTTTAAATCGCAAGGCCAAGATTTTCATCCTCCTGAAGTGCTTGTGATAATATATAATATAAGTCAGCAACGGGCTCAATGTTGGCGTATTAGGGGTTAGGACTTAGAAATGACAAACCTATTTGGGGCCCAAGGCTAATTAAGAATTCCATTGTCGTTAATATTAATGATTAATATCCTAAAAATCTCAAATTAATACACTTGCGATAAATTTACCACGAATTAATTTTTTGACCACAAAAATTATAAACCGATATACATTTGACAAATTTATCTCAAATTGGTATACCTTTTGACAAATTTACCCCGAAATCGGTACACTTGTGACAAATTTACCCTTTATTAGTTTTCGTTAAATTTTACTGTTAAATTATTAAGTTAAATGACACGTAACACTTGGCTGATGTATTAATTTGGGACTTTACTCTTCGTTTGTCATAGTTATACAATTTTTGTGATTTTTCTATGGTATTAATCAAATTTAAATAATGGTATATTTGTTATAGATGTACCAGTTTGGGATTTTTGGCCATCGAATAAATTGGTTTTGAGTAAATTTATCACAAATACACTAGTTTGGGGGTTTTTTATAGTCAATTTGGAATAAAATTGTCATATGTGTATCGGTTTAAAATTTTTCCTAGTTGAAAAAAATAGTTTAAAATAAATTTATTATACGTATATCAGTTTGGAATTTTTCAGAATATTAATTCCAATATCTTGGAGTTTTTTCAGAGTATTAATCCTAATATTAAATATAACACGCTTGCTATCTCTTCATTTGACAAAAATAATCCGACGAAGTAGCGTTAAGGTTATAGAAGATGTATTGACTCTAAATTTATCATTCCCGATTTAGTGGATTTTTGCTTTTCCATCAGTTTTCTAGTACTCCCAAATTTCCATATCATAACTTGTATTGATGGGCACGTGTCACGCTCTAAACAGAATGTCTCATTAATATTCCCTCTATATTTTCGGCATAAATTCTAACGGCGCTCTCCGTTAGTTCTCTAACTAGTCCTGACCTTCCTAGTGCACATGGCATGATTTTACTGGTTGGTGCTCGTTTCATGCGTGGTGCTCCGGAAGCGACCAATAATTACTCCGATTCATGGGAATCTCAGCTTAAAGATTCTTCTCCCGCTGCCGCCACGTGTCTAGCGCGACTGGGCCCCCAAAAATATCTTAATCAAATACATATCATACAATGCGCATGATATGATTATGCAGAATTAATACATCAATGATTGGGCCTGATATTTCCCGAGCCGAGTCAGAGGTTCGGACCCGGTCGTTGGCTCCGGGCTCTTTCTCCTTTTTCAACGTTCCTTTCACAAATTCTTTTCTTTTTTCGAGTCGTTTGCTTTGCCCCTAACTAGAATAGAATCCCTATTTTTTTTTTATTTTTTGTAAAATTTCCATCTTTCTTTTTTCTCCTCCTCTTTTTCTTTTTTTCCTTCCAATCCAATCAAGACATTTTATATTCTTTTCCATGTAAGTGTATATTATTTCCTTTAAATCTCGAATCTACCCAATAATGTAATTGAGTTTGTGCCTTTTTTTTTTTTCATTTTACATGTTCGATAGTAATAATCCTTTCAAAAACAATACGCAAAATCTCCAACCATAAGTAAATCATTTCATTTATCGCATAAGAGATAATTACCCAATTGGTCTTTGAAATTTAGCCCATGTGTGCAATGTTGTATATTAACATTAATTTGTTCAACACGGTCCCTAAACTTTAATTCAGTGTGAAATATAATCTATTAACTTTTAACTTGTTAAATATAGTTCTTAAAATTTCGATAAATATTTAATTTAGTCTCTACACTACATGAAAATATTCAATATTATTATAAATATTAAAATTTTCATATAATTCAGAGATTATATATTTAGTATGTATCAAAAGTTCATATATTACATTTAAAATAAATGTTCACGTTACGATGGTTTAGAAACAACATCGCACATTGAGTCAATATTCAATGATCATTTGTGTCATTTTTTATTTTTGTATCTATTCAGTACTTATTGCTTATAAAATAAAACTAGGACAAAGAGGTGCTTTGATACTATAATCAATGCTATTCTACATAGTATGTATAGATTATTAAATTAAACTCGTCCTCACATCATTAAGACATTGTATGCCTGGAAACAAATATGTTTATCATAATCTCCATTTTGTTACTTTTAGTTTTTCCAAACCACACACATAATATAAGGAGTTATATCTTTTTTTTTTTTTTTTTTTTAGTCTATTGGTATAAAACTTTGACAAAGAAATTCTCAACTGAGAAAGAAAAATGATATACATAATTTTTCAAATTGACGAGTGTGTTACAAAACAAAATATAAACTTTTTCCTATTGCACGTGGCGGGCTTTTCCCTAATTTAGTTAGAAGCGATAAGTTGAAAACATGATAAGAGCCTGTTTTGATAGGTTGAAAAGTCCCTTTAAACATTCGCATTTGAATATTCCATCTATATCAAAATAACATTTTAAGTTACAAAGAGAAAAAATCCGATGACCATCAAATTCTATATCGAGATGTATTAGAAAGATTTGGCTGTGTCCTGTAAAGAAAATATACTATTTTAGTTTAAAGAAATTAAAAAAAAATGTAAAAATGAACTCTCTATTTCCCAAAGAGGTCTCCTCTAAGCATGCCCCGACCGAGGACTTCTCTGTCCAAGCGCTTGGCGTCGAATGTTTTGTACTTCATGTCCGGTTTCTTTGTGCTCATGCAATGCAATCAGCTTTTTTTTTTTTTTTTTATTTGGACTATATATATATATATTCACAATTCAGTATGCTCTTTCCACAATTTTCAATTTACCGGAAACTTAATAAATCCGCAGCACGAATAAAACAAAAAGAAAAGAGGAATAAAATTAAGGAATGATTTAATATAACAAATCTATTATAAAGATATGCTAATTTGCGTATGTAAACGTGGATTCATTTAAGGAATTAGCACAAGAAAAAATGAAATCCTAGATTCGGGGTGCGAGAAATAGCGAAGCAGATTTAGCAGGACAATGAATTTTGGATATGGATCGCGATTAATGGCAAATCTACTTAAGCAGGATGGTCGAAGCTCTCTTTTTGCCATTTATGGCAATTAAATTGTGTAAAAGGAAATTCAGACATGGGAAGTAATTTCGGGCAATGCATTAAATTTTGTAAATATAATTTTTGAACCAGGGCTGCGAGAAATGGCGGAGCCGATTTAGCGAAGACAGTGCAAGATATCTTTTTGCTATATGCGGTAATTAAGTTATGTAAAAGGATTTATTAGCCTAATTATACTGGAGTAGAATCCCTAATAATTGCAGAGGATTTGACAACCCAGGTGCAAAGTTTTGGAAGTTGGACCAAACTCAGGGCAAGCACGTGAAATGCATCATCCAAATTACAAATATCCATATTTGTTTTGTCAAATGATTAATACCTATAAAAAGAAAAAAAGAGGAATTGTGCATATTCCAGCAATAATGTATATCATACACACCTACCAAAGTTTGATTTAACGTGGTATAATTTAATCTAATATATGCATTTCGATAAAAGCCTCTTATGATGAGAATAGTTGAATTGCAACATTGCATGGTTTTTTGCCCATAATAAATTGATTTGGAGAAACTAGTAAAAATTGGCAAAAGCGATTAATTGTGTGGAAAGCAAGGCAGGTGATGATAAGATGACCATAATGAGCAAGTAGTCGTGATATGTACCGGATCTTCTTATTATCGGAGTGTGTAGCTTTCTCATCCTATAACGATATCCAATGGCCGACAGTTATGTCCGGCCCTTCCTGTACATTTTTATTTTAAAAATACAACTCGACTCTAGCCAAAATAAAAATAAAAACGAAAGCATAATAAATATAAAAATAAAAAAAAATAAAAAGCGAGAGGGAGTAACGGAAGCAACGGAAAGGAATGGGGGGCAAAAAAACGAACGACAAAAAAAAGACGAGCTCTCGAACAGCGAAAAACAAAAATCCAACTTCGGCTTCCGCTCACTTCACTCCCTTCACTTGCCCCCTCCCTCCCTCCCTCCCGTCTCTTATAAGTCCAAGTCCTCTCTCTCTCTCTCCTCTCTCTCCCTTTGCAACATTTTCCCTCTCCTTCTTCCCTCTCAACCTCCACCTCCACCTCCTCTCAATCCCGCTCGCCCGCGCGCGCCTCCCTGCTCCGCCTCCCTCCGCCGCCGCGACATGGCGGATCCTTACTGGCGGCCGTTCGGCGACCCCGCCCGCCGCCGCCTTACCAGCCTCCCCAGCCGCCTTCCCCCGCGAAGCGCCCCCGGACCGAATTCGGTAAGCCGGCCTCAATTCTCCGATCGCTTCCCCGTCTTCCCCCGCGTTCGATTCTCCGCTCTTCTGTCCTTTTCCGGCGCCGTTTTTAGGGTTTTTCCTTTGCTCCCTTCTTTTCTGGACGCTTCGTTCTTTCTGTTGCCGGCTGGAATGAACGAATGACGAGGACGGAAGGTGGTGTCTTTTTTTTAGCCGGAGTCCTCCGGTTTCTCTCGTTTCCGTCTCGTTCGACGTGTGGCTTGTTGCGGAAGGAAGAAAGATGAGGACGTCGGAGCTCAATGCAGCTCCGCTGTTTTGCTGCGAGCCGTTGAGCTCGGTCTTCGTTAACCTTGATTTCGAATGATTGACGTTGGGGCGGCCGCCCGGTGACCGTGTTCGCGCTTCGTTTCCCGAATTCTCTCGAACAGAACGGGCTCTTTTGGTGATCATCGCGCCTAGCTCTGTAATCGGAGTTCTTTTTGCAGTAGATTGTACTGATACTTCTCTGTCGGTGCATTTTGAATTGTTTGCCAACAAGTGGCCGATTTTTCTTGACGCTATTTTCGTGATTTAGGTCATCTGTCAAAACTGAATGACTTGTGATTTGAAGTGTCGGCTTAAATGCTTAAAATTTGACGGCCATAGGATGGTGATTTAGGTTTGTGGTGGTTATTGCCGTTAGCTGATGCTACGCGTGGATTTAGCTAAGAGGGGATCATAAGTTTCAATGGTTTCGGTAAAGCTGGCATTACGGTTCTTATAGTATCGGACATGACTTTACTTGCCACGCTGGCTAGATCAACTTGACCGTTAGTTCCGCAATATGAGGACGAGGATTTCCATTCGTGTTTCAGTGAATGCGCCAGTTCTAATTAATTGTGATGTTGAAAAATTAATAGTCAGTAATTGATACACCAGTCATTGGAAATCCTGGGTGGACGGAAAACACAGATAGATTCGATTAGCTTTAGATGAATTTCCATGTGTATAAGAAACACGTGCCCATTAGACTTGTTATAAATTTGATGTACTATTGGGGTTTTGGAAACCTGCATCAATTTCGTGATTTTAAGGCTACCTATTAGCAGTATGTTCTTTGCCGCTAGATCATCTTGACGGTTACTTCCATGAGTTTACAAGGATTTCACAAGTGGATTCAGTGCACGTGTTTACCTTACTGAGTCTTCAAGGCTGTCCCTGATGTATTGACGGTCGGTTGTTGCTTCCTCTGACTAGGGAAGTTGCGTGGATAAAATATGTGGATAAAGGCCATGGCTTTTAGATTAAGAAACCCTGTAATGCGCATGTGCACATGGGGTGGCTGAAGACTCGAGCAAGATGTTTGTATTCTGGAACACTTGCATGACTTCCATGGTTCTTGGCATATAGTCATAAGTCAACTGGTAAACTGGCGTTTCTGTCACTCCAGAACATGCATTGTTCTGTCTTAGCAGCTATATCATCTTGAGAGAAGATCGGGAGTTTGTGAATGAGCATTTGCACCTGGGTACTGAGGCACATGCCAATGTTGCACATTTTTAATTGTTGGGATTTGCCTCAGTGATGGGAATTTTGTGGTGGATAAAAGAACATTGCTAGAGGTCAGACGATTAATAGATCAGTCCACCATCTACCTGAACATCATGGCTTGAATTAACGGTGATGCATCTTTGAGTCATTCTCACAGTGGTAACAGATTAAGGCTTGGTCTTTGCTGTTTAATGTACTTATCTTGCCATTCATGTATGAAGACCAGAATTTCCACGAAAGGCCACTAGATCTTCAATTTGATTTTGGTTTTGATATTCTAGTCGCAGCTGTTTTCAAAATGTAAAAGTATTGAACTTGTGCAGTTTTAGTCCAATTAAGAGTATGTGCAATGCTTTTTCTTATTTCCAGAAGATAACAATGAGGGCTTCTAGTTTACTGAACACCTGGTCTACACTGTCTGAGTGCCTCTTCTATCAGTCCGTTTCACGTTTATTTCTGGCAGTGTAGATTGTTGCTCCTCCTGACATTTTTTTTTTCCTTTCAAATTTGTAGATGTTCCTACAGGCGCTGTCCATGATATCCAGGGTTATCTTCCCATGGATGATAATAGAGGAGCCTTCCCTGGAATCCAGGATACCGAGAATCTTGGAGCTTCCTATGATCTTTATCTGCATACCACTGTACGTCATAAACTTTGTTGCATAAAGACTTTGGTCAATCCAACCCTCTGTTCATATCTAATATATTGAAATGTTGTTCCAGCAAATGTCGCCATTTAGCGGGGCACAGCCAACTGGACTGGTAGGTGGAGGGACATCTGCTCACTCCTTTGATGACTTCCCTATGGGGGGATCCGCAGGATTGGGCCAAATGACAACTATGGCAGAAAGGACCTTGCCCTTCGAAGGCTGGACGGGTGACGTTCCCCTTCCACCTGATGCTTCGAATACACTTTTTGTGGAGGGCTTGCCTCCAAAATGCAGCCGGCGGGAAGTTTCTCGTATCCTTTCCCACTTGCTACCCTTTCTTTTGGTTTGCTTCCTACACAGTTCACAGGTTGTACTCCTTTACTAGAACTTAGATATCTTTCGACCTTTTGTTGGCTACAAAGAAGTGAGAATTGTGAACAAGGAATCGCGGCAGGTAAGCCCAATCTTGTGCTGATGTATTGGACATGCTTCAATCTATAAATGAAAACTGATTACCCGGATGCTTGCAGACTGGGAAAAATCCTGTGATGCTCTGTTTTGTTGATTTTGCGAGTCCAGCCCATGCAGCCACTGCCAAGGATGCTTTACAAGGTAAGTTCAACCTTAAACAACATTATCAACTTATGGTTTTATTTTCACGGTATAGTTTCTGGCCTGTATCTGTCAATTCTGGTTAAACAGAGTTGGCAATCTATGATACACATGAGTTTCTTCTTTCTCTTTCATCTGCTTTTGGGTTTCCCACTGGCAATTTACGCATAAGTTATTGATTAAGAAACCGTTGGTATTGTTTTGAAACCTATAGAAGATTCAGTGCAACATGTTAAGAGGGTGTTCTGTAGTGATGTTAAGTGAATATATGTGACACAACTTTGTCTCTCTGATACTGATAACATATATCCTTGACCCTCCTCTTATAATTCAGATACTTCGTAATCATTTCAGGATGCACAAGATTAATTATCTAAGGGACGTAGGTTTTTTCTCCCCAGCTCTAGGAATGCTGAAAAAATTCAGCTCAGAATGTTTATAAAGCATCAATCAATCATAATAACCACTAAGATTCTTGTGATAATCTCTGCCTCTGGCAGTCATTTTATGAGAGTAATGACAAATTGGAGCAGCTTTTTCTTTCTTTCTGGGGGTAAGAGAAGCAGCTGTTTTCGGTAATTGCACATCTTCCATAGCTGTCTTATGATTGGGTTGCATTTGAGGCCTGATCAGAGAGATTTTGTTTTGAAAACCAGGATCCATTACCTATATTATAGAGGGTCTTCTTTTGTCTTCTAGGACCAAAGCAGCTGTTATGTGATCTAGGGGCTTTCTTGAAGTCAGAATAGAAAAATATTGAAATCAGAATAGAATTTTCTCAACACGTCTCTTATCTTCCATGGCTGATGGCCATAATTCCTGAAACACAAGCTCAGTTGGAGCATAAAATAGTCATGCTTGCTTTTGCAGGTTATGTCTTTGATGAGAATGAACGTGACTCGGTCAGACTGAGGCTGCAATTTGCTCGCTACCCTGGTGCAAAGTCAGGTGGGGGGTATCGTGGAAAGCGCTAATTTACATTGTTTTGCAGGTGATCATCCCTCTTTCCCAACCAGTTAGTGTATTATATTTCAGGTCCCTTAGATGCTATTTTGCAAAATATCATATTGGGACAATGAAATTGAGCTAAAGTCTGGAAATATTATTGCTATGTAGGAATCACATGTATTTGGGAGGGTACATACTTTATAAGCAATGATAAAGAGCCTTGCCGTTTCGAGAGTTATACAAATTTCCAAACTGGCGGTTTGATAGGACCAACATGAACTGAAGTTTTTGTTAGGACTGGCATAAGCTGCATGTCCCATTATCCATATTTATAGCTACAGAACTGATAGTCTTTTCTGCTGGAGCTGCAGATTATGTTTATCTTTGTATGTGACTTAATTGTTGTAGGCATTTTGTTATGTCCTTGAACTAATAGATAGTTGACCATCTGAAGACTTTATTGCCTTCTCCGTTGTGTGTTGGGTGTTATTGTCCTGGCACATGGATGTCAACAGTTTCTTTGAATGCTCTATCAGAAGAAGCCAATTTCTTTTTACTTATTAGGGGTTTTGCACAGAAATTACGAAGTAGAAAAGAAGATTTCCTTGCTTGATCTTCCCATTTCACCATAGGCGATAGCTCGTTGGGAATTTTTGGTACATGGTCTAAAATGCTAGAGAATCTAACTTCCCCCTACCCTCACCCGATTGTTGAAATCGATACTCCTATTCTCCTGTTACTGTCGTCAGGAATTATGACTTCTAAAGTCTTTAGTTGCACTTAGGACAAAGGACTTCACTTTCTTCTTTTTCCCCCTTGATTAGCAATTGATATGGAGGAATTATGAGATAATAACACCTTGATATTTGATTGCTTAGCAAAAAAGGGAAGAAATAAAGTCAGTTGCCCGGTCAGTTCCTCGCCAAGCCTAGATAGTTGATACCACCAAGCCAACTTCTAGTCATCCAGTTTTATATTTGCCATGATGACCTTGAAGTAATAATTGCTTGTGGAGTTAATACGTAGCTTACTTCAAAGCCATAAACTCTGTGAGTGCTATCCGATTATCAGCTCTATGCCTAGTGATGAAATGTAAGCAGTCTTCAAAGAGGTTGTGAGTACACTCTTATTTCTGTAAGTTTGCCATTCTTTAGCTATCTAGCTAAATCTATCCTTGAAAGTTCTGTCGAGCAATTCTTGGGTGTTGGTTTGATTGTTTGAACCTGCTTACCAAGTGCAGATCTCTAATTCGCTCCCACTTCTTTGCAAAGGTTCTTCACTAGCCCCCTCCCCCTTCAGGTAGACAAGAAGTTGTTATAAGATTGCAGAATTTTGTCCGTGCCTTTCTTCTGTTTGCTGACTGTTCTTTTCTCGAGCTGATAAAGTTTTGATCTTGTTGTGGGTGTTTTCACAAATGTATTTGACGAAAGTTATCGCCCCCTCCCCCTTCAGGTAGACAAGTGATCATCTGCTTTCTTCTGTTTGGACTGTTCTTTTCTCGAGCTGAGAAAATCTTGAAGTATTTGACAAAGGTCATCTGCTTGGGTGAGAAAGAAGCAAAGGTGAATCTCACGCTTCTGTTTTTCGCTTTGCCGGGTGAGACTCCGAACGTCGTTGCTTGTCAAACTTTCACTGGAAGCATTGTGGTTGTTTGTTTCGAGGGCGATGATGAAAAAACGATAAAAGACAGCAACGTGGTACCATGATTTTTATTAAAAACTACTGTTGCCACATCCTGATTTTTCTTAATTTCATAATTGTTTCTGGATTCCTCTGTGGGTGGGGGTGGGCTCTGGAGGTGAGCCGAAACATGGGAATCTTCTTGCGGCACTGAACTCGAGGTTCCATCATGGGCCCCGGCATTATTGATGGGGACGGAAATTAGTACCTTTTTTTGCCCCACTTGAGTCCCCATTTGATGGATCACCCTATAGATTCCTAACACGTCTTAGGTACGACCATTTCGGCTTGTGTTCCTTCACAATAGAAAAGATAATTGTTTTGTCACGTAAAGGAAAAAATAATATAATATATATAAAAATATTGTATTCCCACGATGGGAGTGGAGACCAGTCTCTTCTGGTGGGAAACGAGGACGCTCTCAGAGTTGATTTTAGCTGGGTGGTTGTATATTGATTCTTTTTTTTGATTTTGTCTTGTCCCTCCTGTTTTTGTTTAATGGCTTGCGTTGGGGGTGTAGGGTCCAATTTCAAGATGTGGAGGTTATCTTTTTCCTTATCCACATCAGATCAGGAAAAAGGCAAAAGTCTTGAAACTTTGATCTGCGCCGATATGAATTGAATGCTAATCTTGTTGTTCCCGACTATCTCTCGATTTGATTGGTTGCGGGCCGCAGCTCCCCTCTTGTTTTTTTTCTTTTTTTGTCTCATTCCGAATAATGATGCATTATCTCCAGGACGGTCCGTCTCTTTCTTCTTTTTATGAATCAGTTGAAATCTCGTCCCCCAGTGCCCCGAGCTGGTACTGATGCTTGAAGGACTGGTTTTGGCAATAATACTCGGGAAGAGAGAGACTTTGTGTCTGTTTGAAGCGACGTAATGAATGCAGACGACGAGGCGGTGGGTATTGTTGACACTGTGACGTTGTTGAAAATGCAGTTGGGAGGGACAAGTGGGCAATGGAGATGCTAGCGAGAAAGAGGGGCAGGGCTTTCTCTTTGTATCTGCCCTGCTAAGAGGTGTCCTACCTCCACCGGCACTCCTACCTGCAAAGCATTTCCACATCGCGATATTCTCGCGCACGATTCGGTTGCCAAAAGTCCTAGTCCAACCAAACGTCTGAATCTACGGAATCCGCAACAAATTTGAACTTTTTCCCCACTCTATCCTCTATATCATCGGGTGGGGTTACGTCTAACTTCCCGGCCGTCCATCCCCCTTATCTTCTCCCACTCTATTTCTGTCTGCCCTGGCCTCTTGAGATGCATTATGCATTCCACCCACTGATGCTCTTCTCTCTGCGCGTCTCTGTTTTTCTCTACTGAGGTAGGCTGTCCGTCTCGGAGCGCACCAGGGAGACGTCCCTTCCGAAAGATCCCATCTTGCCTATGGCTGAGACGTTTCAGGTTCAGGGTAAGGAAGAGGAGGTCGACGAGGAATGCCCCGTCGAGCAGGTGAAGCTGACCGTGCCCATAACCGACGACCCGACTCTGCCCGTGCTCACGTTCAGAATGTGGGTCCTGGGCATTGGATCCTGCGTTGTACTCTCGTTCGTGAACCAGTTCTTCTGGTACAGGCAGAACCCGTTGTCCATCACGTCCATCTCCGCGCAGATCGCCGTGGTGCCCATCGGCCATCTGATGGCCAGGACGATAACGAAGCACGTCTTCCTCCAGGGGACGAAGTGGGAATTCAGTCTGAACCCCGGGCCTTTCAATATGAAGGAACACGTCTTGATCACTATATTTGCTAATTCTGGCGCAGGCTCTGTTTATGCCACGCATATCTTGAGCTCCGTCAAGCTTTACTATAAGAGAAAGCTCACCTTTCTTCCCGCCCTTTTGGTGATGATGACTACTCAGGTCTGGTTACTAACTAGTGATCTTGCGGAAATTCTCTGATGACACAGCTTTCTTTTCTGGGATTTTTTTTCTTTACTCTGTTTATGGTAGCTGTTAAGCGGTGATAGGAACAGAGTGATTTATCGTATAGTGCAATCTGAACTCGGTGTTGGGTTCTGGCGAGATGAATTTTATCAGAAATCTTAAATTCTTTTCACGACAAGAAGCCGTCTTGATATGCTTCATGCCATGACACATAATATTCTGGAATTTATCGTAGGTTCTGGGCTTTGGCTGGGCTGGTCTATTCCGGGAATATCTTGTTGAGCCAGGGGAAATGTGGTGGCCATACAATCTGGTCCAAGTCTCCCTCTTCAGGTAGTTATGTTCTGTGGGCATCTTATGGAATGGTGGTCTTTCTGATTGTGTCTAATGGATTGTTGTGAATTGCAGGGCTCTGCATGAGAAGGAAAAAAGGCAAAAAGGCAGCTTCACCAGAAACCAATTCTTCCTCATTGCATTGATCACCAGCTTTGCTTACTATGTCCTTCCTGGTTATTTGTTTATGATGTTAACCGCATTTTCTTGGGTATGTTGGATCGCTCCTAATTCTGTTCTTGTTCAACAACTTGGCTCTGGCCAAAAGGGCCTCGGAATTGGTTCTGTCGGGTTTGATTGGGCTACCATTTCATCATACCTTGGGAGTCCGTTAGCTAGTCCATGGTTTGCGACTGCGAATGTGGCAGTTGGTTTCTTCCTTGTAATGTATGTCATGACACCGCTTTCATACTGGTTCGATGTGTACAATGCCAAGACCTTCCCGATATTTTCCCAGTCTCTCTTCCTGTCAAATGGTACAAAGTATGAAATTGCCTCGATCGTGAATTCCGAGTTCCATCTTGATAGAGCTGCTTATGCCAGGAATGGTCCAATACATCTCAGCACCTTCTTTGCGATGACTTATGGCCTTGGTTTTGCCACACTTTCGGCTACTATCGTCCATATTTTTCTCTTTAATGGAAGGTAAATACTATTGAGTATCATTTTTTTTTGTTGCACAGTGCAAGTTGTCACACAAAAATTGATGGGATTGAAACATTTGATGAAAATTTGTCATATTTGCGATTTATTTGATTGTTTCCGTCTTACACTTTCTTCGTGCCTTGACATTAATTAAATAATATTATCAGGCATGAAGGTTCCACTTTATCCAAGTCATTTGTTGCTTTTTACAAAGTAAATTTTATGATGACTCTGTTCAATATGTATTTTTTAAATCAGGAAAACCTCATTTATAAACTTGGATAATTTCACTTTTTATCTCAAACATTGGTTAAGACTTAATACCCTGCTGAAGTGAGATGGGATTAGTGCAATCCAATGGGATTAGTCACATGCTATAAGAGACTTACACCTGATGTCTTTAAGAGGAAAAGAAAAGAAAATCACCTTGGTGGCAATAATTGCTTGCAGAGTGTTTTTTCCCTTGATCCAAGATTAATTTTGCTTGCTCTGCCCTGCTTCATGCAGTGACCTGTGGAAGCAAAGTAAAAAAGCCTTTGGAGGGAGTAAAAGAATGGATGTACACACAAGGCTCATGAAGAGATACAAATCAGTACCCATGTGGTGGTTTATTTTTCTCCTGGTTGTTAACATTGCCTGTATAATTTTTGCTTGTGAGTACTACAAGGAGACTCTTCAATTGCCATGGTGGGGCATATTGCTGGCATGTGGCATTGCACTCTTTTTCACCCTGCCGATTGGTATAATCACTGCAACCACAAATCAGGTATGGTATAGAACTTAAAAAGTCTTCAACCTCTTTTTATATTTTTATATCAGGAATTTGCACATGACCATCAATGTGAAGTATCTTTTGCTCTAATTGTGATAATCTCATCCTTGAACTTATGCTTCCCAACTTTTGGGCTTTCCTTGGTAACAGACACCCGGTTTGAACATCATCACTGAATACGTCATTGGTTATATGTACCCGGAGCGCCCTGTTGCAAACATGTGCTTCAAGGTCTACGGATATATAAGCATGACTCAAGCTCTGACCTTTTTGCAAGACTTCAAGCTTGGCCATTACATGAAGATTCCACCTAGGTCAATGTTCATGGCACAGGTGGGTTTCTTTCATCTCTTGATCAATTCTTTTAGGCTTGATTAAATTTTAAACCCTAAAATGAGGATAGATCATTTTGGACTGGAATTTCTGCATGTTAGCTTCAAATATAACCATTAAATGAGGATTTTTTTTTTTTTTTTTTTTAGGGTGGGGGGTGTTGGTTGGTGGGTGGGGTGTCGAATTGGTTGAAACTTAACTAGATAGACGTTTTTCAGACTCTTTTTATGCAAGTGCCGATTCTATAACTTCTCAAACTGTAGATTTTGAAGCTTCTGTAAACAGTTTCGTGAAATGCAACAATGGAAGCGTTCAATGCAAGTACAAACAATAATGAGGGAAAAGGATAGAGAATATCAAGGCGAGATTTATGGTGGTTCAATTTTCCTTTTGCCTACTCCACTCTTCTAGCTCTAGCAGCTGAATTAGTCCATATTTACTAGTATCAACAAATATGAAAACTGCTTCCGCAAAAGCTTGTTTCTCCTGCAGTTTATCTTCTGCACGACTTGTTCCTCTGGTATTGCTCTACAGCAGAATCGGTAATCCCTTTCTGCTAATGCCCCACATCAGTACTAGAGTTCTCACAACCTCTCCATTATCCCATAGTGAAATTACAAATCCCTTCGTCAAACGCTTAGACAAAAACAACAATTCCCTGTGTTTGCAGAACAGAAAGGTTCTTTGAACACTTTTAATGATACTCTTGAAAATATTTTACTCTCAACTCTCAAGTAAAGATAACCCATGTGCAACTATTTGATCGACAGTTTCATAGCTTTACTTCTCGAATTTATAGATCTCCAATTCTGAATGTTGACAATGGAATCAATAGCCATTGCATCAATCTCGAGTTTTCTTAAATAATGTAATCGTCGGTCCACAAAATTGGCTATCACAAACATCTTGCAGTCAGTCCATATGACTCGCATGTATGCAATCTCCTTTGTGGCAATGTATATCGTAATCATTGATTAGTCATCCATCCGATAAATTAAGGTATATCTTTGCCAAACTTGGGTCTGCTGTAGCAAAATAATGTGTATGAGCATTTCCATGAGCTTGATTTATATATGGAAACTTTTACATGACTGATGCAATCTCCTTCATCAGTGATGTAGGACATTTATCTTCTGCACTTCTGATCTTCAAACTTTATCAATATTATGCTTTGTCCACGTGTGTTTCCTTTCATTTTAATAATGATCAGGCGAATGTAATTGGTTTTTGATTGTCCAATACTTAAAAATATAGCGTCAGACTTGACTAAAGTGCAAGATCTGGGATTTTTCTGGCTAATCCACTATTTCAGTAGAAAATTGAGCAGGTTAACCAGTCAAGTCCTCAGAATGTTGATTTTTTGTTTCAGGTCGTAGGAACAGTAATATCCGTAATTGTGTACCTGCTAACTGCATGGTGGCTCATGGAGACTATTCCAAACCTTTGTGACACATCCTTGCTGCCGCCTGACAGTCCATGGACTTGCCCACCTGATGGTGTGTTCTTCGACGCATCTGTCATATGGGGTCTTGTTGGGCCCCGTAGAATTTTTGGGGACCTTGGCGAGTACGGAAATGTGAATTGGTTCTTCCTGGGTGGGGCTGTTGCGCCTTTGCTAGTCTGGCTCGCACACAAGGCGTTCCCCAATCAAAACTGGATTCGCTTAATCCACATGCCCGTGCTCTTAGGTTCAACATCGATGATGCCGCCTGCTTCAGCCATCAATTTCACCTCTTGGATTGTGATCGGCTTCCTCTCTGGATTTGTCATTTTCCGGTATAGACCGGAATGGTGGAAGCGCTACAATTATGTGCTTTCTGGGGGTCTTGATGCGGGAACTGCATTCATGACGTTGCTGCTGTTTCTCGCTCTGCAGTCGAAGGACATCTCCATAGACTGGTGGGGAAACAATCCAGAAGGATGTCCCTTGGCCTCTTGTCCAACCGCTAAAGGAGTTGCCATAAAGGGGTGCCCCGTCTTCTGATCAAGGCCGTTGCTCTCGTGCTTTCTTACTTGGTGTTTCCTCAAACCTGTATATAGTTTCGCTAGTCTCTTACACTATTATGCGTTTTCTAGATTCATAGGCGGAACAATTTAGGTCAGGTTTCATTGTTAGAAAAAGGTTCACTCGTCTCCATAGTCATTTGAATGTCTTCCCCGTTTTGCTTTCTAAGCCAGTACCGCATTTGAATTTCCTTAAATACAAGTGCAGATGATCCGCTTGATACTTCTGAGCGAGCGGTCCGCATAAAACTTCGTTCTTTTGACTTTGCATGACGCAACCACACATAGAAAGACTACGCATGGGAAAGGTAACAAATTAGTGAAGACTTCAGAAGACATTAACATCGACATGTCTGTGGGGTTTATTCGGCCAATTACCTGACATGCGATGTTCCTTTCAGTTTTTTTTCAGAAATGACAGGTTAATTCTTCCCCGTATTGGTGTTGATGCAATCATTCGCATTTTGATTCGCGAGTGCCATTTAGTCGAAACGAAAAAGCACTCGAAAGTGTCGAATTGTGCTAGGGCTTTGCTAGATGAAACTTCCTCTGTTGAGCATCCAGAATTCTATCAGCTGTAAGTTGGCGGGGAGTGATCGCTAGTTTTATTAATTGAAACTACCCAAGTTATCTTCTTTTCTTTTCTTGATTCTGATCGAGCAACTTCCATCATCGAATAACCGCATGTAGCGAGTGCATGCAATGATGCAAGGGCGTGATTTCGTTCGCACCTGATGTCGTAGATGTCTCCTCCCTATCTAATTTTTCAATTACTGTCTTCTGCTTTTCCTGAGTCAGAAAGCCTAGTGATTTCAAACGAGCCGCAAATTTTTAATCTAACACCCTAAGATGTTGATCTGCTTAGCAGATGTCATGGATCATCATTTCAACAATACATCTAATTTACATGAACTACTAGGGTTTAGGCTATCAACGACTCAATCATTCATCCATCAATCTAAGCGGGTTCTTTTTTTTTTTTTTTTAACATCTGCCCTCAATCATAAGATTTTAAGAGTACAACATGGTGGGTACATTTGATGATAATTTCAAAAATTGAGAAACCCTATATTACAGGGATCATAACTTCTAGTCTTTTGATTGATTAATTTTAAGAAGATTACTATTCTCATTCATGATAAGTGTATCACCAGGGCTAGCAGCAGTTATACTGCCTTCTTGACATTGGATTCACAGTGTTGACTACACTCTAGACCAACAATTGATTTTAGGATGTGTTTGTTGGAGTGAATTTTTCTTTTTGAGAATTAATTTTCTGAACTTTCACATGTTTGGTTTGCTGAAAATGCTCAGTCAAAGGAAAACTACTTATAGTCGAAGAAAATATGCATGGATGCATAAAATTATGAAATGAACTTCCTAACCACCAACCCAAAAAGGGGAAAAAATACTTTTCCGAAAAAGGATTTCCCGAAAAGAGCTTTCCTCTTAGGAATTTTTCTTGGAACAAATACATTATACAAACTATATGATTAAGAAAAATAATCTTTATGAAAATAATTTTTAAGGAAAATTGTTAGTTTTCATTTGTTATGGTTTAAGGAAAGTTATTTTTTTCTTTTTTGAAGAAGAAATTGTTGTCCTCTAATCTAAGCTAGTTGTATTCAAATCATGGACTATTTTTTTTTTAATTTTATTTTTAAATTGATTAGTTTTCCGTCATCTAAACACTGGATAATTGGAAAACAATTTTCCTTTAAATAAAAAGACCCTAGCCTCATCTCCCATTCTCACTTGGTAATTATGATGACATAACATAACTTTCCAACAACCTTTGGAATACGCTCAAATGTGTGCAACAGTTTCTATGCTTGATGTAATTGCGACGCTTGATGCCGTTATACTTTGCTAAGTAGTAGTTCTGTCTATGCTTTATTGCTACGCGATATGTTTTTATAGTGATACGCGAGACGAATGTCTTATACGAACAAGCAAGTTATTTTATACTAGAGTAAGGATGTATCACCTTGAGAATTCTAAATTTTAACGTCATCTAGGCTAAAAGCAAACTTAAATGTGGAAGCTGGGAAATGAAAAATCTTACACTATGTGAAATTTTGCTTCAGCCAGTTGAAATCTTGTTAAAGATTTCGAGAAAATGACACTAATAGTTCCTAAACTTTGATCCAGTGTACAATATCATCTTTGGAGGTTTAATTCATTCAATTTGGTCCTCAACTATCCTAAATGTTCATTCCAAACTTTTTGTTTGATAAACAAGGGAGAAGTCAGCATAAGTTCCGAAACTAGCATGAAATGTGTAATCCAGTCTTGAACTTTCACTTATTTAATCTATCAACTTTCGATAACAAAGTCAAATTAGTACTTCAATACAATTCATAAATTTTCATTATTACAATATTACCTAGATTTTAGAATACTTTTCATATCAATCCATTTGCTAAATCAACAAAAAAAGGGAAAAGTGCCAAAAAAATCCTAAACCTATTGCATTGGTACTAATTTAGTCCTAAACTTTTCAATTGGAATAATTTAGTCCTAAACATATTGGTACCAATTAATCCGGCCAATTTTGGCCAGCCGGGCGGACGTGGACGTCGGTCGGTGGCGAACGAACGCTAACATGGCAATTTTTATGATTTTTTTCATTTTTTTTTGAAATTTTTTATTAATTTTTTTCTTTTTCCTTTTCTTTTCTCTTCTTCCTCCTTGGACTATTCCGGTAGTGGCCGACAAGCCTCCGGTGAGGCTCGCCAGCCATTGGGTGAGGGCCGCGAAGCCCTCACCTGCCGCCGGCGAGGGTCGCGACCCTAGCCCAGTGTCCGGCAAGCCTCACCGGACGCTCGCCGGCTACCGCTGGAACAGTCCAAGGAGAAAGAAAGGAGAAAAACAAAGGAAAAAGAAAAAAAAATTAATAAAAAATTCGAAAAAATCATTAAAAAATCATAAAAATTGCCACGTTAGCGTTCGGCCATCGACCGATGTCCACGTCAGCGTCGACCGGCCAAAATTGGCCGGATGGACTGAATTGGTACAAATATTAAAAGGTTTAGGACTGAATTGGTCCAATTAAAAAGTTTAGGACTGAATTGGTTCAATTAGATAGTTTAGGACTGAATTGGTACCAATGCAATAGGTTTAGGACTTTTTTGGTACTTTTCCCAACCAAAAAAGCCATCTTTGTATTATCATTTTAGTCTAGTTATTACTCTAGCTCCTTTAATTATATTTTCCCTTATCTATAATACTAAAAGTAGAACCTCATTGAGAGTTTTTATGGCATGGTCAAACCATAGTTGACATTATAGCCCAATGTGCTCCACCTGTTACAAATATGACAAACAAGTGAGGCCTAGATCCAAGAATACCTCTTTAGATAAAAGGAGGAACATAGGGACTTGAACCACCATGGAGCCAACAAGAGGAGGTGGAAGAGCAATCAACATAGGGGGCCAATGATGAATGTGAACCGAATCGATCATAGGAGAATGGCATGCCCGGTTGATCCTGCAAGGTCCGTCCACCATGTCGTTGACCAAATTCTTTTGCCCCTAAATGAGAACCTTGGAATAGGGGAGTGGGTGAAGTGGCATGACCAATCAAAACATGATGTACAATGGATGAAGATCAAGTATTCAATTTTGAGGAAATCGTTCTTCTTGGATGAGGAGTCATGACTGCATATCATCAAATAAAAGAATTGTAGGGCCGTTGGTCACCATGGTGATAAAGGATCATACTCAAATGGGAGCCTATTGAGGGCTTGAGTCACCAAGTCGTTGTTGGAAATGGAGCAATTGATTGCAGTAAGAGAGTCCGTAACTAACTTCAAATGCCAAAGATAGTAAAAAATGGACTGGTCAGATTTCTTAATAAAGTTCTAAAGATTAAGCTTTAGTTAAATATCCTTGACCGTACAACAATTAGTAAAAAGTTATCTTAGAGCGAGCCAAACTATTGAGATGCCTGAAATCATCAACTTATGAATAATAAGGCATTGAACCGTCCTAACCTAGGTGAAATAGGAGGGATCGACCTCCACTGTGCCATTATGATGTGTGACAAGCTTCACGCCGACACGGAAAAGACCTGTCTATATAACCCAACCAATCATTACAAGCTTGATGGAGGCGAGGTTTGTGATGTTGTGAACAACAAGTGATTGCAGGGTCTGGTATAGGAATTGAAGCAGCAGGGAAGAGGGAAGAAGAGGTGGAATTGGGCGTAATTTCGGGGAGAGGTGATGGATAATTGAGATTTATGGAAACATAAGAGAATGGGCAAAGAGTGATGCCGAAGAAGAAACAACTGGAGATGCATCCGACATTATTGAGAAAGAAAGAGTAAAGGAAGTTTTGAGTTGTGGAGTGGAGATATTGAGGAATTTAATGTGTTTTTCTGCTCTGATAAACATGTGAATCTTTAGAAGAGAGAATAAAGATAGAGTACTTTATAATAGTGGTTCATTATAGTCAAAATACAAATAGAAACATAATCACATAAAGAGCCCAGAATAAAAATCAATTACACATTAATAGTCTCCATAAAACATCGGTTCCATTCTAGGGGTTGCTTTTCTAGAAAAGAACACGAACTCCACGATTCTTCATAAATGATCCATTCTATCTTATCATGTACTAGATTACCCGAGATCCTGCACTTTCTTGCCTGCTTGTAGATTAATTAGTTGGGCGGTGGCTGAGTGGACTGCCCAATGCCAAGTGCAAAAAGGGAGACTCTCCTCTCATCGATCACGCGTGCAAATAGCTTCAACTCCAAATCCCAGAAGGAACCACACGAGGACAAGATGTATGTTAGATCCACTGTTCCTCAGGATACTAGCTTTGGAATTAATCGATACACGCACTATTTCTTGAGAGTCCCCCGTGATGTTCATCTTGTTGCCCTTTAGGTCATCTTTGTTCCGCCCAAAGATTCCCAGAAGAGTGCATGCTTATAGCCCAATTCAAGCGCTTCCTGAAGCTGCAGGTAGCTCGCGGTTGAAATTAAGCAACCATATGTACTGTTAGTTTTGCTGATGATATAAGAATGCATGTAATAATATGTGTAGTTCTTTGTTTGAGTATTAGCAAAGAATATGCAGATTAGCTTGACCTCGTTCATTTTTTCACACTTCTTCATCCTGCAACATGTGGTAATAGCTTACATCATGAACAGTGATACGGGAACAGGATATATTGGCTAAACTCGTTCTGTGGATGATATCTGTACAGCTTTTATAGCATTGTATAAATGCGTATGTAAGTGTGTATGCAGATGGAGGGATTCATGATGGACTGTCGGAAAAGCAAAAGATCATTAACTGATGCAATATATGCACAGTAGAGTAGCCGGCAGATCTAAAAAATTAACTCTGACACCCGTCTTTGAAAAGAGAGAACATTGCAAGATATCATCGAACTTTTAAAGGAAAAAAAGAGGGCTTTCATATGCAAAACATGAAACTTGATACATAGATTTATCCACAGATCTGAGAGAAGCTTCCAAAACAAATGGAGTTTCTCCTTGCGGAAGATGTCTGATGTATTTAGGAGAAGATCACGCATATATGACCTAAACATTCCTCATATAAGCAAAAAAGATCTGAAAAAAGCACAGACCCATCAAGATCTGGGGATTTAGGAGGGGAAACAAGGAAATGGACCACACAAATACCGACAATTGCTACGGTGTGATTCAAAAGAAATAACAAGATGAGAAATTTCTTCATCTCAGAAAGAGAAAAGGAAAGAAAAACTAGGAAAAGAAGCATACAAGAGTGATATTGATTCGGCTCGTCTTGAAGATATTACATAGCTAATAGTAAGCATGAAAAGCAGAAAGATGAGCCGGACCAATATCACGCCATGTCTACTTCTTTCAGCAACCCTCACTTGCTCTTCTTCTTCTTATTTTTCTACTTCATTAGAGAGAGAAGATAAGCTATTTTTTTTTTTGGTCGGTAGAAGAGAAGCTATTTAGGGCCTGGGTTTTTCTGTTGCAGCTTCTTCCCCTTTTATAGTGTGGAAATGGAATAACATCGAGGGTTTTCACACTCCCTCAAAAAGGAATATGGATAAAGTAGAGTTTTGTAATGCAGAAATAGATCTAGATCTAGCAAATTGATATTTAAATATGTCGATGATCTCTCGTTAATTATTGGTTGTTACCCATTTATTTAATGTGTTGATTCAATCAATAAATTTAGCATATTTAGCATTACTTTTACGATTATGATACGTATTAAAAAAATTCAGTGATGTGATGTATTTTTATTTGGCATTGAAATACGACCTACTTATTCAAATAGTTATTTATAAACGTTTTAAAAACGTAGTTCATCAAAGCCATCTTATACCCTATTTTATATTCCTAAGGTTTTTCTTGATTTGACCAGGCTGATGGAACATGTAAATCAATTATGGTCCACTCATTATCGAATCCAACGAGCAATGCCATCCAGTTTGCCACCTCCTTATTTTAAACCCTAGGGCAGGATTCTTGGGGATTTCATTGGCCTTGACACAATGGTCATTAAATTTTAATATAGTCACTGGATGTACTGTACATAGATACCTAGTTTGTCAAGGCGGTTATTATAAAATACCTTTGTCATGGCCTAGGCATGAGAGGAAAATAGCTTGTGAGATTGAAATATTTTTGCAATCAATCGTCCATTATATTGTTCAATTTATTTATTTTTATTTTTTTTGTAATTTGCAAGAGTCAATAATTTAGTAGTTACTTGGTCTAGATTAGTAGGATTGAAAATGTATTTTTTAAAATATAACGTAAGTGTTTTATAAGCTCGGTCAGATAATCTTGTCCATGATTTTGTTGAATTATGAATTTGCTTTTGTTTTTCAAATGGGATCCACAAGTATGCAATTTCAAGTGACAAGGACATTAACTGGATTTTCCAATTTATCATTACATTCATACAAGCTAACACTTTTTTCTATTAAATGTACCTTTTGCTTCTACATCCTGTCATAGCTTGAAATAAAAATGCCTTGGAAAGCGAATTTCGTCCTACTAATTACTGATATGTTGCCTCCACGAAAACGTGCTTCATTTGTAAGGAAAAAGGCAGATTAGTGGGGGAGAACAAAAGCTTATGGTCCCCCTAATTGAAGCCCCTAGTTGTGATTAGCAACAAGTCTCGAAAGGAGTAGGGGACAAGACATAAAGCCCAAGACAGGATAAGTTAAACATAGTTTTGTGCGGAGTACTTGAATTATTAAGATAATCCAGCGGTCATTATTAATTGCTTTCTGCGATTATTATCAATTGCTTTCTCCTCTTGCTCCATTAGAGATTTTAATCAATTTAAAGATTACCATTAATGAGTGCCCTCAAGATGTCAATTCATTTCGACTGGTTAGAGTAAATCTATTTCAAGATGTTGACAGAAAAGTATATCAAGATAATATTTCACAATTTGGATGAGTCCAAGACTCGTCTTTTTAAAATTTTTCAAAGTACTTACAAATGTTGCTTAACAAGTACTCGGAAGACACATGTCGATGAATTCATTCTAAAACGCTATATGATGTTGCCGGCCCTAATAGTGTCCAGTAGTTATCCAAAACCCTAGAAAAAATCTAGGGCCCCAAATCTAGAAGGGCAAAAGAATCTAGCCTCTTTCCGGCAGAGGGAACTTCCAATGGATCCTCTTTCATTTCTTTCGTTCTTTTGAATGGCTCACTTAGTAGGAACACGAGTCAATATGCCACATTCGGTCGTCGAAGAGATTCCAAAGTAGGCCAAAGCAGAAGACCTGTCAAACTTTACAATATGTGTCAAATCATCATCCAACGGTCCCTCGATTAGATATGCCGTCCCATGCATGTCTTTAAGCACGTGTCAGGTGTCCCTCGACCAGAAAACCTAAAGATTGGTACCAGAGATCGAGCTCGAACGTAATGCACCGGATTAAACCGCTCAGAAAAAACTGATTGCAAAGTTTAACATTAAAACTTTATAATGGAGTTTGGACTTGAGATAGTGATATTAGACCATATCGTTTGAGTTTGATGGATTGATTGGTCAGTAATGTTATTCCAAAATGATCTACCTTGCTCATGAATCGAGATGGCATGTTAGTGTGTAATGCGTGCTAACTGAATGAAAATAACCAACCACAAAATGAATAATTTAGGCTTGTACAGAAAATGAATCACAAATTAGTCAAGTTTCGATTCTTAAGGCTCCTTTGATAATTTATTGGCTTTTGTTCATCATATTTCTCATTCTTGAACTCCAGGTGCCTTTTTTAATCGTTGTTTCATTTCGATTTGCACTTAAGCAGGGTGTTAATTGAAGGGATCTCATGTCACTTGGTGCATGCTATCAAATTATAGTGGCCATATCTTCGTTGCATCTTGTGGGAGAGTCCATCTTCTTCTTTTCCCTTTGTTTGAGCTCCCTTCGGGAGGTGTGGTAGGCAAGTTTGAGATGAGCAAGTTTCTTCGGCTGGGATTTCACCTCACTCGGCTAAGGTCGGTCTTCTCCTTATATTCTCTGACATCTTAATTTTGCAATTAACTTGCCCCATCCTCTGTCCATGGAGTGGAATCTTCTCTTGGTGTTGTTCCTTCTGGCCGTGCTGAACCAATCAATATATCAAGTTCGACCAACCTTCACCCAAAAGTTCAAGCCAATGAGTTACGAACCAACTAGATATATTAATTGTTTCACACCACATCAATTCCCTAATATGGGACTTTTTTAACTCAATTCACTTGCATGTGCATCCTAACATCATGTCCACTCTACTCATCCTTTCTATCCAAAAGCGACAGATTCAAAGGTTTTTCGCAAGTTAGAGAAATTTCCCACCGTTTATCTTTCATCTAGTCTTGACTTTCTTCTCCTCTAATTAATCTTATGAATCAGTAATCGTAATGGTAGTAAGTAAGAGGCTTTATCAAGCTTAAATTCCTTGATTCCTTCCTGGAATTATTTCCTCCAATCCTTCCTCCAAAAAGAAAGCAAAAGCTTATTTTGGTCCGGTGGATTGATTGAAGCATCTTGTTCCATTTCAGCAAAGAACGCAAGTAAGGAATCCTATATAATTTTCGATTACTGTCTTCTGTTTTTAACGAGTCAGAGAGGCCTAGTGATTTTCAAATGAGTCACACCTTTTCAATGTAACACCTAAGATGTTGCTCTGCTTAGCAGATCTCATGGATCATCTCTTCAACAATACAGATGCTCTGCCAAGGTTTAAGCTATCAACGAATCAATCATTCATCCATCCATCTTTCTTTCTATACTAGCATCCAGATGTTTATTCTTGTTTCATAGGCGGAACAATTTAGGTTAGGTTTACATTGTTAGAAAAAGGTTCACTTGTCTCCATAGTCATTTTTTTTTTTTTTCTTGTTTTCCCTTCTGAGGCGGTATCGCATGGAACCTTGTTCTTTCTTTTCCTCCATTTGCCTGTCCGTCATCCAATTGAAACAAAACAGGAACCGGATGCCCCTAGAACTTTGCATGAAGCAACCATACCGAGAGAAGATTACACATGGGTTAGGTTACAAATAGTGAAGACTGCAGAGGACATTAACATCAACATGTCTGGGGTTTATTCAGCCAATTACTCTGATCTGCGATGTTCCTTCAGTTCAGTTCCGGAAAGGACAGATTACCTCTTCCTCGTATAGCTGCTGATACAATCACTTGCATTTTGACGAGGAAGTATCATTTCATCCGGAAAAAAAAAGACTCGAAAGTACCAAATTGTGCGAGGGCTCTGCTAGCTGAAAATTATGTTGAGCATCTTGTTTTCGATCAGCCGTAAGTTGACAGAAAGTGATCGCTTGTTTTATTAATTGGAACTACGCAAGTTTTCTTCTTTTCTTTTCTCTCTTTGAGCAACTTCTATCATCGAATAGTCGAAAGAAGCAAGTTGACAGAACAAACATGTTCTTAGGAGAGATCATGCACCATATACCAGAATTTTCGAGAAAACTACAATAGCAGTCTTCCAACTATCTCGAAGTAGTGAAACATAAGTTCTAAAATAAGCCACAATCACTGGTTACCATACATCATATCCGTTTTTTTCTCTTCTTCCGTGGGCGTAGCGTGTGCATGCAAAGTGCACAATGTCTTGTCCACCCGATTTTGTAGATGTCTCCTTCTATCTGATTTTTCAATTACCATCTTCTATTTTTACTGAGTCAAAGGCCTAGCGATTTTCAAATGAGCCACTTTTCAATCTAACAACCTAAGATGTTGCCCTGCTTAGCATATCTGATGGATCATCTTTTCAACAATACATCTAATTTACATGAACTACTAGGGTTTAATATATCAACGAGTCAGTCATTCAACCATCCATCTATCTGTACTAGCATATAAAGAGAAGCGGGTTCTTATTCTTTAGGAACATAAACTTTCTTGTTTTTCCATCTGCCCTCAAACACAAGATTTTAAGGGTACAACATGGTTAGGTACAGTTGATGATAATTTCAAGAAATTTAGAAACCCTGTATTGCAGGGATCATAACGTCTCGTCTTTGATTGTCTGTTTCGAAGAAGATGACTATTCTCATTCATGATGAGCGTATGTGAAATTAATGAAATCAATATCAAATATCACATTTAACTACCAAGACTAGCGACAGTTATATTGCCTTCTTGACATTTGATTCACAATGTTGGCTACACTCTAGACCAACAATTGATCTTAAGAGCGTTAACTTGAGGGAAAAGACCACCAAAAATCCAAAATTTTGCTTAAAGAGACAAATTTACCCCAAACTTTTTTTTGTGACATGAAAACCCCAAACTTTACCAACTGTGACACATTTACCACAAACTTTTTTTCTTAACACAAAAAACCCTGAACTTGTATTCGTGTGACATATTTACCCTAAACTATAGGGCATTTTCGTCTTTTACTTTTTAAAAGTTTTTTTCTTTTTTTCTTCTTCTTCTCTCTTCCCTTTGCCAACCATGGCAGAGGAAAGAGAAGAAGAAAAAAGGGGGAAAAAATAAAAGAAAATGGAAAAATAGAAAAAATAAGATGAAAATATCATTGGTGGGGTAAATGTGTCACAATTAACAAAGTTCGGGGTTTTTCATGTCACAAAAATTTTTTTGGAGTAAATTTGTCACTTTGGGAAAAATTTGGGATTTTTTGTGGCTTTTTCCCTTAACTTAAATACTCTGTGAATGATTTTTTCCAGAAAATTTCTATAATGTTACCAGGCTCGAGAACTCGATAGTGTTCCATGCTTTGGCTTGATGGACTTGGGCTAGGGTGTAAGGAGGCACAAACATGGACTTTGGCACTCGGCCTCGATAGGCCGGGCCCAGGCTCAACCTATAGATCCGGGCCTGCAGAGGTCATGGTCAAGACCCAGTGCACATACTTGGTTTTTCGACTACCCTTGCCCAAGTCACTAGCATCTCATAGTGCTTGTCTATTTAGGATTTTTTTTTTTTTCCAAACAAAGGGAAATATTTTTTCTTTGCATTTTTAGTTTTTAGTTGACATTGAAAAATATGGTTATTTTCATGGAAAATGACTTTTAAGGAAACATTTTTCATAAATGTCATGTTTTTTACGAAACCTTAAAGGTGGTTCCATTTATTTTTGACAAACATAATGGTATGTTTGTTTTAATAATAATTTCATGATTAAAGAAAATATTTTCCATGAAAATTGTTTCCAAAGAAAATGGTTAGTGTTCATTTATTTGGCAGTTTTGGGAAAGTAATTTTTTTCTTTTCAGAAGAAAACGTTGTTTTCTCCCAATTTAAGCTTGTTATTTTGAGTCCATGAAAAAGGTTTTCCCTAAATTGATTAGTTTTCCGTTATCCAAACGCTGGAAAGTTAGGCAACAATTTTCCGAAAATAGTTTCCTTCAAATAAACGGACCCTAACTTCGTCTCTGAAACTCACTTGGTAATTTTGATGACATAACTTTCCCACAACCTTTGGAATACGGTCAGATGTAGACAACAGTTTCTATGCTTGATGTAATTGCGGTGCCTGATGCCACCATGCTTTGCTAAGTTGTAGTTCTGACTAAGTTTTATTGCTAAGCAATATATTCTATAGTGATTAGTGAGATGGATGTCTTTTAATTTACTTTTGGAGTGAGGATGTGTCACCTTAATAATTCTAAACGTAAATGCTGGAAAAAAAACAACCTTAAACGTAAAAGCTGGAAAAAAAGAAGAAGAAGAAGAAGAAGAAAGAAACACCTTTCAATCATGTGAAATTTGCTTTGACTGATTGAAATCTTATCAAAGACTCCGGGGAAAATGACATTAATAGTTCCTAAACTTTGATCCAGTGTGCAATATCATCCTTAGAGGTTTAATTCATTCAGTTTGGTCTTGGAACAATTCTAAATGTTCAATGTAGTAATGTAGTAAATTTGTTGAATTAAACAAGGGAGAAAGTTACCACAAATTCCTAAACTAGTGCAAAATGTGCATTCTAGTCCTTGAACATTCATTTTATTCAATCTAGTCTCAACTTTCCATAGCAAAGTCAAATAAGTATTTCGATACTATATACAAATTTTCAAATTACTCTATTAACTATATTTTACAATACTTTTCATTTCAATCAATTTCCTAAATCAACAAAGGATATGCTATCTTTGTATTATCTTTTTGGTCTAAATATTACTCTAGTTACATTTAAGCATACTTTACTTTATGATCTCTATAATACAAAAAAGTAGAATCTCTTTGAGAGTTGTATTGGTATCGTCAAACTGTTGTTTATATAATTGAGCGGTTTGTTTGACCACAAATAAGTATGACAAATGAGGTGGGGCCTAGATCTGAGAATACCTCCTTGGGTAAATGGAGGAACATAGGGCCTTAAATCACCGTGGAGCCAACTAGAGGCGGTGGAGGACCGATCAAAATAGGCTGCCGACGATGATTGTGAATTAAACCAATTATAGGAGAATTGCAAGCTTGGTTGATTACTTAAAATCTGTTTGCCATGTCCTTGAACAAATTTTTGACCCCCAAAATTACGTCCACCTCGAGACCCTTAGAACAGGGGAGTGGGTGAAGTGGCATGACCTATCAAAGCATGATGAATAATGGATGATGATGAGGCATTTGATTTAGAGGAAATCATTCTTCCTAGATGAGGAGTCAAGACTATATTTCATCAAATAAGAGAATTGTAGGATCATTGGTGACCATGGTGATAAAGGTATCATACTTAGATGGAAGCCCATTGAGAGCTTGAATCACCAAATTATTGTTAGAGATGGAGTAATCGACTGCAATAAGGGAGTTTGTAACTGACTTCAGATGCCGAAGATAGTGATAAATGGATTGGTCAAGTTTCTTGACAACGTTCTTATAATCAATCTTTAGTCTAATTTCCTTGGCTGCACAACAATTAGTAACAAGTTTCACGTGGACACGGAAATAATCCATGAACCCAGCGAATCATTGCATATCAATATAGGCTCAAACTGAGATTTCCACAGAAGAAAATTGTGTGCATGAAGCTTGATGGACACCGTGTTTGTGATGTTGGAAACAATAAGAGACAGTGAGGTTGAGTGCACAACCGTAATATGAAAAACAATAATTGGAGTAGCAGGGAAGGGAAAAAGAGTAAATAGGTGGTAGAAGAGAAGAAAAAATTGGAGATGTATCAGACATTGATGAGATAGAAAAAGAAGTAAAAGGAAGTTTTGAGTTGGATTAGAGATGCTGAGGAATTTGATGCATTTTTCTTTCTACGATAACATGTGAATAGAGTCAAAGAGAGAATAAAGGTAGAGTACTTATGGTGGTTTGACCCTAATTAGGATTGCATGATATGTATTTACAAGAGTGATTTTTTGTAATCTTGATAAAGATAAAAATATAATCACATAAAGACCCTATATTTCATATTAGTAGTGTCCCCATAAAACATCGGTTCCATTCTAAGGATTGCTTCAAAAGAGAATAAGTGTTACGTATTGTTTATAAATGATTGATTCTATTTGTCTCATCAATGTACGGAATTACCCGACATGTCCACCTTCTTGGATGCTTGTGAATACGATTGTTTGGGCGGTGGCTGAGAAGACTGGCCCATGCCAACTGGAAAAAGAGAGACTCCTCTCATCAAATGACGTGTGTAGACAGTTTCAACTCCAACGAGATCTACATTAGATCCACTGCTCCTCAGGATAATAGCTTTTGAATTAATCGATACACACTATTTCTTGAGTCCCCCATGATGTTCATCTTGCTGCTCTTTAGGTCATCTTTGTTCCACCCAAGGATTCCCAGAAGAGTGCATGCTTGTAGCCCAATTCATGCGCCTTTTGAAGCTGCAAGTACCTGGCGGTTGAAATTAAGCAACATATGTATGGTCAGTTCTGATGTTGATATAAGAATGCATGTAACAAATTGTGTACTTCTTTGGTATGAGTGTAGCAAAGAGTATGCAGATTAGCTTGACCTCCTTCATTTTCTCACACTTCTTCATCCTGCAATATGTCAAATCAAGGGTTGATTATCTGGTAATAGCTCACATAAAACAGTGATAAGTAACAGCGAGGATATATTGGCTAAACTCGTTCCATCAATGATATCTATACAGCTTTTATAGCATTGTATAAATAAGTTTATCAGTGAGTATGCAGATGCAGTGATTCATAAAGGACAGTCGGAAAAGCAAAAGATTATTGACTGATGCAATATATGCACAGTGGAGTAGCCAGCAGATCTCAAAAGTTAACTCAGACACCCGTCCTTGGAAAAAAACACATTGCAAGATATCATCGAAATTTGAAAGGAAAAGAAGAGGGCTTCCATGTACAAAAACATGAAACTTTATACATACATTTATCCACAGATCTGAGAGAAGCTTCCAAAACAAAAGGAGTTTCTCCTTGCGGAAGCTGTCTGATGTATTTTAGGAGAAGATCACGCATATATGACCTAACTATTCCTTCCTCATAGAAGCACAAAAGATCTGAATAAAAAGCACAGAACCATCAAGATCTGGCGCTTTAGGAGGGAAAACAAGAAAATGGACGGGGCAAACACCGACAATTGCAACGTTGTGATTCAAAAGAACAGGACAAGACTAGAGATCTCTTCATCTCAGAAAGAAAAAGAGGAAAGAAAAACTAGGAAAAGAAGCATACAAGAGTGATATTGATTCGGCTCGTCTTGAAGATATTACATAGCTAATAGTAAGCACGAAACGCAGAAAGATGAGCCGGACCAATATCACGCCATGTCTACTTCTCCCGACAACCTTCACTTGCTCCTCCTCCTCTTCTTCTTCTACTTCATTAGAGAGAGAAGAGAAGCTATTTAGGGCCTGGGTTTTTCTGCTGCAGCTTCTTCCCCTTTTATAGCGTGGAAATGGAATATCATCAAGGGTTTTGACGGTCCCTCACGAAGGAATACGGACAAAGTAGAGGTTTGTAATGCGAAAATTGATCTATCAAATTAATATTTAAATACGTAGATGATCTTTCGTGCAGTAGCAAATGTCGCCCATCACTTTGATGTATTGATTGGATCAATATATATAATATATTTAGCATTACTTTTTCGAAAGTAAGATTGATTGATAAAGTACCCTTTACAAATTGATGTGATGAACTTTTGTTCGGCATTAAAATACAACTCACTTATCTAAATAGCCATACGGGGTTTTGTCAAGCCATCTTAAACCTTATTTTATGTTCCCAAGGTTTCTCTTGATTTGACTAGGCGGATGGAAGACGTAAATCAATTCCGGTCCGCTCATTAACGAATCCAACGACCAATGCCATCTAGTTTGCCACCTCTTTATTTTAAACCCTAGGGCAGGATTCTTGGAAATTTCATTGCCCTTGGCACGATGGTCATTAAGTTATAATATAGTCACAGGTTGTATATAGTACATCGATACCTACTTCATCCATTACTGACAGGGCGGTTATTATAAAATGCCAATGTCACGGTTATGGCCTACATAAGATACCCACTTCAAAGTCAATCTTCCATCCTATTGTTTGAAATTTTATTTTATTTTTGTGATAAATGTTAGGTCGTTACAGTTTTCAAGAGTCAATAATTTAATAATTACTTGGTCTAAATTAGTTGGATGAAAAAAGTATTTCTTAAAAAATAATGTAAGTGCTTCCATCGAATAATCTCATCCGTGATTTTGTTGAACTATGAATTTGCTTTTGGTTTTTTGATAAGGATCCATCTAATATGAGCAGAGATTGTCCACAAGTATGCATCTTCAAACGGCATGGACATTAATTAAAATTTCCCAAATCATCATTTACATTTAGACAAGCTAACACTATTTCTTTTAAATCTACCTTTTGCTTCTACATCCTGTTATAGCCTGAAATGAAAATGCCTTGGAAAGCGAATTTCGTCCTACTAATTACTGATATGTTGCCTCCATGAAAACGTGCTTCATTTGTAAGGAAAAAGGCAGATTAGTGGGGGAGAACAAAACCTCACGGTCCCCCCATGATTTAAGCCCCTAATTATGATTGGCAACATGTCTCGAAAGGAGTAGGAGACAAGACATAAAGCCGAAGATAGGATAAGTTAAACATAGATTTGTGCGAAGTATTGAATAATTAAGATAAAACCAGCGATCGTTAGTAATTGCTTTCTCCTCTTGCCCCATTAGTGATTTCATTTATTTTATTTATTTATTTTTGAAATTATTGTTTACAAGTGCCTGTGGAATGTTAATTGAATCGGACCGGTTAGAGTTAATCTATTTCAAGAAGTCGAAAAAAGAGTAAATAATATGGACGCATGTAAAGCTTGTCTTTTTATATTTCCAAAGTACTTCAAAACGTTGCTTAATGAGTATCTCGAAAGCTTGTCAATCAATTCATTTTAAAATACCGAATGGTGTCGCCAGTCTTAAAGTCTCTCTTGATTATCAAAAACCCTAGAGTTGTTTACAAGTCCATGTGGGATGTTAGTTGAATCCGACCGGCTAGAGTTAATCTATTTCAAGATGTCAAAAGAGAGTAAATCACAAAAACGTTTGATGTGTCATGGAATATGCATGTGTTTAAAGCCTGTCTTTTTATATTTTCCAAATACTTTGAAAGATTGCTAACAAGTATTTCGAAAGCATAGGTGAATTAATTTATTTTAAAATGATAAACGATGTCACTAGCTCTAATGTTTCTCGTGGTCATCACAAACGCTGGAGAAAATCTCGGACCCCAAATCTAAAAGGCAAAATAATCTAGCCTTTTTCCAAGCATAGGGAACCCCCAATGGATCCTCTCCTTTTTTTTTTTTTTTTTTTTCCGTTCTTTTGAATGGCTCATGAAGTAAGAATGCGAGTCAATTTGCAATGTACGGTCATCGCAGAGATTCCAAAGTAGGCCAAAGCAGGAGACATTGACATCTTTATCAATACGTGTCAAATTCCGAACCAATGGTCCCTTTGTTCTGAGTAGAGATGAAGCAGTCTCATGCTTGTTTTTAAACACGTGCCAGTTGTCTCTTTACCAGTATTTTAAAGATTAGCAGCGGAGATGAAGCTCGTTTGTTATGAGAAAATACGATGATTAATTTAGTCTTGCATATTTTAATTATATTAATTTATTTATAAATATTTTGATAATTTATCAATATTGTAGGTCTGTCAAATAATGGGTTTGATCGAAAATGGTCCAACCAAAATCGACATATTTTCATACAATATAAATATAATTACTCATATTTAACCTGACTCAACCCAACTCATATTACTAAAACATTTTTATATTTAATCAAATCTAGAAAACTTAATATCCAAACTAAGAGAAAAGTATAAAGTAAGCGAGCATAAGATCAAGTGAGGTCGAGAGAGAGTGAAGAGATAGTCATAGCAGAGGGTTGGATCTAAATAAGTCATGAACCCTATTAATGACACATTTACTGAATATAAATGAATGGTATAACAACTCATCTCATCGAATATGGATTGAGAGATTGATTTATGATGCGAGATGTGACGTTTAGAGCAAGATTGTCTAAAGTTTGATTCCTCCCATCTCATCACTTAGTGGTGATGTTTGTGGATATTCCTTTCTCATGTGTCTTGTGTCCTACAACTCCCGCCATTAACATATTCTCGGAGTTGCCAACAACATGTTCTTGGTCATTGCGCGTACAAAACACAATTCACGGCGCCCAACAATATATAATACGCAGATTCATCTAACCGAAAGATGGTTTAAGCTTGTGGAGAGACCGATCAGCATGTGAGCGCCAAGTGTCGATTCCTAAGGCCCCGTTAATAATTTATTGGTTATTGCTCATCGTTTTGCTCATTCTTCAACTCCATGTGGGTTCTCTATACACGGTTCCGTCCGATTTACACATAAACTTAGTTGTATACCTTGATCTACTGCTGGCCGAATAGCATTCCTTTCCCTTTGGTTAAGTTTGAGGGTAGGCAAGTTCGAAGGTGGGGTGGGCAAGTTCCTTCGGCTGAGATATCACCTCAACATGCTAAGGTCGGTCTTCCCCTTATATTCTCAGATTTCTTGCTTTTGTAGATTGTAATTATCCTATCCCAACCTCTGTCCATGGAGTAGAATCTTCTCTTGGTGTTAGTCCCTTCGCGGCGTGCTTTCTTTTTCTTGCCCGCTTTGGTGCTACGTTGGTTATGCCCTTATATCGCCTTGTTTGTTAGCATAGTGCTTCTCCCTACCACGTCGTATTTTAAATCAAAATGAAAACTTCCTGTGTGATAGGTGTCGATTTTTCTCAATTAGCATATGCTTCATCTACTATTGATTATAAAACATGCGAACCTAACTTCACCTAATTCTTATGGGTATGGGTTTGCTTTAGCTATGCACCACTTATCCTTTACTTCTAGAAGACCAGTTTAGGCGGATTTTGAGACAATATTCACAACCTCAACGATGTTTACACTTGACTAATAGAAGATGAGTTGATTGCTTGTAGATATCTCAGTGTTTTAAAAATGTATATCCTTTGTTAATCTGGTCTTGATTGGTTTGTTCAAGTTTCAGTTCAACACCAGTAGTCATTCGCATTATACTATCTAAGTTTAGGCCGAAGAAGGAAGGTTTAGTTTCACATCCACTCTGTTCACCCTTTCTGCCCAAAAGAGATCGGTCCAAAGGTTTTTTCCCAAGTTAGAGAACTTTCCCTATTGTCCTTCTTTCAGCCGGGCTTTATATATATATATATATATATTGTTCTGGTTAATCTTATGAATTAGTAATTGTATCAGTAGAGGGTAAGAGGCTTTATGAAGATTAAATTCCTTGATTCCTTTCTGGACCGGAACTGGATTAATTCCTCCAATTCTTGCTCTAAAAGGAAAGCAAAACTAGTCTTGGCCCAGAGAATTGAATGAAGCCTCTACTCCTATCTCAATAAGGAATGCAAGCAAGGCATCCAATCTAGTGATGTCATGAGCCCCACATTGGCTAGACCTTTGATTCACTTGTGAATAACGAAAAGAGTAGATTAAATCTATTTTCTCAAAAGACTCATTCAGACGAGGGAAAACTCTATAGATTCTGAGGGGCCTGTCTCTGATAAGGAAGTAAAGAAAAGAACATAAATTTTATGACAAATCTGATCTGTTGGCTGTTCTCTACCAATCATAAGGATATAGGGACTTTATGTTTCATCTTTGGTGTCATTGCTAGAGTAAGGGCACACGCTTCTCAGCGCTGCTTCGTATGGAATTAGCACGACCTGGTGATCAAATTTTCTTGGGGGAGATCAGCAACTTTATAATGTTTTAATAATGACTCGTGCTTTTTTAATGATATTTTTTATAATTATGATAGTGATGAGATATCAATCTGATATTTTATCTGTTCCGATTTTGATAACTGCACCTGATATAGGATTTCCACAAATAATAACCTTTCATTCTCTTTGTTGCCTATTAAGCCTAGCCTTAGTAAAAGTGGGTAATGACGCTAGGTGAACAGTCTATCTGCCCTTAAGTAGTCTTAGTCTTAGGATGCGTTTGGTAAAATTTCTATTTCCGGAAATAATTTTTTTTATAATTCTTTTTTATTTCTACTCCTCAAAACAATTTCTGAGTAAAACAATATGTTTTGTAATTGCACACAATTTCTATTCTTGAAATAGGAAAAAAAATAGGAATGCGTTTGATACGACCCACAAGTTTTTTTTTGGGAAAATCTCAAATAAGGACCCAAAGTGAGCCTGTTTTTTCAAAAAAAGATCCGAAGTGGCTGTTGTCCCAAATAAGGACTTGAAGTGGCTAACAAGTCTCAAATAAGGACTTGAACTTGCCTGCCGGCCAAAATGTTCATCGGCCGGCGAGCGTGTAACATTTCCAAAATTTTGTCCAAAAAAAATATAGATAGAAATTAACAAATCCTAAAAAACAAAACCCTCAAACTCTTCAAGTTCTTTTGACCTAAAAAAACTCTTCGCATTCTCACGTTTTTCTTCTTCTGCTCTTCATCTTCTCCATTCTTTGTCCTCTCTCGTTTGGAGCATCGTAATTTTCTGTTAATGGAACACGAATTGAAACACAACAAGAAACCCCTACCTTCGTTTCTTCACATCTTCTTCTTTTGTTTTCTGTCTTCGTTTCTTTCAAACGAAGAAGACAAATCTCGAGTAAAGCCACCTTTCGTTATTGAGACAGTCGTGTGTAACACGAGGGCCTCGATTTTTCATTATCTTTTTCTAGGTTAGCCATACACTTTGATCCACACTCCTGTTCAACCGAGGTCAGTTTCGTTCAAATTGGTGCAATCGATCCTTCGTTCGTTCAAAGTGGTTGTAACTTGTTGAAGCAACATGTTGACAAGGCGTAGGCATGTGGTGGAATATCACACAGATGGCAGCAAGGATGGTGATGGTAAAAGGAATTCTTTTGTTTTATGTTGTTCTTTTTTATGGGTAAACGGTAGTACAAGGAAAGTGCCTGCATTACCTACAAGTAAAGGGTAGATGAACTATAATATTTGCGTAAGTTCTTCAAGGTATATCTAGCAAACTCGTAGAAAGGCGAGAATGTGAAGTTTTTGCATTACCTTATTCTTCAAGGTCACTAAAACTGAATGATTTTCAGTCCCCCCAGAAACAAGTTCAATAAAAAAAGAAACAAAGGTAAATTAGTAAATTAGAGTATTCCACAAACATCTCAAACTTGAGCACAATTCGAATCCACTTCCACAGACCCAACCAACCAAGAGACAGAGAACATCTCCATCTCGAGTACCCACATCTCGGGCAAAATTCGAATCCACTTCCATGAACCCAACTGAGAGAGGGAGGGAGGGAGAGAGGGAGGGAGGGCATGTACCTTTGGAACTCAAGGAGCCAGAGATCTTGCTTCATTAACAGAGAATTTGGGTTCTCGAAACGAGAGGGGACAAATAACGTAAAAGATGAAGAGTAGAAGCAGAAGAACGTGAAAAGTTTGGGGGTTTTGTTTTTAGGGTTTGTTAATTTCTATCTATATTTTATTTGGACAAAATTGCCCATATTCCGGCCACCGGAAATGTCACACACTCGCTGACCGGTGAACATTTTGGCCAGCCAGTGAGTTCAAGTCTTTATTTGAGACTTGTTAACCACTTCGGGTCCTTATTTGGAACAACGGACACTCTGGGTTATTATTTGAGAAAGTAGGTTCACTTTGGATCCTTATTTGAGATTTTCCTTCTTCTTTTTATGACATAGAGTTTCTTTTAATTTTTGAGATTTTTTTTTTTTTTTTCTTTTCTTTTTATTTTCTTCCTAGCAAGTGGCGGGGGGCGCGACAGCGGTGAGCAACAAGCGACGAGGAAGAAAAAAAAAAAAAAAAAGAAAGAAAATGATTCATTTCTAAAAATTGTTTCCGGAAACAAAAAAAACTATTTTTTTCTACTTTTTGTTTGTGTTTTAAATCTATTCCCCGGCCGCTTTTTTATTATGAGGAATAGAAAAATTAACTGACGTACCAAATGAATTTCTATTCTTATTATATTCTGGAGAGCATAAAAAAAAGGAGTAATGTTACCGTGCAGAGCCTTACCAGCCATTCTAGAAGGGGCCAATTCCATAAAAAAGCACGAACTTTAGGTGTTGTCCCTAAATATGGCCCGAACTTTATTTTGTCTAAAAAGAAACCGAACTTTAGGTGTTGTCCCAAATCTGGCATAAACTTTATTTTGTCTAAAAAAAAAACATGAACTTTAGGTGTTGTCCCAAATCTGGCTCGAACTTTATTTTGTCTAAAAAAAAAGCACAAACTTTCCTCCTATCTGCCCTATGGGTTGACTATGAAGAGGTCCAAATTTGTTGAGGTGCAAAACGATGCTGCATTCGAGTGTTTGGAGGAAGTGTTAAATTTAAGTTTGCCCTCCAATAAGGTGAACTTTACAGATGATTCTCATGGGAAAAATAATTTAGCAGCTTCAGTTTCAAGGGATGAGGCACATAGCTAGGGCTATTAGATCAATTAACAATTGGCAAGCTGTTTTCAATGTCAGAAGTTGGGTTGGAAGCAGAAGATTACATTGCCTTAAAGCAATATATTAAAAGCGTGTGCATCTTGTAGTTAAATAGAGATGTGAAGCCTATTTGTAATAGACTTCAACATTCATCTTCAAATAGACTTTGAGTGGAAATGCCACATCGGATATATGTGGAAGGAGGGTTAACAGATGGCCAGATTTGGGACACGAGTGAAAGTTTGTACTTTTTTTTAAGACAAAATAAAGTTCGGGCCAGATTTGGGACACGAGTGAAAATTGATGCTTTTTCTTTTAGACAAAATAAAGTTCGGACCAAATTTGGGACAACACCTAAAGTTCATGTTTTTTTATGAAATTGGCCCTTCTAGAGGAGCAATTGATTCAACAATTTCTAGCTTTCCTTCTAAGCAAAGGATTCATCTAGCATCTTTAATAAAAGTAGGGTAAACTACTTAGTAAGGAGAGATGCAACAATCCATCCAGTCGAGTTAAGAGGAATGCTATGGAAGTTCTTTCGTAAGCCCCGGCCAGCTAGTGGGAAATATATCTAGTCCTTCCATCCCAAGTTTCCCTAGCCAAACAATCTCCTTGATCCGACAAGCAAATCAGGTATAGCCAAGTCAATTCGAGCAAGAAACTGAGTCTCTCTAGTTGGATAGTGGATTCGTCGATGTTAAGCACATATAGTTTTATCCGATAGGGGTAAGCCTATCTAGGAAAGCAAAGAAAAGGGCATCGTTCCATCTATCAAGATCTTATCTTTTGATAAAGCTGTTTCTAGGTGGTCTCACTCCCTTTGAGTAAGAAGATTAGGGATTCAATGGCACCAAGAGCCGATCAAATAGGTCTCCTTGATAGATTGAACGTTGCCCTTTTCTTTGCTTTCCTAAATAGGCTGAACCCTATCGGATAAAACTATATGTGCTTTACTTGGCCCTTTTCTTCAAGTTAGTTTGAAATAGGCATTTTAGGCGCAAGTCAGCTTTGAAAGGAAGTGATGGGCTAGCTATCAAGCAATCCATTAAGAAAGCGAAAAAGCCTTATAGTTAATCTCTTCTGGAAAGCTGAAATAGGTTCCTTTGCTTCACCCTTTGCAGATAGGTCCGTCCAGCTCTCCTCGTTCCTTCCACTCTTCCGGTGATAATTGGTGTAAGTATCGATCTAAACAGCAAACAAACGAGACTTGTTATCCTAATGTTCTTCTTGATGACTTAAACTTAGAAGGGCCGACAACCGATTGCAATTTCGTGAGAGTTCTACACTTTCATTAGAACTCCGGTCTATACGAATGATGTATCTGCTAGAAGGTTCGCACTAACTAGGCAATCACATTGACATGTTACCTGTCGTAATACAACATGTTCCAAAGATGGAAATTCCAGAAGTAAGCAATGTTACAGCAGTCCTCCACTTGATTAAATTTACAGCAAAAATCTATATGGCCAATACTAGCGTGTTCACGTCAATCATCGACGTTAGACTAGACGGAGTAAATCGCCATGTGGAGAACATTGAAAAAGTGTGCATTTCTCAATCACTAGTAGTATTTTCAAAAAATTAAACAAAAATTATTCACCTACTATACAAATGTCTATTCGGTTATAAATTTTTCAATTTTACTAATTTAGTTTTAAACATTTTGGTGAAATTTCAATGTAATTCTCCCGATCAATTTTTGTCGGAAATCATTGACGTGTTAGTATACCACATGAGGCAGGTGGTGATGATTGGACCAACACATCAACGATTTCTGGGGAAAATTAATTGAAAGGATTATATTAAAATTTCATGCAAAAATTTAAGACTAAATTGGCAAAATAGGAAAGTTGAGGACTGAATTGATATATGTACAATAGGTTCCAACTGATTGAATAATTTTCCCTTAGATAGTCATAAGTTTTTTACATGAAAAGTTTACTTCTTTCAATTATAAGAACTATTTATATGTTCACGTGGTTGTAAATTTTCATACAAAGAAAAAAAGGAGTTAATTTTAGGGTCTGTTTACCTGCTCTAAATCAAATGCAAAACAGGCCTTTTTTATATTTTTCTCGCCATTGTAAAAATATTATTTAATTGGAAAAAAATTGGTCATTTATTCAAAAATCAAAAGTTGGCAGACAGTAATATTTTTAACAAAGTAAAAAGTACAAATCAATTCAAATTCGCATTGCGCATGACAATAAAAATATTATAACACATTCTTTGATGTAAAAGAAATCTGCCTAAGCTACTATTGATTTGATGGATATTGAGATATTTTTTCTATAATTTTAACCTTCATACCGAATATAAGTATGACTGCCTATGGAAAAAGCTTCACATCGGCCATGTATGCAATATTCATTCGAATTAATATTTTGGTGTCATTTATTTCATGGAAAATAAATTATTTAAAAAAATATTTTCTTAAAAATAATTATTTATACCGCTTAAAATAATTGTTCGATAAAAATATTTTTATATTTATACATTTTCATACATTTTCATAATAAAAAAATCAGTTGTTTATTTTTGTGAGCAATATAAACATCGATTTTTAAGAAAATATTTTTTAAAATCTTCGTGAAATAATCGGAGTATTCACGTAAATTTGTTCTTCTTTTCGGCTTTTTCAACGCCCTTTTTGGCGGGTGCTTCGCCGTTTACGAAGCATTTCAAGTTTCGCGGTAAGAAAATGGCAGCTCACCGATTCACGCGCCTGAGAGTACAATTTTTACTGGCTACTCGCGATCCACGACCTAAAGCCAGCCACTTCATTTCACCTCGTAAGGAGAAAATACCGAAAGGCGCAGCAGCTTCGCTGGCAGAGCGAGTACGAGTTCGCGATCTACTCGCGCGGTGCGGGGTCGAAAACGGCGACACGTACGACGTTTTCGGACAGTTGGAGTGGGAGAGGAGGCACTGGAGCGAAGCCTGCCCACCTAAGAAAGCATCACCGACCTCATCATCATCATCTCTCTCTCTCTCTCTCGCACACGTACGCGCACTCTCGATCTTGACTTTTTGCCAGAAGGCCATTCGCGAGAGAGAGAGAGAGAGGAGAGAGGCTCGTGGGATCGCGGGCTCTGGGTCGATGGAGGGATTGCCGGAGGAGCTCTGTTCCAAGATATTCTGCCTGCTGGATCACCAGAACCTCGCCGCTGCTCTCCAAGGTCGGTCGAATTCCCCGTTCTGTCGCGTCCAAGTTCGAAATTTTGAATTCGAGGGGCGTTTGGGAATGTCTGATCTGAGTTGGGTTCTTGCTGGTTCTTCGTGAATCTGGGTTCTTCGCTGTGTTGACTTGCCACTGGAATTCTAGCGGACTGAATCGAGATTCGTCTTTTATCATCAATTTGCTGAATTTCGATTAAGATTCCGATAGGGTGGGGGGTGGCATAAGTTCGTTGTTCGAGCTGAGCGCTTTTCGAAGGCTTGATTGGTTGATGAGGAGCTCGCTGCTCGTCAATTCGGTTGAGGTGATTAAAGAAGGACGGCGATTTTATGTTTACAACCTGAGACGGTTGGTCTAACTTCAGTGAGATTTGATTGTTGTCACGAATTTAATGACAGGAAGATATAACTCGTGGTTGCAAAATAGTTTGGTTGTGAATTTGATCTGCCTGAGAGGAAAACGGTCCATTTCAGTGTGGTCGATTCGTTTTTTATCGACTCTATAATTTATACCAAATAAAGCTTTTGATGTTTCCCTTTACGTCTGAAATGTTTTGATATTGTTCCGGAGTCCAATTCAAAATTGTTCTTTCTTCTGTAAGGAGAACGAGTGTGACTGTCTTATGCTTGATAAAATTTGCTTGGAGTGTGCTTGATTTTGCGGATGATAGATGATTGTAGATGCATCCATAGAGGCAGCATTTATCGTTTCAAAGTAGATGTCGAAATAATCAAATTTTTGTGATGAATTCTCTAGCTCGAATACAGAAACATTAAGATGCATTGCGTATCTGTTGCTGGACATGATCTATCACAACAGTGATGTAGGAAGATGGATTTAGATGAACAATTTGCACTCACTGAAAAAGTGGCTATCTACTGACGTCGGTGTATATATTCTAATTTATGGTGGGATGAATGCAAATGGACTAGCTTTTGATAATCAAGGGGCAAATGAGATTCTAAACAAGAATATATAGTTTTACTTTTAAAAGTTCAGTTAAGATGATGAAATTGGTGATTAACAGTTTGCAGAAAATGGAAAGTCATGGCCTCAGCCGACGCCCTTTGGAGTAACTTGTTCAGGGAGAGATGGGGTGAAGATCGTGCTGCCTTCTATGAGCCCACCGACTCGAAGTCCTGGAAAGAGGTGTATGAGGTGCAGGACCGTTGTGACCGTGTTGGACTGTAAGTTTGATCTTTCTGATTTGTATGGCGATCTTTTCGCTTCATTTTTTTTTTTTTTTATCCATGCACCCCCAAAAATCATTTCTGTGATGAAAATTACCCATATTAGTCATTGGAGGTAGTTCGTTTCCACCATGTAGAGTTGCTAACAGAAAAAGGCTCTCCAAAAGATCTGCTTCATATGGTGGCAATGAGTACCAACTCCATTCATGATTTCAGGGGACTGAAGATAATCAGGGAAGGCGGTGAATACTTTATCATTCATCAAGGTGAAATTCAACGTCATCTAGGTTCAAGGACACCTTGCCCGCCAGGTTCTAAAAGACATCAAAATGGGGAAGAATTGACGCATGAGGAGGCATCTAGTCGATGCCAAGGTATTCTTGACAATATCCTGTTCTTCATTGGGGACTTGGAAGTGGCTTCCAAGGATGCAAAACGTCGCCGGGTGCTATAATAGCATTTATGTTCATTTGTTTATGACATCATCCTGTTTATTGTATGTAAGCCTTGATGTAGAATCCACTAACTTTGATTTATAAGCGAGGAGGGCGTCTTGTGTTGCGTATTCATTGCCTGATGTAGAAAGGCCTACGTAGATATGTGTTTACCTTGCATTTCATTTCAAACAGACTGATTTTATTGATTCTAGCTCATTCTGTATTTTAGAAAAATGGTTCTTTGAGGAACTTCAACCTTTTTCCAATCCTGGTTCCATCAATTGACCCTCATGATTTATAAGCTACTTGAGCAGTCATCCGCAAAAAGTGATAAGAGGTAATTAAGAATGAATGACATTGTGATTTAAGGATTGTGGTGAAAATAAACTTGGTAGTAAAAATATGCACAACTCAGACTTGATAATGTATCTAATGTATCGTATATAGGGTGTCACTAGTCAATGTTTTAGAATTCAAAGAACAGATTTCCTTGTTTCAATGAGGATACTGAAATGATATTGGCTTGAATCCCCATAATATAGTAGGACTGATCGGGCCAAGGATTTTAGCTCATACGAACGACATGTATCAGTATAATTAGGGACTCTGGAATCAGTATTTCCTGAAGTAAATTACCAATTTCGGTCAGATTATTCTAGACTAGACTACTCCAGCTGAAACTCAAGAAAAGGAATCGATTCGGTTCAGTCTACACACACCTGCTTCTGCCTAGTTTGATCTGTCCACGGATCAGGAAGAATATTTTCGATTCAACTCGGTTCAGCACTTAAAGCGTCTTCGCTAGTTGACAACATTACAGCTGCATAAAGTCAACAAAAGGAAAGGAAAGTTAAATTTATGCAACAAAAACGCGTGAAACTTGACACATTTTCCTAGGGAATAAGCGATGGCCCGACCATAAGATCTCTGTATGAATGTAGTGATTATAAAACTCTTGACGAGCCAATGTGATTTCATGTCCGAAAGAAAGAACAAGTAAAAGATACATTTAGATATGCGTAGCAACAACAGATAACACTTTTAGGCTGAGAAACAAAAGAATGACAAATGGAACTACATAACTGGAGTCTCCTTTTAGAGAGGGAAAAACCAAAAGAAAAATGAAAAGCTAAGTAGATTTAATTGTAATCTAGTCTTGCAATCCATTGCCCACTGGAATAAGGTCAATAGCCATATAAAGATTTCGAGTGTTCCCCATCTTCTCATCTCCTTTTTTTTTCTTCTGCTTTATCTCCATATCTTCTAATCTTCATACAAAAAGAAAAGCTCAATACAACCGCTATCCAGCACAAACTGCGATGTTGTGCGCAGTTGAATAACTTGCTGTTTTGCAACTTTCAGAGAATTTCCCGTAATCGTCAGCACAAACAATAATCATATATTCAATGGCTCATTTTCTGGGTCCCTTTCCTTCACCAGGTCCCTGTCTTCTGTCTCTGTTGACAACAAGTACTTCCAAGTCATTGAAAGCAGAAAAAAGACGGGACATGAACGAGAAACAGACTGAAATACTACATTTTTAGGGATCCAAGTTCAGATGCATGCACATGTGATTCTAGACCGGAGGCAAAGATTTTACTCACTTGGCTTCTCTGCAATAACCAAAAGCCGCCTCTGCAAGAGGGAAGCCACAAAGAGGAAAATAGAGCACATGCCGAACATCACAGTGATGGGGAAAGCATCGACCTTCAAACACAATTCATGAGAACTTTCAGTTAGGCAGGCAGAAATGTTTCTGGGAGGGGCAACACTACCAGATAGATCAACATGCATTGGCCTCAGATTTCGGTAGTTCACTGATCTTGATTAAATAAAGCCAGCAACTTACATTGTACAGCACCACGCAGACAAAGATATTAAGAGGAATCCTAAAGAAGTTCATGATGGTGCTTCTGGCCTCCTCTGGGATATACTGGGACCTCATCTTCATGATGGATGGCCAGAAAATGCCAACACAAGCCTCAAAGGTGCAAAATCCAAGAAGCTGGAGACAACCTGAAAATGAAATGCCTCCGCCTTTGACCTTAGAAGGCGTCACCAACATCTGCTCCAAATCAACAAAGTCAAAATGGGAGCATGTCTCCACGTACAAACGCAGACATGAACACACAAAAAGCTGTCACAAGAATTGCACAAGAACAGGCACATGCTTGTGCATGCTCAGAGAGAGAGAGAGAGAATTACAGTGGTTAAGATGGGGAGCAGGAGAGCAGCAGCAGATATAACAAAAACAATCTGCATGTAACTTTCAACTCTGGGTGATGAGCGGGCCATCAATCGGGAGGCAAGAGAGCTACCCAGCATGGAAGCCAACATGAAGGTAGCAAAAATGAAACCATGGGGAATCTCCTCACCATTTGGGCTCAAAGCAGGAGTCCACAGAAATACAAATGTATACATTGAACCTTCAAAAAGGGATTGGATTGCACCCAGCAAAGCAATTTTTTCATCTGACCATAAAACAGAATTTCAAGGTTAAAAAAGGAAAAAACAGATCAGTGGAGTGCAATATAAGCAAGTGAAGAATATTAGAAACCAAAATGTATACAGAGATGATAACTATGAGCATTGCATGTGTCAATATGGCAATCTATATACTAATAACTGGTTTTTGAGAGAGAGAGAGAACCACAGAAAGATATCTGAGATTCATTGAAAAAGTAAGATCAGGAATCTACCAGAAGCAATGGCTGTAGCTGCCCCCTTGAATTGAGTGAGCAAGTCCTTATTCTCTGAAGGATCTCCATAATTCTCAGTCCAAGAAGATAATATAATTGCCATACCAATGGCTAAAAAGCATGAAGCAGCATCGAAGGGTGCCACAGGCCCAAGGGAAAGTGTATCAACAAGTATATTTCCAAATAACCCAGATATGATAGCGACAAGGCCATTGCCAAGAAAAATTGCCTTCGAGAATGTTATAGACAGCCATTGTTGTTCAAAACCCCTCTGCATAGATTGTGTGAGAGGACATAAGTATGAGAAATCTTTAATTCCTCTAAGCCAGTAATAAGGATAACTACAGGAAAAAAACTGCATCATCTCATCAATATTATATTCAGGAGAATCGACTCAGAATGTTTGGACATCCGAAACCTCAGGAGCAAACTCTCAAGGGTGGAATGGATCGGGCTATAAATGGAGACTGCTAGAGAAATATTGTGAACTCACGATCTCATCCTCCCACCAAAGGCATATGTTTACCAAATAGATGCAAATACATGGAAAGGTTTCAAATTAACATATGTATTCTTAACTTTTGGAACTTCTTACCTCTTCACACAAACCTTGACCCAGACAAGACAGTAAATGCAGAGTATCTATAGCATGTTTGACAGAGAATGTGTTAAATCTAAAGAGAAACTACGAAAACAAGGAAGTTCAAGTTTAGATAAAACCGAATAATGTGCTTTATTCTACTTGACCCAAATGATTCAAAGGGCAACAAAGTCCAGTTCATTTGACCTAATGTTTCCCCGAAACTTCACTATTAGTACAGGAAAATGGAGAAACTACGTTCTCTTCTCATCAAATGAAAATAGACTTCCCCGTAAGCCATCTAAGGAAGGCATGAAGATAATAGCTTGCTACTGCATTTACTCCTTAAAGATTAGGAGTTACAGGGTTAAAAGTTTCAAAATGCAGAATAACCATCAATGGGGAGAACTGGAATTCAGAGACAGAAGTCTCCCAACGATCAATTTTCATGCATCTTCATTATCCAACAAAGAAGAAATTTGTCCAGCTTTGCAATAATTTTTCAGCTTTACATTTAATTCAATCATCTGAGGAAAACCAAATGAAAGAAAAGTATGGGAATAGCAGCCATCTCTTACCTTATTGTGTTCAGCAACAAGCCAGGACTCAAATGCTGAGAACAATAAAGAAGTGGCAATACCTCCTAATATACGGCCCAACATCAGAACTTTGTAGTGAGGAGAATGCTTGGTAATGCAGCTCAGTATGTAAGTGATACAATAAGTCACGCAAGCCCTCTTCCGACCCCTGATTAAGCGCAAAAGGATCAGTCGACCACAAAGAATTTCCTGAACAGTGGAAAGGTATGCAAAAACAGCAGATAGCAGAAGCCTCACTGTTTGTCTGCCAGGGATCCGACGATTGTCCCAAACAACATGGAGGAGCCAAAGCCAGCAATAAAGAGTTGTCCTATATCTCCTTTTCCATAGCCATACTGACTGTATAGGTAGTAGACATAAGGGCCCTGCAGCCAATCACCGGCTTTCACCATGAAGAGAAAAAACCGTCAGATGAAGAGTTGCAAAGCATCTCAACTTCCACAAATTACATTTTCTCTGCAGAGTTGGCCAAATAAACAGCTGATCTCAAAGTTAAACTAGAGATCCGTCTCAATGGTCTCGTGAAATTATGCATTCTCTTTACGGCTTACCAAACAAAGGTATGAAATGTCCAACGATTTAGATGCCCCTAGAGCCGAAACATGGTCGGGGAGAACGCATTGACATCAAACAACGACAATTAAACAGAACCTACATTTCCTATCACAACAGTACGCAGCATACGAACACCATGGACAAAAAAAAAGCGAAATTGATCGATAACGCAATCGAGCCGTAGTCCTACGCAATCAAGCATCACAAACGACAGCAGATCCTGACATTCCTTCGAATCTAAGAGCTCCGACCTGCAAATGGATCTGCATTTCCACACAAACATTTACAACAGAAGCCAAACCTCCACAGTCCACACACAAGCACCTAAACATCAACGCAACCCGCAGATCCACTCCGCACGCGGGCACCCGGGACACACGGAAGGACAACATCAGATCGCGCGCCGCGGACACCGACGCGACGCCTCGAATGCGGATCGCCGGCGCCGGCATTCTCGCCGGACGCCGGATCTCGACAGGGAGATCCCCGGGCGACGGCATCAGATCCAAGCGAGAAACGAAAGGAAAAACGAAGGGCGAGGCGGGGGCGGGGGGGGGGGGATTTACCCATCATGAGGGAGTAGACGAGGAGGTAGTTGTTCTTGAAGGAACTGAAGGCGGAGGTGGTGCTGATCCGGTCCTTGTTGCTCTTGCTGAGCTCGACGGCGGCCACGACGGCGGCGAGGGCGCCGAACACCACGAAGTAGAACGCCTCCATCGCCTCCTCCGAGATCGCGATTCGGATTCTCGAGAGATGGAAAGGGAGAGGGAGAGAGAGAGAGGGAGTGAGGGGAAGCTTTGCGAGTGAGATTTATTAGAAGCTAACGTCCGAAAAGGAGAACGGATGATTATATAGAAGGGGAAGAAGACGACGCGGGTGGGAGGGGCGGGGATCCGGTGCTTCGCGGCCTAGTGAGGTTGACCACCGGGGTTGGCGGGAGGGCACGGAAATCGGTGGGGGAATCAGGATCCGATCAATGGAGCCCCCGGTGGAGACGCGGTTTCTCTCGGTTTGCCGGTAATGGGAAGCCATCCCCTCTCCCCGGTCGGGCCAATGGGGAAGGGGACACGTGGCGAGATCTGAGCCCGGGATCCGTGTCGATCCGGTGTGTCGGTGGTGCCTCTGGGGTCGCATCGCAAAACGCTCTCGCTTTCCACTCGCTCGCTACTTTTTATCGCCCCCCAGCTAAAGCTGCCGAACGTACCAATTGCCTTCGAGCCGCAACTCTCGTCGCTCGCTTAGCGCACACGCCTGGCGAGGATGAGAAGAAGGGTGATATCTGAGCAAGTTTTTACTGGACCATCCCGATCCGATTCGAATTTTTTTGCTCGGGTCTTAGTGAAGAAGTTATCGCATTCATGTGCATCGCCGTACGAGGTCAAAGCTGCCGGTGATCGCGGAGGATGAGAACGGATCGATACGTCGGAGCTCTGAAAACCCCGGCAGGTCGAACCCTCCGATACCATCGGCCCAACAAAGGGAATTTCCAAGGCCCTGTCATTCGATTTGGATGATGGAACTACTTACCACCACGACCGCTCCGGTCTAAGAAGCTACTCGAATGCCACCAGCGGCGTGCCTTACAATAGTCTTTTGCTTCGCATTTATCTTGTTGATGCAAGTATTCGATCCGGAAAAATATCGCATTTTGGTAGCACAAGGTTGTCCTGATTTGGTGGGATCATTTCGTCCATTTTCGTCACTGCGATTCGAATGCTTGGCTTCATCCGGCGAATCTATCCTCCGCTTTCAATGAGCAATCTCCTTCACGAGTTGACGGCACATAGACCGCCCAACAAGAATCGAAAAGGACTTAAAGGAGGAGACATCGCTGGCCCCAAAATGAGAACTGGCATGAAATGGTCCAAATTTGGCTAGTACCGACACGCATTAATACATAGGATTACAAGAAAATTGAGTTAATTGCGCCCTCATATTTAAATCCGAAGCCTGTTGTGTATGACGTGAAATGTGGATTTACTTCCCCATGTAGTCATCAAGAACTGGTCCCCTACCACTCATCTTCAAACTGATTAAAATAGAGAGAACAAGAGAAAAAATGGGCGATGATGCCGAATGAGACAAGTGTAATGTTTTCCAGAAGGAAATATGATTTCACGCATCCGGTGCTGAGTAGTAAAGCAGACGAAAAGATATTAGAGGACAGATTCTACAAACAAGAGGAGGCTAAGATGGATAAGGACCCCTTCAAGAATCCTGCGAATCCGGTCGGAGGTTCATGATCTGCGAGAGGACCAGCCTCGATAGCTCGTTCATGGCAGCTTGAACCTGATAATCGTCGGACTCGCCATTCCTTGGCCAACTGGGTGACTCTGCACTCAACCTGGTGTATTCGCTGGCTGCAAGATTGGTCTTTTTCGATGTCCTGAGAACTTTCTCCAAATCAGCCTGTGATAAGGGCCTTGGTGTCTGGAAAAATACACATCAATATAAACCGCTTCAGTCCATATCGAGATAGGAACATCATCACAGACATAAATAAAACTGTAAAACTAGCACCAAACAAGTCAGGACAAATATTCCAAATGCTCATCACAGAATTCTGCATTTAATGCAGTCACTATAGGAAACTAATCGCCATGATCCTGAAGCACATTTCATGTCATCGTCGGGGCAGCTACAAATGTTCTGGCACATTTATTATAAAACTACACAACTCCACAGGCAACACCAAGAATCCGCCCGGTACCAAGGAGTTTTCCAATTGAAGATACACACTGTTGTTCCCTTCAGAAACTTAAACCTTCAAAATAATGAGTCTAAGAGAGTCCAAAATGCAACTTCACTATTGAAAAGAGTACTCACTTGAGCAGGCTTTCCCTTCTTCTCTTCATCTAACAGATCCCTAATTGGAAAATAAGCCGCCTTCTTGCAGAGCTCAAGCAGATCTGAGCCCGTATACCCTTCACACAAGCTGGCAAGGTGGTCAAAATCAATGTTCTGTTCAACTTTCTCACCCTTCAAGATCACCTTCAGTATCTCAGCCCTCTCCCTGCGATCAGGCATACCAATCTCAAAAGCTTGAGGAAGACGGCGAAGTATTGCTTCATCAAGTTCAGATGGACGATTAGTTGCAGCAAGAACCATAACCCGAGCATTTTCTGTAAAGAGAGTACAAAATCATCAGAACCAAAACTTACTGCTCAAATTGACCAGAGGAACGAGCTCATGACATAGCAGCAGCCATGTCTAGTATACTAGCATCCGCTGCTAATGTTTTATGTCTGCACGAGCACATGTGGGCGTGTGAGGGAGAGAGACGGAGGGGGGAGAGAACTCACGATCTGTCGTGAAACCATCCCATAAGGCCATGAATTCAGTCTTCATGTTCGTTAATGCCTCATGATCAGTAGTTTTACGCTGGCCCAAGAAACTATCGACTTCATCAATGAATATGATAGCAGGCTGCAGTTTGTAAGCCAAGCTAAACACGGCAGCCACTGCAAAGTATCAACATCGTATGTTAAAAATCAAAGCACCAGAGTCTGCACTCTGAATATAAGATGAAAGTAAAATTTAAAGATTCCCTCTGATTAGCAACATTAAAAACCTAGAGTATTGAACTCATGACAATTCTCACCTACTATATAACTCCATGAATAATAAATAAAGCAGTTTTAACAGCTAGCCTCATCTCTAAAGAACAAGAAAGAAGAATATTTTCTAAAAGTTACCACCAATACCCCCCATGCCCCCATGAAAAACCCAGTGTGCTGCATGCCATTGAGAAATGATAAAGAAATTATGTTATATCCAAGAAGATTTGCAGAATTAATTAAACCAGATGCCCCAATGTATTAAAAGCCACTAAAAAACCAATACCAGTGCCAAAGCTTTAGCGTCTGATGCAGTTCAGTCTGTGGTATAAGTTTTTTGTTTCTATTAGGGCCAACACATTCAAACAAGTGGCCACTGACCAGCCACAATGAATGAATAGTATTTACCTAAATTATGCCTCGCCTGATTTCTGTGACCAACTTCACTGCTTAATCGTATGTGACTCTTCTAGCCAAAAACTCTATTTAAATTCCAATAAAACGATTTCTAATCATCTAAGATATATTCACTCCGTGCATTCATCTCAGCTGTCACGGTAAAAAAAGCGAAAACAGACATGCAAACTCACCCAGCTTTTGCGCATCTCCAAACCATTTGCTCATCAAGTTTGATATCCTCACATTGATAAAAACAGCTTCAGACTCTTTTGCTATCGCCTTGGCAAGCATGGTCTTTCCAGTACCAGGTGGTCCATAGAGCAAAACACCTTTTTGGGGACCAAGAAGTTTTCCATGTGAGAAGAGATCAGGTCTTCGAAGCGGAAGAATAACCAATTCAAAAAGAGCTTGTTTAATGGCTTCCAATCCTCCAATAGAGTCAAATTCCACATCAATATGGTCAGGATTTATGACGTCACATGCTATCACATCCTGAAATTTTAGAGAAGAAAAATTAGAAAATGAACAAATACAAAATTGACATTTGAAGGTCCGGAAACCTTCATAAGAGAAGAACACTTTTCACAGAACAAGCTATTGACGGCAGCTTGCCAAGTAAGCTGGGAGATGAATGATCACTGACCAAACAACAAGATAACAGAAAACACGCTTAGCCCCACTCTATATACATAACATATTATCAGTTAACAAACTAGTCAAAACCAGTCTGAAATAATTTTGATAGGAATCTGATCGGCATTCACCCTAATCTTAGTACATGTTCAAAATCCTCCTTCACCACTTATGAAATTTCAACCACTTTGTAAGGCATTCCCAATAGCTTCAATAACAAATTCAGGCATTCAAGAAAGGTCTCTACATCCAAGATGTCACGAGACCATCAATAGTGACAAAACCTCACAAAAATGAGACGATGATGGAGGGTATCATCGCACAGATAGAACCTTAGCATAAAAAATGAGAACGACAACTGGGAGGATGGCACTTATCCCTCAACTCCTGTCCCACCTTCCATATGAGGCTCCTTAGTCCACTTAACCAATGCAACGCTATTATAGACAGGAGCTATTAATGTCAAGATATACAAATCTCACTCACATCAAGCAAAATGAGTATCTTAGAAAACATATGTGCTCAACCAAGTATCACACTATACCATGCCAGAATTTCTGCCCTTTGGGCAAAGAATTCTATACATCGACCGTACAAAGAATCACAGTAGAAGTACCGTTAGGGCTTGGGCAGAGCAATATAGATAATGAGATTAGGGAATCCTATCAAACCCCGAACGAATTATGGAACAAGCATGTTGCTGGTGGCAAGCAATTCAATTCATCTCATCTCAGTCACAAACTCATAACAACTCCCAAATTCTCCCACATAGGCACATCAAACACTGCATAATCCACCATCCAAATCAAAAAAATCCAAGCTTAGAGCACGCCACCCAATCCTCCAATCCCCAAAACCCGCGCGCAGGGCGATACGATCCCGACGAAACAGAAATTTAGGAGAGCCTAACCTCGTACGGATTGGTCTGGATGAGAGGGCGACCGAGCCGCTTGGCGATTTCCTTCTTGTGCTCGAGAGCCTTCTTGGAGGCCTCGCGGTTCGGGTCGAGGTGGCGGAGCCCCGCGAACATGACGAGGCAGCTGAGGGCCGCGCTGGCCGCGTACAGCACCAGCTTCTCCAGGAACCTCGCCTCCGAGCCTTCCATGTCCGGGGGGTCCTCGCTCGGCGGGCGACGCTCGCCGACGTTGAGGGGGAGCCCGCAGAGGCCCTGCTTCTCCTCCGCGTGCGGCGTCCGCGATCCCCGGAACTCGCGCGAATCAAATCGGCGGCGGCGGTGGCGGTGGCGGTGGCGGTGGCGGGGCGGGAGGGTTCGGAATCCGGAGAAGAAGAAGACGAGACGAGTCGACGGTCGAGGATAGGGAGGAGGGATGAAGGAAGAAGAGAGGGTTTCCAGGAGAAGAGGAGAAGTCGCGGGGACTCGCGGGAGGGCCCATAGTGGCAGTTTTGGTAAATACCGGTTGATCCGTTTACCTTTGGGCTCTCTCAAGCCTGTCTCATCTTTTGGTCGGGTCGGGTCGGGTCCTAGCATCGGGCCCGGTCCTTTAGATTCTGCTCGTCAACATTGTCTTGCATAAAATATATAAGGATGATTCAATTCATCATTTGCGGTCACGGCTTTATCAAATTCAAAATCTCATGATTGGAGATATCCAATTCGATGTTAGCTTGCGAGAGCCTTGAAGATATAAAGAGTTTATTGAAATGCATATTATGTGCGTTGAAATATCTCACATTATTTGACAATGTGGTTCACTAATTTATATGCTCTCCTCATACATGCAGTCTCTCTCCATGTTAACTTTTAGGACATTAGCGGTGGTTTTACAAAAATTTCTAATGATATTATAGGTTGAAGATCTTGAGTTGAAATCTTTTGAAGCCCATTATTTACGTCCCCATCATGCATCTCCACACTTAGTATTAAGCCAAAGTCCAGCCTAAGCATGGATACGTTCATTTCGTAGAAAATGAGTAATTCTAAAAATATTTTTCGAAAAATAATCGCTTATATCATTTATAAAAATAAATGAATCAACAAATTTTCATCACTCACAAAATTCAACGTAAATTATTATCAATGATGAAAACATTTTATGCCGACTACTTTTTTAAAATTATATAAATAATTGTTTTTTCAAAAAAAATTCAAAATTATTCATTTTTCTGCTAAATGAATGCACAAAGGCCTTCATTTAATAACTTGAAACATATGGTAATAGTATCACTATTCTGTAGATATTGCCATTGTTAGTGGTGCGTTCCATTCATAAAATGGGAATTTCAAAAGCACATTGTTGCTTTCTGCCAAAAACTAGCAAATGTTGACATGCATTTTTTTATTTTTATAGATTTCATGACGTTACAATGGCATGTTGTGAATCGGGATAATTACTAAGATAACCATAAACCTATTGCGTACTAATTCAATCCTAAACATTTCATTTTTATCCAATCAAGTTCTAAAATTTTAACAATTTACCAATGTAATTCATTAACCAATTTTGATCAGAAACTGTTGAAGTTAACGTTAATTGTCATACGTGACATAATCAACACTGACATTGACAATATTTTAATAATTTTTAATTTCTTTGTTTTTTTTCCTTTTCTTTTCACTCATCGCTAGTCATGGGCCACAAACAAGGGTTGGCCTTATTTGGGCAAGGCCTCCTCACCAGATCTAGCAAGGCCTACCCTTACCTAGGCCAAAGTAACCTCGCTAGCCTTGCCCTTGCCTAGAGCCGCCCTTGCCCTCACCTAAAGAATGAAGGGAAAATTCCAAAGAAGGGTCTAAAATGCTATCATTTTTTTAAATAAAAACTTGAAACTGATATTATTTCAAATAATGACCCAAAGTGCTATAATTTTCTCAAATAAGAGTCTGAAGTGAATTTTCTTTCAAGTAAGAGCTTGAAGTAGTCATATTAGTCTCAAAGTATAACTTGAACTTCATGTTCCGTAAGGGCAATTTCGTCTTCTAATTTTTTTCCTTTTTTTCTTTCTCTTTCTTTTTTTTGTCTTTCCAAGAGAAACAAACTTAAAAAAAAATTAAAACTCAAAAAAAAAAAAAGACATGCACACAAACACACTCGGCAAGGAGGGCTCCCACCCTCTTGTGGCCACTACCTTATCGCCAATGGGGCGGCAAGATTGTTGGCGCTTGGGTGAGGGCCAAAGGTAATGGTTAACAAGCCCTCACTAGAAACGAGAGAGGGGAGGCCTACCAAATCTAGGCGAAAGTCGCCCGCCCTCACCCCGGCTGATGTGGACATCGAGCCATATCGAGGAGGAGGTGCTAGGGACCCATTGTTTATTCCTATTGGTTCAATTACTCGAGCGCGGGCCAAGCAATTTAGGTAAGCTGTTGGCGTCATGGTTCGTGATCTTTGGCGTGGAGATAACCTTGGATCAAATCTTGAAGAATCTTGGAAATCTTGGCGTAATCTTTGGCGTGGAGATGACCTTAGATCAAATCTTGAAAAATCTTGGAAATCTTGGCGCAATTTGATTATCTGGTCACCAAATATTTGACCAAGTCAAAAACAATTATCTTCTTGTTTAAATATTTTCTAGATAATGACGCATTAGATATCTAGGGCTGGTTTTAGGGTTTGTGTGGCAACTAGAAGACCTTTATAAAGGACCGGCCGACTTTCTTAGATATATATTTATTTTTTGAGGAAAAGAATTGAGATGTTCTCTTCTATTGCTCTTTTGAGGACTTGACCTTATCAAGATTCTCTTGTGGCGGTCGATTCGACTTATCGAGCGAGATAGCGAATTCTTTCGGTTGTGGCGTCTATAACGTTGGTTGGTTGACACACGTTCGTCAACAGGTCATGTTCATACCGAGGTTGCCAATCACATGTTTGATTGTAGGTCGAGGTTCGCAATTCGCACCATCCGGGCCTTCGTAGAACGATCTTTCCACAACGATTCACATCACTGACGACCCTTGCCCAAATCTAGGAGAAGGCTACCCTCTCCAGTCTTTGTTAAGAGCTCGCTAGCTCTCACCTTTAGTCAGTGAGGGTCACCGGCCCTTGCCCAAGTGTTGGCGCGGGCAAGGGTGTCGCCATCGCTATTACCCCACCGACGATGGGGCAGTGTATTTTTTTTTTTTAAGTTTTTAAATTGTGTTTGGAGGAAAATATGTCTAATAGGCTAGAATTTTTTGCCAATCGGCAAAACTAAGCCATTCTTTAAGACTAATATGATAACTTCTAATCCTTATTTGAAATAAGGTATACTTTAGGTCCTTGTTTGAAAAAATGACGGTACTTCAGACTTTTATTTGGAATTTTCCTGAGAAAAAATTCAGAAATTTTTTCAAAAGTTTCAAAAAATTATCCATGTCGGCACTAACCTTGTCACATATAACAATCGCAATCTACATCAGTAATTTCTAGTTGGGATGAACTATATTGGAAAATCGATAAAAGGTATTGAACTATGTTTGCCAAATTGAAATGTTAATAATTGAATTGACATAATCACAATAGGTTTAAGACTTTTTGTAATTTTCCCTAGTAAACATGATAACGACGTCATAAATAGAACTCGTCCTTGACTTGAGATATTGATGAGGTGGATATCAAGTATATACAATGTAAATTTGGATATTTTTCAATTACGACAATTTAACCATCGTGGTTTACCCTAATGACCACCCTTTCTATATGGGAAAGAGAAGGTGGAGGGTTTGAATCCTTACATTCTCAAAGGGATTGGGGTAGAGACAATTTAGCTTCAAGTGTATGTTTCAACTTTGCAACGAGGCAGAGTAAAAATTTGAGAGTGAGAGTTACAATAAAAGTATAATAGGACCGACAAAAATAAATTAGTTGCGATTGTCTATCGTGAATAAGGATAAGATGTAGTCTAGTCATGATGCCCTGCGAATGTCTTCGATATCCCATCATAAAAAAATACTTAACATCTCAAATATTATTTTGTTAATAATGAAAATTACAGAGGTTTGTACGTAATCAAGAATATGACGCGATAAAAAAATCACCAAATTTGATTTTTCGCAGGGTTGGACGCCCTATTCGCAGGCGAATCGGGTGTCCATATGCTAAGGCACTGTTTGGTAACCATCCAAACAAATCTTTTGATTCTCGATTTTTTGTTCCCAAAATCGCCTTGGGATGAGAATCGCGTTTGGTAAAATTTTTGTTCCTAGGACCAAATTTGTTCTCGAGAACAGATTGAGAAGAGAATCAAGAATAAAAAAAAAAAAAGTTGGTTATTGTTCTAACAAAATTGAGAATCAAAACTACTGTTCTTCTATTTTCTTATTCTTCATCGACCGGCATCCCGTGACCGCCGCCTCGCCACCGCATACCGCCGCCCCCGCCGCCGCCGGCCGTCGGAATCGTTCCAGCCGAGCTCGCGGGAGGCTCGCCGGGCCGGGCGAGGTCCGGCGAGCTCGCCGGGCCGGGCAAGGCCCACCTAGCCCCTGGCGAGGCTCTCCCGCCCGTCGGTGGCCAGGCGGGCCTCGCCCAGCTGCCGGCGAGGCTCAGCCGACAAGGGCTAGCCTCGCCGAGGGCCGGCCACGCTCTGGTGAGGTCGCCGGCCTGAAGAAGAAGAAGAATAGGAGAAAAAAAGGAAAAAAGGAAAAAAGGAAAAATTATAAAAATTATTTAAAAATTAAATAAATTGATTTGGAACAATCAATCGAACACGTTACCAAACGCAATTCTATTCCAAAATCGAAATTTTGTAGAGCTTACCAAACGCGTTTTTTTACTCGTAATCGCCTTAAATAAAATAAAAATAATCATTTCTCGTCGAATCATTCCCGAAAATAAATCGTTATCAAACGCGCCCTAAGCGAGCAAAGAATCATAATTTTGTCCTTTTGGGGTCAGATGGAGCATCATATATTATTTATTTATTTGGGGGGGTTAGACAAAGCATCATAATTTATGAAGTCCATTTTCTAGCGCGATCGGTGGACGTCCAATTCCAACCTCATGGGGAAACTCCCCGCAACTAGATCGAACTAACGGCCAGGATCCTTTTGTCCCGCTCTAGCGGCCGACACCCTGTGCGGCTACGATGCGATTCCTCGTCCAGACAGGAAGACTTTTCAAGCACTACGGCCGCATTTATTCTTTCTTATTTCGAAAAGAACGTGTCACGGGCGCAAGGCAAGGAGCGATTCCGTCACGTCTTCTCCCAGGAAGAAAATATTCGTCTTCCGTTCCGGCTTTCCCTCTTTGTCTCTTCCACCGGAACGTCCTCCTCCTCCTTACTGCATTTTCATCTTCATCCGTTGACGCAGCGGTCCTGCCGTCCAGGCTCGTCGGTCATTTCCTCGGCTTCGCCGGCTACATTGAGCAGGCGGGTGTGAGTCGTTACTTCCGTTTTTCTTTCTCGAAACGTGTTGGATAGGATCCCGACGTCGCCGCCGCCGTTGCTTTAGCGGCAGGTACGCCGGCCGACGGGGGGGATGGACCGCGGGGAGCTGGACGAGCTCCTGAACTCGGAGGGAGAAGGCGCGAAGAAGTGCCCACGCGGCGAGCGGGCTTCGCGAGAGCCGCCGCCCTCCCGTGGACGAAGCAGGTCACGGCGAGGGGAATCGTGGCCGGCTCGGCGGTGGGGATCGTCTACGGGGTGATCGTGATGAAGCTCAACCTCACCACTGGGCTCGTGCCGAACCTGAACGTCTCGGCCGCGGTCTCGGCCTTCGTGTTTGTGAAGGCGTTGACCAAGGTGCTCCGCAAGGCCGGCGTGATGTCGACCCCATTTACCCGGGAGGAGAACACCGTGATTCAGACGTGCGCCGTCGCGTGTTACAGCATCGCCGTTGGAGGTGGGGAAGATCCTTTCTTGCCTAGTTTCTCAAGCTGACGTTTTTCAGCATGTTGTCTAGGACAGTTTCGGCTCAATCTGTGTTTCTGAGTTTCTGCGTGTCCATGAGAATCTGTTCCTCTTTTGCAGGCGGCTTCGGCTCCTACCTGTTGGCCCTGAACAGGAAGACTTACGAGCAAGCTGGGGATGCGCCTGGCAATACTCCTGAGAGCACAAGGGAACCCGGAATCGGCTGGATGACCGGCTTCCTCTTTGTCAGCAGCTTTGTCGGGCTTCTGGCACTTGTTCCTCTCAGAAAGGTAATGTCTCATAGCTTGAACCCAATTCCTACAGTGATGAATAGAAGCGCAATTAAAATTCCTGGGGTTTCTTGACGCCGTCTCGATGTTCCTTAATTACTCGAACTTCGAGTTCGTTTCGAACGGATTGCCTCTTGTAAGATCTAGAATTCAATGCCTGAGCAGCTATGTGGGTCTGCAGATCATGATAGTAGAGTACAAACTGACGTATCCGAGCGGAACTGCTACGGCTGCGCTTATTAACGGGTTCCATTCTCCTACAGGAGACGGCATAGCCAAGTATGGATTTCAGTTTTATTGATCAAAGCATGCGCCACAGAACCTAGTTTGGGAAATGAGAGGTCTCAGATAATTATATTCGCAGGAAGCAGGTTCGGGTTTTTACGAAGTTCTTCTCAATCAGTTTCCTGTGGGCTTTCTTCCAGTGGTTATATTCAGGGGGCGAGCAATGTGGATTCTCGCAGTTCCCCATTTTCGGATTCAGCGCCTGGAAAAACTCGTGCGTGCTTGAATTCTTCGACGCTTCTTTTTTGCTGTTTCCCCGACCAACTTGGCTTCACTTTCATTGGTTGAGCATCTGGTTTTTGCAGATTTTACTTCGATTTCAGCATGAGCTACATTGGAGCCGGAATGATCTGTTCCCATCTCGTGAACTTGTCTCTGCTGCTCGGCGCTCTGCTCTCCTGGGGAATCATGTGGCCTCTGATCGGTGGCCGTGAAGGGGACTGGTTTCCCAGTACGCCACCTGAAAGCAGCATGAAGAGTCTCAATGGTTACAAGGTGAATGTTCACGATTCAATCAGCGATTTTTGGGCCAATAACATGTTCTATGGTGGCAATATAACACATTCGATACATTGAGTTGTGTGCCTGCAGGTTTTCATTTCGATAGCTCTCATTCTGGGCGATGGAATCTACAATTTCCTAAAAGTACTGTATTTGACTACAAAGAGCATCCGTGCTAGGATGAACAAGAAGAAACGTAAGACATGTAAGTCACAGCTGAACTTTACTTGAGCTACCCTATTTTTGAGTTCAGATGAGCTTAGTCCGTCACAGGTTAATCCTGCACTTAACCACCAACGATGACGTTGAAAATTATGCATTGTTTCTGTTCGAGCATGCGGCTGAAAGCCAACATCGTCTTCTATCCTGCAGTTCTTGAAGATGAGAATCAGTCTCTTGATGATCTTCGGCGGAACCAAGCATTTGTGAGGGAGAGCATTCCCATTTGGATGGCCTGTGCAGGGTATGCTTTCGCCTCCATCATCTCCGTCGCCGTGATCCCCATCATGTTCCCCGAACTAAAATGGTATTATGTAGTGGCTGCTTACGTGCTTGCACCCGCGCTTGGCTTCTGCAATGCCTACGGGGTGGGACTCACGGATATGAACATGGCCTATAATTACGGGAAAGTAGCACTCTTTGTGCTAGCCGCTTCTGTTGGAAAAGATTCCGGCGTCGTCGCCGGACTCATTGGGTGCGGTCTAATTAAATCAATCGTTTCCATCTCTTCTGATCTGATGCAAGACTTCAAGACTGGTCATTTGACACTGACCTCTCCTCGAGCGATGCTTCTTAGCCAGGCCATCGGGACGGCCTTAGGTTGCTTGGTAGCCCCTCTAATATTTTTCCTCTTCTACGACACATTTGACGTGGGCAACCCGCAGGGCGAGTATAAGGCTCCTTACGCTATTGTTTACCGCAATATGGCCCTTCTAGGAACGGAGGGATTCTCTGCCTTCCCTCAGCATTGCTTGCAGCTCTGCTACGGCTTTTTCACCTTTGCCGTGGCGGCAAACTTAGCGAGAGACCTCTCGCCTAAGCACATAGGGAACTGGGTTCCGCTTCCAATGGCTATGGCCGTGCCTTTCCTAGTTGGTGCCTACTTCGCGATAGATATGTGTGTGGGGAGCTTGATCGTTTTTGCGTGGCAAAAAGTCAACGGTGAAGAGGCAGGCTTGATGGTTCCTGCTGTTGCTTCTGGTCTGATTTGCGGAGACGGTTTGTGGATCCTTCCATCCTCGATCCTTGCTCTCGCTAAAGTTCATCCGCCGTTCTGTTTGAGATTCTCTCCAACTACGCAGTTCTTTTAGAAACCAACTGCTTTTGGAGGCGAAACAAACTGATATGCTAATCAGATGAAGGAACTATGCACAACCCAGCATCTAATATGAGTTAAGAAGCTGGCCAAGGAGCTTGCAGCAAACCAACAGAAGCTTGATCATGAAATTATACAGATGAACTATACACAACCCAGCATCTCATATGAATACAGAAGCTGACCAAGAAATTCTAGTCGCAGCAAACTCCCAGAAGATCGATTATGGAAATGCTTACAGGGTTCATATATTCATCAGGTTAAAGTGATTTTATAAATATAGCAAAGGTCCTTTTCTCTGCTGATCTAAATATGCATGGGAATGGCTTGAATGGAAGGATTGAAGTGCTCTTGAAGAGGTGGATTGAAACTTAAAGGATGTCAGGCTCTCTCTCCTTATCAAAAAGGCTTAGAAAGGGAGATCTCACCTGTGAATTGAGCCCAAATTAAGTCTACGTAAAGTTTAACGGGATTGAATCAAACACGACAATCTTGCAAGCTTGCATTGAATTGGGCTGCATCTGCTTCTTTCTTAAAAGCTCTGCATGGGCCTAACCATGATACTTGATAGACTGATGAAGTTGAAGAATGTAAGCTGTAAGTTTGAGAAGAACTCGTGAATGAGCTCCATCTCAAGAAACTACAGGGAGAAGAACTCGTGAATGATCTCCATCTTAAGAAACTACAGTGAGATGAAATGAATGACCTTGTTGTTCGGTAACAAGTCCCTGACCGCTCATGCAAAATTCATCGGCCAAAATTGCAATGAGAGTTTGAAGGGAAAAACTGATCCTCGTAGCCCGGCGGCCTAATGGAGGCATTGCTGCTTGCATCATCGTCTCATAACAAAGGTAGAGACGAAAATATTCTTACATCTGCTTGCCTTCCTCTCCTGAAGCTCAGGATTAGTGTTCTGACCAACTCTTAATCCCATTTAGAAACTTCAGACTTACTTAACTTTACCTAACTTTCTAGAGAAGATATTATCAAAATGATGAATGATATTATCGAGAGAAGCATCCACAGTCAATGGACTGAAGTGCGAAATCCGAGGGAAAAATGTTCTGCAGTATCAGCAGCAGCCAACTCCCTGACCCCTAAGAGATAAATGAGAACAGAAAAAACCTCAATGCTAATTCTAGAGAGTCAAGATTTCGTTTCGAATTCTGTAGCGCTGACCAAACACATTCTTGTTTCGAAAACACCCTACCACAATGATCCTACAAAAGGGTATCTATCACCAGTGCTTGAATACTTCAGTAAAATGGGCACTGAGAGAGAGAGGGAGAGTATCAAACCAGAGCACTTTGAGCTTCTTTACTCGAGTAGCTTCAATAACAAATCAAGCACTTGACCCCATGTCGGCCCAGATGAACAGTTCTCAGATTTTTCTATCTCAATTGTCATCACCAATCAGAGCCTAAATGGTCCCTTTTCATTTCACAAGCAGTGATCTTGGACTGATTCTTGCTCAAGCATTGTCAGAAAACGATACGAATTGCGTGGATCACATACGCACTTCTTAGATACTGTCGCCAATGCGTTACACGAACACTTTCGTCTTTACACGAAAAAGAATATGTCTCTCCATGGTTGGCGCATTACAAGCAGATTCCAACTAAGAACAGCGTGCTAATAGGATAAAAGATCCTCATATATCTAACTTTTCCTTTTGACCAAGCACTCAAAAATTGCATCATTTTATTTATTCAGGAAGCTAATGGGATTTAGGGAAAGTTGGTCATCTCCCACATGATGATTAATGGGCCCTAAAGTGACGCTTTCAATCTAGAAAACCTGTTTTCCTGAAGACAGCATTCCTGACTCGCCTCAAGTCCCTCCCCTTGAGCGTCCTCCCGGCGCCCTCGAACACCGAATACGCCATCGTCGCCCGCGACATCGCTGCCATTTCATGTGGCGGCACCATCTTCTTCTCCAGCGGATGATCGTCCTCCACATCAGCGTCGTCCCCGTGCTGCTCCCACCTGCGACACTCGGCCCCGGGCACACTGCCTTTGACCCACTTGGGCCAAACGGGCACATCCACGGGGGCCGACATCCGGGCCCTCCCAGGACCCGACCCGGACAACCCTCCGCGGTCCGGCGGGGACGATTGCGGCACTTGCGGGATCGCGCGCATGGCCGACACGGCGGACAGGGTCGGGTTTATGGCAGGTTTCTTCCGGACGAGAGGCGGGTCGGCCAGGGCGGCAGAGAGGCCGAACCTCGAAGGGGGTGGCTGGCGGTTCGGAGCGGCGGTCGGGGTCGCGGGAGGGGAACTCGGGTCCGTGTCGGAGGACCAGACTATGTCGGACTCTTCCCATTCGAAAGAATCCTGGTCGGACCCCGGCGGGTTGAGCTGACCCATGTAACGCTGCGAGGGCGAGCTGCTCCTGAGTCTTTCCATGGCTGAAGTCAATTTCTCTTCTCCTTTCTCTCCCTCTCCTATCTACGGCGGTCCTGTTGCTCTATCTCTGTGGCTAGAGAATCAATGGGGAAAAGAGTGGAAAGTGCCCAGAACGGAGCTGAAGAGCTGAGATAGCGATGTGCAGTTTGCCAGGCGGGAGTTGCAAAATCATTTGACGCCACACGTTCGGGGGTAGCTCCAGGAGGACCACCTGTTTCACAAAAAAAAAAGGGGTTCGAGGAAAAACACCTGCCACCTAACATCATTTGTTATTGTCCGAAATATAATAATTCTGAGAAAGCGACAATAATTTTGATAATGATCATATCAATGAGTAAATATATTGAATTAATATTCTCATCGAGTGAATAGTACTACAATGCAACCCTAATATAGATTTGCAAAATTGCTACAAATTTGTAACAAAATTAAGCAGGAAGTAAGGTATGGCTAACTGAATCTTTTTAAAGCAATTAGTTCTTGCCAATGATATCAAGCAGTTTCACGAATTATGACTCTCAAGATACAACATTTTAAAGCTGTTTGAATTAGCACCATGTGAGCAAGACCCTATCGAACATTTCTCAAAATCGGCACACTTTAGAGACAAATTAAAGAGAAGACATGCACTATCTATTCATCTACTTTATGCTCTATTTATTCTTTTTTAATTTAGGTGTGAAAGAAAATGATCATTCGTATCTTTAATGCCGAATCCTTTAAACCTCTCAATTATTTTTTCAATATAATGAGATTGTATTAAACCTAGACCATTGGAATTTTTTAAAATTTTGATGTCGAGTACTATATCCACAACACCTAAGTCTTTCATTTTAAAGTTTTTCTTGATAATATTTTTGGTGATTTTGATGACCACAGTATCATCTCCAAGATCTGCAAGTCATCCACATGTGGACAAATAAGTACACACCCACCTAATGTGGATTTAGTGTACTCACATTTGTCACACTCATTGATTATATACTCATTTTTTATCATCACATGATCAAACTTCTTATGTTATTGTTTAGGAGCTTGTTCAAGTCCATGCAAAGATTTTACAAGGTTACACACTTTGTGTTCTTGCCCTTTAATCTTGAATCCTTCAGGTTATTCCATCGGCATGGATTTCCACATTTTCAGATTTGTGAATAAAAAATCTATATGCACTTTTATTTTAAGCATAACCAATAAATTTGCAATCCACCGTTTTAGGTCTAAGCCTAGTTTCTTTCGGGAAATTACCACTTTGGCTAGGCATCCCCACACTTTCAAAATTTGTAGGATGGTAACCTTATTCGTTTAGTAGGGCTCGGCTCATTTGCCATTGTGAGCCTAAGCAACATTGACTCATTGTCCTTCCACTGTTGAGAGTGAGAGGTTTTCACCCTCGGGCCCTCCGCTCTAGTAAACATGAGGTCCAAGCTTTCACCTAAATCACATGAACCAACTCCCTCGAGAAACAGAATCATGTGTCATTTGACTTGTATTGTTCTGAAAATCAGTCCCTAAGTGTAGTAGCCATGTGACTTGTACCTATACCGTCATAAATGTTGTCAACCCAAAGGCTTGCAGCATTTGCTGCCACAAAACCAAGCCCCAAGGTCTAAACCTCTCCAACAGCAATGGTCTAATCGACCAAAGAAACATCTCTAGAAACGTTTTGGACATTATGAGATACGTAATTGTTATTAGCACGATGCCTCTTAGAGAAAAATTGAAGAAGAGAGATGCTCTATCTATTCATCTACTCTCCCTATTTTCTCGTACACTCCATATACTTTATCTTCTGTTGAATGAATAATAGCTAAATTTCATTTATAGAGTTTGAAAGGACATAAACTAAAGATATTTATGAATTTAATAGATACATAGATTGAAGAGATTTATGAACTCGAGATATATAATTGAAGATATGCATGCATTGAAAAGGTTCATGAACCAAAGAGATGCCAAGATATTTATAACATATACATGAACTAAATAGACATGTGAACAGAAGAGACATGTCTCATTTTGCTCACTTTTATTGAGCTATTAATCCGCCATAATTACTACAACACCCAAATGTTTGGAGATTGAATACGAGAAATATGCTCACTGGCCATGCATTTCATCGATCTGATTTCATGGAGAATCCCTCGTTTCGTTGCTTTTCTAAAGATTTTACGACGAGTGAGCCGCCCATTTTAGGTTTGTTTTGCTATGCAAAAGACTAGCTGGCGAGAAGAAAACATTTTACGCGCACCTCGCCGTTTGGAAATTTTGAAAGACAAATGAAACGAGCAAACCAAACATGACTTTATTGATGAAACTATATGGTGAACAAAATTTAGGTTTTTTGAAAGTGAAATTTGTTTTTTAATTCTAGAATCTGGCTTAAACCTGTATCACTATATTATTGCAAAAACAAGCGATCGAATATAATAATAAATAGAATGGAAAAATAAATTGGACAGCAAAATTATATGGTTCGATGGCAAGAACTACTCCATGGGAAGAGCTGCATAAGGGTACCGCTATGGAACAAAAAGTGCAATGGATATTACAATGACTCAAACACTCTATATTTCTTGACCCTTTGTTTATACCTAGTAATTCATATGTTGCCTCATTATTCCTCTCAATCAATTTCTCACTAAGGAATTCACAACTCTTACAACAAGATCTGTTGGCTTCACAACACTTGCAACTTGTCCAAGATGTAATTCACAAGCAAGTCACGCAATTGATTGTTACCACCAAAAACTCCTCTACCCCCTAATCTGTAAGTACCAATATGCACCTCTCATATGTGATATTTTGGATTGAAAATTAGGAACCCCTTTTAGAAATGCACTCAAACTGAAAAACCTAGAGGCGTATTATCCACGATTGCCACGACCATCCTCGTCTGCCTTACCTGAAACCCCAGTCTGTATCGTTGGGGCCGAGCCCTAGACCAACCTCAAATCTTTGCGGCTCAACTAGGCACACCGAAAGCATTAACAACATTCCTAGTTTATTATTTGGGGCCACACCTTATGATTAGGAGAGTTATAGCCAAAGAAAGAACTAACAATGCCTGAAAGCACATGTGGTCAATGAATTGAGCGTGATATCGACGCATGCATATTGATTAGGTTTGGGCGATTCGGCTTACCAAGCCGTCCATGTCTGAACGAATCTAATGCAGCTGACTTTGAGGAATTTCCGTCTCTCTTCCCCCCTCCCTCCTTTTTCTAAAATTGGCAAGCTTGCCTAACTTTTCAGTCCCATTGGAGAATTTTGCTTCCTCCATGGTACTTAGGATCTACATAGTAACATTTTTACTCCTTGATTTTTTTTTGTTCTTTTGTTCCCCATAATAAAAAAAGAATAGAAATTCATTTGATAACGTCAATTAATTTTTCTATTCCCAAAATAAAAAAGTAGCCGAGAAATAGATTTGGAATGAACATAAGAAATAGAAAAAAGTAATTTCTTGTTCTCGAAAATAATTTCTAGAAATAAGTCATTTTCTTTTTTCTTTTTCTTTCTTTTCTTCTTCATCCTTGCTGTCTATCGCCCCCCATCGCTCACTACCGCCCGCCTTCACTAGTCACCGCCCCACCCGCTAGAGGAGGAGCAAGAAGAAGAAGAGAGAGAAAAAAGAAAAATTTTAAAAATTAAAACAAATTCTACATTATAAAAGAAATCATGGGTCATACTAAACGTATTCATATTCTTTTTATATTTCGAGAATAAAAGTTTCATGTAGTTCTAAATGTGTTCTTTTACTCAAAATTATATTAGAGAATAAAAATAGAAAAAAATTATTTTCAAAAAGAAATTGTTATCCAAAATATAAATATTATCAAATGCGCTTTTTTTTTTTTTATTATTATCTTGGGAAGACTTATGGGGGTGGCAAGTCAAGAACATCCTGCTGACGAAAAAACAAGAGGAGTCAAAAATAAGATAATGCATGCGAGAGACTGGAGAGAGTGGCCTATCGTTTCTGACCAGGCTAGTTGTTAATCCGAACTCTCTAGAACAACGAAGGGGAGAAAAAATGAGAATTGCTAATATATATTATATTATCTTATCTGTTGCTTTTTCGATTTTCTTCGAAGTTTACTTCCGGAGCACTTCCGAAAGAACAGGCAACGAAAATTACACGATCAAGATGAAACGAGGGGCGGGCGGGACTAATGGCAAGTCAAACGAATGGAAAGATCACAACTTTGATCTTGGGGGATGTATTTAGTGAATCCTGCCCGCAAGTCAGTCTCCATGAAATTCCTAATATCATCTGGTACTGCTATCTCCTTTCTCCACCTAACCCAGAATTTCTTATAATTTATTTTTCTGATGTTCTTCTTACGTGAAGAAGAAGCGGGAAGGGAAACGGCAGCGAAAAACAACAAAAGTTAGCACGAAAACTCTGTTTAGGCATCCTAAGACTGGGATTCTTCCCAAAGTGCTAAGTTCAATGATAATTACAACCCTTTTGAAAAAGAAGATGAACGAAACAAAAAGAGTTTTGCCAGTGTAATAATTTTTGGATTACTTTAAGAGTAGGAGCATCCGTTATGAGCAATAAATTCTTTACTGTTATTGTCATAGAACATTAAAGACTTTTACCTAATTATTTCTGAAACAATAAATTACCATATTCTTACTTTTCTTTTGGTAATTCGAGTGTAAGCTTAGGTGAATTAAATTATTTTTCCTTTTTTGTGAAAATGAGATCCTTGGTTCTATCCGGACAAAAAAATGCAACAAAAGCAACTTTGGGTGTTCCACTTTAGGACGCAATTACCCCCGCCCAATTCCTTCGTCCAGCAGAGAACATTGCCATATGTTTGTCCGCAAGCGAGGGGCGTTTCGGACACTTCGGGCCGAGAACCAGCCGCATTTAAAGCGCGGCGCGTTGCATCAGCTGGCGCTGTCTTGAACTTCGACAGGCTGCGACGAGACCGAGGTGGGAGAGAGAGAGCGAGCGAGCGAATTCCGATCCGTCTTCCGGAGACCCTTTATCTTTTCGTAAGTTGGGGTCTGATCCGTAGCTCTGTCTGGTGGTGATTCTGATTCAAAGATCTGTTTTTTCGGTTCTAATTCGTTTCTTGATGCACTTCCACTTGGTTTTTTTTTCCTTTTTTCTGTTTTGAGGTCGACTAGATGTAGATATCGTGTGGGTGTTTGGGTTTCTTGGGCGGGGGGGTTTTCCTCAGTCACTCACTTTCTTCAATTCGTTGGTGCAATTTGATGGAAGATTGAGTACGAGCTGAACCTTGTTTGGAGCAAATTCGTTTCTTGATCGACTTCACTCGTGTGTTTCGAGTTAGACTTAGATGAAGATGTTTGTGGGCTTTGGTTTTGTTGGGGGGGTTCTTTTTTCCTTTATCACTCATTTAATTCATTTGATTGGTACAATCCGATGTTTGATTCGGTGCGAGATTGAAGTTTTTTTTTTTTGTGCTTTTTGGATCGGTAGCAGCTGATAATGGCATCGGACCGAAAGCTCTTTGCTTTCGAGGAGGTCGAGAAGCACAACAAAAACAAGGATTGTTGGCTTGTTATTTCGGGGAAGGTCAGAATCAGATCTCCCTCAACCGGATTTGTGATCGCTCGTGTATTGCATGTTCGGATCGTTAATTGCTAAAGCACTGACTTTTCAATTGCAGCAGTGAAGAGTTATTAGAGATGGTTTGGTTCACTTTTTTAGATCTCCGAGTTGTCTTTTCTGAAATCTATTTGCAGCTCGCTTGTAGCATGTTTTGTCTGATATGGTTCCATCTGCCTTGGATGAATATTTAGCAAACTTTCTTCGCCTGAAAACTGACCAGGATTGTGCATTAGCTGATATATTATGGATGTTTGTCTTTTGTGAAGTAGTTAAGGCAGTGAGTTAGATTTGAAAGAGTACTATGCGTGAATATTGTCGAATGTATACCTCCCTCCCACCGTGGTGCATACATCTAGTAGGCTACTTCACATGCAAGTTCATGAGCAGAATCTCTAGATGGCTTTAAGAAATGGTTCCTGTTCCCACCCCCCACCTTCTTCATTTTCATATACTTGCTTAGACGTCAGATAATACCTCAAACTATGCCCACTGTGACACCTCTTTTTTCGTGTGATATATATATCCTCTGTTAAGGTTCTTTCAATGAGCACTGTTTAAAAATCTCCTTACATGGTCGGAAGGTAAACAGTGTTGACATGGCGCCTATTTGATTTAAGTGAAATAAAAACAATATTGTTTTGGCTGAAAAATCATCTAATAGGACCTTAATGGAGGAGGGTAAATGTGTCACGTAAGTACAAGTTTGTGATTTTTTATGTCACAAGAAAAATTTTAGGGTAAATGCGTCTCAATGAATATGGGGTTTTTTTTGTGGTTTTTTCCCTAGTTGTAAAGGTATAACGAGAAGGATCCTCTTTGTCACATTTCTTTATAGTGTTCCTGACACCATTGCAAATTGAGGGAGTGCTCTGTGATGGAAATAAGAAATGAAAACAACTTCTGGTTGTTAAAGTCATTTCTCAGTGAGCAACTGCTGTAAACTGTTGCAGGTGTATGATGTAACTTCATTTATGGATGATCATCCTGGAGGAGATGAAGTTTTGCTATCAGCAACTGGTAAGGAACAATTTCAGCTTACTCAATTCTTTATCACCCCTCGAAAGAAAGATTGTTAGAAAACTTTAAGCCATTTTTTTCTGGAAGTATGAGCTTGAACACTGGCAGCGTAGGTTTGTTGAGTGAGACGGAGGATGTAGAAGGAAAAGTACAAGTTCTGATGGCAAAGAAAATCTGTCTTAGCTTGTACTATTTTCTTATGTTAATCTCGATGTCTTGACTGAATGCGGTGTGTGCTTCCACAAATTTCAGGAAAAGATGCAACAAATGACTTCGAAGATGTCGGCCACAGCGATTCAGCTAGAGAAATGATGGATAAGTACTACATTGGTGAGATTGATGCATCAACCGTTCCTGCCAAGCGCACGTACATTCCCCCGCAGCAACCCAATTATAATCACGACAAGACTCCAGAATTTATTATCAAGATTTTGCAGTTTCTCGTTCCTCTTCTGATCTTGGGCTTAGCATTTGCGGTGCGGCACTACACAAAGAAAGAGTAGGACTGGGAGCTACTGCCTGGAGATAACCCTCTTATGAGGCGTGAACTGTTTGTCTTGCATTATCTTTAGTAATTTGAAGAACTACAGCCGAGAACCATAATTTGGGGTTCTGTAATAGCAGTCAGTTTGTCGTCTAGACCTAAACCCAAACGTCATTGGTGAGCCCCACGGATGATGGTCAGTTGTTGCTGTGGTCGGAACGCCTTCTCTCTCTTTCATCATCTCTCAAGCCGATGTTCTGTTTCAGTTTGGACCTGTCATTTTTCCTTGAGTACTTTCTTTTCTTCAAAGGTGCTTTCAAAGAATGTTTTTCTTATCTTTACTCGTCCAATATGTGGAAGTAATGGTCCGGAGGACGATTGTTGTTGAATTGGGGGGACACTACATAACCAACTCGACGATATGTTCTACGATATTATGAAAGGTAAAGCGAAATATAGGAAGGAAGATTGAGTGGTGATATTGCCATTTCTCTTTCGTTTTGCTGGAGAGCTTTAGTGGGCACCGTGTGAGACTGGGTGAAACGGTAATTGAGAAGCTGCAACGTGCTTGAAACGTTGGCAAACCCCCTGAAGATTTAACGCTCTTTTTGCAACTCTCTTCTTATCACTCCAGCTATATGAAGTTATGAACCGAGTACCCTGTGTCGCTGATCGCACAGCTATTCTAGGGGAATTAATCTAGCATCTAGTCAAACACCTATGAGACTCGACTATTGTGATTTAGTGATTAATTTACATTTTTGAACCTTGGAAGACTGACAAAATATCAGAAGAGAGAAGAATAAGAGAAAGCCTTCGGTTCAACATTGGTGAGCCAAATTTGAAATCTGTAAGGAAAATAAAAAGTTGCCACCATGTCTTTCTTCTACAAATCGGAATTTATGCTTTCCATCTCACAGGCTGAATGGAAGCGGACGCGGCTATGCTCTTTCAAACGAAAGAGGTTTTCTCACAGACAACAATACATACGAGGCCTCTTATTGCCGGCCATCGCTCCAGATGCAAACAATAGTAATTTAGAGCATCGCTGCGGATGTCTACTCTATCTAATGTTTGCCCCTGCCACTTCCTCAAGCCTATATAATGTAAGCCATGGGAAACAGGCGGTATAAGCTATGGAACAGGGTGCTCGTTGCTCCAGGAAGGTCTTGACCTTCAGTCCCGAGATCAGTGGAAAAACCACATAAACAATTAGCCAAAAATGAGATCCAAATACTAATCATCGGAAAGAAGTTTCTATTTTCTCATGGAGGGTCACCACCAGGTCGTGTGCATCATCTAAAAGCTTCCACACATCAAGATGCCCGGACATGCTGTTGCATTCTCTCAGTATCTCATCCATGCTGTTGTACCTCTCTATGATCAGTTTCCTCTTTTGCAAAACCGAAGCAGCTATCGCGTACAGCAACAAATCATCTGTCGGTGGGGCCCGCTGCCTTATGCGGCTCCATGCCGATTTCCCGACCCCAGCCCTTACAGCGGCCTGGTCAGCCCACATCACCTCCCAAAGGCAACTTGTCTGTTCAAAGGTTAATTCCCTTCTAAATAATACAACCACCATTCTATAAACGAAGAAACAATCTTCTGCCTGGAGCTTCTCCAAGTGCCTGTAAAGGTGAGAGTCCTTGGATTTGATAATTTTGGAGACAGTATTGAGCTGCTTTCTTATCCCCACCTCATCGAGCCTGAAATTATGCCGAGCCTTCCTCATGAAACTAACAAAACACCAGAAAGCCTCATGATCTTCAGTGATCACAGTAATTATTGGAGAAAGAAGATCACTCATACCCTGGCAATAGCCAATTTCAGGGTCATAAAGGGCATAGGCTTCGAGAACTGCAACTAGTCGAGCAGCATGGAAAATTCTGCAAGGCTCAAGATGATCATAGTCCTTCAAACCTACAGCCTCAGCAGAACGCCGTGCCCTAGCTTCTGATACTGTGGCCTGAGATGGGGAGTACGGCATCCATTCTGGGTTGGCACGCACTGCATCCAAGCGGATAATCCGCTGCCATGTAGCAAAGTCCTCATCAGTGCGGAGGGCAGATTGACCTTCTGTCCTGGAGGGAGAAAGGTTCTCTTTGGGTGGTGTATCAGGATCATCATCCCCAGTCTCTAAAGAGAAAGATGCATCAATTACTTCAAGATCCTCTGATGAGTCCGTATCTGATGAGTCCGTGTTCAGTGTAGAGGTATCGGCATTCGTAACTCTTCTTGAAGAGTCATCTCCTTCCAACAATTTGCTAGAAGGATCATCCAGGCACCCACTATCTGAGCCGCCTTCTTCCCCACTAGATAGGGACTCCCTGGCACTTTCCACTTCTTCAGAGCTAGGAGAATATGTGTCTTGAATGATCCGCCCACTATATCGCCTGCTACTGAAGCTCTCATCAGATTGCCTCATCAACCGACGGCATTGCATTCGAAGCTTTTCATATTTCTTCCTGCAAAGAACCAATGGCAAGCGAAATGCCAATTAAACAGAGTTGCATCAAACGTACAAGGACAAAGCTTGTCACAAAAACAATGACCGGATTCAAATTGAAGAGGGAAAGCACCTGTTTTGGGTCCTTGTTATATCTCTCTCTTCTTTAGAACTTTTCAAATCATACCTGATAGTAAAGGAAGCTAAATGAACAAATTGCTTGCACAGAAATTTACTGTCACTACATCCTATTTCAGAAAAGGTACTAACTGTCGATACAAAACAAGGCAACTAATATCACAGAAACTAAAGAACTTGGCAAAAATCTCAATTTTAAAAGAGGCAAAAATGCTTTTGTTGATAAGGGCGGAAAAGTTCTACAAAATCATATCAATCCCAACATGCATAATTCTAATGAGGGAAAGCCATAAAGATCTTCAAAGGTTCAAATTCAAAACTCATATAAAAAAAAAAAAAAAACCTCCGATATGAAATTAGCACACTCCATGACAATAAAATTCAAGAGTATCAAGATTATATCTTACACTCCAAGAAGGAAAGGCCAGACTTCCGCCCTAATGCTTGGATGAACTCCCTGGAGAAGGATATGAACTTTTAGCTCACAGGCTATGAACATTGAACAATACACTTTAGATACTTCTTAAAATATCCCTAGAAAGAATTGATCACTCACTCCACTGCGAACTTTCTTGAGAAGCTTGACTCCACCATCTCGAAGTCTCCCATCTGGGGTAAACAAACTCCCCCATTGCTTGGGTGAGAGTACATGTTTCCTTTTTCGACGAGACCATGGTGATTTAAGGCGGCCCCTGATTTTGATGACAGGCAAAATTAGCATATGCAAGAAAAGGGAGAAAAGAAAACAGCATAAAGATGAGCAAGCAAGTGTAAATTGTATACGCCAACAAGATGCTTGGTTTCCCTATAGCCTTTTTTGCAATATATATATGTGTTGCAAATGAGTACTCAAAGGACAAAGTCACAAAGATAGAAAGGACCAAAAGCATTCAACAATCCTAACGGACTTCCAGTGATCATCAAGGAAAATGGGCAAATCCAAAAGCTGAGAAAACATATCACAAGTGATAGTGACATTCTGAGACAAGCCAAGTGTACAGCAGTGCCCACATGGCGTAAAAATTCAACGAAGCATGCAAACGTTGGTTGCCTGGTTCAGTTATGTGTGTTCCCTTGCATGCATTTGGTGATATAGGTTCACTACATTAACGGGTTTTGATCATCTCCTCAATAAGAAAAATTTCTCCAAGCTGCATTGACAACCTAGAAGGCAACCAAAGTTGGCTTGCCTGAGCCAGTGTGAACACCATTGATCTATGCAGAGGGTTTTCAAAGACACACGCCTGTACCAAGAAAAGACAAAGAAAATAACAACAAAAGGGAACATCTTTGCTTGTGATGGAATCTAATCTAAGCAATCGCCTTTGCACAGGAAAATCCATCCGATAGCAGGCAGGACACATGCATCCAGCCAAAATGGCTATCGAGGTTTTCCAGACTTCAAATATCTGCTTTTTTGCCACCGATTTCCATTGTTTATGACCAATTGGCTCATCACAATTTCCAATCATGGGAAACATCATTTATTTTATGCACTATATTTATTTAATAAGTACTTTGATTGACCGAAGACGCATAAGAACATGTAAATCAAAAACTGACAGAAGCTCGAAACCAAAAGGAACAAACACAGTAAACACCATAACCAGAACTAGCAAGATATGATTTTGAACCCATGAAACCACAGAAATCTTCAAACGAAACCCGATCTCCGATCAATCAAAGCCAAGCAACAATAAGCTAAATTTACACTAGCCTAGTCACACAGAGAACAGCATCTTCGTAACCCCGATTCAAACAATCGCCACCAAAGTCGGCTCCCCAAAAGCATTTCCCTGAAAGAGGGACTAACAAAATGAAGAACGAGGGAGAAAATATAGAAAGCAATCGGAAGTAAAGCCAGAGAAAAAAAAAAAAAAAGATTTAACATTTAAGACTTCTATTTCGAGATCTGAACGACAGCAGAGCGACATAAAACTAGAGAGCGAGAGAGAGAGACTCACCTATCGAGGGAAGAAGAACAGGAAGCTGGCGACGAGTTAGCTACGACGAACAGGACCGACCGCAGATGGATCCACGAAGACGAGGAGGAGGAGGAGGAGGAAGGGGAGGACGAATTCGAGGAAGACGAAGTGTGACTCCGCTTTAGAGCTTTCATCTACGCGAACGAACGAAGCACGGTCCGACACTCCCTAGCAAGCCTCTCTCCCTCTCTCTCTCTGCGTCTAGGGTTGCACAGGAGACTTCGGCTTTGACTAAATCAAACTTCCCACGCACGCGACGCGAATCGGATTTTTTTACCTACTGGCGGCAGAGCAGAACACGGCAGCCAGCAACGCGAGGCCGGCGAGGGCGGTGAACAGGGCCGCCGCGGAGGCCGGGGGAGGAGCGGCGCCGACGACCAGGATCCGCCTCCTCCGCCGCCGCCGCCGCTGCTGCCGCCGAGTGGTAGTAGGCCGGGCATGGCAGTGGTGGGGGGAGTCGAAATCACAGATTTGCCCCCCCGGAGCCGGCTGCGGCGGCGGAGGAGGAGGAGGGGAGGAGTTCGTCGCGGCGGCGATCTCGGTTCTGTACGAAATGGGGGGGAGGGGGCGGAGAGATTCGTCCGCAGAGGCTGGCCAACTGAAGCCCAACTGCTTTCGCTTTGATCTTCCTTTTTCTCTCTCTTTTGTTTTTCTGCGTGGGCGAGTCTTTTTCTGTCTCTTCTGCGTAGAGAGAGAAAGAGAGAGAGAGAGAGAGTGGCGTGTTCGGGGGGATGGTTAGCGAAGCGACTTTGAGAATCTACGCTGAGCTCGAAATTTTCAAGGTAGAAAGAGGAGACTTTCGGGACGACGCCGTATAAAAAAAGCTTTGTCTTGGTCTTAACAAGAACGGATGATGATGATGATGATGATGATTACATAAAATTGGACAATGGACAGAAATGTTTATAAATCTACCGATTATTACCAAAAAAAAAAAAAAAAAAAAAAAGTCCTGAACCTTTTCGTTGGTACATGTGCATTTATGAAAATATATGACATAAAGGCTATGTATTTCTTTTCCTAGATCTTTTATTAATTTTTCTTTTGCATTTTGCTTTTTTTCTTTTTTTCATTATGGCTGGCAAGGGTCGCACCCCTCGTCAAGGCCATTGTCGATCGTAGGGTAAAAATTCATTAGAGGCTGCTAAGGCAATCCTTGCCTAGATCCTCTTCGAGTCAATTGATGTCGACGCTCACTTAGTTGTGTTGTTGGATTCACTTATGGGATTGCAAGTTAAAGAAGAAATTTGTTGTGATTTTTGGTTGAGAGCGAAAACAAGAGGTGGAATTTGAGGGTTAGAGGTTTTAACTGAACCGACAAAAGGAGATCCACTTCGTGATCAGGGAGGGCTCAGACCTCACAGCCTGGGCGAGGATCACCCTCATTGGATCTAGCGAGAGCTCGACCCTTACCAATGATCAGCAATCAATGAAATAAAAGAAAATTAAGAAAAAAAATACTAGAAATTTGTCAAATTTGTTATGGTAGAATAGCTAATATCCATATTAGCAATTTCTAGCTAAAATTAGATGAAGGGACTCAATTGAAACAAATGCAAAATGTCTATATCTAAGTTGACCAAATTAAAAGTTTTAGAGATGAATTGGTATCAATATAATAAATTTGGAACTTTTTTTTTTGTATTTTTCCAATACTAGAATAATCTAGCCTCATTCTATTCAAAACAAATAAAAGCTTTCGAAATATTATGACTTTACTAAACGTGCGCGTGGTATATTTTCTCCGGTGCTCGTGACGTCTCGTGTCTGTGCATATTCATGACATAACTCGAGCAAATAATATGCGAGGCAAAAGGCATTGGCTAGCTTGGTCGCGTGCAAATTCCCCATTCCGCTTCGTGAGGAGCTCGAAAGATACGGAGCACCAAATAATATGCAACAACAAGATGCCCCTGTCCCCCTAAAATCCTCACGTGCAAAATGCTTACTCCAGTTGTTCCAAGAGTCGCCACCAATCAAACCTCCTCGACCAATAGATTCCCTGTCTTGGCTCATTCATTTTGTCAGCAGTTTGATCAGTACATTAAAGACGCGAATGATAATTACCCTATTCTTGAAAACAAATTTTGGCAAGATGTTTTTAATTTCTATACCTTGAATAAGTTTATGAGCAGAAATGCACGTTCAATAATTATACAAAACAAAAATTTGTTGATTGGCTTTCTTAAATGTCTCCCTCTTAATCTTATGGCGGCAAACGGCTGGCGAGCGATGTGAAGAGTCCAACAAATTGAAAAATGAATTTGCATTATCAAATGAATTTTTATTCCATGACTGTTCGCAATAATAGAAAAAACGGATAAATTAAATAGTTATCATACACGCCCTAAATTTTAGATCTTCTTCGCTTGGAATGGATGGCAGATCTTGAGTGGCAAGCAATCATATGGATGCCTCGCCTGCTACTCAACCTCAATCGATTACTCTTCTTCTATCTTACCCAATTCATCATAATCATTCTAAGATACACGTTGCCTCTTTTCTTACCAAAACAAGGGGGGACATCCTAGATGTAATTAGTAAAGAATGGTCTACGTATTGCTTTGAAGTACAGAAGGAGGTTGGTAAAACTTGGTATATTGAGTATGGGCAAATCATGTCTGCTCCTCGCCTTCCTTCGCTTTCTACCGTGCCGTCCGTGATCCCTGCACATCAAGAAAATGTCCCTACACGCATCGGGCGGGATCCGAACAGGGTTAGCTCAGGAGAGCTCTACTTTGAGACTGATCTGATCCTTAAGCTCTCGGCTTGCGCACGGAGCGATAGCTCGTGTTCGACGGGTGGAAAAATCTAAAAAAAAAATATAATAAAAATTCAGTCTTTATATATGCTTGTTACGGATGAAGTGAATGTATACTCGGGATCTCCTTGTCGGGGGCAAAGGCAAAGGCCAAAAGCGACTGCTCACCAGAACAAGATGCTTTCGAACCTTTCTTTTTCGCGCCCGAGTGCCCAAGGCCCATTCCCTTAAGTCTCGAGTCAACAAAAGCTGGCGCCACCATGCTGTTCATCGAGCACGAAGGAGAAGGAGGAGGATGAGAAAGCGCCGTCCGTTCGATCAAAACGAAGATAAACACAGAAAAGGGTTGGTCGCAGGATCAAAGCCCTTGGCGTCACGAGTGGATAACCCTGATTTTGCTTCGGGCTCGGGGATTGCTTTGCTTTCCCTCCTCTTCTCCTGGCCCGGTCAAAAGGTCAAAAGCGACTGTGCCCAATGGCGGTTTTTATTCGGAATGCGGACCCCCCTCCTTCTTTTGTCCTCTTTGTCAGCTGGATCGTTCTTGGGTAGGTCAGGTCATCATCAAAAGCACTAACGAAATCAATTAGGAGGGAAAAACTGATGATACTTGAAGAGGGGGGCCATCGAAAAAGGGGAGGGGGGCCTGTCTCTCTCTATCTCTCCACTGTGTCGTTAGCATCACCTAACGCCTTCCACTTCACGAAACACAATCATCGCGACGGAAGCCCCGGCGAGACCAGCGGATTCGATGCCTTTCTTTTGGTTCTGGTCGGGCCAAACGGACCATCCGGCTCTTGAGGCTTAATTTTCCATGGGGACGCACTGCCTCCTGTCTCGTCGTGGAATTCGGCCTCCCTCTCCTTTTGACCCTTTTGGGCAAAAGGCCGATTCGTCACTGAAAACGTGATGGGCAAGCCTGGGAAAATGTGGGGAGGCTTCCATTGAGAAAGCTCACTTGGTGGCAATGAATTAGGTTCCTCACCTTACGAAAGTCGTCGCGCATTAGCTCGTGATAGTGGGTTTTATAGGCTTCACTTTTTACCGATTGCACGGCTATAGCCCCGTAAGAAATCTGACTTGTCTTTAAATAAGCGAGTGACCGTCTAGCATCACTGATCAAATTGCAGTGAGCAGGAGATGAGAATGGACATGCCGTCCAGCTAAGAATGGTGAGAGTTTTTCAACATCGGATGCAGCCTGAAAGGCTTTTCAAACAGGTTTAGAATGGCTGGACCTGGGAACCATCTACTGCAAACACAGTGGTGTTCACCATAGTGGCAATGAATCAGAACGCATGCGGTGGCTGCCAAGAACAATCAAGAGCAATGCGCATAATGGAACCCAAAACCTTGTTGCATAACTCGAAAGTACAGGAAGTAAGTTACAAAGGAAAACGCATGTATCGAATTCACACCGTCTTATTCCGTTGATGCTGTGATCCTGTGACAGATCGCAAGAACCTCACTGATCATTGGGCAATGTCATCAACATATCCCAGAGCTTGTACACGTGAAGGTACAGAACCAGAAAGATCTTGACCACTAAATTATAAAGGAACAAACACCGCACACATATAGCAAAGCCTTCCTACTACAGTTTTGAAGCAGCACCCTTGTCCAAGAACCAAGTCAGCTCGCCCTCGGGCGAAACCATTTCAACAGGTAATTGGTCAGGAGATTGACTATTACCCAATGCAGCGTGCACCACACCAGCTTTTCCAGCTCCAGCAACCACTAGCGCAATGTGTGCAGATGCGTTGATCACAGGGAAGGTAAAAGTAATTCTCTCTGGAGGTGGTTTCGGCGAGTCCTTAATGAAGGTGACCCATTTCTTGTTTTCACGGACAAGAGGATGACCGGGGAAAAGAGAGGCAACATGTCCATCAGGACCCATTCCCAGAAGCATGAGATCAAACTTAGGGAGCCCACTTTCTGATGACGCTACTTTGCTGTTCTTCACTAAATGCTTAATACATGTCTCATAATCATCCGCCGCGCCCTCGGCCGACAGAGCATCGTTAATTGCATAAACATTGCCAGGAAGTATCGGCAGCTAAAGTAGGGAAAGTAGCAAGAAAAATGGATGATCAGTCAAGAATCTTGCAATTCAAAATGATCTTCCTAACAGCCAAAGAAATGCGCTGTATCTGTTTTCATACATCTCAACCTTAGAGACTGAACGGAAATTTTCTTTTATCTTTTCACTATAAATGCAAAGAATAAGTCAATCAAGCAAAAGATGGAGCCCCTGGATAGCCATTGATAGCAGGTCAAATAGATAAAAGCAGATGACCCAACAGATCAAAACCACTGTAGACATCTGCCAACACCTAGGTCTGGAAACTACAAACAACAGAAACCAGCACACCAAAACCACTGTAGACATCTGCCAACAACTAGGTCTGGAAACTACAAACAACAGAAACCAGCACACAACATATCATCAAAGATGCATCACATCCACTTTCATCTGCACCAATACACCCGATCGACTAAATAAACAGTCATGCACTCCTGATTTAGTTGACTGAGCTCTCTTAAATGGTCAGAGTAGTGACCACTTAAAAAGTGGATTGGGATTTGCTTTGCCTTATTCAATCCCAATTTATCCATTTGATTTGTTTCAATGCAGAATGCACCTCGAAGTAACAGAGCTCAAAAGCAACAAGTAACCTATCAACCTTAGAAAAAGCTAGATGCCAGTGTAATATTCTGTGCAATCCAAATGATGAGACGCGTCCTCAGCTGATCTAGCAAGAGGAATAACAGGAACAAGCATCTCCACGCACGTCCTCAGAACACGACCTTGGCATCTCGGAGAAGCGTAAATGACTTTAAAATTGCTCGGTCCTTTAGAAAAAACAGACATACCTTTGATAGAAAGCCATTGTAAGCAAGCTTGTAGTTACTATCATCATGATCCTTAGGCACAACCCTCTCATCCACCCAGAGAACATGCCATCTCGACCAGTCCACCGAATCAATGTAGGGCTCTTCAACTAGTTTCCTGGAATACATCTCACACAATGAACCAAGCTCTTTCTATGTGTAAGGTAAATCAAAGACACATAATCAAACAACGCTCCAATCTTGACCCTCTAATGGTATCACAAAGCCACCATCAACTAGTGATGAGTCTAATTCTCTATGCCAAGATGATTAGCTAATTGAAGCTGAAAGAACCCAACTTCAGTGCCTAGTCAAGCACCATGCTTCCACAATCTCAGTTTTGCTTACCAAACTCGCTCAACCACCCCGCAAAGGCTAAACAAAATGGTCGCCTAAATCTCCATGAGCAGTTCAAAAGAACTTCGAATTACCGACAAATACACATCTCTTTACCCAGATAAACTTGCAAAAGTTCGTTTTTTTCCCCGATTCCTGAACTGAAAACTTCACCAAGGTGTAATCTTCCTCGTTCATAACCCTCCTCCTCCTTCCTAACGCGCTAATTCTTCAGTTTAGCAATGAAAATCAGCTCCTCTAATTCTCTACCTCGAGTCCAGAAAGTTTTTCACGCAGACGCAGAAAAATCAATGAAAATCAGCTCCGAACCTGAGTGACTTGATCAATGAACCTCCGGACAAGACGACGCTGAACGCGCCCCTTTCCTCGACGAACTTAGCAGACAAATCGGCGGCGTACTTCGCCAGGGAAACCGCGAGATCCTCCTCGGTCTCGAACACCTCCACCTTCTTCTTCTTCCCGCTCTCGGTCGCGGTTCCGGCCATCGACGATTTCGCCCTGGGGACGAGGTTCCTCGAGCGAGCGCCGGTCAGGGAGAGGCCTCCGAAATCGACGGAGGAGGCGAGTCGTCGCGGCGGCAGCGATCGGGACGAGAGCAGCGGCGGCGACGCGCGCGAGGCGGGGAGGAGGCGGTGGCGTCCGGCGGAGAACGAGCGGAGAGAGGAGGAGAGGGAGGCCATGCGAAACGGGGATTTTAAGGGCGGTTGGCGAATTTGGTGGCGACGTGGAGGGGGCGGGGCTTGACTTTTCGGTGGTGGTGGTTTTGGCGGCGGCGGAGGTTTAGGTGTCACCGGCGACGCGGACGATGATGGCCGGCGAGAATTTAGGCGACACGTGGGAGGGAAGCTGTTAATATTAATATTTTATTTTAATTTTTGGAACTAACTACATGTCTTCTGGATCTTCCGACCTACTGAGAGAAAGAGGCATTTTAAATCATCAAATTAAGGAAACTAGGTATCTAGATTCACAATGCCCGAGTGGGGACATCAATTTGATCATCTATAAGATAAAATAAAGTTATTATGAGATCTCAATCAATTTTTTTTTGGAATAGTGTCGCGAATGTTTCGTGAACTTTAATTCGGTATGTAATGTGATCATTGAACTTTTAATTTGTTTAATGTGACCTTTAAACTTCAATCTAATGTAAAATGTGGTCTATAAATTTCTAATTTTTTAAAATGATCCATAAACTTTTAATACATATTCAAACTAGTTTTTTAATTATATGAAAATATTCGATATCATCTTTGAAGTTAAATAAATTTGAATAACTATATATATATATATATATATATATATATATATATCAATGAATAGTCCAAACAAGTATAGAAAATTTAAGGATCATTGTGAATAAATTAAAAGTTCGGACTATTCATTGCACATTAAATTAAAATTCATATATCATTTTAAATAAATTGAATGTTCATGGATTATATTGCACATTAAATCAATATTTAGGGACCATTTGTGTCATTTTCATTTTTTTCTTTCTAGAATATTCTCAATCACTTATTTGGCATATAATACACATTGCAATCCTTTGCTGTCTCTTGCGTGTTTTAATTTTGGATTTGAAAACTATTTATCTTCATGACATTAAAATAAAAAATTCAAACTTCAAAGTAATTTTCTCCTTCCATGTAAATGTGTACTATTCCTTTGCATTATCAATTCCCATGCACGTGTGATTTTTGTTGTTGTGTTCTTATCGGTCTCTTTGATTTAAGTATATTTTTAATAGGATGAATTTACTCTATATTTGAAACTTTTTTTTTTTTTACATTTATGAATGCAACTCGTGTGCACCTTTCCTAGGGAGAACGACGGGCATCGTAAACACCTAAAAGCTCATAGCCCTTGTCATTGAATTTACTACTTTTTTTGTATAGGTCAGAAGAATTATAATATGACAAAGATTCCTTCCACAAACAAATGATAAATATTTTGTACAAACAAACGACAAAGATTTTATCTTTGAATTGATCGCATTGTGATTGATAATAAACTAAAATGTTCACCATCATTTATAAAATCAGCAAATTAAAAGTTGGAAAAAAATGACTAGTTAATTATGAATCGACTTTCTTCTTATAGTGGAAAAAAAAAAAGAGAGAGTCTAAATTCGATTATTTTATCTCCAACCCGACCCATTTTTATTTTCCTTAATTTTTTTACTTAATTGAGGGAAAAAAAAACCATTGCCTTGCTTATTCGAATAATTGACAATTAGAGGGAAAAAAACAGAAAATTAAAAGGGCTAGTTGGCAACCGATCTATTCTTATCCCAAGCGCGGCTTTGAAAAGGAAGAACCCACTATCCCTCGTAAGAATATCCAAAACCCAAGAACCAAACAGAGCCCACTCCCAAAACCCTAATCCCCCTCGCAACCGCCTCGTATAAAAAGGAAGCTCAACATCTGCGCCGTTGTTGCTGAAACCGAAAGAGCGTCTTCTCGGCTGCCGCGAAAATGCAGATCTTCGTGAAAACCCTAACCGGCAAGACCATCACCCTCGAGGTCGAGTCCAGCGACACTATCGACAATGTCAAGGCCAAGATCCAGGACAAGGAAGGTACGCAGATTCGCCGATTCTCGAGCTCTCGATTGCTACTTCTGCCGTTTAAGCAGGCGCCTGACGTTCTGCGGTTTCTTTCGAACGCTTTCAGGAATCCCTCCGGACCAGCAGAGGTTGATCTTCGCCGGGAAGCAGCTCGAGGATGGCCGCACGCTGGCTGATTACAACATCCAGAAAGGTTTGCTCGCGAACCTGAGCTTGATTTTTGCGTTTTTAGATGGCTAGATCGTAGCTTAGTGAATTGGCTCGTTAGGAGGGGTGCGCGGTTGTGTTTATCGAAACTTCAGCTGGTTGTTAGAGGCGTCGAGCTATGGAGGATCGATGCGTGGAATCTTATTTGTTAGGTGTGCGATGATTGCATTGTTCTAAGCTCCGAATGAGGCCTCATATATTCTGCTGTAATCTCTGCTGTGTTTGAGAGAAAGGACCTCTGTTGTTGGTTGAAAACAAGTGATCAGATATAACAAAGTGGATGTACGGTTTCTTTTTCGAGTCAATCTCCTTGATGTTGCAAACATGCCGAGAAAGGGATTCGATATCTTGGTTTTGCGACTGATTCTTTTGCTTGGCAATTGTGTCATCATGCATAGCTCGATGAAAACATGGAAATCAATAATAAGGCTTAGAAATAGTTCTGAGTACGTAGAGATTCTACTCAAAATTTACTTTTGATCACAGCTCACATGTTGGTGTCTCTCTGATGGCCAAGTGCCTTTTCTCCTTGTTTTGAAAAGAAATGTGAGTAATCAGTCCTCGTTGTTGAATTGTGCAGAGTCAACTTTGCACTTGGTTCTGAGGCTTCGAGGAGGCATTATCGAGCCCTCATTGATGGCACTGGCCAGAAAATACAACCAGGACAAGATGATTTGCCGCAAGTAAGTAACGTTTTGGCAAGATGCATAAGGCATAATATTTACACGCGACAGTTGCAACTGTTTATTCACTAGATATCTGTCAAAATTATTTGGTGGATGCAAGTGTGAGTATGCTTTGGACATTTTTAGAATTGTAATTCATTAGATATATGTCAATGCATTTGCTTGATGCGAGTATGCTTTGGACATTTTTAGAACAGTAAATGCTGCTGCTAAATGATGTGCATGTATAATCGTGACTTGGTTTTTGAGGAGAAAAGATGGAATTCACCTATCAAATTTTGAAGTTTCTTTTTCCTTGCTTTGCTAAATGACATTCCATTAGTGAAGATGTTTATTAGAAATGTTAACTCATAAATTGACAGCATATTATCCAATTTCATTGGCCTAGTTCAATGTTTCCATGTAGTTTCCTTAGTTAGATGTGTAGTCTTTAGTAAGATATAATGCATATTTGGGTAATTTTCAATGCTGAACTCCTCTTGGCCACAGATGCTATGCTCGCCTGCACCCTCGTGCTGTCAACTGCAGGAAAAAGAAGTGTGGACACAGCAACCAGGTAGATAATTTAACAACTCCATTGAGTTGTTTTTGGTGTCTCTTATTTCATCAGCCCCTCTCGATATCATCTTTCTTCCTGGGCTAAAACATCTGTCCTACTTATCAATTGCAGCTGAGGCCAAAGAAGAAGATCAAGTAGATTGCTGATTTTGAAGGGCTTTGGCATGTGTTCTTTTGTTTGGTGGATTTTGACTTGAAAGCTGAAGTTTTTTTATAGATATTGTGAGGAGCAGAACCTTTTTGGGTTACTGGTACTACTAGTCATTGCTTTTTAATACATTGTGCCCAGCGTTTAGAACATTGCATCTTCTCGAAATTTGATTCGACATGTTGGTAGTTTCAATCCAAGATCTCCCTTCTGTTCTATTTGTCGGAATTTTGTTTGCAATTGAGGATTATTGTTATTACCGATGAATAATGAAATATTGAGAACCATAAAACCATAAAGCACATTCGGAAGTGAAAATCTATTATTTGCTTCATGAAGTATTTCCAACAGCAAGGTTGTGCCAACAGGAAAAAAAAATAAAAAAATTGAAGGTAAGAGGGACACGCACCCCCGCTTACCACGTACAGAGTTGGCCCCCAAGCAAATAAACATGCCATATATGGAGGCACTGCAACTGCTCAAAACAAGCAAAGACAGCAGCCGGCATGACACTTCTTGAAAAGTTTCTTCTACCTGTCAACATTGATGCCATCGTCGGTATCTCATCAGCTACCGCTGATATAAGCTTGTTACGATTTCCTTTCTATTCTTTCAATGAGAAATTCCTGTGCTTGATCACCTTTATACAACTTCAGAAGAGCTGATGCTATCGCTAATGGTGCTGTTCCGTGGCTCCTTCCTTGAATTTCTCACCTCGTCTGGAAAATGTTCTGGATCATTTTCTTGGGAGACTCTTCCGCTGCGTTTTCTAACTGAAGTAACTCGCTGGCATTGAGGCGCCAACCTAAAGCGCCCAAATTTTCCTCGGCCTGCTCCACTGTCTTAACTCCTGGTATAGGAATTGCACCCTTACAGATGCACCAGTTTATAGCAACCTGCTCACAGAACAATCTCACATTGCCAATCAACTAGTAAGGAATGTTGGGATAAGCTCAGGGGACAGGAGCAGCAAAGAAAGAGATGATTTGCACAACCTTCTTTGAGGAGCCAGATTAGCTATCTCACAAGAAAGAAGATGAAAAGCAGTTTACCTGAGGTATGGTTTTTCGCCGCCTTTGCGCAATTTCTTCTAGTGAAGATAACAAGGGCTTCAGTCCAGGAAGAATTTGTCGGAACAGGAACGAACTGCGACAAATACACAATTCATTCATGAGAAGACAAATAGAGAGTTGCAAGCATAAGCAATTTTGACCCAAATCGATTCACCACGACATCTTAAGCTGAAGTAATGAACTTCCATACCGGGGACCCCGCGGCAGTTCGGAAGGTGTGTACTTTCCCGTCAGCATTCCAAGTCCCAGAGGACTATAAGCAATCAAACGGATCCCCAAAGAATCACATATTTCCTTTATCTCAAACTGATCTTCTCCCATGCTCAGCAATGAAAACTGGACCTGCGAGCACAGATGCAGTTATGGTCCGAAGCCTAAGCGAGAGCCGATTGCTACACAGCGATGAGCTCCTCGAAGCCATCTTGGAAAAGGTTTAACAGACGACAACTTGAAAAGGCATCAACTTCTGTCTAGCGCTTTGCATTCACCTGAGCAGAGCTTAGAGGAACGCCTCGGGCTGTGAGGTACTCGTGAATCTTTACTAGCTGCTTCGGTCCATAATTGCTCACCCCGACTGCTCGGACTAGACCCTAAATCACCACGGCAAATTGTCGGCACTCGAAAATACTACACAACTGCGAAAAGATTTCACGGCTTAGAGCGAATCATGATGACCTTTTCATACATTGCCACTAAACCATCCCACAGGGCTAACTCCTGCAGGGGCGCGTAATTTGCAGTCGACCAATGCAATTGTCCGATTCCGATTTGCTCGATCTGCAATCGCTCCATGGAGGCCCTGAAACGATCCACATACTCGTCAAGCTTCCTCTTCAGAAGCCGAAATACGGAGAGGACCGGGACTTCCTTCTCTATCCCCGCTCCCTCATCCTCTGAGTCGCCATGTTGACAAAACGAGCATGGCCTTTTTCACAGAGCATAGAAGTGAGCGCAACGTACTTGCATGCATCCACGAACTGACCGGGCGTAAGCCGCCAGGGGTAGGCAGCAAATTTTGTGGCGATCACGATCTCATCTTGTCCCTGCTCTTTCCCTGCGAATGCATGGAAGTGATTCGACCAGTCGGATGAACTGAATGAGGAAAATAACTAATTGGCGCAAAGCATTTTCGAGGAACCTCCGATGAGATTTCCATATAACAAAGCAATCTGCAAGCGAGATGGAATTTTAATATTTTCATGGAGCTGACATCCCTCTCAATATTGCAGTTCAAGACGATTTCATGCAGTTTCACATTTTAATGGAAAGAACATTTGGTCTCTACCTTCTACTGACCCATCAATAGCAATCACTCAATACGGGAAATCAGCTATCACAAGACTCTCAAAGCTTCACTAATTCAAGCATAGCAATTCATTCGCCTCAAACGTGCAAAGTTCTACAGTCCACTTTCATCTATTCTACAGAGAGAGAGAGAGAGAGAGAGAGAGAGAGAGAGAGAGAGACCTTGAAGGTCTTTGATGAACTTCCCCAGGAGCTTCTCGCTCTGCCCGTTCAGCCTCCCAGTGCCGTAAGAATCGGCCGTGTCGAAGAGATTGACACCATTCTCGACGGCCAAATTGAAGACCCTTTGGAGATCCGAGTCCTTCGATTCTCGGTAACCCCACAGGAGCTGGTTCCCCCACGCCCACGTCCCGAACCCCATCGGAGACACGCTCAGCGGGCCCATCTTCACCTACTCCCGCACACCCAATTTCGAACGCTTCAACAAATTCTCGATAAAAAAGAAAAGGGTCAGCGCCGCATCGCGCCGCGTCGCGCTTACCTTCTTCTGACTCTGCCATGGCCAGAAAGGAGGGAGCTTCAGGGGCTTGAAGAGGGAGGAAGGAACGGAGGCGTCGCTTTGAGGAGCGAAATACGCCGTCGGTGTTGACAATGTCAGGGCGAAGGACGCCATCAACATCCGCGCGGCTGCTCTCCGCTCTTCTCCTGTTCACTGTTCAGCTCGTCGTCCGCTCCATGCTCTGTTTTCGTTGTGTGGTCAGAAAACGGGGATGCGCGAGTTCGGTTGGATATTTTACGAGGACGGGTTCTTCAAATGATATTGTCCCCATTTTTCTCCATGAAGTCGATCCCTTTGCATAGACACCAAGCAATTTAATTCGAAATCGTGGGATCGACCGGCATCGAACAAGAAAGATGAGCACGCTTCTTCATTTAATGCATAGTGATTATATCGTAACTTAGAGACATATGATCGTATGCTTAATTTTAACCATGTAAATGTCATCTTTGGATCGCGTCAAATCAAGCGTTTGTTTCTTTTTTCCTTTCGAGATCTTTCCCTTTATCGTTGCATGGTGCTATCATGCATGTCTTTTTAAGGCAGTCTTGATCGATTAAACTTTATAGATGCACAACAGTAAGGAAAAAGAACGCGTTGAGTTTAGCAGATGCGCGCAATGCTATTATCCATACCAACGAAAAGTGAGTGTAATTACATCCGGAAAACACTTCCTAGGAAAGATCAAAACGCCACACCTATACATGTTAACCAAATAATGCTGGCTACAGTTCAAAATTGACTAGATAACGTGGACGCAAAATTGAAGTTGTACGGACACGGATAGACTAGTCCTTCTCTGGGGTACTGTTGCTTCCGCGCTCTGAACCTGAGCCACCGGAAACCGAGCTTGGACCGCCGCCATTGTCGTTGTCATCACTATCGCTACTGCCGCCGCTGCCGTGGCTAGCATCTCCACCGCCGTTCCATTCATCGTCGCCGAGTTTGACCAGAGCGAAGCAAAGCCTGTCGAGACACTCGTCGGAATCGACTCGGAACGACCATATTTGAATCCTGTCGCCCACTCTCAGCCCGTTCTCCGCCGCGAAATTGTTCCAACCGGACCTGAAGTTGTAGATCAGCGACGGTTTCGCCTTGCTCCGACTGCCCATCTCCACCAGCGCGAACTTCAACACCTGCGATCGCCTCGGGCCGATCACGCTCACGTCCAGCGCGGTCTGCGCTTCCACGGCTCGGCTTTCCTCGTCTCTGAGAAAGCTCAGGTCGCGGACTTGGTTCTTGGGGATGGACACGCGACATATATGTCGATCCAAATCCGTCCGCGACAGCTCCTTCTCGATCACCAGCTTGACCTCTTTCCCGCCCATCCCATCGATCCGGTCTTTGAATTCTCGAGGCATGTCCGCCGGCGGAATGCTGGGGGCCAGCGAACTCCCCTTGCTTTTCTTGCTACTTCCCTCTCCTGCTTTTGCGTTGTGGCTGACCTTCGTCCTAGCACCGCGACTCTTCTCTTCTCTCGAGCTCCACTCCTCGTCACAGCTTTCGGTCGCGAAGCCGATGCCCTCTTCGACAGCTTCTTTCCCGGGACGTCGGCGACGGTGCTGCTGCACGTCCCCGCTAGATGGCGTTTCCTCCATCGCCTTCCTCTTTCCTCCTACCCTTACCGTGTTACCACCGACCAACTTGCTGATCCATCCGTGCCTTCGCATAATGTCTCCTTCCCTCGGCGCCCTGTCGTCGAAGCCGCCGGTCCGCGGCTCTCTCCTCCTCTGCGGGACGACAGTTCTCTTTCGAGTTTGCTTCGAGCCACTCGGCCGAGCGCCGTCAGCATTGACTCGAACGTATCGCCGACCGGGTGCCCCTCAAAGTCTTCGAGGCGCAGCAGCCAATCGCCCTGTTCCATCCAACCCTCCATCGAAGACGGGGTCTCTTCTCGACGCAAGACAGTCTCTTCGGAACGATCTTTTCTTCCGCGACGCTTCTGAATCGATCGCAATGCGCCTACGGTTGCAGCTTGCAGATGAGCCCGGGTGGAACTGAGTCTAAGTAGAGTAGAACTCGGAAACTGGAAACTTATTAGCGGCGATTTATTTAAGGAAATTTTCGAGATTGCTATGGCGGTTCTTGATAAAAGAGAGAATCCAACGAAGAAGTTTCCTAATTTAGTAATCGTATAATACTAGGATTCTACTAAGATTCCATGAGTTTTGTAAGATAACTAATAATTATCCCGCTGTTTAAAATAATTATAAATCCCTTATTTCTTATTTATCTTAAAGTCGGTTTCAGAAGATTTATCCTCTCGCCAATATAGATAAGGAGAAAATTAGAAATTTAAAAGTATCATCTGAATTTTGAAAAAGATATGGAGGAAAAGATTAGAAAGAGGATTCTTTACGTGGGTATTCAACTCCTATGAAATTATTTAAATGTTTCGAATTAGACGAAAGTTGAAAGTGGGAGTTTGGCAAGATTTAAAAAAGAAGAGTCAAAACCCTAACTTACTAATTTGATCTATCTCATGATGAGGTAGGACGAGTGATTCTAGTAGTGTCTAGGACAACGTTAAAGATTGCCACGTAAGCATTGTTATCGTGCCGGCGAAGGCGGCGGTCTAAAGACTAGATTGAGAACAAGAGAGACGACTCCAGGGTAAATTTTACAAGTTAAGCGGACCCTAACCAGATCCAAAGCTGCGTTATTGGCTCGATTCGAAACAGGGAGCACTCAAACCTGGGTTTTGATCTAGACAAACATTTGTAAAACCGGCCACAAGAACGTCGGCCATGGATCGAATCGAGTGCATAGGAATGATTCAACTTAGGCTAACCAGAATAAATTGCAATCGATGCCCGCGTCGTCTAGTAAATCAAATTTAGTTAAAAGAATAGTACCCCTAACGCTGTTCGTTTTATTTTCTGGGATTCTTTAGGTTAGCGGCATGGTAGCGGCAGCCAGGAAATACATGCAGAAAACAGCAAGAACCAACCGCTAATTCAAATACGTCTAACATGTCTTTACATGTCCACTGTACTACCATCACAAAAGAACTTCCATGTCTCAAGCTCTTACTGAAATTCATTTCATTTCTTTCCTCGTCTGTGATACCACTATTACCGAGCGGTCTCTTCGTCTCTGTTCGAGCAGGACCATTTACACCACCGGCTATCCCCATTCTGTACAATGTTCTAGCTACTGCTGAGACCCCGATGCGAGTCGAATTCATCTTTACACTGAATCCTGAAAGTTCGATTGCCTAGGCAGCACCCCTTCTCAGGTCCAGAAGTTCCACCACGGCGCCGCATTGCTGCAAGAATAGTCTAAAATGTCGCTCGGACCAAAGTTGCTCCACTTCTCTGGCAATGCCACCGAGCAATTTTCTTCGTCCCGGCTTTCCCGCACATCTTCTGATGACTTCTCTGTCTCGTTTAATTGGTCGTCGGGTGAGGCAACAATCAAACTCTGATCGAAAGATTCGTGTGGCCCAAACGGGTTGGCTTCGTTCTTGCAATCAGTATCTTCATCCTCTAAATTGCTAGTCTCTCTGCAGATTCTGCCCCCACCATGGTTTTTGTCTAACATGCCACTCAGCTTCTGCAACTGTAAATGTTTAAAGAAAGTTGTCATTATGAAGTTTGTATCTTTGTCCAGAACAACTTGTTTCCTAAAGCACTGTGGAATGAATGATAACTTGTGCGGTCATAGTACCTGCTGAATCTATCTAATGCTTAAAATTGAAATCATTTTTAGTTTTCGCTTTCATCAATCATTGCCTAAGAAATGAAGTATGAGTGGAAGTACGAACAACCCATCTCTTTACTTTTTCCAAATTGTTTGTCCTGATGTGATTTCTTCAGGACCATAATCACAAGGATCAACTGCAGTTTGGCAGGAACTAAATTAAAAGGGGGATTAGTGCTACCTCTTTCTCCAAATCCTGTTTTTCTGTCTTCAAACACTCGAACTCGGCCAACAGCTTCTCGTAACTGGCTCTCAGCACCCTGTACTCTTGCTCGATCTGCTTCGACTTCCACCGAGCCCTTCTGTTCTGGAACCATATCGCCACCTGCCGCGGCTCCAACCCCAGCTCCCTCGCGAGCTCCATCTTCCTCCTGGGGTCTGGCTTTGCCTCGGACTCGAACATGGTCTCCAGCAGCCTGATCTGCTCGTCGCTGAACCCCTTCTTCATGTTCTTGCTCTTGCCCTTCTTCTTCTTCATGTTCCCGGCCGTGCAATTCTCACTCTTCTCCATCTCCAGCACCCTTAGTGCTACAGAACGTCTTGGGCAGTGACAGGAGAAATTATGCAGAAATTGAATATTAATAGAGAGAGTGAGTGTATTGATTTGATATGTCTTTCGAGAAGAGTGTGGGCTAACGTGGGCTTAGGAGTATAGCTCCTTGACATGATTTGGATCATTGCTTTCCCGGGGACGAAGACGTGTGATTGAATATAGAATTTTTTTTTTATCATCCAAAGCCAATCGGGTCAATATCGTATTGCAGTAATTTTGCTTATATTAATCCTCGTAGTGTAGCTTATGGTAGTCGCTATCTATCTCCCTCTTCTTTTCCATTCTGGTGCTAATAGTTGTACCTCCTTGTCGATTATCGACCACTTGAGCTACGTCATTGAAAAGGAAAAATCAAAGCTTTTATCTCCACCATGGAAGCAGGAAATATCATTCCTCCTCCTTTGAGCATGCTCTTTCTGTAATCAAAGACGGGATCTTTACGTCGAACTCCATGTCCATCTCCTGTTTCTCGAAAAGGGTAAGTGCTTAAAGTATTATCGGTGTCGAGTTCGATCCGGGCGAGTCAAAGTTAATCGAAGAAAAGTTGCGCCTCGAACTCATCAGCTAACGCGTATCTCCTCCTCCCCTCGTCGCCCAAGATGCTGACGGAGGCAGAGAATGGAGACGGACCGCGATGAAAAAAGGGTAAGAAACGGATCGATCGGCACCAGCTCAATGTGAACTCCAAAGGGTAAAGCAGCCACTTGACCAGTACACGTTGAAAGCGGATTTACCCAACAGTCGCGTCTCACCTAATCGCAAGATTACGACGTTTCCGAAAGGATAAGGATCGAGCCCGCTAAGGGACGCGACCCCGCGCTTGAATTCTTTACTTCGGTCTCGCTACCCTTCCATTGTTCTCCGACTTCCGTGAGGTTCTCTCGCATTATAGTCGCTACGTAGCCATCCCGGCCAATTAAATCTTCGCAAGACCGGCTTGTCAAGGACGGAAATGACCATCTTCCTTTCATTTCCTCCATCGAAGGCGTCACGCAGAGGTACATCTTCTCCGTCCCCCCGGTCATCACCGGGGAACGGAGAAGGCGACGTCCTCATCATCGTTCAGTCCTCGCACCAACTCACGAGTCGGTCCCTTTCGCGGTCGCCTAATGGCGACAAACGACTTGTCGGATTTGTCAAGCTAGAACCATGTCCAAGTTCAGGTTCTTTACCCTCGGAAAGAGAGAGAGAGAGAGAGAGAGAGAGCCATTGAGGAAAGCAAGCGGCTCGCAATCATAATCAATCGCCGTCGTCGTCGCCGCGGTGGGTCAGTAGCTCGGGACGAAAGCTGACTTCACATCGGCCCGGTTTTGGAATTTCTATCGTGCGATTTAGAATATCATTCGCCATCGATTCCGGGTCGAGATCAGGGAGGAGGGGGGGCCCCCTCGAGAGCTGGACCGAAGAAGGCTGATCTAGCAATTTGCTTGTCGGGCGTGGCTTGGATGGTGGTGGCGCGTCCCTGTCGGGGTCTGCTAGGTGGCCTCCGAGGGCCGGGGACGGCCGTCGTTTTACGTACTTTTTCGCTTTGGGGATGCTTCTTCCGGATGTCAGCCGCTCCACCACACCACGGGGCTGCCGGATTCGGACGCTCGAAATATCGCGCGGTGGTTGAGAGAGAGAGAGAGAGAGAGCCGGGTACGTGACGAGGACGGATCGATTTGGTATGAACCGCGTGGATCCGATTTGAAATTCTAAACAGTGACTAGATGCATCATGATACGATCGCTTCGAGTTTGCGGCGACGCCGAGGGCGATGATCCGCCGGCTAAGAAGGAATGCGGCAGGCCGAAATTCATTGAGAGAGGTCCTTCGAAAACGTTTGTTTGTTGGGATGAAGAAATGGAACCGGCAGAACATGGTCATTTGTCATTGCGATCTTGGTTTTGCCTGATTGGTAGTGTGTGCAAATTTAGCCGATATATCCTTGTAGGGTGGAGAGGCCAGAGCATTCTCACTTCTCTGGTAATGACCTACGGTGGGTGGTCCATGGGCCAGAGAACCTGGATAAGAAGCAGCTCCTAACAAGTTTTTTAAGAAATTATGATGGCGAAAGAGGTAGGAATAAATTGAATAGACATCTAATAGGAGTGAGCGATTTTGAGATGTATGTGTGTACGAATTAAAATTAACTCACAAAAATCTCTTAGGAAAGTGTTTGCATGTACACTAAAAAATAAAACCATAAGGTTTGGTATAGGAGATGACACTGTATCGGGTGACTTAATTTAAGAATGTTACATAAAAATAATCGAGTTAGTCAAATCGGTGATAATAAGTATTCGAAATGAAAAAGGTTATATCCTCCTAAATTCTCCATAACTACATTACGTACTGTCAAGATATACAACACTAATCTTTATCAATATAGAATTCTAAACGAGAGTCCGAGGCAATAATTCGACATCCAAATAAAGAATTTTTGTTGTAACAATCCGGCTTGATGAGGATGGGGCATGTAAGCCAGGACCCAAAGGGTTTGGATAAGAAGTGTTTCTTAGCAAACTTTTGAAATAATGAAGATAGAATGTTTCCGAGTTACATTAACTTCTACGAGGCACCTTGGATACATTAACTTTTGAAAATCCAACGTTACTCCACTTGTAGGCCAAAGAAAAAAACTGTAAAGCTCGGTAATGAACGGATCAAAGTGGGTGATATCTAAAGAGTTAACATACGGTGTCACGATGTACTATCAAAGTGATAACCCCTCTAGTAGTTGTGTCATTCAGGGACGAATCTCATGAAAATTGGCAAGCCTATGATAACCCAATCCAACTGGGGTCACGAATGTTTAAGGTTTTTAGAATGATGAATGAGGTGAGAATGAACCGAATTACACACTGAACAGAGAGAAATCGTACGTTAGGATATAAATGTGAAATTGGAATCACTCATAAAAGGCATTTTTTTACCACGGTAAATGATCTCTAGAAAAAGTCTTCATCTGTACATCAAAGCGGATAATATCTCGAGTAAATTAATTCGGGTTTTTGGAAACGCTCTTGTTTTCGTGTTTTGCACGATGAATGCCTCAAGAAATGTAATTTTTTTTTTTTTTTATGTTGGGAGGCATTCATTAACGACCCACCTTCAATCTTTACCATTTATCAATGATTATACCCATCGCCATTTTCACGTCAATCTGGCGATAGATTTGCTCTTAATGGGAACGGGGCCAAAAGTGGTCCTGATGCGAATCCAACTCTTTTGGGCCCATCCATCAAACTCACAAGTCCAGTTTCTTGGAAAGTTGGCGAGCTGGCAATTCTTATCATTTCGTATCGTTACAGAAATGCTCAACATAATTATAGAGTAATTTCATGAATTAATACCACGAAAAAATTTCAAATTAAGTACATCTATGATGAATTTATTTTAAATTAATTTTTTGACCAAAAAAACCCAAACTAGTATACTTATGACAAAATTTACATTCCGTTAGTTTTCATTAAATTTTATTGTCAAATTGGTAAATCAAATTACATATGGCAGGTGACGGACGTATCGATTTGAAATTTTACCCTCTTTTTGTCACAAGTGTACTGATTTTGTGATTTTTTGTGATATTAATCAAATTTAATAGACGGTATATTTATCACAAATATATTAGTTTTGGGTTTTTTGTTGTAAAAAAATTAATTTAGAGTAAATTTATCACATGGGGGTTAATTTGAAGTTTTTTGTGATTAAAAAATTAGTTTTGGATAAGTTGTCACATATGTATTAGTTTAGAGTTTTTTTGTGGTTAAAAAATTAATTTTTGGTAAATTTGTTATATGTGAACCAATTTAGAGTTTTTCATTATATTAATCCTAATTTCAACTAAAAACGAGTCAAGAAGTGTCGATTCGAGTCTCTTTCGAGTCGAGTCAAGATGTGCCGTTTCGAATTCGCACTTCTCTCTGTAAATCCGTGTCAGGTTTCCCGTCGTGTCCTTGTGTCGTACTGGAAATGGCCGCCTCTCGAACACCCATCTCGTGTCACAAAGCAGTTCACCGACAACCAATCACAATGCAAAACACGGTGTCGGTGCCATGGCTTTTAAGGGCCATCGATTCCGATGGGTTACCAAAATGAATATCGTTCGCATGCAAATTAAACTGAAAAAGGCAAATGCAAACGGGATCGTTACTCGGAACCCATCTACCAGAAACACTGATGGAGTAATCGCTCGGATAGCATGGAGGAAAACACCCGGCGCGGGATAAAGATCGATACTTGGATTTTGTCCGCAGGGTTTATGTCGTGGGGAATCTATACATCCGAGTCGTAAAGATTAAAGAGAGGAGAGCGTTCGATTAAAGAAATGAATGGACAAAAAAATGTCTCGTCAAAAAAAAAAAAGGACAAAAAAATGTGAAAGTGGAGGGCGAGCGGTTCCCCATTTCAGGAACTAAAGGGCTCCAGCTCATTATTTGCTTTTTGACAAACTTCTCCTTTTTATTCCGGGTCGTCCCGTTTCGTGGGCGAGCAACGACCCCACGGTTCAGTTAAATAAACAAATTAAATGATGTCGAATATATAGAAAAGCAACATCAAATCAGCTTAAGATAAAAAGGAATCTATCTATAAAAATAGGCGAAGTTTTTAGATGAAAAATTACCCGATCGGTTCTGAATTTGTTATGCAGATATCAATTCAAACGTGAATTGATTTTTGTCTTCACCCCTTTAATATTAAGCATTTTTCGGGAGTCATTTCAAAAATCGTTGACATGGTGGTCCAATCATTATTAGGATGATGTTTCCGTGAAATTCTATTGGGAAGGATCCTCATTTGTTCTTTCTTGAGATCGAGGTCAAAAGATGCACTAATATTTCACCAGGTCTTGTCAACAACCGCCCCCTTATTAGGTATATTGGATAACGAATGATTTGACTTCCGAAACATCAGCCGCGTTGTCAGCAGAACATCGAATATCATAAGGTCTCCTTAGTCAATTGCTTGGCAAGGGCGTTCATTGATAGAGTTCGAATCCATAAATCGCATCATATTTTGCTGGTACGGGATGGTGAATTCTACGTAAGTCGATCACGTCGAAATCTTGACAAATGAAAGGAAAATAAAAATAAGCCACTTCGATTGGATCAAATTCAATTCGACCTCTCTTCCCTTTTGGAAAGTGCCGATTCCCCATATCTAACGTACCCATCTTTTCAAGGTCTAAAATTTGACTTTAATTTGGAAGATCATCATCATCGGGAGGTTGTACTCCCCCACCATCTACGCTAGACGAATTATTCTGTAAATTTTTGCTCGAACGGCAATTTCCTCCGTTGATTGTGGCGTCACATCCGGTCAGGAAAAGAAAAACAAAATGAAAATCGAGGATGATTTTGTCACTACGCCGGTATTCAATTCGAATTTCGTAATAAGATTTTGCTAGCAGGTGTTAAAAAAAATCTATAGAAAAAATAGAATAAGTATATCGAGAATTTTAAAATTTATCATGAAGGTATAATTGAATTTCAAAACTTAAAAAAGTATAATTAATCCTAAAACTTTCAAAAAATGCACTCAAATACTAAAATTTTCAAAACTCCACTTTATGAAAAGACTTGCCTTAATTGTACTTTTTGAAAAATTTAAGATTAAATTACACTTTTATGATGAATTTTGATACTTTCAATATACTTATCTTGAAAAGAATTTGGAAGTCCCCAACATATTAATCGATTGCATTGATATTACGTGTACTTGGAATGGTATAAATTGAATATTTTCACATACTTAAATATTTAAATATAATATATTTTTCTTTGTCGTGTTGCGACGGATTTTTAAGCTAAGAGGGAGGAATTAAGAAAGAAGGAAAATGATGAAAACGTTGGGATTAAGTTAGGAGGAGCTGTTGCCGACCCCGACCCTGACGTCTCTATTTTTTATTCGTTCTTCTTTTCTTTTGTTTTTTCTCCTTGCGCCGAAGACTTTTTGGTTTTCATCACTCATCAGGCACGCCATTTTGGGGCGGGGTCCCCCACCGCGGCCCCTCCCCACCGCCCCCGCTCGGGGTGGCGTGCTGACGTGTGCCGACGGGACGTGCCGGTCAGCTCCCCTTCGTCATCGCCCCGGCCCCACCGCAAGCCGACGTGGCAACGCATTCCCACCCTCTCCCTGTCCACGTGTCCTTGCCGCGGGGTCGACGAGCTTGAGGCTCTACTACGGGCAAGTCCGCACAATCACCATATGTACCCGCTCTAAGGGAGTCATGCTGATGCAAAACTCGAGTCATTTGGAAAAAAGTGGGTGCGAAGTCAATTCATGAAATTAAGAGAAATTTCTAGTTGGAGATCCACATCGAAACTTGCAAGTCAATTCAATTTATTTATTTTGGCAATATTCATGAGGTGAAAATACAATTTCTTTCTACTATGTATTGTGGTTAGAGTTAATATCACAAAAAAAAATATTTTGGATATTTTTTAAATCACTTAAAACTCTAAATTTATTTATCGTGACACAAATAACTCAACTTTTTCATAAAAGTATTTTCAGTCGCAATTGACAAATTTAAAGTTTTGGTGACGTAGAAAAAAAGTTGGAGTTACTTATATCACAGTGGAAATAATTTGAGATTTATAATACATTTTCAATTAAATTCATGGAGATATCAAGAGTGTGCTCCTAACACGAATTTAGTAAGAATATAAAGTTTGTGCTACGAAAATCGTGTCCCTGTTTATATTTTTTATTTGACTGAAATATACATGGTTATTTGTGAAAACTGTAAAAAATAAAAAGTGCCCTATTTCTCCTTTCATAATTTTCAAAGTGGAATAGGAAAGGAGGATTAAAATAGAAAAAACAGGGGGCGACCATATGTATATAGACTACTAATCAAGGTCTATATGGGAACAATTACCAGGAAGGGGGAATTTAATGCGTAACAATTTCCAGGAAGGGGGAATCCAATGCGTTAGGTGTACATAAAGAGACAATTAAATCCTTTTATATTTACAGTTATGGATTTCAGGCCATACATTCCACTTTAAGGTGTCATCGAACATGATTATTATTTTATTACCTTTTTTATTTTATGCCGCATGTCTCCCCTTACACATAGATAAAATCTAATACTAATTTAACATGTATTAGAGCTGCTTGATTGTACTTTTAAAAGTTTCAAAATTTGATCGTAATCTCGTGACGAGTTTCTGAATTTTGAAAGGGCTGGGTCCCAGAAGCATAACTAGGGAATAAAATCAGTCAAAAGACAACGGAGAAGCTTTGAGAGAAATCCACACAAATCGCGCCAGGCCCCGCGAAGCAGCAAAAAAGAAAAATAAATAAAAAATCCTCTAATCCTGGAAGCAGGGCGTTCCGGTCTCCAGCTGTACATTACCCCAAGAAAATATCAATAAAAAAAAAAAAAGAAAAAAAAACCGGTTTAAAATTAAAAAAGAAAAAAGAAAAACGATCCTTATCTCATCTCCTTCTCAGCGAGCGAGAAGGCGCAGCGACCAGAACCACTTGATCGTCACGCACTAATGACCCCCACGAGATATTGACTGTTCCATCTCCTTCTTCCTTTGTGTATAAGCAAAGCCCAAGCAAAGCAAACGGAGCAAACCCTACACGACCCGAACGCGAACGGGAACGCAGACGCGAGCTCCCTCCGTCCGTCCACCGTCTCTCCTCCCTCCATTATAAAAGCCCGCCATCGCCTCCTCCGCCAAACCTCTCCTCCCTTCATCTCTCGACACCCCCCACATGCTGATCGGTCATCGTCGCCTACCATGAGCAACATCCCCAGATCCTTCACCGACTCCTCCTTCACCCTCTTCCAGCTGGCCATCTCCTCCTCCGACCCTTGGCCCTTCTCTCTCGCCGCCTCCCTCTGACATCAGTCCCTCCATCTCCGTCCCTCTCGCCGTCTCTCTCTCTCTCTCTCGCTCTGTGTGTTGGCTTGTCTCTTTTTTTTTTTAAACCTAATGGGAAGCGGGGACAAGCTGTTCTTCCACCTGCACTTGCCTTACCACCACCACCACCAGCAGGAGCGGCAGCACGAGCATGACGTGCCGAAGGGGTGCCTGGCGGTGATGGTGGGGCAGGGCGAGGAGGAGAGGAGGAGGTTCGTGATACCCGTGATGTACGTGAACCACCCGCGGTTCGTGGAGCTGCTCAAGGAGGCCGAGGAGGAGTTCGGGTTCGAGCAGAAGGGGCCCATCACCATCCCCTGCCACGTCGAGGAGTTCCGCTCCGTCCAGGAGTCCATCGACCGGGAGAGCTCCCTCCACCACCACCACCACCACCACCACCACCACCACCCCTCCTCTCATGGCAGCGGGCACAGCCACGGCCACCATCACCACCACCACGCGTGGTGCTTCAGGGTTTGATCACACGGACACGATTTTCTTCTTATTATCGCATGCTAGCACGTCCTTTCATTGTTAGATATTGTTCTGGGTCGGTCGATGATGCGTGAATCACTTCTGCAACTGTGAAGAGTCACCTTGTTCTTTTTTTTTTTTTTTTTTGCTTTTCTTCTTTCTTTTGGCTTCTTTTTAGGTCCTTTGTATCAGCTGAAATTTTTTGCGGGGCGACAATGCTCGGGGTTGTTTCACTGGAGACGATGATGTCGACGGAAGCGTCTGGTCTGATGAACGTGAATGCTTGGATTTCCATTTTTTCTTTCTCCCTATTCCTGTAAATATTCTCGACGGGAAAAGCGAAAAGAAGGAATATTTGCTTTCATTTGTAAATTAATATGCTCTCCCTTTACCGGTTCGATAGCAATATCGATCATTTATGGAAATGAAAAATATATAAATAAAACCATATTGTGAATTGCTGATCATTTCAAATTCGTATTCCCGATTTCGGGGCACTTTCCGGGTCTAATGGAGTAAGTGGGGATGAGCCCCCGTTTACTCCACCGCTTTTCGTAAGCGGAGGAGGTAGTTGTGGGGAGGGGGGCAGCGTGCGAGGTGGGAACCTCAAACGTGTGGAGCACGATTTAAATGGGGAAAAAAATCATGATTGGAGACCTATAAATTAATATTTTTATTATTATTTTTAAAGGTTTTGGCGTTCGAAGGTACGATACGCCAAGCATCTATTCGTTTATAAGCCCAAAAAGCGTTCAGATTAGCAGGGGTTCGTGCTTGTTCATCAGGGGATGGTCGGTTCCATCATGAGAATTGACTTGATACTCTATTTATAGAAAGTTGATCATATTCACCCTGAATAGTGTTATTGTGGTTTTTACCATTAATAAAATCATATGAAAAGTCCCAAATATACTCTGCTGATTTTTCTGGTTCGGTGCGATCCAATTCAGTCCGTTTTTTTCTCAATTAGACTAGGACTGATGCACGCCTTTATTGTGGAAGACTTGGAAAAAGATCCTTAAATTGAGAATTTATTTGCTTTGGGAGATCCTACGAAAAAAAAGCCACTTGTAATACGACATGGATGACTTGGAGGTTAGGATACGATACCAGATACAATTTGGTGGTTTGGATAAAATTTGGTTGTTAGGATATAATGTCAAATTAGTTGAAGGAGGCGAAAAGGATTATTTGAAAGGATTGTTTTGTTGTGTGGGACTTAAAGTCGATGCTCCTAGGAAGTAATAATAACCTTTTTAACTTAGGCATTATTTTCCCTATCCCCTCTTTTGTTCTGGGTGGGTTCGAGGAATAAGTAGGGGTAATTGGTTCTAGAGTGAGTAAGTCAACTTCCGACCGAAAATCCGAAACCTACTCAATTAGGGTTGATCCCTGCTAGAAAAAAAAAAACGTAGTTCACGAAACTCAATAAGTAATTCCACAATAATGAAAATGCTGTTGGTTTAGACAAACAAAGCCTACAAAATGCATAACATGTGAATTTAACGAGGAAGATGCATTGATAAAATTCGGCCCCCACTAGAAAAAGAACTCTAAATCCATCCCTAGTCCCCGCACCCTTACATGATATGCAATTAAGTTCTTGAACTTTGATCTTGATCCAATTAGTTTAAGCATTCTTTGATTTGAATCAATTGAGTCTTTTTAATTGACATGCACACGCGACATTGAGCTAGATGAAGTTAATTGACTAGGGTTCTATGATTTTAATCGTGTGAGAAATCATTATAATATACAACCGAATCTACAACCATATAATAGGAGCCTGTGGCTATGACCCGGATATTTCATGCCTCGGTCACTTTATTATTCTAATTCAGTTTGCATACGAGTGATATCCACGCCTGTACCTCATTAGCAGAGATATGATTGGATTGCATACCATGACTGTACCTCATTAACAGAGGCATGGTTGGAGGGGGAATTTTCCAACCATTGATTATTGAGGAGAACGTTGTTGTGAAAAACAGGTGGTTGGGACCAGAAAGCAAAAAGAAGGTAGGCAACATGCACATGCAGAAGGACCCAACACACAAGATGCTTCCCAAAACTTTCGATAGTCGAAACATAAGCTGGCAAAATCGTGGCTGTAAAGATATCTCGAAGTCAAGAAACGAACGGGGACCAGCCGTAGAATAGCAGCACCAAAAGAAAATGACCAAAAGACATACGTCTCGGGTCCAGAGCTTATCGTCCTCGATCTCGTGCCGTGTCTTCCTACGAGAATGCGTGAAAACCGGTCGTTCCGCACTCGAGGACAACCACGAACGCGGGCGCTCGGTGGCGGGTAGTCGCTAAAAACAATTGCAAAACAGTCTTCTCCATTGGCGAAAGAGGGGTTGAACCTCGTGCGTTGACAGACGGGAGTCGGCTCAAGAAACTCGCTCGTACGTGTGCAGAACAGAACTGGGACGGGTTCTAAGAAAGGCTTCGTCGTCGTTCCCGGGGAAAGAGGGGGCCGGGGGGTGCTGTCGACCAACCAAGAACATCGTTGACTTTCCCATCGATCCGCGGGGTCCGAGGGATTGGGATCGTGAAACTGCGTTTTTCCTTAAGAATAACGTTTCCAATCATGGGCCGGTTTCGTGCTGCGATTCGTATTAAACAACGGGGTCGCCTGCCGCCGATCCATTATTAAAATGACGAGTCAACGGTCTTATGTCTGGAAGTGGTGAAAAGATTGAAGGTGGGTTTGTCGTGGTTATACTCTCCTCCTCCCTCCGCGCGCATGTCTGTTGAAGTATGAAGCATGCATTCCCACCGGGCACCGTGTGGACAGCACGATGTTACCCTTACTCGGTTATTATATGTTAAAGTGAGCAGGCGGGGGTCGAGGGCGATGGGGTAGAGAGGGCAACGTCCCAAGCGGCCAGAGGGTTTTTATAATGATAGTATGAACTTAGGCCTATAAATAACTAAGGTGTGTAAAGGAATCAAAATTGTCTGAACCGGCCTAAAACTGACAATTCTCATGGCGACCGATCCGGTTCTCAATTCCAATGTGGTGAAACTGGTGAGTGTTGATCCGATTCGTGGTTCTAAGTGTAAAACCGCCCACCCACTCACCTGGACCGGATCGGACCAATATATATATTTGAAAAAAAAAAAGTCATCTCAATTACATAATTATTTTATAGTTTTTTGACTAAATATATATTTGAGGTTATTGAATATTATTAACTAAGTTTGTCTCTTGAGTGTGTAATAGGATCAACCCCTTACTTTTCTCTTTCATTTTAATAATCCATTTACTTGCTTTCTTAACCAAAACAAAATAAACAAACGAAGAGGAAGGAAATGATCAATTGGAGATGTCCATAAATATTGCGGCGCTTTGTCGTCATGTACAAAAGTAAGAGGTAACGGCTCGTTTTAAGAACATAGATAGAAACTAGGTGCACCATAAAATTAATTGATGAATGCAATTTATAGGGATTGGGGACCGATTCCATGGACCAACTCGAAAACCGGACCGGGCCAGTGGTCTAGTTCTCGGGTGGATCCATGGAACCAATAGGCAATTCCTGGTTGCAATTTTTTGATCGGTTCTTAGTGGATGATATCCGATTTCAAGGTGAAAACTGCCCACTCGAACCATACTCACCCCCATGAATAACTATTGGTATATATAATATTTATTTATTTGTTTATTTATTATTTATAATTGAGAGTTGTAATAGAAAGGTATGAAGTGTCAATTATAGTGGAATCTTTTGTTGGATGGATATAACCCTAGTTTAAGGATAAATCTTAAGTCTAGATTTCTCTTTCTCACTTTTACTATCTATTTCATTGTGTTTAAGCGCTCAATCTTAACAATATCAACTTGATTTCTTTCATCTTCTCTTTTGTTTTTGGCTTGATTGTCGAAACTTACTAGAAAAGACATGCTCGTGTGTTATTGTGCTGTGGACTTACAGTTGCATAGCCCAACACTCTTGAAGAGCCAACTAGAAGAAAGCACAATCGCAACATAACCCACGTCAACTCAACTAGAGTATGCCTTTGTCACGGCGTACGGTATTCATCAGCTCCACATATTCATCTTTGTGTTAGCCATCTTCCATGTTCTGTACCGCCTCACAACCTTGGCTCTGGGCAACATTAAGGTACAATATGAAGTTACAAACCGAAGAACCTCTCTCTCACTCTCTCTCTCTGAGTGGCTTTGTTTGGTTGTTGCTACAGATGAGACGATGGAAAGCATGGGAAAAAGAGACGAACAGACATGAATACAAGTACTTCAATGGTAACCTTTAAAACTCCAAACACAAAATATGCCCCAAAAATTACTGATATTTGGTTACACTTTGCCTAATTAGTGAATCTGTGTGTGCTGTCAGCATCCATGAATTTTACACTAAAAATGCCGATCAACCACTACCATGTGGTTAACCCCCTTAAATGTTCACGTGGAAAAATTAGGTATCGACAAGAGTGAATTGTTTAAATTTTGTATGTTTGAAATTGTGTCTGACATTCTCTGTCCACTGAAGTTGCGGTACGTATACCCGATCGGTTGGTTATGAGCGGGTGCTTTCAGTTTTAGTCGAACATAAATGATGTTGGATTGTTATCTTCTCCTGTCCAATTATGGCTAAAGCCAGAGCCAAATCTCTGTTGCAGATCAAGAGAGGTTTAGGTATACAAGAGAGACATCATTCGGTCGAAGGCATTTGAGCTTTTGGATAGTGAGTACAATTCCCCAAATAACATACACCTCTATTGTACTGAAGTCCAAGTTGATTTCGAATATCTGTCAGCAGATCATTTTATTTCTCAAACAAAAATTATTCATTAACAATTCGGGTTCGACGCATAATTGACTTTGTGAGTCTAAAATTGAGTTCGGTTAGTACATGATGCAAATTTGAAGATTCACAACCCTTTTGTTAATTTATGTGTTGGTAGCAAAATTCAAACTTTATCACAATGTGAGACTTTGACCGTGGATTTGAAATTTTCTTTTTTTGCCAGTTAATTCATGTGCCATAGATAAGTAAAGATAATGATGTTAAAAGGGTCCTAAGTTATGACTCATAACATGCATGTGGGTGGTAGCAAAGAAAAACAAAAGTAGATAGTTTGCATCCCAACCCAAACCCCAGAGAAAAGAAAGGTGAAAAAAAAAAATGGGGAAACCCAGCAACCCAACCCAAACTGACCCGAGTTTTCGATACGGATCTAATGTGTTTCGGGTCAGTTCGGGTTAGGTCATAATGTGTGACTCTTGTGATTCGGGTCAGGTCGGGTTACAACAAAATCCGATCCGACCCGACCCATTGAAACCCCTGCTCTAGATCCGCATCGGTTGCTCTAGGTGGGACGAGAAGCTGATTGCAAATAGTGAGGAATGCTAACCCCATATCATTGATGTGAGTAGTGCGATGATAAACTCCTATCGAGAGAGCCTATCGAATCTTCCATGTTCACTACACCCGGCCCGACCCGTCCGATTCCTCGAGAGTCAAAGTGCACGTGATGGGATCCAGTGGGCTCATCATTGTGGGCTTCACACTACAGCTTCAGCTCTTTTCCAATCGGGTCCTTTTTCAGACCCGGTTCGATTCACACCACGCATCATCCAAGCCCGAATGGGTTCGGAGAGTTTGGACCCGATCAGCGGCCCGGCCCATAGGCTGGCCCGAGCCGTGGCTCTTCCCAAAGGCCGGGCCCGAGCCCGAGCCCGAGCCAGAGCCCGAATCCGTCCGGCCCGCCCATCCGACAGTGCTCCCGTGGTCACGCGCCGAAAAAGAGGGTCCGTGAACTCGCCAATCATGTCAGCCCTTATAAATACCGGGCGTCTCCTCAGGGTCGAGATTTTTCACATCCATTTCTCTCTCTCTCTCTACACACTCTTAATTGCACTCGAGGACCTGCAAAACCCTGTAATCTCAAAACCTCACTCCCTTCCGCCCCTGAATCTTCAGACGGGCCCCCGACTGTTCATCCCGTCGGCGGTGCTCGCTCGCTCGCCGTCGCCGTCGCCGCAGCGGCGGACCTCCTTCTCCGCTTAGCTCCTCCCAGACCTAATTCGCCTGCTGATTTTCTCGATCCGAGGTGCCCTCTTCTTTTTCTCTATGGTCTAGGGTTTGCGGCTGGTAAAGGTCGAGAAGAAGGGGGCCGCGGGAGAGGGGAGGGGACAAGGGGAGGTCTTGGAGTTTGGGGCGGCAGCGCCGAGCGGGTCTGAGTGCGATGGAGGCTCCGGCCGGTGTGGCCACCAATCGCGCCGGTTCGTCGCCTATGTCCTCGTCCCGGATGGAGTGGCGCGCCGTCTCCGAGCATCAGCCGATTCGGAGCTCCGGGAACGAGGTTAAAATCGAATCCGAACGCCCGAGTCATTCGATTTTCGCGTAATGTGAATTGATTATTTCGGTAGAGGTGGAGTTTAGTTTTGGAAAGACGTGGTGCGTGCATGACTCTAAGTGACTGTTGCGAGCCCGTTGGGGATTGGATTTCTATTTGGCTTGGAATATATGTTGTTCGTTGTTGTCGTCGTCATTTGTTGGTGCTTGCATTCCTCCACTTTCTCCGCACTGTTGGGTGCGGAAGATTTTGTGCGAATGCCGTGTCGGGCGTTCTTGTGATGTGATCATGGACAGCGGGGACTCGTTCGAATTTGTATTCGAAGAACTGTTACCTTTTATACTCTCAGTAGATAACGACTGTTTGCTATCCTTTCATGTTGCGCTTTGATGTCCGGTGGAGGAGAAAAGCCGAATTGTATGATTAGGTTTGGTGCCTCAAAGGACTTGTACTCTTTATATTCCCTTTCTCTAGAATCTTGATGTATAAGTTAAATTTGCAAAGTGACTAGCTAGGTTCAGCCTTTTTGCTGCATTGGCAGCCTGATTTTCAAAAAAGTTTAGAGAGACCTAGAGTTGCCTATCACTTTGTCTAAACTATTCTTGGTCTTTCTGATAATTTAAATTGGCAATTCGGCTTGATGATGAAGAGATTGCCATTGTCCTTTTTTTTATGGTGGGGGGGGTTTATTCACTGAACTAACGTAGATGTGAATTGTTTAGAATAGTCATTATACTCACCATCTCTTATTTTCTCCCTCCATTGATTTCTCCTGACATGTTAATTGTTAACAGGACTTGGAGAGGCCAAGATTAGGTCAGTCTGATGAGAGAACGATATATGAGGTAATAAACATGATGTTGTGGTTGGGACTTATACTATGGACATAAAAGTGATATGCTTTGCTGTTAAATAAGGTGCAGCAGGGAAGACAGCAGCTCGACTTCTGTACAATTACAATTGATGGCAATTTGGGTGATGACCTATCGGAGCGGCTTCAGAGCATTGCAAGGAATAGAGAGGATTTGCAGCATCTAGAGATTGAGCTTAGAGCTCAGATGATCGCTAAATCTGAGATTGCTGAAATGAAAACCTCCTTTGAATCTAAAATTAAGGAGCATGAGGATGCAGCTGTCAAACTTCAGGTCTGCTAAAGTCAAAGTGAACTCTGAAGTTTTTGCTTTAATAATGTACTGTAACTTCAACCATATGTTTCTCCATATACAAAATAAATACTTGTTTGGAGTACAATTATTAGGAGCACTCTCCTCGATCATGGACAACCTTGATTTGCATCCTCATATTGTTTTGATATCCTTCGGAGCTGAGGTGAAACGTTCGAGTTTATTTCTTATCTTTCCAATGAGGAGTATTAAATAAAAGTCTCCAACAATCAATCATAAGTCCATATAAAGGCTTGGAACATGCCTGGTCTTACAATAAAAGGCCCACTGAGCATTTCCCATTTCTATAAGCTGCGCATGCAGCGTGCCCAATCAATGTTCTCCTGCTCTGATTGATGATGGTATCTCATGTTAGGCTATTGGCACCCTATAGCTCTGACCAGTCATCATGGACTGAAACTTTTCAAATATATCGGCCCTGACCTTCAAAATGTGCTGTTATATGGTCATGCAGGAGCAACTGCACGAAAGTGAGCAAGCAATCCATGACTTGGAAAGGAGGATGGAAGAGAGAGATCGAGAGCTTATTGTTATAAAAAGAGACAATGAGGCGGTTTGTGGACTGTTTTCGTTTTCTCCTACTTTCATTTCAAGTCTTCTTTCTAGTTATCACTCTCAATTGTCCCTTCAATTTTGCAGGCTTGGGCCAAGGAGGATCTTCTAAGGGAACAAAAGAAAGAATTAGCGACTTTTCGGTGTGTCTTTAATTTTGAGAACATTAGGTGTTACTTTGTCGGACAATATGAAATATTTCTCTTTGATTGTGCCTCTGGTGCAATATTGTCAACTCATTCACAATGAGTGCTTTAATTTGTGTGCTTCTTGACATGATAGGCTTATTTTCTACTACAGCTTTTTTACCTCAGTGGGTTTTATTCCTATGATTTGGACAGTCTGATGCTTAGACGTCTCAAAGTGACGTTGATGGCAATTTCTCTCTTTTATTCTGTGCAGAAGGGAGCGTGATCATTCTGAAGCTGAAAGAATGCAACACTTGCAGCAAATTCAGGACCTTCAAGAACATATTCAGGACAAAGAGAGGCAGGTCATGGACTTGCAGGAACAGGTCGGTGCTGCTTAACAGAGGTGTTGCATAGGCTTCTCAAGTGAAAAGCTTTTCGAGAGTTTAACAAATTTCAAATCTTATTGGCATAAGGAAATCATATTTTTATCCTTTTTTATTTTTCTAAATGAATTATTTGGTTGACGTGTTAGTGTACTTTGGTGCGCATAACGTTGGTCTCAATAATTTACACTGATTATTATTTCTTACTCCTTTCCCTTTTTGCAGTATAGAGTTGCTCAAGAGACAATCATATATAAGGAAGAACAGTTGAGGGAGGCCCAAGCTTGGATTGCACGTGTTCAGGAAATGGATGCTTTGCAATCTCACTCTTTACAAGCCGAACTGCGGGAACGAACTGAACAATGCAATCAGCTCTGGATTGGTTGGCAACGACAGGTTAATATGCTATGATCTCTCTTTCATACTTCTAGTTGTATCTCTCTTCTGCAGTTAAGTTAACCTGCAGTTAAGTTAACCTGTTTCATGTTTATATTTTTTAGTTCATAGCGTTATTAGGCTATCCTGATCTTCATATGCTGATATTATAATGTGTTGCATTTGTTAGGTGGCAGAAATAGAGAGATTTCATGTGCATGCAATACAACAGCTTCAACTGGAACTGGCTGATCTGAGAGAAAGATGTGGATCCTTTACTGATGAATCACGTATGCCACAAACAAATATGAAGGATGCATCTCAGTTTGGACAGATCAATGACAACCAATTAGATTCTAATGGATCCAGTGGGAATTCTGTTGCGCTTTCAAGTGATAATTCTGGCAGTGCATCCAGCAATGGATCATCCCAGGTATAAATATGGGATCTTCTTTTTTTGTTAATGATGGGCCACGTTAGATTCAGGACCAGGAAAATGATCCAGATCCTAGGGCATTCATTTCATGGAAAAACAGCTGTTGGAAAACATCTCGTCTCTGTCATTTGGCTTTGCTTGGGCTATTGAGTCACTAAAAAATGTTTTTATGGTCAAGATTTGGAAAGAGAACTTTCTTTGGTTGTTATGCAGAAGATGTTGGACCTGCATATTGAATCAGACATATTAGTAGTTAATCGAATTTCATAACTGTACTTTTGTGTTGTTTTATTGAAATTATGCTAGTTATTATTTGTCATGATGCCTCTAACCTCCAAGTAATTATTTGTCATGATGCCTCTAACCTCCAAGTGTTTTGGATATGTGGCAACTTCAAATTAGATGGACCGTGCTACTGGTGTTCCACTTGGGTCATCATCACCTCTTGGACTGCCTGCATACCTTCCACCTGCTCAGGTCCCTTCTCTTCATCCATTTGTTATGCATCAACAAGGAATCCCACAATCTGTGCCATCAAATGTTCCTCACTCTCAGCTTGATCAGTATCAATCAATACCTTCATTGTCATCCAATCAGCAGTGGCAGAATCAACAGGTTATATCCAAAATAGCATATAATCTTTACGTGCTAGTGACCGAATTTTCTTAAGGTATCATGATTGGGTTCATGTGTTTTGGTTCGTCATATCCGCAGGATGTATCTGGAGAAGCACATGTATCAAAGCACATACAGCATTCAGAAAGCCAGAATGAACAAAACTTACTGAAATCTGATTCTGGATATTGCTATGAGATGACTGCTAATGGCGAAGTCGTTCAAAGGGAATATACAGATGTTCCTGTGAGCCAAGTAATAGAGCTTAATTCTGTGATTTCATCATCTACTGGAGAAGCAAAGGTGGTGTTTGCAATACCCGTCTAATCATTGAGAGATTTCCTTTTCACACTTTTGTCCACAATTTTGAATGAGATACCACAATCTTCTATCCACTAGGTTACCGAGTCTATTGATAGGGGCTACTTGGGATCCTCCCAGCCCAAGCAGAGTTTAAACCAAATTTCATCTCAATTTCATGATGCTCTCGCTTTGGATGGTCATCAACAGAGTACTGAATCTAAGGTGGGCTGCTGTTTATGCCTTTGTAACTTTTGCAATATCTCTTGCTTGTGTCATGAGTTCATCCTCCTCAGGCATCTTGTGTGGCTGAAAGAAGTTTCCATTGTTTTAATGGTATAGGAGGAGAATGTTTCCAGTGGGACTAATCAAGAAATAGAGGCTCAAGCATTTGAAGCTGAACAGCCAACTCCTACTTCACTTCATCCTGCTAATAGTGATGCCATTGGCAACAATCACGCTGTTGATGAAATTGCTCCTGAAATGGTTATTCCAACTGGGAAGGCTACTAAATCAACTGGTGGAAGAAATCCAGAAACTAATCTTCTTGATGAAAGATCCTTGTTGGCTTGTATAGTTCGCACTGTTCCACCTGGTGGTAAAATACGAATAAGTTCAACGGTTAGTGTGTGTGTTTTTTTTTTTTCCCTGGAAGTAATCTTTGCAAGCCGCTTTGTCCATCTTGCATGAAAGATTGACTCGATCTGATGAGCCATTTGTGTCTATTACAGCTGCCAAATAGACTGGGTAAAATGCTGGCACCCTTACATTGGCACGATTACAAGAGGAAGTACGGGAAACTTGATGAGTTTGTTGCTAGTCATCCAGAAGTGAGTTCCTTGATAAGCTAGTTTGCATTCTTGCACATGTGTGCGCACAATTATATTAAATATCGTTGATATAGGTAAAGATCCAATATAACTGGAGAATGTCTTGTGCTATTACAGTTTTTTGTGATTGAGGGGGACTACATTCAGCTGCGTGAAGGTGCTCAAGAAATGATAGCTGCTACAGCAGCTGTTGCAAAAGTAGCTGCCGCAGCTGCTGTGTCATCTCCCCACTCCTCATCGATGCCCTCTGTGGCTCTTACCCCTATGGCACAGGCCCGACTAAGAAGTGCTTCATCCATCGATAGCAAACAGATGAATGCTTCTGAAAATATTTTCAATGTCACTGAAGATTCCTTGTGCCTGTCAAAAATGCATATGCATTCTAATGGAATAAACTTTAGCTTTATTGGAAGTACTTCCAAAGTGACAGTACCGAGCAAGTCCAAGGATGCTCTGGGTTCAAATGGTCTAGAAACGAAGCCAAGCCAAGCACCTGGGTTCGTGTCCAACGGGGCACATCTTGATAAATCCGGCATTGTGAATGCTCATGGCAAAGGGCTAAGTAACGGAAGGGCTGGCTTAAATGCTGTTGGCAGACAGCCGGGAAGGTATTGATCGATGGTTAAAAGTGTCCGTTCTCTTTCTTTTCCTCCAATGCTTTTGCAGTATAAATTATTCTAGAGCATGTGCTTATTCAGCTTACTGAATTTTGACAGGGCTAGCATCCATACTTCTATTCCCAGAAGATAGTAAGTATCGTATTTTTATGTCCCGTCTTTTTTTTTCCCTTTTTTGGGTGCTAGGCTTGTAGAGAATTATTTTTTGTTTTTTGGTGATGCAGGAGATGATTGGACGTGCATGAATTGACTGCTGTTATATTAAGCAAGACAAGGAACAACATCCTTTAATCCCAATGGCGAGTGGATGAATAGGCGACCGGAATTCTTTCGGACTGATTTTTGCGCGCACCCTTTTGCTGACGCTCAAAGTCTCTCTGATTGAAATATCTTGGCTTATTTATTTTGTCTCTCATTTTGCCTGGCCCAGTAAAATCACAACGTGAATCTTCATACTTTACATTGCATACTAAATTGACAGACTGCATTTTTGGAGAAAATTTTATGCGAAGCATCCTTCTTTTCCATTCCGTTTTTACTCTTCATCATATTTTTAGGCAGTGGATTGGGTTATAAGTCTCCACTGTCCAGGGCAGAGTTTCAAGGTTCTTGAATTTGTCCCAGAGACAATGATACATTAACTTACGGAGCGTTGAAATGGGAAGTGGTAAAGGAACTTCCAGTCAATTTTTCCTTTCTGTGAATTGGGCAACCATTTCAATTTCATAGAACCCCACAATAAGATGCATGGAAGCTTGAAGGTTTTGATGGTCGTTGTACTTTAGTTGAGGTTGGCATTGCCCTAGTTTCATTGTTATATGAATCTTTTGTGATTTACATCCCCTTAGCTTTGCCCCGGACATCAATGATGCTCAGCGTCTCGGTCGAATCATGTCCGAGCGTAATGATCGGGTTTGCTTACGACCCCAGCTGGGTTCGTTGCCGACCAATGCACAAATTACCCTACGGAGTAGCTTTTGTCGGATGACGATGCATTACGCGAGCGCTGGTCTGCTCAGATGTAATAATCAATCCGCAAGAAAAGGGGAGAGAAGAAAGAAAGAGAGAACTTCAGAAAAAGCACCACAGAAATATCTGATGCTGGGGCCTAGAAGATGGACGTGAAAAGGGCAATCACATGCATGACTACTCCCACCGAGCCAGCTTTTGTTCTAGGAAAGGACCTAGTGGACCAACACGGCCAAAGCCTAGGGAAGTACTTTAGGCCCGCCCGGGCCATACCCTCGACCATCCCATTTGCGCAAACATACTTCTCCCAAGTCCAAAGCATCTGATTTGGCAAGATAGAAAGACTTAAAACTCAAAGCTTCCAGTTCATGGTGCTCGAAAACTACACTGGGCCAGGCCAGCCGCTTCAACCAAGCACCGGTTCAATCTACGGTTTGATCCTTCGGCCGGTTGGACCGTAGGTGATTTTGCGAGAACCCATTTGACTGCAACTTTGGGGAGAGGGAATGGGAGGTGGTGAAGCGAAGGCGATGGCGTGTCTCCTTTGCGGTGGCAGCTGAAACACTAAGCGCCACAACGGTCCATGCCGTCGTCACCTGCTTGTTTTGCTCGCAGCATGGAGGCACAAAAAGTTCCGTCTTTTTCTTCTGGGTACGCTGCATCAGAGGGGACCATCGCTCCTTTTTGAGGGGTTTGCACGTACGAATTGACCCGTTTTCATGGCGGCAAAGAATTCGGTCATTATGAGCACGACTTGTGCGGTGATCGGAACGGCGTCTTGCTGAGTGGATTCATTAGTAGCAGCGGTAACGGTAGCAATAACTCTAGAGCTTGAAAAGACCGGGCAATCGTCGAACTAGTGTTACTTTTTTAGCACGACCCTTTATGGGGGAGGGGGGTTTTTTATGGGGACGTCTTCATAGATTTTTTGTTTTCCGGCGACGTGATTGAGAAACATTTCAAATATAATTTTAGATTTGTCGTCTGATCGACAAACGAATGGTCAATGATTGTAAAAAGGTACGAGGAAATTAGCGGATGAAGGAATCGAGCGGCCTAGTAAAATGGAAGCGACACCGACGTCCAGAACTTTTACTATGAATGCAATCTCGTATTTTTACAATGTAAGATGTAGCCTCACAAAAAAGACCGACCTAAACTAGGGGTGGTTGGGGACGTTGGCCCCACTCATTTTTCTATATATCTGATATAATTCAAAGGGTTTTCTACTTTATGCTAAAATAATTTAGCCTACTATCCCCCCCAAAAAAAAAAAAAAAAAAAAATCTCAAAATATTTACATCTAAAGTCCATCGTAAGTATTTTCATTTCACTTTGGCCCCACTAGTTGAAAAAAATTAGCTAATTTTCATCAATTTTATAAAGGCTTAATACCCTAAAAAATCCTCCAACTTTAGCTCCAATCTTAATTCTATTCTAAACTTTTTTCATCATATTAAAGAATCCAAACTTATAGTCAAGTTTCAATTGTATTCTAAACTTCTTCTTTTTTGTCTCATAAAAAACTACATATCTTAAGTCCAATCTCAATTCTACTATGAATTTTTGTTGTTGTCCCATGCCATTAGTGATGAGACATTTTTGCGTAATTGCTCTAATCTTTTCCCAAATTTCATGCTCAAGAAGATGTCTTTTGGAGTTGAATTTCCATGTTAGCCCAAACAGCATCTTATTATAATTGAAATTTGGGTAAAACCTTTTTTTTTTTTTTTCTTTTTCTTCGGCGGAGGGAAGCCTCGCCCGGCGTCAGTGAGGCCTCCTCGCCGGATCGCGAGAGTACCTAGGGTTATCTTTTTTCAACTGTTCTCACTATTGAGAAAGTATTCCTTCCATCTCGTTTGGGATCTTTGATTTTGTGCTCACTCTTCAATCTTTGGTGCTCGGGAGTTGATTTCTATCTCTTGCTATTAGAGAGCTCACGCTCGAGACACTCAACTTGGAACGATTGAATAACATGTGCTTAGGAGTTTTCCATCTCTTGATTGTTAAGGAAAATTTGGGACGAGAGTTAATAGTGGCAAATCTAGGACTCCAGGAAAAAGGGCTAATTCCAAAAAAAAAAAAAAAAAACTAACTTAACTTTAGGTCAAAGGACAAATTTAGCCTAAATTTTTTTGTCTCGTAAAAAAACATAATCTCTTTAGATCAAGAGACAAATCTGTCCAAACTTTTTTTTGTCTTGTAAAAAAGCACAAACTTTAGGTCCAGTGATAATTCTTGTCCCAATTTTTTTCGTCTCCTATAAAATCACAAACTTTCACTTTTATTCCAATTTGACCCCTACCATTAACTCTCTATTTGAAGTTAACCTTGTTTTAGGAAAAAAGGTTTTAGCCGTGAGCTTAGTAGATCTCGTTCACGGTGTCTATTGATGGGCAATGGTCTATAGCTTCATATTATGACAAAACAACAAAGTCTTGGCCAAAGAAATTCAATCTAGAGATTTTTGAGATTTTTTAACTTAATAGTGAAGTGTAGGAGACAATAAACAGTTTCACCATTATTCTCCAAACTTTGGCTAAAAAAAAGGACAATAAATGGTGTTTTAAATCCAATTAGCAAGTACATATAGATTTATCGCTAAGGACAATCGATAGATCTAAGTTAAGGGAGGCCAGATTTAGGATTTAAGTCAAAGTTTACGATTCTTTTTAAACAAAAAAAAGTTTGAATCAGAATTGCCACTCGACTTAAAGTTAATGCTTTTTTATGTGACAAAAAAAATTAGGCAAAATTTATCAATAGATCTAAAGTTTATGCTTTTTTATGAGACAAAAAAAAATTGGGTCAGATTTGTCTCTTGACCTAAAGTTGTTTTTTTTTTTTTGGAATTAGCCCTTAATTTATCTATAGATTTCTCGTACTTATATTAATATAAATCTCGTTCCAAATTTTGTAACTAGATAAATTTACAAATTTTTGTGTTTTCTTAACCAATTAGAGCTAAATTAGGAAACTAAAATAGCAAGGATATCAGCTCAATGCAACTCTAAACGAGGTTATACTTTTACAATTATAGAGAGCGTAGGCTAAAACAAACTTAAGTAAAAACAATATAATATTTTACAAAGTAGGTTGAACAAGTCAAGAGTTTACCGGCTAAACCGAACATTTAGGAATAGTTTAAGAATCACATTAAACAAATTAAAATTTTGAAGATAATTTTGGATATTATATCAAAATTTAAGAACCGTTCCCGCCGTTTTTACATTAATTTAGGTACCAAAAGCTAATTTTTATGCTTGAACTTCTTGTCCAACTAATGGGAACACACGCATAGGTTGGGGGGGTGGTCGTACCGAGAAAGATATTTGCCATGAATTTTGGCATCTTCCTCGTCGGCCGCCCCCACCATTGGCAAAACCATCCGCCTAAAGTCGTCGCCCACCCCCATTTATAACGATTTGTCAAAATCACTGGCCCAAAAGAAAAAATAAGACGTAAATTTGGGGTTATCTTCTATCGTCGCAATTCTTGAAATGTAAAGTAGAGAGAGAGAGAGAGAGATGGTGGGATGTACTCGACAAGAAGATAAGGGCGGGAGGGGAGGAGCTGCACGACAGCTCTAACGAAGAAAGGGTGTCGAGATGTTGACGTGAGACCAGACCAGATATGAATCTATTCTTTTTCTGTAGCGAGGACAAAATTCGATAGATGACTACAGTAAGTAGAAATACACGTTCCAGCCTAAAAAAAGAGAGCCTAATTCCTTGAAAAACTCCAAATTTATTTGGTCTTAATTTTATCATAAATTTTTTTGTCTCATAAAAGAATCTCAATCTAAATCTAATCCCAATTATATCCTAAACTTTTTTCTTCTTAAAAAATCTTAAATCCATCAATTTTTACTTGGGGCTAATTCCAAAAAAAAAAAAAACTAACTTTAGGTTGATAGACAAATCTGGCCTAACTTTTTTTTTTTTTTGTCTCGTAAAAAAGTACTAACTTTAGGTCGAGAGACAAATGTGTTCGAATTGCATGTGTTAAGCAAAGTGCAAAAACCAACTTCTTAGTGCTTAGCTACTCCTATAAGCTTACACTTGCTCTTATAAGAAAGAAACAAATTTCAATATCCGACTACTCGAATCAAAACCTTTCTATTCTTATGATTAGAGGGAAGGATCACCCCTGAATGCAACATTTATCAACTATAAGATACTACCCAACACACTTGGGTACTTCCATCCGCCAATCAAGGCTAGTGTAAAGCACTAACTTTAGGTTGAGTGACAATTTTGACCTCAACTTTTTTTTGTCTTTAAAAAAATCATCAACTTTCACTTAAATCTTAAATCTAACCCCCTTAACTTAGATCCATTGATTGTCCGTAGCAACAAATCCACGTGCACTCGCTAGGTGGATTTTAAACATCATATATTGTCTTCTTGTTGGATTCACAGCTTGGAGAATAATAGTGAAACTGTTCATTGTCTTCTACACTCTACTAGCAAGTAAAAAAATCTCCATATTGAATTTCTCTGGCCAAACTTTATCGTTTTGTCGTAATATGAAACTATAGACCACTGCCCATCGAGGGACACCATGAACGAGATATGCTAAGCTCACAGTTAGAACCTTTTTTCCTAAAGTAAGGTTAACTTCAAATAGAGAGTTAATGGCAAGGGCCGAATTTGGGATAACGGTGAAAGTTTGTGATTTTTTATGAGATGAAAAAAATTGAGATCAGAATTGTCACTTGACCTAAAGTTTGTGCTCTTTTACAAGACAAAAAAAAAAGTTTGGGCCAAATTTATCCATCGACCTAAAGTTGGTTTTTTTTTTTTGGAATTAGCTCGATAAATTAATATCATTATTAAACATTCTTATGAAATTACTTATTTTTTAAGTAAAAGGAACGTTAATCCCATAAAATTATATTTTTACTTTTATAGTGTCCATAGGCTAAAATATACTTAATTGGAACTGTAATACAAGTAAAAAATGTAATTAAGAGAGCATATTTTTCGTTGATTTAGGAAATGAGTTTAAACGAAAAGATATTATAAAGTATGGGCAATCACGTAATGACGAGAACTTGTTAACACTATTGATTATTGAATGATTAATTTGACTTTCTTATGGCATGTTGACGGATTAGATTGAATAAATTTAAAAATAAAAAGCTGTAGAAGAAAGATTAAAAAAAATACTCAGTACTGTTCTAATCATGGGTAGGCAATAAAGAAGGTCTTTAAACTCGACATCCCACTCTGACCTTTTCATTGATTAAATTTAGAAACAAACACGTCTGGCCCAGTTTTAGTTTCTTGTATTTTTAAAGTTCTTTCTTTCTCCTTAGTAATATTTTAATGGACAGTATACATCAAAACTGCTTTGATAATAAAAAGGAAAATGACATAAATGATTCACTAATTTTGGTATCGTGTATAATGTCATTGGTAGACTTTTAAGTTACTCAATGTAATCTTTGAATTACTAGTCCATAAATTATAAGAAGATGGTCAATGTCGACCTTTCGTTAATTTGAGTTAACAAAATCTCCTGTTGTATTTTTCAATTCATTAAGTTTGACTAGTGAACAACTAAAACAGTTACATACGAATTATTCAATTAATTTATTCATCTCAAATCAAGATCTAATCATTCACGTCATTAAATGGTAATTGACGTGTCAACACTATAATTTATTTTCATTTTTTAAAGTCGATGGAGAAAATGATAGACATCTTAATTGTCCAATCAAAACATATAATAACCCACGTCATTAAACAACGTAGAATTTATTGTTGTTTGAGCAAATCTAAAGAGCTACATGGAACATTGACAAACCTTTTAGGAACCACATTCGATAAGTTAAAATTTTATAAACGACCTCATACACTTCACCAAATTTAAGGGACTATTTGTATCGACTTTCCACAGGAAAAAAACAAAAGAAAAGAGTCTCCCAGAGCCAAGATGTTGTTGGACTCTGCTGGCCGTCGGATCACGACAGATCCAATCCAAAGGTAGAGGGGAAGAGTGCGATATCAGCACGAGCGCACAAGCAAGAATTTCTCCAAAAGGAGATAATGACAAGGAAGAAACGGAAAAAGTGTACAACAATGGGATTCCTCATTTCCAGCTGTCTCCCCCGATGCCTGCATAAATCTCGTTTGTTTTATTCTTTTTTTTTTTTTATATAAAATAAAAGGGTACAGAGAAGTGGCCACCACAACTTATTATTTTTAATACTGGAATAAATTTTACGTGAATTAGCAAACGTCTCGAGCACAAATTAGACGAGAACTCGCTCACGATACGGCTCGGATTTATGTTTCATAAAAAGCACCCCATTTATCAGTAGGCTCCTGTGTCCAATTATATTCATGTTCCATGACATATTTAACCGATCAATTATTGGTTATTTATATTCTTTTATTCTCAAAAAAAAAAAAATCCATTTGATAACGTGGCTAATTTTTAAAATTTCCTTGAAAATATTTATTTCTGAGAATAGATTTGATATGGGATTAAGAAGTAAAAAAAGTTACTTTTTTTTTGTTCCTGAGAATAATTCAATAATCAAGCAATTTTCTTTTCTTTTCTTACTCTTACTCCTCTATCCAACAACCTTGCTAGATTTGAGCAAGGCTCCCTCCAAAAGAGGTGAGCATGTCGAACCACCTAAATTAGGAACCACCCAGACCGGATCGGACTAGCAGGTTTGGCTTGTTTCCTAGAGGGATCGATCTAGTTCTCGGTTCCATAAAAATGGAATTGGTGATTGTCGATCTAGTTCCCAGTTTCGAGAGAGAATCGGATCGGACCGGGCCCGACTTTTTTTTTTTTTTTTTAATTATATTTTAAAATTTATTTAAAATAACAATAAACCTAAAAATATTAATAATTATTGTATTTTTCTTAATTTTTTTTTTTTTAAAAAGCTAGATGATCGGTTCCATGGAACTAGACTAGACCCGACTGAATGGTCCTGTTCAATTCCCGATCCTAGGATTGTCCAGTCCGGTCCCCTAGTCCCAAAAATTGGGAACCGAATCAGGAACCGATCATCCCTACCTCCTAGGCCAGCAAGGTCGTAGACTCTCATCTGATTGGTTGGTCGGGCGACTGGTTAGAGAATGAAGAAGAAGAGAAGGAAAAAAAAATCTAAAAATTAAAAGAAATTATAAATTACAAAAAAAAATTGAGTATCTTAACAAATGCATGTTTACTTAAAAATCTAATTTTTTTAGTTACTAAATGCCATCGAATGGTCATACATTCATTTAGGAAACAGAATCAACAAATACTATTTCTAAGAATAAATTATTCAAAGGAACATAATTGTTACCAAATAAGTCTTTACTTTCCCTATCCCTAATCAAAATTTCTTGAGATACTTTTCAACTGTTCTCTTTAAACATTTTTTTCCCTATTTTATTAGTATATGTTATAACTTATAAACATAATACAAGGAAGATTTTATTAACGTGAGTTTTAAGAGCTCTCGTTCAGCATCCAATTAGGAAAGAATACAGTGTTGGATGCATTGAATGTTCTAGTTCTCACGAGTGATAATTGTTCCGAAAAAAGTAAGCTATTACAAGTTAAGCATGTTTAACAAGTATCTCGAGGTGCAATCATTATCTTATACCCTAGGACCACGAGCAGGAGCAGGAGCACGAGCACAAAAATTCTGTCATCCATGAGATCATTGAACAATCTATAAGTCTTATGAAATGATTAAGACTTGCCTTGACCCACGTGTGTGAGTGACCTAAGACAGTTTACACATGGTCGACTAGATTTGAACGAATAGCGTATAATTAGTGAGATTTGAACAAATAAGATTCAATTATACTAAGGATTTTGTTAGCACGAGTATTTATTAAGCATACGCCTTTTGGAATAAATAAAATTTTAAAGCACTGATTGTGCATGATCGAAGGTGTATTTACATATTAAGGACTGCAAAAATTTCCTTAATTAGTATTTAAGTGCCCTAAAGATCATTATTACTGTTGTTGTTGTTGTTATTATTACTATTAGTTTTGCTATTGTAAAAGGTTCGTGGATTCATCTTGTTCCTTCCTTTGAGGCCAATACTGTCCTTCGTCCGGATGGCAACGTGCCAACATGCATGTCCAACAAAAGAAATGGAATATGGTGCATCATAATAAATGGCCGTAATACCGCCCAATGAGTTCGGTCTTAAAGAGGTCCACCACCCTCTCATATTAAATATCGCATCTGTTATTATTATTTGTCTTTTCAAAAAGTTTTATAACAAGGCCTACTTAATAAATAGGTAAAGTACACATTGAATTTGGGTTATGATACCGAGGAGGGGCGAAAGTTTTTTAACACAACACGAACGCGAGACAAAATTAGCAGGCTAGGGCTGTGGCTGATCGTGTTCTGGTTGATTTCGTGTCGACCCTTCAGACACGAGGAAGGATCAGTTGTGTTCATGTCAAACCTGTATAACTCGCATAGATAAACGGGTTAGTATTGACACGACCTGTATACGATCTTTTTAGATGCAATTAGTCAAAAGACCATTCATTCCATGGTAGGCACTACTAAAATCTTCAATTGATCTTTTTATCGATTATGAACATGTTGTTTAATTGGACAGTGTTTTGTTGGCGTATTATTGAAAAATTTATGGAAAACTTAGGGATCTTTGCGTCAAATTTGTGTCGACGGGCTAATTTGGTATTGTGTTGAACTGCCAATCAATTGTGTTGATCACATTGTATGCGGATCATGTCATGCAAACTTGATAATTTTCAAGTCGCGTTTATTTCAAGTGGGTCAACGCAATTAGTTAATCATCTCGTGTTTGGATTGACGTATTTTGTAGGATTCTCTTATTGCCGGTACGATAAGAACACAATTTGCTACTCGTAGCAACTACGAATGATTTGAAACATTATCAAATTATATTAATTTAATATAAATTAATTTTTCAAAACAATTAATATTTAGATTTTTAAAAGTGCAAGATTTCTTTGTCGGCGATAAACATTTCCGAATCACTCTTAACAAAATCCACCGATGCTCATTACACTTGTTACTAAAACCGTCAATTATCTTATCTCGTGTAATCGATATTTTGAAAATTATGCCGTTCCATGCAATATGAGACTAATAAATATTTAAGACATGAGAAAATGCTCAAATTCCCTTTTAAAAACCTCATACTACTTATGACCCAAACAAAATTTTTAATTATAAAAAATCTCAAATTGATATATCTATAATGATTTTTTTATTTTTTATTTTTAGTTTCTATTGCTGAGTTAATACCTAATAGCATGTAACAATTGACGAGTGTATCGGTTTAGAGTTTTATCATTTATTTGTTATATATGTGCTAGTTTATAATATTAATTTAATTTGATGGAAACTTATAAAATTATCACAAGTGTAGTAATTTGAATTTAGTAAATTTATTATAGGTACATAAATTTAAGATCTTTCGCGATTTAAATCATTAATTTTTTGGAGGGGGGTCGGCCGATCCCAGTCTTTGAAAGTAGGCACCAGACTGGCTCGTTCTCTTTTGTCATCCCCCAGAAGGAAAGTCCACTTCCATCTCAGCTCGCTCTGCCACCGCGCGTGCACCGCACCGTCCAATCGCAGCTCCTTCAGTGAAAAGCTCCCTTCGCCCCATCCCTGCGTGTCCTGCACGCGGGGGAACGAGCGTGAGGAGGGGGGGACGCACGGCTTCGTCCTGGTCCAAGTTGGGGGGGGACTCTTTAAAGCTCCCGCCCACGTCAGCACGCGGGGCCCGCGGCCGCTGGTCCCCCGTCGATCGAAAAGCCGAGGCTGTTTTTTTTTTTTTTTTTTAACACACTCCCGCCCCGGTGCAAAAGCCGTTCTTTCTCGTTCCGATCTCTTCCCCGGTCCGCTCTGTCCCCCGTTGTCTCTTCTAAAGAAAGCACGGAACGTTTCGAAAACGCTTCGCGATTGCCCGAGACGTCGGCCAATCTTTAACCTCGGCAGATGCGGGCGGCGGTCGGCGAGGGCGTTTTCCGAGCTAATTTGATTCGATCCGGGGGCGAGAGATCGTCCCCGTTTGAGGAAACGGGGGTGGCTCAGATTTCGGACCGGGCAGAAAAAAGGGAAAATGGAAAAGTCATATGCGGTGGCGGTTCTGGGGGGGGTGTGTGTGTGTGTGTGTCTGGTGGGGGAGGGAAGGAAATGGTTGGGTACGGAGGTGGTGAGAGCATTACATGCAGAAAACGATAGACGCGACAATAATGAAGAGAGAGAGAGAGAGAGAGAGAGAGAGATTAGTATCTTTCTCCCTACTTTGTCTTCTAGTGTGGTGCGAATGTTGGAAGCATGGAGGCAAAGCAGAGGCCGAGAATGGCGGCAGCCCATTTTTTCCTCCTCCTCCTTCTCGACCCTCACTCTGTAACCACCACATTATCGCGCTATTATTATCGTTCCCACCTTTTTAAAAAGTGAAAAGGATGATAAAATATCTGCGATATAAGACATGGGTCCTCTCAGTCATCTCCTGCGAGAGCCCCTCTTGAGATCTCTCTCCCTCTCTCTCTTTCTTTCTTTGCCAGAGACACGTTAGGCCTGTCTGAAACGGAGAGTTTTGGTGTTTTTCTTTCCTTGGTTGCTTAAAGAACGACCTGGGGATCTGCCATTTCGGTAAAGTTTGGATCTTTATGAGTGGAGATGGAAATGGCAATGTTCCTGGGACTGATTTGAAGCAGTGACCGAGCTGAGACAGACCCTTTTTTAATTTTTATTTTGAGACGATGATGGTCCATCACGAGAATCACCACGGCGACGGCGGCGGCGGCGGTCGTCCCGCCGGCGGTGCGTTTCCCAATGTTGTTCTAATTCCTTCTGATGTCTCTGGTGGTGCTCGTGGCGATAATGGTGGGCTTGGAGGTGGATTTGTGAGAACTGTGCAGCCTTATGACATGGCTTCTACTGTTCACACTGCCTTCAAATCCCCTGGTATTATAGCTTTTCACCTTTGGAAGTCGCTCCACTTTCACTCTGTTTTTGGTGTTGCTGTGGTTAAAAATTGCATTTTTGAATCATGAACCACTGAGAAAACCTGATGGGTTATTGTGACAGTCACTGAGGAAGCAGCTCTCTCTCTCTCTCTATCTCTCTCATCCTGTGGGCTCTCTCTTTTTTTTTTTTTTTTTTTTTGAGCAGGAGCGATGTTGGCATATCCCTTTACACATGCACAGTGGAAGGAGCTTGAGAGGCAAGCTATGATTTACAAGTACATGATGGCTTCCGTTCCAGTACCTCCTGAGCTTCTCATCCCCATCTTAACGCCCAGAGACGGTCTCCCTCGTTATTCCTGTAATGTTTCGTCTCTCTCTCTCTCTCTCTCTCTCTGCTCTGACATGCAGACTATACGCCTTGCTTCAGAATCTGTTCTTTTTTTCTTTTTTCTTGTCTTTTTTGCTCCGTTTGTTTGATTTGATGGGGTTTGGGCTCTTCTCTAGTTTACCAGCAGAAGCAACATTTATATTGGTTTCTCATATGCGCTTGTTGAATCCTTGATGTCTCTTCCATCCCTCTTGCTTCAATGATACTCTTGTTTTCTGTATATCTGATGAAATAGACAGTGTCTGCTGATAACTTCTTTATGAATCTCAGTGGAAAAGCTTGAATCTATGTTCCTTTCAGTAGCTTTTCCGGATTCTTTCGCAGGCAGCTATTGGTCACCGCTCTTTTAATGGCTTCAGTATCTACCTGTTCTTTCCCCTTTAAAGTTTCTTCTGTACTCCCTGCCTTTAGCAGAACCATTCTTATTGGGGTCTACTACATCAGCCTCTTCATCTATTTGATTTAATGCATGTTATTTCTACTCAGCTAAAAGAAGCTTAATCTTATCTGCCGTAAGCTTGTACTTGCTGAGGCATAACTGTTTCATGGTTGGTTTACGTTGGGTTTTCAGTCAAATCTGCGTGTGCGTGAAGCCTAATGTAGTGTGTTCTTCTTGTGGTGGCGGTGGCAGTTGGGAATGGCTATAGTCTAAGGTACTCAAGCAATGGAGATCCGGAGCCAGGGAGGTGCAAGAGAACGGACGGTAAGAAGTGGAGGTGCTCGAGAGAAGTGGCTCCTGATCAGAAGTACTGCGAGCGTCACTTGCACAGAGGCCGTCCTCGTTCAAGAAAGCCTGTGGAACTCCATCCCTCCGTTTCCAAGAAGACCCGCCTTCTTCACCAACCCAGTCCTCTTCCAAAAACAGAGGACCCTTCTTTGTTTCTTCAAAAGCCCAGTCAGGGTTCTCACTCTCTCGAATCTCCGCTCAAGGAAGCTAGGTGAGTGAAAAATCAAACCCAAAACTTACAACTTGAGTAGCTACTATTCTATGCTTGGATATTGATTGTTTTAGTCTTCTGCAAAGCAACCAGAAATGCGTTTGTTTGATTGCTTGTACATCAAGATGCCTTTAGGATTAAGGAAAAGTCAGTTTTAGATATTATACATGCACTTGCTTCCGTGCGGAACATGATGAAGTCACGGAGAAGCTTATATAAGAATCTTTAGTGGCTAAATGTTATACTATATGGATATTTGACTTGTTTCTGCATAATCCATTTCCAAGGAACACGGACTGGCTCATGATAGGAGAATCTTCTCCAGTTCCAATGCTGGATCAACAACAATGGCCGAGTACGATGCATGGCAAAATAGGATCAACTGCTGAGAGCTCACTCGACAATTTCAATCCTTTTCTAGCGAAAGAAGAACCCCCGAACCTAGGTTTTTCTACAGGTTATCCTTCCGGTGAAATCCATCATTTCGGTAAAAACCAATATTTCCTCAACTCAAATTTGCTTCCCCTCGACAAGCCCAAGATTGAGAATCCCAAGGGATTCATTGATGCCTGGTCCAGTTCGGTATCAGCTGGCAACAATAGCCGCTGCTCTGTTTCATCAGACGAAAATATCTCTCTTTCCTCACTCACTCTGGCCGTGGGTGGCAATAATCAATCGAAGATGAAATGGGCGGAGCGCATTTAGGCTTCAGTGTCTTGGATTCTTATCGGAATTCAAGCAAGAACCACTCTCATGCCACTTCTTGGCTTGGTTCGAATTCATGGATTTCTTCAACGCCCGGAGGACCATTGGCCGAAGTGCTCGGACCTGGTATAAATGCGACCCTTTCTAGTCCTCCATCTCCTGGCGCAGGTAATGAAGATCCTGGTAGTGTTTTGACGACTACAGTTTCTTCTCCTTCAGGGGTCTTGCATAGAACACTGGCTTCTTTGTCTGATAGTAGTGGCGGTAGCAGTCCGAGTCCCTCAAGTTCCATGGTGAGGTCAGAAATCACTCTTAAGTGGTTCAATCCCAACAAATTGGCATCGTCTGATTGAGGAGGCAGACTTTTCCTTTCATCTTTGTGCGTGAGCTGTTACTTGAATGTGTTCCTGATGAATTTGCTTTGCAATTTACTTTGGGCAAGTTGTAAAATGATTTGTGAATTGCTGGAAATCAAGACAGATTGTTAAGTTGAAAGCACGCAACGATTATGGGAATGCGGATTCCTGATAAATTTGCTTTGCAATTTACTTTGGGCAAGTTGTGAAATGATTTGTGAATTGCTGCAAATTAAGACAGGTTGTTAAGTTGAAAGCACGCAACGAGCATGTAAATGCTGATTCCTTCTTTTTTCACCTCTTGCTCACCGGAGATGCTCCTCGTTGTTCGTAGGTGTTGCTGCGTAAGTGCAGAATACATGTCGTAAATGTCGTCTTCTAACAATTAAATAAGCTTACGAGCTTTTTATCGTAATATAATGGAGGCATTCCCTTCTCGAGTCTGAATGTTTTTCATCGATTGAAAACTGTGTTGGAGTGTTGACTGCGCTAATCCGAAACATTAGGGCAGTGTCTTTATCATTGCGCTATGATCGACATCCAAACTTTTGGGTACTCGGTTCATGATGGCACCATTTGCATTGAACTTCCACATACAGAAAAGAAACTAGCACATACGGAGGTAGGCGGCATTCTGATGGTCGGTCGCTCTCCTAAATCAGCATTTTTCTTGTTCATATCCTTACGTTCTTACCTCAAAAGACTTCTGAGATCATTCCTGGAACGGTTGTTTCCAAGAGCTCTTCCCTCGTTGCTCGGGCTCTTCAAACAATGATGAAATTCATCATCCATTTTGCCAAATGGATCAGGAACGGGAAATGACAGGCGTTTTCTTGCCGATCTGATCCTTTCTCTCAATGGAGTTGGAATCCTTTGCCTTGGTGCGCTCTGGGACCGTAACCTTGATTTTGCGGATGCAGTTGCTGCCATGTAGTTTGGCTTTAGTCCAGCACTAGAGCCACTTAATCTAGGTTCAGGACTGGAACCGCACCCTGGTGCTTGGGGCGGTTCCTGGTGGTTCCGGTGATATCTGATAAGGTGAGGGCTCGAAGACTGTATGAATTGGGCATGATGTCTTGACTTAATTGGAGATTGATACGAAATGGAAGATGGATGGTGTTCGCGTGTATCAATTTCAATGTTTTTTATGGCTTCTCCTTGGTCACACGAGATTCTACTTTGACTGCTTCCCGTTATCCTCTGATCAGACCTCCGGGGCGTGTCCAGGGTTGGTTCTTCCTCACTAGCAAGCAGGTCTTTGCTGCAATCACTCCGTATCTTCTAATAGATCATGCAAAAAGTGAAAAGGGGAATTAGATGCCTAGCAAAGCTGGGTGAGGTTGGATGATTGCAGAAGCAGAAAGGGAGTTTCTAATTGAACCTGCTGAGAGAAAGCAAAAGCTAGGTCATTTTCGCTTTTCCAAGTGACTTCCTTCCTTTTCTCCAACATGGATTTGGTCTCTGCCAACTTGTACAGTCGGCGATGGTTACTCCTATCGCAAGAAATACTTCTTCCATCTCTAGGCTGCAATGAAAGTCCCAAGTTTCATCAAAAACTGAAATTGGCAATGGCCGACATGGACTGACCGGTTCACATAGACTCAACTGAGGTCGCTGCTTAATGCGGTGAATGCTAATCCGCTAGTGTTGTGGTCTCAAGCATGAAACCCGGTTTGTATAGTAATAACTACAGCTTGTTCAGAATGGAGCCTTAGGAAGAGGCTTGAACCACATGAAAGAACTAATTGACTAATTTGACCTACAATATTCTCCGGTAAACAGAGCAAGTGAACATGAAGTGCCCAAACTTTTGCTTCTCGTCATTTTTTCGCTCTTTCTCTAGCAACACTCAACAACAGACAGAGTGCTACGGGCTGACATCTGAAGGATCGATGTCCATAGATTACTTATGCTGGATGCATTACTAGCGATCGAGAAAGGGATGTAATCTTACGGCGAGTTTGATGTCGAGGGAGTCAATAGAACTCCAAAAGCTGCCGAATTCGGGAAACCTGCAATTTGTGCTTGCTGCATCCGAGGCTGAGAGCCTATTGCGTTGCTCACATACCTGCGCTTGAACTCGAACCAAAGCCTGCATGCATTTGAGAGTCATCTCCGCCCGCTTTCTCACGTTGCGGCCTCTTGCTATTGCCTGCAACTTCACCAATCCTCTAAGCGCCCGGAGCGCCCTCCTCGCCTAAGATTACACGACACAAAACGACCTTCATCAATATTCACATGTTGGTGGAAAATTAACTATCAATCAAGGCAGCTTTACCACGTGTGATCGATGAGACGTTTCAAGAAAAATTTAAGTACGTATGTCGAATTTGAGCACTTGCTTACCAAGTATCCTCTAAAGCTTGTCTGAATGACGATTGCGGCGCAGTGTTCTTTCTGAACATCGATGCGAGGCCTACTGATTTGCGGGAGGACTTCAAGAGCCACTTTTGCCGTTGCGGCCGCCGCTTGAGCAGCCGCCGTGGTGGCCATTGCTACTTCAAGTTCGACACCATCTGCATGGGTTTCTTCGACGACAGTTCTCGTTGCTCTCGTGCTTATGGTCCGTTCGCGGCTGCATTGTCGGGTTGTCGCAGCTTCATGGTTAGTAGGCCTCAAGAACGTCCACCTTCTCTTCCCTCTCCCCTGCAAAACCAAAAAAAAGTTAAAAAAAAAAAAAAAATCAACATAAAAAGAAAGGAGAAGAACATCACTTTGTCGACCCTCTGAGAAAATCGACGCATATGGATATTTACCTCGTGTTCTTCGTCTTCTTCCTGAAACTCTTCTCTCCTCTTGCAAATCCCTTTCAAGGCACTGAACCAAGAGCTTCGTCCGCCGCTCTTCCCCATGAATCAAGAAGCTAATATCGCATCAACTAGACAAAGCTCAGCTGAAGTCCAGACACGCATCGAAGGGAAAGAATCTCTTTCTATACGAGCCTGGCCTGGCTTAGTCCGTAGCTGGGATCATTAAATGCGGGAAGTGAAAGGAACAGAACTGAGGCAAGACTGATGCGGGTGTATAATCGATGGAAGTGGGCACTTCTGGTCGATTCATGTGGGGAGCAGACGCTGCCCGATATTATGTGAAACGTTCATATATGTGCCACACTGTGAGACTGCAGTGCTCATATGATGTCGAAAAGAAGAAATGGGGGTGCTCTTTTTGCGGCAAAGTTGTATCAGTCACGCTTGAGACAGTTCGTGACAGAGGGTGAGCAATCTCGAAAATGATGAAAGCACCCACATGAGGAGAGAGAGAGACAGAGAGAGTCCTCTCATTTCCTTTCCCGTTTAAGATGTTTCTGTAAAATCAGGTCAAGTAGTCAATCATTTCAAGATCGTCTGGAATAGGTGAACGCCATCTTAACTTACCTTTTACACTAGCCTTATGCTAAAGGGTGCCGCGATGTTATTAGGAAAAGTAAGATCGCTATTTGTACTGAGAGCAGTCTCGAATTCATTTCTATTCGATAAAGTTAAAAGAGAACAACTCCATCCGGTCTATTACAGAGTTCAAAGTACACAGCTTTAACTTTATGTAAGTTGAAGAGAAAGAGGGTTGTCCCGCCACTAGCGAAGGGAGACTAGTCAAAGTGCCTTGGATCCTCTGGGGCTGTTTGCTTTATTCGTTAGGGCGTGTTAGTGTTATTGGCCCGAAAATTCGAAAGGAAAAGGAAAAGGCTACGGACTGGCCATTTTCAGGGCATCAAAGCGCAGTGACCCTTGTGAACAGTAGAAATCAATTCTTCAACTGTCGAGAAAACCTCGTCCTCCTCCTCCTCTGCACAGTTTTGGGCTTTTCTAGGTTGTGCTGGGTACATTAACCCAAGTTCGCGAATAAGATGTTTGGAACGGTGCAGGTGTTGAGGCGTGTCTTTAAGATGACGAGTTTTTGCATGATGTAAGGAACGACCGACAGCAGCATCTTGAGCGGTGACAGATGTCGGAACCAGGAACTTTGTAAACTCTTCCCCTGCACACGTATTACGCTAGTCGACCTCGCACATCTCTCTCCAGATAAAAGATCAAATCGCAAATCCATCCTCGGAATAACCATATACAAAAGCTCGCTCTTTGGATCACACTCGACGTTAACAGAGCATAGTTTTATTGGAACTGATGGCCGGGTCGTTATTGTCGTACGCTTCACCTTTCGTATCGGTCAAAGCCGGGGCTCCGCGACAGCCGCTGTCGACCGGGCTTCCATCGAGGAGTCGTCGCCGCTGCTGCGACCGCCACGGAGGGTAGTGGCCACGAGGGCGGGCCAGGGTGGGGAACACAGGGACACGTCTTCGGACGTGCAGGTGAATCAGAATAACCAAGGGACTGCTCTTGATAGGAGGCCCAAGCGTTTGGCCGTCGACATATCTCCCTATGGTAATTTCTAGATATATTTCTACATCGGACCTGGGCGATTAAATGCTCATCCGCTTGTTTTATGCTAATGAATGATGTAGGATCGAATTCATCATGGCTCACCCCGTCATACGATCGATATAAGCTCTAGGATGAATGCTTGACATGGTGTTTTAATGTTTGTGACTAGACAGTTGAGGTTCCCGATACATTTTATGTGATGGCAGGGATGATGGATCATCTATCTCCAATGAGGACGATGCGCCAGATGCTCGACGCCATCGACCGCCTCTTCGAAGATGACACCGACGGCAGCGGGGGATGGGAGATCCGCCCCCCGTGGGACATTTACGAGGACGACCGCGAAATCAAGATGCGGTTCGACATGCCGGGGCTCTCCAAGGAGGACGTCAAGGTCTCCGTCGAAGACGACGAGCTCGTCATCCATGGGGGGGAGCGCAGGGAATCGAGCGGAGGAGGAGACGGCCCCTGGTCGGCCAGGAGCTACGGCAGCTCCTACTACACCCGGCTCCAGCTCCCGGACGACTGCGAGAGGGACAAAGTCAAGGCCGAGCTCAAGAACGGGGTGCTGCTCATCTCGATCCCGAAGGCCATAGTGGAGCGCAACGTTGTCGATGTTGAGGTCCAGTGACAAGGGACGCGAATAGGATTCTGCAGATGAGATCCTGTACTGCCCGTGTCTCGGTTCTGTTCCCTTACCTCGTCGTATATGCATATGTCCAAGAAAGGAACCATCTTTGTCGTGTTCGCTTTCCGGATCTCGCGGCCCTTCAATGGGCTTGCCGAAGTTCAGCCCAAGATGGGCAGAAACTGTTCATTAGCGAGAGGACGAAGAGATTCTCACGTTTTCGATGTACCTTTCGTTTTCGTTTCTGTTCGTCAAGAACCACGATCGAGAAACGTGTCCTCCCCAAGTGGCAGACAGTCGGCAAAGATAGCCGCCGTGACAGCCCATGAAAATGATGCCAAGCCTCGGATACCCTGCACCCACACGTCACCCGATGTGCTCCTCTCTCTTTCTCGCCACTGTCCAATTTGGTTATGTAGCCGTTGTTGTCTTTCCATAGGATGCTAAACCTACACACGAGAACACGAGTAGAGACGAAACGCGGGTCGTCGTCCCCGTTTTCGTCTTCCACCATTGTCTTTTCCCCTGGCTAATCATGCCCCCCTCGTCGTCGTCCCCATCCGAAACTGAGATGCCCGCACGTTGCGACGTCGTGACTCGTGCGAAGAATGTCTTGATTCCGGCCGCGGGTCGAGAGGGGGCGCATTACAATATTCGCGCGGAGAGCATTACCGAACATGTCGCCAATGTTTCCAGGAAATTCCACAACCAGCATTAAGAAATTGCATGGTGATGGCTTGTAAGAAAAGCGACGCGATGTTTATGGAAAGCGAATATAACAATAAACAAATTCCGGGTGAGGAGAGAACGAGATGGCGAGTTGATTACAGCGAGGCACGTATCGCGTTTGGACTCATTAAAAGTGGAAATTTATGGTGTGACGGTGATTGTATTTGGCAATCAAATATTAAAATTTTATCGCCTTCTTCTTTGGAAACCTCTACTCCTATCCCTCCTCTACCCTTCCACCCCCCCACTCGCACCGTTCTTGTCGTTAATTTCTTTATTTCGCCATTGGAGTAATCTTCACCCTCCACGATTTCGTGCATGTGCATATATTATCCTCACTTTTCCGCGTTGATTTCCTTCCGTTCTTGGTCTATTCGTCTCTCTCTACATCAACGGTTCTCGTTGAAAGTTTCACAGGGAGGAGGCGGTTTTTTCTCTTCCTCGTTGAAGGAATCTTGGTTGGGGGGGAATCTGAGAAGGCTCTATGTGAATGTTTTTGACAGCAGCTGGTCCTGCTATAAAGCAAAGGAAGCACACTCAATGACCCTGATCATGGTCCTAGACCTTGTTTTGACCAGATCCTTTTGCTAGCTTGCTTTTAGGTTTCTGTGTGCTTCGTGGGGTGTCTTTGAGATCGCACGGGGCTCTCTCTTTCACTTTCTTCTTAACCCTTTTCTGCGATTTGGTTTCTCTGAATCCGAATCTTCTTTTCGTCTGTATGTCCTGCTGCTGCTCCTGTCGTCGGCGAGTTTCCGGCTTTCGGGTTTAATGTCTCACTCTCAGCCGACGCAGAAGGAGATGGTGAACGCGAGAGAGGCCCCCTCGCAGTCGGGGGACACGATCTACACCAAGATTTTCGTTGGTGGGTTGGCTTGGGAGACTCGGAGGGACACGTTGAAGGGCTACTTCGATCGGTTCGGGGAAATCCTAGAGGCGGTGGTGATTGCCGACAAGGTCACGGGGAAATCCAAGGGATATGGCTTCGTAAGTTACACTTTGCAGCGACATGGTGCCTTCCCTTTTCGTGGAAATGAGCGTTGCGTGACCGTGTCTCGCGGTGGTTATTCAATCCCCGTTTGATTATTTTGTATCAGGTGACATTTCGAGACCCGGAATCGGCGAGCAGGGCTTGTCAGGATCCTTACCCTGTCATTGATGGGAGGAGGGCTAATTGCAATCTTGCTTCGCTCGGCGCTCAGAAGAACCGCTTCTCGACGAATCAACAAGGTGCTCGTTCTTTGTGGTCTCCGACAGTTTCTTTAGGAGTCAATCAATTTGTTCATCTGCAAGAACATGCAACTGTTTCAATTGCTCTGTTTGGTCGTTCCTGCAAATTAAAGTAGTAGTAGCCTATTTTCTCGTTCTGGTGTGTCATCACTTCTGCCGACGATCCGATGGCCATTGTTTGTTACTGGCTAATGCCTTCAGGAGTACTTTCAAGTCCATTTCTACTTTCTGTGAACGATGGATGTAACGCTAGCTTTGTTCGCGGCGTGCAGGAACTGAGAAATTTAGGCAGAAATCCGCATCAGCAGCGGCATCCTCCAGCTTCAATGCCTCCTCTGCATATTTTCCGCATCCTGTCCCCCCCAACGCATTTACTTATTCGGCTTACGGGTATCAAAACAAATTATTCAGTACCGTCATATATCATGCACATGTTTGTTCATACTACCGTCCTTCGCTGCTCTAAATTCCATTTCTCGACATTTCAGGTACCCAGGATATCCTCACAACCTATACGCAATGGTCAGTCCAATTTCCTTGCACTCATAAAAGATACCATGCATTCGTAGTAGTTTCAGTGCTCGATTCAGAAGTAGGAGTTTACTGGGAAACGATTGGCTGGTCAAATTAGTAAAAAAAAACCTGTTCAGATGATGAGCATAGAAGGGAAAGTTTTATACGTTTTCATGCATCTTTTGCTGATCACTAACTTTGTGCTAGTTGATCTCATAAGGTAATGTCATTTGAACGACCCGATTGTATGCATTGCAGAATTATTACAATGCATATGGGGGCCAACAGCATCCGACTTATTACCCTTCTCAAGCACCTGGGTCCCCGGGGTTCTACTTAAACTACTATCCATTCTATGCGCATCAGGCGCAGAGCAGTTCGACACAGTTCCCGAAATTGATGCGACATCCGCTTCTATCTCCGACGGTCCGTGCCTTAGAGTTCTCGTCAACGACTACCTCAGCTGCTTTGCTACCCGTTGTCACCAGTTGAGTATAATAGTGCTGCTCGTCTAAAAATTTAGTATTTCGGTTTTAACCCGCGAAACATAAAAGATTGTCCCCATACTGCATGGTTGAATTGCAGCACAATCGACTGCATCAGCAGTTCCTGCAGAAACGAGGGACAAACCAGTGCACAAAAATGACTGAAAGATTCGCGGGGCAGGCGGAGAAAAGCGTGAAAGGAGCACAGCTCAACGTCTGGCTGCGAGTACAGAAATTATATGGAGGCATGAAGAAGCAAAAATTTTCACTTTTAACTATCTTGTAGGCTAGGTCTCTTGTCCTCTTTGCTTCTTTTTGCATCCACATGGATTACAGAAAGTCATGCTCAGCTTCATTTCGCACCACCACACACATTCTCACAAACATGCACATTGCATACGATACTTGACATGGAATGATCTTTTCTAACGAAAAGTTGAACTCAATTCTTGACAATGTTCAGGTTTATTATACCCCTATATAATGTTAGCAACAGTATCTTTCTGTGCCTCCTATCGATGCCAAGTAGCTTTACATACTGGCCTAGTAAAATACAGTCGGGCATCTTCAATCGAATAACCAGTACCTGCAACTTAAGCGATATCTAAGCACCAGAAATACACGATATCACCCGAGAAAAAAAGTATAAGGTGAAAGGGTCGACCACGCATTTGCATCTTAGCTTTCTGTAGTATTGCACCATTGTACAACCGCTGGGTGCGAACTAAGATTGATGACACTGGAGACTGCTTTGCCGAGGAACGACCGTCCTACCAGACGAGCAAATCCACTTCCATGGAATGCATTAAGATGATATATTTTCTTGGTTAAGCCTCGTGCTGACGATTTATTTAAACTCTTTCGAGATACCATTTGACGGAAAAGAAACATGCTGTACATGCCAAGACTAATAAAGTCAATTTGTCCCTGCGGTAGGATGAAAGGTTGTCATGTAGTCTATTGAGTATTTGCCATTGTGCTTTTTGTAATCCAGAGACCTTTGACATTGCAAGCAACATAAAAATAAAAATAAAAACCAGACCTTTCACATGAATAAATAATTCATGCTTTAAAACGGGACTCTTGAAAGAATGATATCGGGGAGAAAATTTTGGTTATTTAACTTTGTAGTTAGATGCTAAACAAATGTCTCAGAAGCACTGATCAAAAGGTTTTCCGAGTCTTAAAGATTTCTCTCTCTCTCTCTCTCTCTCTCTCTCTCTCTCTCTGTGAACTCTCCTGGATCTCATAACAGCCAGTGTGAACTGACAATGCTGCAACAATATCCATTCCACCATCAAATCCAAATCCAATTAACTGAAACTAAAATTCATTTAACAACTTGTGTCAACGGCAAAATGGAGTTAAAACTACACAAATGGAACAAACAAACAATAAAAACTTTTGGGGTTCTTCAAATATCACAGCAATCCTCCAAGGGGCAATAGTTCCACCCGAAAATAGCAAGAACTGCACTGCGCTATGCAACATGCACTAGGCCACTCATATCCTCAAGACCTTCAACTCTACATGCTTAACAAACAAAACATGAAGTTGTCCTAGTAGTCCGAACAGACCGGACTGAGATGGAGGAAAGGATACAGATAGATAGACGGGCACGTTGCAAGTACCATATAGCAACTATGTACCTACGTATGTGTGATTAAATGTCTATCATCAGCAGATGAGTCCTAGAAAGATGGAACCATAATTAACGCGTTGGAGAGTGAGGAACTCGAGGCCTGACAGGAGTCTTCGATGGACTCACCCTGCAAGCATAAAATGAAGACAACTGGTAAATAGATGAGTTCTATATTAATCTGGAGTCAGGGAAGGACAAACAGTTAGATCCCAGATATCATGAAGAGATCACGAGAACAACCTTATGGGCAAAGATCCCAAAACCACACCACTGCAACTAAGAGCAGCAATTGCACTTTCAGCCTGCAAATTATGGTTAAAGTGATCAATGAGCAGGCGCAGATTCAGCCTATGACTACTGAAAACCAAAGTAGACATAAATATGTTGTACAAATTTTTCTCAAGACATCATAAGGTGAAGCTCTATACTTCATAGATAGCAAACAAAGGAGGCGGCTTGTCATAAAAGAATCCAGAAGCAGCACACATTGTCACACCAACATCAAGTGAAATTCCAGAACCTCTACAAAACTAACATACACACAAAGATAGGACACCAGACTAAGGTTGGTGAATTTTAGGGCTATCCTATGTAGCAACAATGCCCATACGCCAATGCACCAGCTATTTTCTCATAATGACCAACAGTGAACCCACTAGAAGGTGCAACGAGGCTTTTTTCCCCCCTAATCTTCTCATTCTGCCAAGCATTACAAAATGACGAAACCATGGATGAGCAATACATGTCATGGCTAATGTACCATACATCTATGCAAATGCTAAAATACCACTGGTCCCGACTTCATCCTAGCATAAAATATATGTTTTTGTGTTTTTGTCGAGGATTCAAATATCTACAAGTGAGTTCGATGAAATCAAATTATAGAAGATGGCTTAGAGGTTAATGGTTCAACGTTTTATTGCCATTGATCTAATTAATACAACTAGGACAATGCACCACCACGTCAGTTATTTATGTCTTTCCATTGTCTCGTGCATAAAACTATTACACTGTGATAATATATAGCTGCTTGTAGCAGAAGCATTGATAAAGAAATGCATTTAAAAGCTTAATTACGTCAACCAAAAAAAGAAAAAGCTTAATTTCACCCTCGGCAAAGCAAGGATGAGGGAGCCTTACTCGACCACACTGGAATTATTCTGACCTGTTCAAGGCCCTCAGCAACAACAAATGCTTGCCCAAACCTCAAGAAATAAAGTAATTTCTTCCTCTTTAATCAGTACAGGACTATTCCATCTCTGGTGTAGCATTATGCAAATTCTTTTGTTTAAGTACTATGGACTTTACTCTACAATTTAGTCCCTGATGTAGCAACACTTAACGCTCGGCGCTCACCTGCCACATGCTAACTTCAGCACCTACTGCTCAATGTTTACCTAATGCTCACTTGGACAAGGCTTCCAACTCAGTAAGGCTTAAACTTCACGCTATGCATTTCCTAACACACCGGCCTCTCGACTTTCAGCTCAGGTAGTCTATAAAACCACTCCCTGAGGGCCCTAAAACTTCAAACCAAGGAGGTTCAGCAAAACTCCACACGTCATAAAATTGTTTAGTAAAGTGTTAGAAGTGATTAAGAAAGGGACACAAGAAATCACTCCAGTCAACTTGTGACAATCAAACGGGTAATCACAGAGGATTCCAGCCACCACCAGTAAGATTCGTGTCTATTTTGCTAGAGAGATAGTGAGAGACCATCACCACCAAGTGGCACAAACAGTTAACCTGACATTGAGGACCACTAAAAGCTAAAATTTCCAGCACAAGGTGCTCAAAAAATGAACAATCGACTATAAATAGTGTTTTAGGAATACTATATTCCATTAGTGTGAATTCACAGATGCTGAGGACCCTTCTTTTAGGCATTAAGGGAGTTTCCCAAACGTAAATAGAAACGGTGAAGCAAAGACCTAAGTGAGATCGCTTAGTTGCAAACATCTACAAGTTACAAATCATCAAAATTGAAATACCGGTAAGAGTCAAACTACTGTCCATGAATATAAGCTCTCTCTGAACTGATACAATTTGAATTGAGGTTCTTTATAGTAAGTTAAGATTCTTTCCCTATAAGCAGTAGTTTCAAATCTAAGAGATGAGATCTTTTTAATTTAGATTGCTTCTGAGGGATGTGATGGCTGGGTGGTTTTGGCCTTCTAGTCACGTGGAACAATGCCTTTCTGTATTCCAATCATCTCACGTTAGTTAATTTTTCTTAGTGAAGGCTTTTGTTTTTTCATGTCCACATTTACATAGGTGTCTTTATTGAGAGGTTTCACTCTTACTGGTATTTCAATTTTGATGATTTGTAGTTATAAGAATTTATAATCAAAAGATCTGGCTTTACCATCACAAACTCCACAAAGGCAATACGAGTTGAATGATGGTAGTCTCCAAGTAGCCTCAGACGGTGAACCTGCAGGAAGCAAATCCATACATATTCAGGGAAAGGAAATCAATAAAATATTGCTTAAGATGCAATTGCTCACCTCTCCACAGAGTGACTCAAAGAAGAGCTTAACATCCGCTTGAGTAACCTGCATTGATAATCAACAAAATGAAGAATTGGAAACGCAATTCCACCTGGATAACTACTTCAAAAATAGGGAAGTTCATGTCTACCGCTTTGTCAATGTTTGTGCAATAAACAGTTCTTGAGCACATCTCGCGTTCATCTTCGGACTGAAACCATGATGAAATCAGTACTCAGTGACAACAAACAGAACAAGATTATAACAATCTCACAGAAGATGGAAGGCATGATGAGATAACTGGTACCAAAATGTCAAAATGTCTATACTGGATAACTCACCCTTGGCAAAAATGTTGGATTAACAGGTGCGATCGCAGTTTTCGAAGGCTGAACCCTAATAGGATAAAAACCAAGAACAGTCCCCGAAAGATTCAAAGCAGTCCTTGCACCATCTGCGAGAAATAGTAATGATTATGTCAAAGTGAATGTGAAAAGCAAAAGTTTGCCATGGCACTATAACGATACATATGTTCAACCATATACCTTCGTCAGTAAACTCAACAAAAGCAAACCGGAGACAAGAGCTTGGATCGCCACAGACACGACAGTCAACAACCTTCAGCAGAAAAGAGAAGCTTTAATGAAACAGCACAACAAGCGTCAAACCAGTACACTGGACAAATGAAGTTCCGCTTACCTGCCCAAAACTATTGAAAAGAGCTGCAAGTTGCTCTTCGGTTACCTATTTCAAAATAAATTACAGACACAATCAAACCCAGAGGCAGGTTCTGGTAAGAGGGAAAGGATAAAACATTACGAGCAACAAATCACATTTCCATCAATGTACAATAACGGTCTAATAGAGCCATACCGTGTAAACAAAAATGCTTACCTGTTGATCAATGTCAGTCACATACACGGTCCTCCTAATTACCTCATGACGCTGCGCCATACTAGTTCTAGTATTTATCCGCCGCTTACCCTGGCTATAGCTATTCTTCTTCTGGAAAACAAAAGACCGCAAAAAGAAGGAAAAAATGACAGAAAACTATAGTAAGCAATATTCTCAGAAGTTAGCAGACAACAGAAATGAAAATTAGATAACAAAACGACCCCCGGTTAACTTCACCCAACGTTAAAGTACTCGTTCGAAAACTGACAATTTACTAATTCAGGATAACAAAATGAAGATCGCATGATTCAATGCTCTCACTTGTCTCGACCTTCTGAACTAAACATCAGACAACATTATGGAAGATTTCTAAAAATGAAAGTGCAGATAGCGTCGATACCCTTCTTCCGGTATGTCCATTGCCGTCGACCCCATCAGTCTGTAGGGCGAAATTCTGGGGATAGCCAAAGCCGCCATCAGCTAAATAAGCAAAGCTCTGACCCAGTGAGGGAGGCACGAATTCCTCGGCCATAGGATTCAGCTTCGACAGCATATCCACCAGCTCCCTCACGTCGTTCACTCCACTCGGCCTGAAACTACTCCCGTTCCTCCGGAAGCCGTCCCTCGCCTGGCCCATCTGACCGTTCCTACCGCCTCTGGCGACCAGGACCCTGCCGCTCCCGTCCTCGCCGGCGTTGACGGGCCGATCGAGCCGGGCCGCGGCCCCGCTCCCGGGCTCTGGCTTCGCGGAATCGCCGGACGGGCTCCTGTCCTCCGACGGCGACGACACGGCGGAGCCCAAATTCTGACCCGACCCGCCGATCCTGACCCCGGCATTCTCGGCGACCGCCATGATCAAAGGCCCCTCCTTTTATATCCCTCCCCTCCTCTCCACCCCCAAAAAGCTCAGCCCTTTTTGCTCCACTGCGCAGAGAACGCTTTATCGGGATCAAAACGCGACGCGAAGGAGGAAGGAAATCCCGAAAAGATGGCGGATGGAGCGAAGTACGGTCGGTCGGAGCGAGCGAATCACCTGCCTTATCTAATTCGCATTGACCCAGGAACCCAAAACGAAAAAGAAGAAAGACCCACCACCAGAACCAGCACCAGCACCACCAGATCGTGTCTCTAAAACCCAAGAAACGAATGCCAACAAGAACCCACCAAGATCGTAGCCGGGGCCGATGCAAAAGAACCAAGGTTGAAAAATATGGGGTGGGGGCAAAGCACCCACTTTTTATACTCGAGTCGTCGTCCCAGTGACGACCCGTGCGAGAGATAGAGAGAGATTGGAAGAGGGTTTTAGAGATAGAGAGAGAGAGAGAGTCGCAGCGGGGGGAGCCCGTCGGGAGTGGCCCCCAGTTTTTGGACCTTCTTCGCTTCTCTCACGGGACACCCGGGCGTCGTGCGTGCGTGACGCCTGGTGAAGAAGAAAAGTCTCGTTTGGAAAACCCCATTTTTTTCTCTCCCTTCCAATGCCCGATACCGATTTGGCATGCTCATCTACATACCTCCCCCCCGCCCCTGCTCCTCATGCGTATGTCATTTCCGGATGTGGTCATTTCGTCCAATCTTTCTCGAGCCACTTGGAGAACAGTTGAGACCTTTTTTTTTTTCCTTTAGAAATAACCTCGAAAGCAATCGAAACTTTGCTACTCTTTTATCTTTTTTCTTGAGCGATTCGCCATCTGGATTTTGTCATTATCTCTTTTCATGACATGTTTAGTGGATTCAATCATTTTCGAGATTTCAATATCGGAAAATTTCATCGCATCTCTTTCGATGGTTGAATTACATAGGATGTCGACATTTTAGTGTACGTCCAAATGGCGATGAGAGAAGTTTCAGCCCTCCGACTAGTAATGCTCTCATTCGAATTGCATAATATGAAAGAAAGCTTGCAAGACTTTACTTTTCCCATTTTAGTTCGAACTTAATCGAAATCCTCATGGTTTATGTACTCTTTCCGCTCTCGTAGCCTAGATGTTGGACGGTAAATTACTCTATAATTCATTCATAATTTCCTCGAAATTCGAATGATCATTTTAAATTTGTATAAAAAAATAAATGAAGTATGTATTATTTATGATTGATTTTGAACAGGCGCGTGTTCTGAATAGTTATGTTAGTATTTCGTAATCAAGCGACTACAAAAAAAAAGAAAATGGTTACGTACGTGTGTGGACGAATAAAGTTAATAGAGAATTTAAAAGATTTCTGGGCAATATTGAAAGTTTTTTCAATAAAATTTTGGCAATTCGTATGAACCGGGGGGGAAGGCCGCCAGCGGAAAGAAAGAAAGGAGAAGAAAGAGACTATGAGAGGAGGGTTGAGAGTTCTAGAATATTAGGCGGATATGCCGCTGACGTGGCGTGGGGTTGGGGGCGTGCGGCTCGGGGGTGGGGGAGAGGGAATGCCGTGCGGTAGTGTCCATGACCCGCGCGGTGCGTAGACGGCCTCATCAGGCGACACGTGTACCTTTGCGGTCGTCCTGATCGGATTGGGTTGGGTTTATCACGAATCGAACTTTGAAATGCTCACCGCGATGATAAGGTCAAAAGACGACCAGAGAGAACAAATTCTCATCCCCATCCGTTAAGCCGTGGCCCGTGGCAGCTTTGACATATCTCGGTCCTGACTGGGCTTAGGGACTTCTAAAACGGATCGCTCGGAAATTGCTTTGATTGAATTGGACCGATCAATTTAGTTCGATTCTTGATCGATTCTTGATCAATTCTTGAGAATATTGATTCAATTTCTAATTCTTAAAAGTAAAATCAGTATCCTGGGCGATCTGCTTTTCGATTCCAACGTATCGATTCTATTGAATTGACTAAATATACTTTTTTATTTTATTATTTCTTCAAAAAAATAGTAAAATGTAAATTAATTACAAAAATAATGGGAAAAAAATAAGTGATTGATTCAATCCGGTTCCTGTCCTATTTCGATGTTGCGGAATCAGTCCTTCTAGTCCGGTTTCCAGTTCTACGTTGAAACGGGACATGATCGAGAACTGATCACCCCCATCTTTTGTAGGCTGGCCGTGAGGCGAAATGCATGAATCGGCCCATTGGGCTCGATCGGGCCGGACCCCGGACGCGCCCGGCCCGTCGACCCCGGGCCCACCTCAAGCTCGGTAGCTCTCGCAGTAAAAAGCGGCAAGAAACCCGATGCGGAGTTGCACGCAGACACCACGCCGGCCGGCGAAGCGAAAAACCCTAGCGCTCGCCTGCTCTCCTCTCTCTCCATCGACCTGCGCTCGGAGCTCGGCTCGGCTCGGCTCGGCTCTTCTCTCGCAGTCGCTCTCCGGAGGGGAACGCTCCCCCCGCCGCCGCCGGACTCGGGTACGGCATTCGTCATCTTGCGTGTGCAGACGGTAGCGTCGTTTCTTCGAGATTCTGGTCACGGCAGATCGAGTGCGTCTTCGGAGCGTCGGGAATTTAGGGCTCGCGTCGCTTTAGCTTTTGGTGTCGTGCGATTTGGTTTTGCTTGCGAGGAACGATCGAGGGGGCGGGGTTCGGGTTTGCGTTTGCCGATTTCGCCGTTTTTAGGGGATTGGGTGTAACTGCTTTGGCTTCGGTCGCGGATGTGTGGGAAATGCGCTGTGATCTGTCTGTTTCGGCTCGGGAATTGGGTTTGGAAATGCGATGTCGGAGCGTGGATTTTTGATAGAGGGGCAGTTCTGGCGGTCATCGCTTGTTCTTTTTTAGCACGATTGAGCGGACTCTGTGCAGAGGACATGGGGCGTTTTCATAATTGAGCGTGGCGAGTGTCGTGTCGTCTTTTCAGTCAAATGTGGATGTGTTAGTGTGATTGGCGGGGTGGCCTGTGCAAGTTTGAAATGTGAGAGGTGCGTGACGCATTTCTGACAAACCGCTAGGGTTTCACTTAACTTGCCCTTTAATTGATGACCTTGTAAAGTGCATTCTTTTTTTTTTTTTTTTTTTTTGGGGGGGAGGGAATTTACCTTGCAAGGAATGATATGGGCAGAACTTTACCTATCTTTTAATGACTGTATGATCAATTCCTGTTGATTTTCACTTTCGTCTATGTGACTGAGTTTATTGTTGAGATCGAAGGATAGTAAGGACTGCTGACTTCCCAGTATATTCACTGGTGATATGTTTATCTTTGTATTGTGCAAAATAACTGGAGGGAGAGATATGTGACAGGGTGCAAGTTCTTGTAGATTTAACTGCAATTTGGGAAGTATTTTACTGGCCGCTGTTACATGAAATGCATTATCCCTGAAAGTTGATGTGATGCAAGTATTTTGTTGTGCTAGGGAGGGCTTGTGCATTGATTTTTAGCCTTATTTACATATTGGAGAGTACTGGAGTTTGATTGAGCACTCACTTTCATTCCACCCTTTGAACAATGTCATGCTATACTCAGTTTGACATTAATAACCAATAGGAATATATGTCCATCAGGACAATCAATACAAGGCAGGTTGTATTAATCCATTGCCTTTTGGAAAGTAAGGCTTATCAAACTAGTGACTTGCTAACAAGACATGTCTGGCTCATTACTTACTTTTTTGCTACAGTGGCCTTTTGGTGTTTAATCAAATCTACGTTTTCATTAGACAGAATACATGTTTAGCAGGCTTTTTAAACTCCGACCATCTTAAAGAGAGATGAGTAAGGTGAATGAATTGATGTTTCTCAATCTTACCTGATCTCATGACACGGATCCTTTGTTTATGATAGATGACAAGTGCTTGGACAAATATGAGCTTTGCAGTCATTCGTAGGGATTTAGAGAGGGAGTGGGAGAATCAGGGAGGAGTAATGGGTATTTTTTTAAATAACTGGAGACCTTGGTCACTTCCAGAAGATCTATACATCTGCGAAAATTCTGGAGAGGATGTGGAGATCAAATTTGTTTTCGAATTTAATATAGCTTTGGAGCATCTTGGAGCAAATGAGCAGTGGAGCTTGTGGAGCATGGCTCACCGCGGGATTGCTCTCTTGGTTTGCTTCATAGTTTTAGTCTTTCTTTATTTTCGTTACTCTTGACAGCGACGATTGACTGATCATGGCAGCTGGGTTATGTGTCAGCGAATTGAGTAAGAACGACTTACTTTTCAAGCTTCACTAACCTGTTCCTTGCCCTCTTGCAGTGAAAAACTTTTGAGATAGAAATGAGTAGCCGATTTTCTCGCACAATCTACGTTGGCAACCTGCCAGCTGATATAAGGGAATGGGAAGTCGAAGATCTGTTTTACAAGGTCTAGTTCAAAGTTTCTTCTTCTGATAGATGTTATCCTGCCATATTTGCCTTGTCAAATTAGCTGTCAGATATTCTGGAATAGGTGGCTGTGACTGGTGTCTGAACTGTAAGGTGTTGTTTTACCCATCCAGCTTCATTATATTGATATGATTGAATTTTTTTGCATATAAATTGCTTCTAGATACCTAGGGCTGCAGACGGTGGATCAATCTGAGTTTATCTTCTCAATTTCCACCAGTTCTATGTGATGCTTATAAAATTCGGATAGTTAGCTCTGAAGTTCTTTAAATGTCTTGATTCCCTTATACATTGTCTACTGAAGGTTGCTTTGGATTTTATGTCATCATATGTGTCTATATAGGTCACAGCCTGTAGTTGCTGTAATATAACTGCTGGGTTGGTTCCCTTCAGAAGGCTTCTTTCTTGAATGACTCATTCTCAGATTTTACTGAGCTATGACTAGATTAGCCAACTTGTTTGAATTCCTTTGCCATCTACAGTACGGAAGGATATTGGATATCGAGCTGAAGATTCCGCCTCGTCCTCCGAGTTATTGTTTTGTGGAGGTACCTCACAATAGCCTTCATTCTACTAAACCAAGTGATGCTATCGGTAATGCTTACAGTTATAGTAATGTACTTTGGCTAATATGTGTATCATTTATGAACAGTTTGAGAGCTCTCGAGATGCCGAAGATGCAATTAGGGGTCGTGATGGATACAATTTTGATGGCTGTCGTCTACGGGTGAGTTGAATGTCTTCCCCTTTTGTCGTGTTCTATTGTTACGGCTCTTCCCTTTGGCTTTTGACCAGTCTTTTTATGCAGGTTGAACTTGCTCATGGTGGTAGAGGACAATCATCTTCAAGTGATCGTCGTGGTAGCTATGGTGGTGGTGGTGGTGGTGGTGGTGGTGGAGGTGGGGGTGGAGGTGGAGGTGGTGGGGGCGCTTTGGTACCTCACGCCATTCGGAATACCGAGGTACTCAATTCAGGACTCTCGCAAATACAATTAGAGATGTAATAGGAGACTGGTTTGAGTTCATGAAAATGAACTTAAGTTTTTTTTTTTTTTTAATTTAAATACAGTCATTGTTCGAGGACTTCCTTCTTCTGCATCATGGCAAGATTTGAAGGTGAGAAGCCTTTTATATGTGCAAAAAGCTTTGAATCAAGCATTTTTTTTGTCTGCTTGATTGTTCATATTAATTGCAGGATCATATGCGAAAAGCTGGTGATGTTTGCTTTGCGGATGTTGCGCGTGATAGTGAAGGTTTGCCATCAAATTTTAATGTGCATGATTTTCTTGTATCATTTCCCTTTATGCTGGTGGAGATGGAAATAGCTAGTGAGTGCTACTTTTAGTTGACAAAGGCTGTCTTGTTGATGAATGATCAGCATGGGTTTCTATCAGTTTCTTAGAGTTTCTATCTTTCTCAAGGGAAACTGCGGATGTTTTATATGAGTCATTGAGCACAAGCATCGACCCTTTCATCGCCCCAATATCGAGGGAAGGAAAATTAAGATAGCATCTTCATCTGTCAATATGAATTTCTAGCTGACATGAATTCTTTAGGATTGCCTTGCCTTCAGAAATTTAAAGTGGCATCTTCATGTCATAAAGTGGATGGGTTCCTATAATGTACAGACATCATTGCCAATGTTAGACAAATAGATTTACTTTGCCAATCGTTTTCTTTTGTTGATCATGCTCTGAGAGTCAAGCTTAAAGTACCCAGAAATTGTGTGAAGTATTAATTGTTTATGCTAAATAAATTCCTAGAAAACAAGCTGAGACCGAGCGAAACATCCAAAGTACGCTTATTGAAGCAGTACTTCTTCCTCCTTGGATCTAGTCACGGCTGAGGCTGACTTGAAACAAGGGCGGCAGGTGCTCATGCTTGAATGAGCTGAGCTGGTCATCTTGTGAAAGCTCGCTTTTTTATGTTGGTAATATAGTGTGGTTTCTACAAAAAGTTGATGTCGGTATTGGAATAATTTCTTATGCTTCCCTCCACGTTCATCTTTTATATTTGAGGGTCTGAGATGCATCTAGGCTCATGAATGTATATTTGTGGGTTTATGATACTTTTACAGAATGAGAGAGCACTGTACTTTGGTAGATTTATTATTATATATAAAGTTTTCGATTTCCTTTGTATGTTTTTAGCCAACTTCTGATGTCATTTCTTTGTGAGACTCATTTTCATTTGGAAAACCTCCTTAGCTTTGATGAACTGCTAAATCTGGTCCTGGCTCTTGGTTATAAATGAACTGTCATACTGCTTATTAGAGCATGATAATGATGATTACAGTCTGCACAGTGCAATAAACCTATGATTATGGAAATGCTCATCTTAAGTTAATTTTTTTTTTAGAAGTGCTAATATTTGAGATATGTGCAATCAGGGACTTATGGCATTGTTGATTACACCAACTATGACGATATGAAGTATGCTGTAAGTTTATGAAAAGGAGCACTTAATTTGCTGGAATTATCTTCTATGGCTTCTGATTTTTCCACTCTTTTTTATAATTTTGTGTAAAAACCTTTTATTTGTTTAGATTCGGAAACTTGATGACACTGAATTCAGAAACCCCTGGGCGAGATCTTATATACGGGTGATTTATTTAATGATTTGGTTTATAAATTTGATGTTTTAGATTAATTAATTTTTGTAGGAGAACTGAGTTTTTTTAAGTAGAGGTTATTATTTCAAGAAGATGGAGTTTAAGTGACTTTGTTAAAGTCCTCTTCTGATTTGCGTCTTTGGTCACTTGGCTAGGTGAAAAAATATGAAAACAGTCCTTCTAGGTCTCGCAGCAGAAGCCGCAGTAGAAGCAGAAGCGACAGAAGGGAACGGAGGTTCTCCCTCTCCCTCTCCCTCTCCCTCTCTCTCTCTCTCTCTCATGGTGCACTTATATGCCTTTTTTTCTTCCTCTAGTAAATCACCGGGTCGATCTGAATCAAAATCGCCATCTAGATCTCGATCGGTATCTCCAGTCAAGTCTTCCAGGTATGTAGGTTTGTGTTTTCTGATCTCGATTTGCTTCTTTGTGCTAGCTTCTGTGTCTTATAGCTTCGGTCATTTTTCCTTTGGCAAAACGTACAGACCAAGGTCCAGATCAAGGTCGGCATCTCCCCGTCAGGTGAGTTGTTTTTCCCTTGTGTACTAAGATGCATGTTATGGTTGGCAAATTCACTTAGAGCTGATCTACTGAGTGTTAGGGTTTTGCTTCTGGAAGTTAAAAACTAGAATAATAATAAAAACGAGATGAAGGTCCTCCTGAGTGCCTTGAGAGAAAATGAGGGATGCACTCTTCCAGGAATGATTGGCAATTTCATACAAATGTCTTACAACTGCTGTAGACGAATCGCTCTCCTTTTATGTCTCCTGCGGCCGCCCTGCGCCTGCCCCTGCCGCCCCGGGGTTTTTTGTTTTTTTTTGTTTGGGGGGGTGGTGTTGGGGCTTGGCCCTATTTGAGTCTAGATACTCATAGGAAGGCTCTCCGGTCAAAGTTGATGCCCAGCACTCCTATCCCTTGATTGTGTGACTGAAATTGTTGAGTCTACTAAGCCCTCAATATGCACATGGGATGGATACAAGATTCTAGGTCCTATGGAAGACGAACTTTTACTTTTAAATGAATGAAATACTGATATTAACATATTTATGTCAAATAATAGTGGGTCTTTTCTTGGTTGGTGATTCGTGTGCATCTCTGAAGATATCTTCATTTCTTTTCAGGTGAGGTCAGGTAGTGGCTGAATTCTTGTAGCAGAAATCCCGGTGCTTATGGCTGTAATGAAAAAAGTGAGTGAGTTAGGGAACTTTGGGATTCATCTTTGTCAGGATGATGATGCGTTAATCAAAGAACCTTAGGTACTCGAGTATGCCTTATACTGTTTCGTGACGTCCTGAAGTGTTGGATTTTTCAATGTGTCGTCTGAATATTATGTAGCTCGCTATCAAGATCTTTGGAGATGCTGTGGTACTGTTTGAAATGATGATGATGGCTTGGCTCAAATCAAGTTCAAGGGAAAGCGCATCCTGGTTTCGAATTAATGCTGCTGTTGAACCTCCAAGGGAAAGCAGTCATATATGCTGGTCCTTACCAAGGTCCATCCCATATTAACTACGCAGAGGAATCTGAACTTGGCCTTCTAGTGATGTTTGATGTGATTGATGGATTCAAGAGGATATTAAGGCACTTTTAACTTGAAAATGAACGGACTGATTGGTCCTATCACGATCATAATGCCAGAGCTTTAATTCTAGGCAACCGCTACCTCGAGGAAGCTTTTGCACCTGGAGCTTGTCGTATTTCGGCGGGGAGGTATCATTGCATGAATAGACTACTGGATGAATCCACAATTCTTCCCAATTAGATACCTTCGATAATGTTTACCAAAAACTGACGAAGTGGATACAGGACTACGTACTCGAAACAGAGAAATAAGCATCATATCATCGATAATAGCAAAACTGGTTCTCTTATCATTACCCGACCTGAAAGCTACTCTGAGCAGTATCTCATTAGGGATGGAAAGAACCTGTAAAATGGATGCCTTGATCATTTTTGTCGCTGAAACAACAGCATATTTCCCCATGATGCTTCCACCAAATGAGTACCCGATTATCCGCTGTAATTTCGATCGTCTAGTTGTGCTCGCTGTGCCAGTGTCAGGGTGATCGTCTCTATTTTCAGATCGTTATCATCCGATTGCAACAATATTTGCCATGCCCCTATGGGAATCCACAATATGAAAGAGCCCTTTTGTAGAATATTACATCTCTGAATACTCTTATCCTAGGATGATCTGGCAGGCACCTCCAATTACTATCTCCAGGTTCAGAAGTGCTATCCCGTAGATCCCGCTGCACATCACCATGACCTTGTACTCATTCGAAGAGGAAGTAGGCCAACAAGACAAAGCAGCTTCTTGATGTGGTAGCACCAATAAGTATCTTCATCCTCCTCGTCATTGGCATGCTCTACTTCCTCCAAACATTGGAGGGTGAGCGGGACTCTCGCGCTGGTGAAAGGGTTGGACACGGTCATCTCAAAGGCTTCGCTCGCGAGGACCGACTGTCCACTTGATCATCCAAAACATCTCTTACCGAATGGCACTTCGACTTGAAACCGCAAGCTTTGATGCCTCTATTGTCGTATAAACCACGCATTTCCTCGCTGCCATCCCTAGCTGGGATCAAAAGCAGCGGAAGCTGAGGTTAGAGAGAGAGAGAGAGAGACATTGAGAAATGAGGAAAGAATGTGTCCAGGGAACCATGGGGGAAATTGTCCAAAAAGTCCTAAACCTACTATACTTTTGCCAATTCAGTCCTAAACATTTTAATTTTGCCAATTGAGTCATAAACATTTTCACTTCTTACTAATTTAGTCCATCCGGCCAATTTTGGCCGGAAAATGCTGACGTGGACGCTGGCGGTGCCACGTAGAACCGCCGGTGTTGATGTGAACAATTTTTAATAATATTTTAATATTTTTGATTTTTTAATTATTTTTCTTTTTTTTTTCCTTTTTTTTTTGGCCTTTTCTGGTGGCTGGCCATCGACCATAGTTAGTTGGCTGGCCTCGCCCGCCACAGGCGAGGCTCGGCCGTGTGAGGAGGAGCCCTCGCCTAGGCCAGGGCGGCCTTGCTAGGCGTCGGCTGGGCGACGGCGACGCCAGGTGAGTCCGGCCCTCGCCCCTGGTCAAGCGACGGCGACGCCGGGCGACGAGTGAGATCAGGAATCTGTCCGTACTGCTCCGATTGTTCTTGGCTCTCATTTTCCCCGTCGTCTTCTTCTTCTCCTCGTCGTTCGTGATTGGCGTCGTTGCCCTCCTCGTCGCAACTTCGATCCCCACCCTATGTCGCCGCCGCTCAATGCAAAATCTTCATTGTTGCCCGGCCAGGGGCGAGGGCCGACCTCACCAGATCTGGTCTGGGCGAGGCCGACACTCGCCTGGGTGAGGGTGAGCCCCGCCGAGGCCGTCGTGGCCCGGGCGAGGGTCGGCCTCACCCGGCGACCCTTGTCGAGCCGCATCGGGCGAGGGCTCCCCTCGCCGGGCTCCTCCTCACTGGCCGGGCCTCGCCCGTGGCGAGCGAGGCCGCTTGGCTGGCCGTGGCCGATGGCCGGCCATCACCAGGGCCGTGGCCGCCACCGAAAAGGCCAAGAAAGCCAAAAAAAAAAAAAAAAAGAAAAGAAAAGAAAAAAAGGGAAAAAGCAGATAAAAATAATAAAAATTCAAAAAAATATTAAAATATTATTAAAAATTGTCCATGTCGGCGCCGGTAGTCCTACGTGGCACCGCCGGCGTCCATGTCAGCATTTTCCGGCCAAAATTGGTCGGATGGACTAAATCGGTAAGAAGTGAAAAGGTTTAGGACTCAATTGGCAAAACTAAAAGGTTTATGACTGAATTGGCAAAAGTGCAATAGGTTTAGGACTTTTTGGACAATTTTCCCGGGAACCATGCCCATTCCAATAATTTCATGTTTAGTTGTTTGAGTTAAGCACTATGTTCCAAAGATGTGTTAATGTGCTGGTTTTGGCTTCCTCTAATTCTCATGATCTTTTATTTAGATAGTGTTATATATATAAGAAATGAATGTAAAGTAATTTAAATATATATAAAAAATTGTCAAGTAATTAGTGATTTTATTCAAACATTTACGATTGTTTGATCTAGTTATTATGTGAAAAAATTCTATAGGTTCTATATCTTTAATATAATCGTGAAAATCTACTAGTTCTGTGAAATGATCTAATATGAAATGTAATAATTCAAGAGTTACGGTGGTAACAAATAAGCAACGAACCAAGAGAATAAATGAAGTATAGCTGAAGATTAAGCTAATTATGATTTCAATCATAAAATGATATGAAATATAATTGAAAATAATTAAATTAACAATGTGATCTCACGTAGGGGCAATAGTCCGCACTCAAGTAGAGATCCCACTGATATGTGTAATAAAAGAAAATGTGACCTTCTACAAGTACGGTAGTCCGCACTTGAAGAGATCGCACTTAAAGTAAAAGTAAAAGAAGGCTAATAATATGAAGTAATAATACTAACCAAAACTTGATTGATTATATTATTGAGTGATAGTAAACTTACTGACATAGATGATAACAAGTGATCGGAGATATCTTGATGAAGTGATTACAAGTGATCGGGGGTGATTACAAGTGTTTGAAAAGTGATTACAAGAGGATACAAGTGATCAAAGAATGAAATGAAAGGGTTGTGATCAAAGGAGGCTTTGAAGAAGTAAGAAGGCAAGAGCACAAGAGCATAAGTGAGCTCAAGGCAAGTGGTCTCTTCAATCTTCTTCTTCTTTTCCTTTTATAGGCAAAACTTTAGCAAGCTCGGATGAAGTGAACATTAATTTTTCATTTTTATTTTTTTACTCTTGGACGAATTTTCAGCGACAACAATAGCATCTTCAGGGCAATAGCATCTTCAACTATTATTTGAAAAGGGGTGGCAGTGATTTCACTATCTCTGTGCTAGATTCTAATATTTTTTAAATGAGGATGATTAGATTCTGTAGTCTGGCTATTATCAAGTTGCCATTTATAAGCATGATTTAAGACATGAGCTTCTTTAAATTAGAGGAAATATTCTTCAAACCAATCAAAAAAGAAGATATGGGCTTTGTGTTCATAAAGGAAATTATCATGTTTTTCGCTAATTTCTTTAGCTTCTTTATGGATTGAAAAACCATTGTCTACTTATTTGTTTTCTTCTGAATTAAATTCTTTGTTTAGAAATTTGCGGTTAGGTTCGAATTCTTTTTCAAGAACAAGAACCTCAGGGTCTATTAATTGTGAATAATTAGGAGAGTGATGAGGAGAATCTAGGTTCTCTAAGTTTTGTTTATTTTGGCTTGTTGATAAATAGGTCTAGGAATTCCATATCGATTATTAAGACCACTGATATTAGGATTATTAGGTTGATTAGAAGTTGTTGCTCTATCATTATTTTTTGGTGGAAGAGTGATTTAAGGAGGGAGGTTTGGATGGAGATCAACCAATCTTCTTGAAGAAGAGGAAGGAATTGATTTTATATCAAAAGATCTTCTAGGTAATTGAATGGTTTCTTTTCCTTCAGAATGTTGTACTATATTTGTTGGTTCATTATCACGAACAATCTTTGAAAGGGTTTGATCCTCCAACTCCCATTATTTTGATAAAACAATATCACTCCAGTTTATCGACCTAGGAATGCTAGTATTAGCTTTAGTAATATCGGTTTGGAGTAAAATGAATTGAGTCATCACAAAGACTTGTTTCTACCGTTCCTAAGAAGGATAAGGCTAGCAGAATGGAAGTATTTAAGCCTTCTTTAGTAAGGGGCTTAACACCCACTTATACTAACTCTATGTGGATATAATTATATTTTTGGATATGTTTGTTAAGACAATTTTGATTTATAGCCTCCATTAATAAACTCAGGTGATGACTCTTCTAGGGCAAAAGAGATTTGTCCTTCTATAAAAAGAAAACCTAAAAACTATTACAAAAATAAATTACAAATCAACAAACAAGATAAGCCTAAAAACCAAAAAGGAAGATTAACAAAGATATTAAATGTTACAATTGTGGGAAAATGGGACATATTTCAAAATATTGTCGTGCAAATAAAAGATTAAATGAACTCTCAATAGATGAGAAAACACTCTATCAGATTAAAAATATTATGGCAGCTACAGTTGATGATACTTCTTCGGAAGACTTTCTCGAAGAAGAGGGTCTTCAAACTAATGAAATAGAAACTTATTCAGAATATGGAGAAAATGATTCTTCTCCGGATGAACCAACACCTAGAATCAATGTTTTAGTAAAAGCAAAAGAATTCTTATTAGAAATAGCTGATATAATATTATACTCAAAAACCAAAAAACAATATTTAGATAGATTTCAAACTTATATGGAAATCCCAACTAATTCCAATACAACTTATAATCTTAAAGAAATTCTTAATAGGACTAAGAAAATTCAATCTAGACCTATTAATATAAATGACCTTAATAATGAAATAAATCAGCAAATGTTAGAAATAAAAGCACTTAAGGATACCCAAGCCCAAATACAAATGGAAATCTTGGCAATAAAATCCAAGATAGAGAACAGAAAAAATAAAAAAGAAGAAAAACTAACCAATAACTCGATCCTAATTTTTTAATGGCATTATCATAGATAAATCTAGAAAATAGATAATAGATATAACAATAAAAATCAATAATGAATTCATTATTGATACCATAACACTTTTTGATACAGGAACCAATCTTAGTTGCATAAGAGAAAGGTTAGTATCAACAAAATACTTTCACAAAATTACAGAGTCATTAAATTCAACCTCAGAGGACAAACATAGAATAAGTTATAAGTTACTTGAAACTTCATTAATAAAAAAATCAAATGTCTTATAAAACATCTTTTCTTTTAGTTAAAGATATGAGACAACATGTGATATTGAGAATACCCTTTATTCAGTTAATCCAACCCTTTACCGTGACTAACGAGGGAATAAAAACGCAAGATTTAAATAAAAAGATTACTTTTGAATTCACCACTAAACCACATACAAGAAATTTAAAAATACTACAAGAAGATTCAATTGATGATTTAATATTTAAAAGTTGAACCAAAAGTAAAAGATAAAATTGCTTCTCTTAAAAAAAAAATCGAATAAAACATATGTTCCACCTTACCCAATGCATTATGAAAAAGAAAAAAACATATTATTAGTCTAAAAACATATTATTAGTCTACCTTATGAACCAAATTTCACAGAAAAAAAAATTCTACAAAAGCTCGTCCAGCACAAATGAATCAAAAAGTTTTACAGTTTTGCCAAAAAGAAATTCAAGACTTATTAGATAAAAGCCGATTAAAAAAAGTCAAATCACCTTGAAGCTACTCTACTTTCTATATTGGTAAAAATGTTTAACTAGAAAGGGGAGTACCCAGGTTAGTTATCAATTATAAAACCTTGAACAAAGCATTAAAATGGATTAGATTTCCAATTCCAAAAAAAAAAAAAAGGATTTATTAAACTGTCGTCATAATTTTAAAATATTTTCAAAATAAGATATGAAATTTGAATTTGACAATTTCAAATAAATGAATCAGATAAATATAAAACATCATTTATAGTACCATTTAGGCAATATGTGTAATGCCTTTTGGATTGAAAACACTCATTTTGAATTTCAAAGAATAATGAATGATATTTTTATACTTACTCTTAATATATTACAGTTTATATGGATAATGTTTTAATTTTTTTCACCAAGTATAGATCAACACTTTAAACATATATTAGTATTCATAAGTATTATTAAGAAAAATGACTTAGTAGTTTCTTTTACCAAAATATCACTTTTTCAAATAAGAATTAAAATTTTAAGACATTACATTTCTCAAGGAACTATCATCCCAATTAAACGATCAATCTTATTTGTAGAAAAAATTCCTAATGAAGTCAAAGATAAAACCCAATGACAAAGGTTTCTACGAAGTCTCAATTACATCATAGATTTTTTTTCCAAAATATTAACAAATTATATTAACCTTTACATCAAAGATTACAAAAAAACCATAGACTATGGACATCCGTTCATACTAATATTGTTAAACAAATCAAAACCCATATTAAAGAAATACATTGTCTCCATCTAGTTGATCCTTTTGCTTTCAAAATTGTAGAAGCATATGCTTCAAATGTAGGTTACGAGGGTATTATAAAACAAGTAAAAAATAACAAAGACTAGATAATACAATTTGTTTCTAAACATTGGAACTAAACCCAACAAAATTACTCTATCGTTGAAAAAGAAATTTTAGCCATTGTTTTAGCAATATCCAAATTCAAATGTGATCTTTTAAATCAAAAGTTCTTATTACATATTGATTGTAAATAGGCAAAAGACATATTACAAAAAAATGTATTAAATATTGCTTCAAAAAAATTTTGCTAGATTATCTATCTTTCATTTCGATATTGAATTTACTAATGAATCATCAAATTCTTTGTTTGATTTTCTGACAAGAGAACTTTTGCAAAGAAAGCAATGCCAAAGTTCAAAAAAGACAAAGGCAAAGCCATTACCGAAACCTTAGAATCACAACCCTAATCATCAACTATATACCGACTTCAAGCTTGATTAGACATAATGAAAGCTCAACAATCACCACCACCATTAGCGTCATCATCACAATCACCTCGGCAGTTGCAAATATGGTTAGATTTAATTAAATCCCAACAAATATTATTGCTACAATCAATACCTCCTGATCTTACCCCATATCTGTTTTAACTTCTCAAACAAGTAAAACTAGAAATTGCTATGTCACAACCATACAAGTTATAAATCCAATCACAAACTCAAAAATCACTATCACTATATCCTCCAATCAAAATTTGGCCAGACATTACTCAAGAAAATCTATCTAAACAAATTGAGATCACTCTAAACCCATCATCGTTTACGTCTCACAATTTAATAGAATCACAATCACTTAAAATGATAATTAGTGAAATTGTCATAAAACCATCCTTTACTATGTAATAGCAAGACCTTCTACCTCCACTACTTCTATAATAATATCACAATCTTTAGCCAAATTATAATTCATCACTAAAAGCCAATATCAAGACCTCATGATAGTTGAAAGGAAATTTCATTATGAAAATCTAAAAGTTTATGCAAAACACGTCTTTCTAGAAAATTGGTACCACCCCCACCAACTAATCTATCAAAACCGCAAGCCTATTATGAACAAATATATGTTAAAATCAAATCTGACACATTTAAAGTTTTTGCATCATCTGAAAACCCAAATAATATCATTCAATTAACAGCCGCAATCCTCCAAGTTATACCACCCAAAATGTGGAAGCCCAATTGTCATATCCAATTATGATTCAAAGTCAAATTAACCACCAAATTCCAAATTACCATATCTTCGACTCTTCACTTATTAGGATTACTAAGAAGTCTAGTGAAATATATATATATATATATATATATATATATATATATATATATTATATAAATGATTGTCACACTTGACTTTTTTATTTCAAACATTTTTTTTTTTGGTAAAGTATATATTGAGCTTTAACCAAAACTATACAAGAGGTTCGCCACAAAAAACTTACACTCATAATGACAAACTAGTCAAAACGAGTGGAAGGGGGCCGATAGAAAAGAAACAGAGCCCAAGCCGATAGCAAAAGCCAAGAAAGGCAAGGCAAACAAGCCAAGAAAAGCATTGAAGGCCAAACAATGGCTACAACAAACGGAAAGAAAGAAACAGCAAAGGCTATCAAGCCGCCGCCCGCCCGAACCACCGTTGCACTCGGCCAGTTCAAAACAAATTTCAACACTGAACAATTGCCTTTTTGGTTCCAAAAATAGTAGTCATTTTGACCATGTCACTGAAATGTTACCTTCACAGAATAAAACCAGTTTGAAAATTTTTCACACTTATTTCAAACCAACCAATCATGAATCAAAATTTTCAAATCTCATACGCTTTTTCATTAATTTTCGAGTTTCCTGGGTAACTACCTGAGAATTTGATTATAATTAGCCATCTCATTCTTCACATCCTCTACACTTACTTAGAAGATTCAAAATTAACTAGTGGGACAGTTTCACATTCACATAAAATCTTTCTGAGGAAGCAATTCTAAATTAGCTAAATTGACGAAATCATAAATCATCTGATCACAAAATTACTAAATTTCTTCAACAAAATCACTGGCCTAAGCCCATTTGGCTGCAATTTAATTACCAGAAGGATATCGCCTTGCATTGGCAAAGATCATGTTAGAATTGCTAATCACCAAGCCACCTCTAAAATCTCCAAGTTCCTCTGATGATGATCAATCTTATCTAGTGACAACACAAATGAAGATGATTGCTATGGCATCAACCTGTCAGATGAGGATGGAGACGAGTAAAGCAAATTTCCAATCACCAATTACCAAAAGAGACAAAGATTGAGGAAGACAAAAAGGTTTTTTCAAAGAACACTATCATTTTCCATTTGAAGAGAAAAATATGAAGATGTTGCTACCCTAAAGATGTTGTTGCTGCTACTAAAGATTCGTCCAAGACTAAAAAAAAAAAAAAATTACTGTTCACTTCGTTCAAGCTTGCTAAAATTTTGCCTATAAAATGGAGAGCAGAAGAAGCAAGAAGACACGACTTATCTTGAGCTCACGCGCCCTTATGCTCTTACTTTCTTGCATCCTAAAATCCTCTTTTAATCACAACCTTTTCATTTCATTCTTTGATCGCTTGTGTCCTCTTGTAATCACTTTCCAAGCACTTGTAATCACCCCTAATAACTTATAATAACTTCTTTAAGATATCTCTGATCAATTGTAATCATCTCCAATCTTATTCCTATTAAGAATTTTTTTAAAGATTATAAGTTGTATTAGAATTAGTTGGGATTTTCATAGAAGACTTTTGTTTATTTAAATATTATTTTTTTGACTTCTAGGTCTAATATTATGTGAGCTATTTCCAACAAGAATTTTTCTTTTTTTGTTAAAACATTGATTTCGGGTGTTGGTTCAACTGAAGAGGGATCATTTTTCTCCAGATTCTAAAGATGCTTTGATTTCATTGCTTTGAAAACCTTCTTCTTTGAAAATGTCTTCTGCAGAAGTATCATCATCCTGGCTGTCATAATATTATTAAGCTGATAGAGTGTTTTCTCATCTATTGAGAGTTCATTTAACCTTTTATTTATATAACAATATTTTGAAATACGTCCCATTTTCCCACAATTGTAATAGTTAATATCCTTGGTAATTTTTCCTTTTGATTTTTGTTTAGGTTTATCTTATTTGTTGGTTTGTGATTTACTTTTGTATCGTTTTTAGGTTTTCTCTTTGCATTTTGGTTTTGAAGGAGTGTATGAAGGATCATATTGTGCACAAAAATCTCCTGAATTTTTATTGCCTAATGATTGTTCTTTCTTAAGCTGCTTTTGTAATTTTATTGATTTACACATCTATGTACCTTGTCTATATACATAAGAAATTAATTCTCCATATGACAAAAAGTGATAAGGAATTTGACCATCATATTCTTTTCTTATTTTATTATAAACCCGGACTCCTATTAAATGAGGTAATCTAACCAATAACTTTTCTTTCCAAAAGGGTTAGTTATAATTTGGTCTAATCAAAACTCTATGTAGGAAAAGATATTTATATTCTCTAAATCTCCCTAAAGATTTGCATTTTATATGTGAAAGAAGATCTTGATTTACGTCTCTTGTATGGGTAGGATCACCTATGAAATGTTGTGAGATGGAATAGATGAGAGTACAAACAACATCTTAGATGGCTTGTCCATTTGCATTTTCAATGTGCTGTCTATATTCATTTATTTTATATGCATTCAAAATTTGAGTTCTTTGTTCATCAGTAAGGTAATTATCCCACTAACCTTTTAGTTGTTCTATAAATTTGACTACTAAAAGATTAACAACAAAATGATCAGAATCTTTTTGTTGAGTTGCATAAGCATTTGCCACAATAATAATTTGATTTAGGATCTTCATAATATTATTTTCTAAGACACCATCTATATTTCATTCATAAATAACATCAGGAGAACACTTATTTTGAATTCTTTGTAATGACTATTCTAAGGCAATATTAGGAGGAGTGGCCCTTTGGTAACAGAGTTTTTGAGGATTTTTCCATGAAAGTCTACCATTTCAGGAATTGATTCACTTTCATATTCTTCAGTAGATTTTTCAAGGACATTTTTTTGGTCAAGAGTATAATTGATAACAAGACTTCTTATCCTAGAAGTTTCTTATGCTGGAGGAGGTCCTTTAATATTAGGAGTGTCCAGCACTGGAACCTTTCCTCAAGACCTCTTTGCGTTTTATAAGGCTTTAGCAAATTTTGAGCTATAAGCCTTAGGAAATTCAAAAGGTTTAAAAATGGTTGATTTAAGAATTTCAGACTTTGGTAATTGTAAAGAGTACAATTAAATATAAGCTTTTATCCTATTTAGTTAATTACCAATAGTATGGAGGTGCTGGTTAGTGTAATTATTTTGATATATTATCTTTGTAGTTTGGGGATCGTCATTATCAGTTGTGACTCGAAAATGGGTGATAGTAATTTCACTATCTCTATGCTTGATCTAATCTTTCTCAAAAGAAGATGATTAGATTTTATAGTTTGGTCATTATCAAGTTGCCATTTATAAGCATGATCTAAGACATAAACATCTTTAGGTTGGAGGAAATTTTTTTCAAACCAATTAAAAAAGAAGATATGGGTTTCATGTTCATAAAGAAAATTATATTATTTTTGTTTAATTTCTTTGGCTTGTTTATGGAAAGTATTGAAAAATCATTGTCTAATCTCTTTGTTTTCTTCTGAATTAAATTCTTCATTGGGAAATTCATAGTTAGGTTTGTATTTTTTTTTTCGAAAACAAGAACCTCAGGGTTTACTAATTGTGAATAAGTAGGAGAGTAATGAGGAGAATCTCGGTTCTCTAATTTTTGTTCATTTGGGTCTTATTGATAAATAAGTCTAGGAATTCCAGACCAATTATCAAGATTACTAATATTATGATTATTGGGTTGATTAGAAGTTGTTGCTCCATCATGATTTTTTGGTGGAAAAGTGATTATAGGATGGAGGTTTGGATGGAATCAACTGATCTTCTTGAAGAAGAGGAAGGAATTGATATTATATTAAAAGATGTTCTAAGAAATTGAATGGTTACTTTTCCTTCAGGATTTTGTACTATATTTGTTGGTTTATTATTACGAACAATCTTTGAAGGAGTTTGGTTCTCTAACTCCCATTGCTCTAATAAAATAATATCACTCTAGTTTATGGACCCATGAATGATAGTATTAGCTCTAGTAATATCGGTTTGGAGTAAAATGTTTCTCTTTTAGGACTATGTTTGAAAGCATTAATCACAAAACATAAAATCATAACTTTAATGGACCACTATTGGTTTGACACACCTCACCTAGGGAAGGTCCCAGCCAAATTGGACAAACCTATTAAAAGAAAATATTAAGTTAACCAATATATCTTCCATGGCTCTGATACTATATAACCCTCAGGATCTGGGACTTTATATAAATGATAAGAAATGAACGTAGAGTGATTTTAATATATATAGGAAATTGTCAAGTGATTAGTAATTTAATTTAAACGTCTACGTTTATTTGATCTAGTTAGTACGTGGAAAAATTCTATAGGTTCTATATCTCTAATGTAATTATAAAAATATACTAGTTCTGTGAAATTATTTAAAGGATGAAATGAAAGGGTTGTGATTAAATGAGGCTTTTATGAAGCAAAAATGCAAGAGCAAAAGAGCACAAGTGCGCTCAAGGCAAGTAGTATATTTCTTCTTCTTCTGCTATCCTTTCATAGGCAAAATTTCAACAAGTTCAAACAAAGTAAACGATAGTTTTTTTTTTAAAAAAGTTGTGGATGAATTTTCAACTGCAGCAATAGCATATTCAGATTTTTCTCTTCAAATGGAAAATGACGATGTTCTTTGAAAAAAAGAAAAACCTTTTTATCTTCTTCATCTTTTATCTCTTTTGATCATTGGTGATTGATAATTTCATTTATTTGTCTCTATTGCTATCTGACAAGTTGGTGTCATAGCAATCATCTTCCTTTGTATTGCCACTATTATAAGATTAATCATCATCAAAGGAACTTAGAAATTTTAGAGGTGGCTTGATAATTGGTAATCTGACATGATTTTTGCCAATATAAGGCGGTATTCTTCTAGTGATTGAATTGCAACTAAATGAGCTTTGGCCAATGATTTTTGTTAAAGAAATTTAGTAATTTTGTGATCAAATGATTTGTAATTTCACTGATTTAACTAATTCAAGAACTGCTTTCTCAAAAAGGTTTTCTATAAATTTGAAGTTGTCCCACTACTTAATTTTGAATCTCCTAAGTAGGTGCAAGGGATATGAAGAGTAAGAGAGTTGACTACAATCAAATTCCTCGACAGTTACCCAGGAAACTCGGAAATTAATAAAAAAATATATGAGATTTGAAAATTTTAATTCATGATTGATTGGTTTGAATTGGGTGTGAAAAACTTTCAAGCTGGTTTTAAACTGTGAAGGTAATATTTCGATGATAGGGCCAAAGTGACTCCACCATTTTAGAAACTAGAAAGATAATTGTTTAATGATCTGTTTTGAAATAAAAAAGCCAAGTGTGATGGTCATCTTCATTTTAGCAGAAAAAAGGCATTCCATCAAGCTTTTTGATAATCATAATAAGTAAAGGTTGGAAGATAGGGTAATTTGGTAGTTAATCTGGCTTCGAATTGTAATTGGGTATGACGATTGCGCTTCCACATTTCTGGCGGTATAACTTGGAAGATTATGGTTGTTGAATGAGTGATATTATTTGGGTTTTCAAATGATATAAAATGTTTAAATGTGACAGACTTGCTTTCAACAAGGATTTGTTCATAATAGGCTTGGGGTTTTGGTAAATCAGTTGGTGAGTAAAGCCAATTTTCTAAAAAGACATGTTTTGCATAAACTTTTGAATTTTCATGGTGAAATTCTTTTTTAACTATTATGAGATCTTGATGTTGGCTTTTAGTGATGAATTATGATTTGACCGTAGATTGTAATATTATTACAAAAGTAGTAGAAGTATAGAAGGTTTTCCTATCATAGAGGAATGTGGTGATTTTGTGACAATTTCACTTGTTATCATTTTAAGTGATTGTGATTCTTTTGAATTGTGAGAAGCCAATAGTGATGGATTCAAAATGATATCAATTTATTTTGATAGATTTTCTTGAGTAATGTCTACATAAGTTTTGATTGGAGGAGATAATGATAATGATTTTTGAGTTTGTGATCTGGTTTGTGGCATGTGTGGTTGTGACATAGTAGTTTCTAGTTTTGCTTGGGTGAGTAGTGGAGACAGATATGAGGTAAGATCATGCGGTATTAATTGTGTTAATGGTGTTTGTTGGGTTTTGATTAGATCTAACCATATTTACAACTGCTGAGATTATTGTGATGATGGTAATGGTGGTGGAGATTTTGTTATATCTAACCAAGCTTGGAACTGGTCTATAGTTAGTAATTAGGGTTGTGATTATAAAGTTTCGGTAATGGCTTTGCCTTTGTTGGGACATCAATGCATATTAATATTGTTAAATAAATCCAAACTCATGTTCTTGTCCTTTCAAAATCATAGAAACAGATGTTTTAGATATATATTATGGGGGTATTCATATATATATATATATAGTGATGAATTATAAAAATGTACTACAGTGAAAGTGTTATAGCGAAAGTTCTACAATGAAAGTGCTGCAGTAAGAAGTACTAAAGTATTTTCAACCTCCAGTCTTTTGGCATGTGACGCTTCAGGCTTTTGGAAGTTTTTTGGCATGTGATCTACTTTGGTCGATGCAACATACTTTTGGTCAAATCAATTCTCCTTCACTATCTTCATCTTGTGCCATACACACACACCACTGTTCACTTAATGTCCTATCATAATAGACCAATTACTATTCATCAATCACTATCTACTACCACTCACATATGGCCATACATATTTAGTAAAATCAAGTAATATATACATATACATATACATTTATATTATAGGTTGACACACTACTGTTCACTCAATGTGCTCTCATGGCAGCGGCATACCAATTACTATTAACTCACATATGGTCATATGTAGTTATATATATAAATCTAATAGAATTAGGTAACCTTAATAGAATTTTGATATCCATGTCAGTTTCACAAAAAAGAAAATGGAATAAAAAGAAATTTTATCAGCATCCCCGATAGTGTCAAAGTCGTTTTACATATTCATCTTCGGACGGAGGCGCAATTACGTAACTATCTTTAAAAGACACGTAGTGTTCATATTAATGTTTACATTGGCAATAGATTCAATACTAATCTGAAGGGTAATCATTTTAATTTGAATCTTTCCATATTCTCAAGCCAATCGGTCTTGATTCAAAATATCATTTTCGTAAAAAATCAAAATTACTTATATTTATTTGGGCTTTGCTAACATAACAACTTTTGGGTTGCTATAAAAATAATAACTTATTATGAGCCACAAATTCTTGAAAAAGTGGGACCCACAGTAATTTATTATTATTATTTATTTGATTTTATATAGTCCAGAATAAATTACTATTCTTTAGATTAAAGACTGTTATCGGATTATTTCTTTTTGTTTTTTTTTTTCGTTACACTGCGACGGACCTACCGAAAATCCCGGCATAATCCGACTTCAGTTATCTTTCTCTAAATTAACAAAATCGCTCAGAACATCTTTTCGCGACTGGTCCGGATCCATGGGCCGGCCCGGCCCAGACAAAAGCTACTCGTTCGGCCCAGCACGCAAGTCACGTGCTGCATCCACGTGACGATCCAAAACCCTAGCCTTCCCCGGGTCATCAATAAGTACGTCCCCATCTTCTTCTGCAGAGCTTCACGCCGGCGCGCTCGCTTCCACCATCCGTCGCTCTCTCTCTCTCTAGCAGATTCCGAAGCGAAGGTCTTCTTCTCCCACCACTGCAGAAATGTCGGCCGGCGAGCTCGCTTGCACCTACGCTACCTTGATCCTCCACGACGATGGAATCCCGATTACCGTAACTCTCTCTCTCTCTCTCTCTAAAGGTCGTGTCTTCCTTCTCTTGATTTGTCGTCGCTGAAATGTCGAGTGAAAACGGAACAGGGGGAGAAGATCGCCTCGCTGGTGAAGGCGGCCAACGTCTCCGTGGAGCCCTACTGGCCCAGCCTCTTCGCGAAGCTCGCGGAGAAGAGGAACGTCGGGGACCTCATCATGAACGTCGGCTCCGGCGGCGGCGCCGCCTCCGTCGCCGTGACCGCGCCCGCTGGCGGTGCCGCCGGGGCGGCTGCCGCGGCTCCTGCTGTTGAGGAGAAGAAGGTACTTTCCTCTCCTTTTGGCTACTTTGTTTATGGAGAGACAGCTATAAGATTTGATTGGGTTGAATTGTAGAGGTCTTTTTGTGCGTCTGATTGATTCTGTGTTGGAAAATGGAAATTGGTTTGTCAAATTCTTTTGTGACTTTGCATTCTTCCTTTTGATCTGAATCTAGAAGATCACTAAAGGCTTCTATATTTGTCATTACGGATCATCGGAAGAACTAGGAAATTCGTTTGCTCGGCCGAGTCTACTTAGCAATTGAAATCTTAAGTCCTCGGTATTGTTTTCAGTGGATTATATAACTCAACGCAAGAACATCTCAAAAGCCTTATGCGCATGATGATCTTGATATCAGTTAGTGATGAATGAATCTGTAGATAGTTTAGAAGTTTGCATTCCGCCGGAGTAAAAAGTAGTGCTTTTTCTTTGTGAACTGTGCAATTATATGTTTAATGTTCTCTTTTGTCAATGTATAGAGTTGGAGGATTTTATTAGAAATAAAGAAAGCTAACTATGCAATCAGTAATTCTTCTGAAAATTCTGCATGAGAAATATGCAAGGATGTTGTTCGAGTTCTTATGGTATATGAACACCATAGCTAGAATTAGTAGGAAATTCTAGGGTGTGTGATGTTGCCTGGTCTAATTGGTGTCTTTGATGGACAATCGCTTTGTCATTTGTCTGAGTTGCTTCCTTTTCTTCTTGAATTGACTGCAGGAAGAACCAAAGGAGGAGAGTGATGACGACATGGGCTTCAGCTTGTTTGATTAAGAAAACAAGTACTCATTCTGATTCTTCGGGATTTTTTGTTTGGTTCAACAGATTAGGAACTTTTGGAAAGTTTCACCCTCGATTTTGTTTGGTATAATGTCGACATTTGGCTTCAACCAGGCTTTTTCTACGATTCAGTTCGCTTGAAAACAGAATCATGTCTATTGCGGATCATTTGCTATTGAACCTTATCACGCCTAAAATGTTGGAAGTTATTTCTCATGGAGATTCTTGAAACAAACAGAAAACTAGTAGCTAGGTGCACATTTACTTAAAATGAAAAATTACTGGTTGCGGTGAATGACCATCGTCACTAGCAAGTAAATGCAGCATTTGAGAATTGCTCTTGGAGATCATAAACATTGGAAGGTCATTTTTTGCCGTGGCAAATGGCATACATTGCTATCATTAGTGTAACAACTACAAGTCTTTCCACAGTTGCACCTTCAACGCAATGAATGACTACTACAGAGACACGTTCTATACAACACATGACAGATTGATCATAGATTTGCCTAGGCCCCTTTTTTCTCATTGCCTCTGAATATAGCTAATTTCAACATTCCAAAGAGCAGCATCCACTGCCTTCTTTGAGTGCTGGTGCATTATGAGGAAGGTTCGACGAGAAGCTTCTATATTACACCAGAATAAAGAGGGAAAAAGGAAGGGTTATATAAGATAGTCATTAGGGTACCTTTTAATCCTTTTTGACGAGGGAAACTATTTTGTTTCCTGTAGTCAGCCATCGGGGTAGTTGGTTTGTTCATTGGAGCATATACTGAAAAGCAGGTATTGGAAGCTGACCAAGCTAAGGAGTGGGCACATTCTCTTTAGCTAGAGGAGCAATCTCCTCTCCGTCGACTCCAGGTTCACTGCCGGCGACCTCTAGATTCAATAGCAATTTCTCCCAGTTCTTTGCTGGTCCCTGTCACAGCAAAGAGGCTACTCTCAGAGAAGCTTGAGAAAATGGCAGCATATGCGTTAAACCACCAGCCCATTCATTCTAAACTAGGACAGCTTAATATATGGGAATGGCAGTTCTTTCTTTTTCCAGTGCAGCACTCGGAATGTGACGATTTCCCTATGCAGTTCTTTCTTTTTAGCTTCATAGTCAAACATGATCCTTTTACAATGATAAACATCACACTATGCGAGCTGTGAAGTAAATGTGATGGTAACAATCATTCTGACCTTCCAGGAGAGATCTTGAGCCATGCCGTTCGCGATCATCTCCTTCAGAGCAGGGGTGCCGAAAGTTGCTAGCGCCCTTGTCACGGTCTTTGCTATTGCTGCTACATCAGCAGGATCGACAGTCTCGCACTGAAAGGTAGAAAACACGCAGCTTGTTACATGGCACGAGTTCATTGACCTTCTCTTGCGGGATGATAAATGGAAGGGACGTAAAATCACCTCAACATTAAAGGCGCCCATTTGGAATCCGGTATAACCTTCTAGTACCGTGTTGACCAGACCACCGGTGGATGCCACGATTGGTACCTGCATCCATGGTTGAGTCTCAGACTAGTTTCTAATGAGAGGGATGATTCTCGGCTTATGAAAAGATGGAGAGGATCGCATGTACGTCGTGACACAAGCATCACAGCCAAATGCAGAGTGAGCTATCGTGTAGATATAAGATCAGAAAAAAGTGAGAGCGCATACTGTTCCGTATCTCATGGCATGCAGCTGAATGAGACCGCATGGCTCGAACCTACTTGGTACCACCATAAAGTCAGCACCGGCTGTGATCATATGTGCAAGGGGAACATTGAATTTCGCGACTCCCCTGGCTTTGTTGGGGTACTTGATCTCAAGCTCTTCAAGTTGTTTCTCCATATTCTTCTTCCCGGTGCCCTGAATATCAGTAATTTAAATTGTAAATAACTAGGCAAGCAGTGTGCAGAGCAACCTAGTTCTGGAATTGCAGTATCAGAAGCAACACTCGAAAATCATTCATTCCTATCCTATTCATTCTCACCAGAACAATTATCTGAACATCTTCATGGATGAACTGAGGAATTGCTTGCGCAAGAATATCTGAACCTTTCTGCTCTTCAAGCCTACCAATGAAGCCTATTACGGGGACATTTCTATCAATTGGCAATCCAACATGAGCCTGCAGTGCTTCCTTCAATAGGGGCTTTGCTTGCATCACCTGAGAATTATCGAAGATGTTGATTAATGCAGATTAATATTCACTGGCATGTCAATTTAAGTCTTTCAGACAAGGAGTAGAGAAAGTATTGGCACTGAGGTTCTTACATTTGTAGCATCGTATTTGACGTCGAGGTACTTGTCCGATGCTGGATTCCACTCTTGGACATCCATGCCATTGACAATTCCAGTGATACCAATCATTCTGATAATATTATCCAATTCTACACCTTTTTCTATGCCAGAGATAAGTTCCTCTGCATAGTATGGACTCACTGTGACAACTCTGTCCGATTCTAGTATTCCAGCCTTCATCCAATTAATCTTCCTGCCCTTCACAGGCTTGTCGTAGCTTTGGAAAGAAAAGGCTATTGGATCAAACGTGCGTTCAATATATACTTGATGGAAGGTTGAAGAAACAGGTAAAGTAGTCACCCGTCAATAAAATCAAAGGATGCCCTGAACTGGTCTGGCAGGTTCAATAACAAGAAGTCTGCATATGCAAATCTGCCCTGGTATGCGATGTTGTGGATACAAAAAGCAACCTAAAACCATTGTCATGAAGAGATTTAGCTCGTCAACCTCTCAAGACTTGAAAATAGCAGGCAACTATACTAAACAAGAAATATATACCTTGGCATTTCTGTAGATTCCTCTAGGTTTGTACATTGATTTTAAGTAGCAGGGGAGAAGAGCAGTGTGCCAATCATTAGCAATAAAAACAACATCCTCCCCTACACAGTTTGTGAATTTGTCATGTATCTAATCATGAAAAATTAAATGAAATAATTTAAAATTTTCACTATTCTTTTTCCTCAATGACGCCTCACCATATGGTCCTGAGAAGTGCTTGCTGTAGTTCAAGTTTAAAAGTCGTGGTGCTTCCAGAGCTGCCTGATGATCATTGCAGTCCATGTTAGTGTCAAAGCATTCTAATGGTAACTATCTGTTTGATAGAATATGTATGTTTTTTCAAATGAAATGGTAAAGATTACAAACATCGTTAGTGAACTGAATGTGAGCTCAGTTTTTCAAGTTTAAAACGCATGAACAGCTAAAAGAACTAACCTGGCATAACAAGCTGAATCTAAGTTGGTTATCAATATAGTCCTTCCCTGCTTGGGGACCATAAATCTTGGATCCAGTTTTCCCCCATACCTTATGAGTCAAACCATGAAGAAGGGTTCAGCTAGACAGATTTTTACCGATTCAATTTTCAATAGTCAATAATGGAAGTTTCCCCACAAAAAAATAAACAGTGCATGAAACTCACTTTCTCGAGAAACAAGGAGTGATCTACAAAAACACGATCAACTCCTCTTTTATAGCAGTGGAAGAAGCGAACAGTTTCGGTTCTATCACCGACTTTAACCTGCAGAACAAAAAGAAAGCTCCGAAACATATTCCATGGAATGTGAGTGCAATACAAGTATGAGCCATCCGAAAACTTTACCTTGGCCAGCACCTCTGTATCCCAAGCATCTTTATACTGATCGTAGCGAGGGCACACAGTCATGACTCGATGACCGTTTGCCTAGAGAATTAGCATAGAACATTGGCTTAAAACCATAATCTTTTGAATTTCTGAACAGGAGCTAAAAGAGATAGAATTTGTTGATAAACAGAAACAGAAGTATGCTGTAAGACATGCTTACAGCCATAGCTGGTGGAAGTCCTCCAAGAACATCACCAAGTCCACCAGTTTTGCTCCATGGACCAACTTCTGCACCTACAAAAACTAAGTTCATCCCAGTTCCGCATTTAATAACTCGTAAGGGGCTCGCAACCTCTGTCTTTAATGCCTTTCTTCTTGATTGTCTGCTAGCTGCCCTTACATTATTCCTGATCTGCAGCATATCCAACTTGTTCAAGGACCTTAAGCCACAGTGTGTAATTGGTTGGTTTTTCAGTTCATTGTGGGTCAATACTGTCTTGGAATCTGAGCCAGTTGCTCCTGCAGTGCTGAGGTAAGATCTCACGGGGACGAATCGAGCAGCACTCACAGACGCCATCAGGCGAGAGATGCTGCACAAGATCGCCTGGAAGGATACGCATAATTTAACAATGTGAAGGATTAATGCAAAACAGCCATAATCAAATGAGTCATATATTTCATAGCCAAGCAGTTGCAGAAGTATTAATTCCCATAGTATGGTTCTACAGCTCTCTTGAAAATTTGGAATCATCACCACCTATACGACCCATTTCTGATCCAAGAAAGCGCAGCACGTTTATCAATTTTCAGAATCAACGACATTGCATTTGAATTTGTTTAAACGCCACGATGGAGCCAGTGTCGCCCGAATTGAGCACACTTGGTCCTACAGAACATGAAATCTGCTCATATTCTTGGTAATCTATCGCAACGTGCTATGTACACGTTCAATACATTTGAATCAACCTTGCACTTGCACCATCAATCATGAACAAATGAATAACTTCTAGAATGGAACTCAGCATCATGCAAATGAATAGACAACAGAGTCACCGGGGCATCTCGGACACTACTTTCTCTATCGTATCATGGAATATAACGCAGGTCAATTAAGGGAAAAAGGGTGCGCTTGGTAGTCAAATAAATGCATCTACTTAATCAATCACTTCTACACAGCCTTCGTCAGTTTGCCGTCACCAACCTCTTCTGAAATAGATGTTTTCTTCATCGATTGTTTATGCTAACTGAGTGTACATATGAATATGTCTAAAAATGCGAACTGCAAATCCTAAATGGTGAAAACTCGGGTCGCATCTTCTTAACTTGGTCGACTAATCTGGACTGAAAAACTACTCAAGGTAAACCTGAAAGCTTTAAGCTGAGAGATACGGTCGAGTCGGCGGCTTTTCTGTGGAAACCGCAACGACAAGCAGACAGAGGAGAAAATCGAAGACACTAGTTAAAGTGATTAAACTCAACATTCGACATCTGTCGTAACCGAACTGAAAGCCACAGCGGGCATAAGCACTTTCGCGGACGAACAGAAGACATCGCGAATCGACACGTGAAACGGATTTTGGAAAACGAATACCAAAATCTACGCAAAACGATGCAGAGAATCGGAAGAGCGACATGCTCAGCTGAATCCTCAGTGGCGACGGCGAGAGAAACCGCGAACCGAAACGGCGCAGAAAACGACACGGGCCGCCGTTCCGATTCGAAGAAAAGCAACGCACGCGCGATGGAGGAAAACACTACCACCGCCACCGCCACCACCACCGCAATCGATGAAGGGGAAAAGCGAGGAGTCCGAATCGCGCGCTTCTTCAACTCACCTGGAGAGCTCGAGCAGCGCGCTGCGGGTTTTCCCTGCACGACCCTCGCCTCGCTCGCTCGCTGCCTGCAGAGAGCCGAATAGCTTCTTCCGCTGCTTCCGCTGCGAAGTTGAGTGTCAGCTTGGAAGCACTGGTGGAGCAAACGGCCCGCCCATTTGTAACGGAACGGATGCGGGGCCCGCGAGTGCCGCGTGGCGGAAGAATAGTGGCCTGGGGGTCTGTCCAAGTCAATGACGACCTCTAGAACCGATTTGAGGCCGTGAGGCCATTTGAAGCGGGGCCTGCGGCAGCCCAAAGGGAATATACGGGAATTCCTGGGATGATATTTTTGGGGAAAATTTTAAATAAGAGTCTAAAGTACCTTTATTTTTTAAAAGGATAATTTCATCTTTTAAATTTTAATTTTTTTTTTTTTTTTTTTTTTTTTTGCAAACTAAAAAAATAAACACATGAGAGGGAGCCCTCCCGCCTCTCTTTTTATTATTATTATTTTTTTAATTTTTAACTTTTAATCTAATTTAGTTTTAATTTAAATAATATTTAAACAAAAATATATCTAATTGGCTAGAATTTTTTGTAGGCTGACAAGCCGGCCTTAATTAATGTAAGCCCTTCTTTGAGATCAATATAGTCAATTCAGACTATAATTTCAGAAAATGACGAGACTTCAGATTTTTATTTAGAATTTATATATATATTTTTTGAACCAAAAAAAAAATCAAAGATGAAATTATTTTTCTCGTACAACGATGTTAGACACCAGTCACACCACCAATAACTTAGGCCCAATCCAAGTCGTGCGAACCGTTCAACGTCCTTTCCATTATTGACCGTCGATTTTTTCCCCTCGTGGGGCATGCTAAAATATCCCATATCAATTCAAATAATTATCTTCCCTTCTCGCCACTGCGAGCTCTCCTCTACCTCTCTAGTAGCTTTTTTCCTCAAAAACCCTAAATCCTAAAGTTGATTTCAACACCCAACATTCTATCTTCATCAGATCTAATGAAACCCATCACCAAAAACCTAGAAATCTTCCTTCCGTTTGTTTCTTTGCAAGTCTGAGATGTCTCGAGCGATGGCAGAGTACTAGTTTTTCCTTTCCGAAGAACTCAATCCAAGCTAGGTGATCTTGGAGCTCAGGCCTCGCAACAGGTGGGATTCTGTCGCTATCCCATGATTCTATACTGGGCATCTGGTTTTCTTCAACGCTGTGGAATGGAAGACGAAGTTATACACTAGATGTGGTAATATTACTAAGTTCGATGTCATTAGTTTCCGCATATGGGTACCGACTGTCATAATATGATCGGGAGAAATCAAGGAGTGTATGGTTTTTTTGATGAGTGTGGGTCTCTTTATTTGCCCTGAATCGCATACTTTAATAGTTCCCCTGTTGATAGAAGAGATAAATTATCAAACCTGGGGTCATGTCTGGTAGTCTGGCTGCGGAGCAATCTTCACTGTTCAAACCTTCGTATCCTTTTAAGTAATTTTGTGCCCCTGTTTATGCTATATTTATCATAGAGCTCCCTTCAATCTATTACCCATATACTTTCACCTCCAAAGTACTTCAAAAACCCACTCAAAGAACCTATAGCCACCATTCCTATGGAAAAGACGATATGGAAGGTAAGGAAGAGAATGAACTGCGATTGGCGGCATTATGTAAAAGTCTGGGTCATCTGTGGTCTGAGAATGATGTAGTAGAAGTGTCCACAGAAATCCCTCCACAAAAGAGGGATGAATGCAATCGTACTCTATTTGGGAAATTAGTTTCTAGACCTAATGTCAATTTCCCAGCTTTTCTTAACACAATGAAGAAAGCTTGGAAATCGAAATCTGTGGCTTGCTCCCAAAAAGAACCAGGATTATTCACTTTCGTTTTTCAATCGGAGGAGGAAAAAGAGAGAGTTCTGCAAACTGCACCTTGGTCTTTTGCCAGTAACTTATTGGTTCTTAAACAATGTGAACCTGAAATCCCGGAGCACTGCTACGATTTTTCCAGGAATGCTTTCTGGGTGCGTATTGGAGGGATCCCCCTTGGCTGGAGATTAGAAGAAGTTTTCAACAACCTGGCAAAAAAAATAGGCCATGTATTGGAAATCCAAGTGGATTCAAAAGGCAATGGACCACAAAAAGGAGGAAGAGTGAGAGTGGAAATAGATTTGACAGCTCCGCTAAAATCAGGGGCTATACTGGATATCGGCAACAAGTGGTTATGGGAGGAATTTAAATATGAGCGTCTACCGCACTACTGTTATTCGTGTGGAAAAATTGGTCACTATGCCACTAACTATGAAGACATTCCACATGATCAATCACCATGGGCAGCAAACAAACCTGGAAAATATGGCCCATGGCTAAAGGCGGAAGTGTGCGACCATAGCCCCCACTGGGAAGCGTTTTATGGCAAAGTAGAAGAAGAGACTATAGTGGAAGAAACAGTACCAGACATCCCCCTTCCAGCACTAGAAATGGATATAGTCGCCAGAGAAGAAGTGGATACAAGGAGAGTTACAACCTGCAACAAGAAAAGGGCAGACAGTTTTCATTAACAGGAGGCAATAGAAGAACCAGCTGCTTGTTTTACGAAAAATCCATATCACGGCAAACAAATAATATGTTCTGAAGCTCCTAAGCTGATCCTGTCGAAAGTTGGATAATGCAGTAAGAAGAATATGAAGGTGCAGAGGGCAAAAAAACATTAATGCATAGCAGAGCAAGTTCCTCTCTTAATCGATGACACGAACCTTTTGGAGACCCCAATTAAGTTGATCAAAGATGGTAATGAGTGGGCTTTGGTGGCTAGCCCTAATAAGCCACCGACGACGATATGAAAATTATAAGCTGGAATTGTCGTGGGCTGGGCAATCCCCGACATTCCAGAACTAAGAGCCTTAGTAGCTCTTGAAAGGCCCAACCTAGTTTTTCTTATGGAAACAAAGAACAAAGCAATGATGGTGGAGGGAGTTAGCAAGAGACTTAAATTCCAAAATCTGTTCATAGAAAACCCGGAAGGAATAGCGGGGGGCTTAGCTATTTTGTGGAATGAGGAAGTGGTGTTAAAGGTGAATGACAGCTCTAAAGAGTTCATTGATTTGGAGTGTACTGATCCAGACAGCGGCTACCAAATGAGGATAACTTTTATTCATGCACCAACAAATTTCGGAGAACGGCTGCAGTTATGGCAAAAGTTGAAGGACTTTCAGTCAACTAATTTTCTACCGTGGATTTGCATGAGAGATTTTAATGAAATATTATATGTATGGGAGAAGGTGGGGAAACGAGAAGCAGATAATTACCGAATAGCAGCTTTCAGAGATCTGTTAAATGAGTGTTCCCTAATGGACATGGACAGCAAAGGGTGTGCATACACGTGGGCGAATAACAGGAATGGGGAGGCTCTTGTCAAAAAAAGACTAGACAGAGTCCTCTGTACTATGGAATGGAGAATTACCTTTCATGACGCTGAAGTACAAGCCCTTCCAGCAATTGGCTTGGATCATAACCCTCTCCTCCTTGTGTTGCATCCTGAAAGCAAGAAAAGAAAGAGAGATTTTAAGCTTGAAGCGTTCTAGACAGAAAATGAAGAGTATGGTGAGCTCATTCAGCAAATATGGAATAAAACACCCCTAAGCCAGACAAGCTTCTCCACAAAAATCAATGAAACATCCAAAGTGCTTGCTAAGTGGAGTAAAGAGAAGTTTGCCAATGCACCAAGTCGGATTAGGGAGCTTAACAAGGCATTAATAGAGTTAACCAATAAACAGTCCCAACATGCCAGCAGGAAGGAAGTCCACAACATTGTCAACCAGATAGAACAATTGTAGAAACAAGAAGAAAAAATCTGGGATATGAGATCACGCATTAAATGGCTGCAATGGGGTGATAAAAACACCAAGTTCTTCCATGCAACTACAGTACAACGAAGGCAGAGAAACAAGATCACTATGCTGCAAATGGAAGATCAAAGTTGGTGCAGAGAACCCTTAGCTCTCAAAGATCACATCGGGTCCTTCTACAGGAACCTATACAAAGTAGAGGGTCCCAGAAACTATCAACCAATTCTAAATCAGTGCCCTAGCCCAGTGGGAGAGGAAATTAATGCAAATCTGATGGCTAGCATTACTATGGAAGAGGTTAAAGCATAAGTTTTCAAATGGGGTCACTAAAAGCCCCTGGACCTGATGGCTTCAATGGCCTCTTTTATCAACAATCATGGGAGGATATAAAGCTAGATTTGTTCCAGTTAGTGCAGGACTTTTTCGAAACAAGTACCCTTGATCCTCATCTCAACAAAATGCATATATCTTTGATACCAAAAGTAAAAACTCTAGAAAACATTAGCCAATTCAGACCTATCAGCTTGTGTAATTTCAGTTGCAAAATCATCTCAAAAGTCCTGGCTAATAGGCTAAAGATTTGGCTTCTAGAGATTATAGAGCCTGAACAAAGTGCCTTTGTCCAAGGTAGGCAAATTCAGGATAATATACTAATTGTTCAGGAAGTATTACATCAGCTGTGAATTACAAAAAAGAAAGAAAAAATTCCAGGCAATCTTGAAACTGGATATGCAAAAGGCCTATGACAGAATCGAATGGGATTTTCTAAAGGATTGTATGCTGAAAATGGGTTTTTGTGAGAGGTGGTATCTCTAATTATGCAATGTGTCTCAACAGTGTCCCTAAGTGTGAAGATTAACGGAGAACCAACTCAATATTTCACCCCCTCGAGAGGACTTAGACAAGGAGACCCCCTTTCTCCTTATTTATTCATCCTAATAGCAAACATTTTAACATGGCTAATGAACAAAGCTATTGAAGAGGGAAGCATCAAGGGGATAACACTAAACAGATTCTGTCCTACACTGTCTCGTTTACCTTTTGCCGATGATGCTATATTTTTTTTGGATGGGACTATTATCGAATGCCAAAACCTAGCAAATATCCTTAATCAGTACTACTATGCATTGGGGCAAGCTATAAATTTAAACAAATCAGGGGTATTCTTTAGCAGTAACAGCCCTCTATCTTTGAAAAGAAACCTAGCTCATGAGCTCAGAGTTCCCATCATAGAAAAAACAAGGAAATATCTCGGTATTCCAATAGAATGGGGTCATTCAAAGAAAGAGATGTTTGTGTGGATCTTAGCAAGAGTAAACTCGAAGCTCGAGGGATGGAAAGAAAAGCTACTCACTAAAGCAGGCAAAGAAATTCTAATTAAGAGTGTTGTGCAGGCCATCCCCACTTACGCAATGTCAATTTTTAAACTTCCTATTTCCATATGTAGAGCCATAGAAAGAAGAATTGCGTCATTTTGGTGGCAGAAAGGTGATTCAAGAAGAGGTTTGCATTGGAAAAAATGGGAAGTTTTAAAAACTAGAAAAGATGAGGGAGGTTTGGGATTTAAAGATCTCGATTAATTTTAATCGAGCAATGCTCGAAAGCAAGCTCGGCGATTATCCAACTCTCCTTCAGCTTTATGGAGTAGAATACTAAAAGGAATCTACTTTCCAAATGGTGATTTATGGAAGGCAAGTAAGGGGCAGCGATCGTCTTAGGGATGGCAAAGTATGATAACAGGAAGAGAAGCTATAGAAGCAGACGTTAAGTGGTCAGTGGGGGATGGCAAATCCATTAAAATACGGGAAGACAGATGGCTAAAGTGTGGTGTGATCGGAGGACCAGCTAATCAACAGGAACCTATTCTGGTGTCAGAACTGATTGATGCAGAATCGAGAGTTTGGGAGGAACATCAAATCCTTAACCTTTTTGAAGAAAAAATCGCCAATGAGATTCTTGCGATACCTCTGAGTTCAAATACAAAGAAGGATAGCCTCGTATGGACAGGGAATCAGTCAGGGAAATACACCGTGAAGAGCGGATACAACCGAGCCTACCCTAAAACCATCATAACCGACCTAAACATGGCATCCTGTTCTTTTAAGCCCCCACGAACCCTGTGGACTCAAATATGGAGTCTTGCAATACCTCCGAAAATGCGTATGTTTCTATGGAGCCTCTATCAAAACGCCATACCCACACGGGAGAATCTCTATAAAGAAAACTATTACCCGACCCCTTATGCCCGTTTTGCTTCATAAATATGGAAACCAAAGAACATCTATTTCTGTTGTGCAAGTGGACAAAAACAATATGGGCAGATCCACGCATCAACATCATCAGCAACCCAAGCAACATCAAGAGATTCGATAAGTGGCTAATGGAGGCATTCGAAGAAAAGGAAGGCTTACCCGAACAAGAACTCACTGCGGTGGTGCTGTGGAACATATGGAAGTCCCGAAACAACCTTATTTTTAGAGCAAAGCCTTCGCAACCAGTCGATCTCGTGGATCTCGCACAAAAACAGCAAAGAAACTTCAACAGATGGCAGAATCGAAAAAGACCATCCCCCCCAAATCGAAGTGTACCTGTTCGGTGGAAGCCGCCGGACAAAGACGAGCTGAAGATCAATGTTGATGCTTCATGGTTTCCGTGCGAATTCCTCTGCTCAATCGCCGGAATAGTTCGAGATCCATCGGGAAGGTGGTCGAGGGTTTCGCATCCGGTTAGGGCTTCCTCTTCTCTCGCAAGCCGAAGCACTTTCTCTCTTGCACGGGCTCTCGTACTTAAGGGAACTTGATACACGGCACGTGGGGAGAGAGAAAAGTCAAAAAAGTTAGCTGGGCGTGTGAAAGTGATTGTTCGACTCTAGTTGATATTGTAATGGGCCGGGCCGATTCTCCATGGGACTTAGAAGAAATTATGGAGAGATGCAAAGTAGAGTTAGCATTGTGTAAATCAGCACGGGTGGTCTATTGCCCACGCGAAGCAAATCGAGCGGCGGATTGGTTGGCTAGAACACATCGAGCCAAAAACTTCCTTTAAATTGGGTGAGTTGCCCTCCTTTATCCCTCTCGGAAATTCTATGTTCGGAATTTTATCCATCATTGTTTTGTAAGACTTGTTTATTTCCATGAATGACTGCAACATCTACTTTTGACCAAAAAAAAAAAAAAAAAAAAAGTCAAATAATTTAAAACACCACCTGGCCATTTTCCATTTTCTGTGGTTTCTCGAACACTTGGGTTGAAAAGACAGATTAAATCATTTATGTGGTTGCCGTTGCATTGTCTCTTGCTTAAGCATCATATTTGTTGGTACTACTCATTTCTTCTATGATTGTTGGTGGTTAATTTGCTCATGAACTTTTTGATTTTGTACTCTAAATTTTTTTATTAGGGAAAAGAAAAAAAGAAAAAAAAGGTATTTTTCACAAAAATCTTTTGCGTTAGTGCCGATTGGGTTATGAACTTCGGTTAGCATCCATGTCATTGGCTTCTAATCAAAATTCAAAAGTTTAAAAATGAAGGGTTAATACCCTGAAAAACCCCAAACTGGTACACTTGTGACAAATTTACCCCAAACTATTTTTTTGACCACCAAAAACCCCAAACTGGTATACTTTTGACAAATTTACCCCAAACTGGTACACTTGTGACAAATTTACCCTATGTTAATTTTCGTTAAATTTTAATTAAGTTAAATAACACGTGACAGTTGATTGGTATACCAATTTGGGATTTTATACTCCGTTTGTCACAGTTTACAATTTTTGTGATTTTTTTGTGGTAATAATCCAATTCAAATGGAGGGTACAATTGTCACAAGTTTACTGGGTTTGGAGTTTTTGTGGTCGAATAAATTAGTTGGGGGTAAATTTGTCATAAATGTCATGTTTGGGGTTTTTTATGGTTAGTCGAAATTTGTCACGATGTATGGGTTTGGGGTTTTTATGGTCAAAAAATAGTTTGGGGTAAATTTGTCGCGGTGTATCAGGTTGGGGTTTTTCGGGATAAATTTCAAAAATGAAAAAATACTAGGCCGACGAGCCAAATCCAGCACAAATGGCCCTCGCTTGCATTCACATGGCCCCAAGTGGAGACCCCTTGGTCAGTATGCAGCCCTGGCGAGGGTAAAATTGAAATTTCAAAAATTTAGTGAGGGCAAAATTGGAAGGTAAAAAAGTCACTACCATTCCGGAGATGCTCAAAGACAAAGCCCGGTAAGACCTGCAGTGGGCCGAGTGACTTCAGCAATGCTAGTTTTAATTCGAAGGCCTTTGAAATTTCGTTGTACAGAACACCTCGGTCTGGGCTCAAAAGCCTTTTTAGAGGTCCAAAACCAATTCGGAATGCTGCGTCGAATGCACAGCCCAGCCCAAGTGCCCATCCCATGTCCCTGTTCTCGGCCTTTCGCCAAAAGGTGAGAAACCATGAGGTCGTCAGTAAACGAGCAGGTCAAATTCGACGGACCGTTGACTGCAGACCGGTCGTCCTCCTTGCGTGCTCGAGGAAGAAGGAAAGTTGACCCGTTGACCTGGAGGGTTTCCTTCGGAAGAAGAAGCTCTCCCCCCGTTTGGATAAGCTACAGACACGGAGGCATCGCGTCATCAAACACCCACCGCCGCTCATCTCTCCATTTTAAAAATCAATCGGACGGTGATCACCAACTCCCACCCAGCCCCATCAGTGGAAGCTTCCACGACATAAGAAACCTCGCCGACCCGTTCGACGCCCGAAACCGCTTCGCTGCGTCCACGTAGTCGGCTCCGCGGGTCCCACCTCCAGTAAACGGTCGAAGATCGGCCCACGTGTCGGCCCGTCGACCGGGTCGTCGTCCACCCCCACCTTCTACGTGCTTCTGCCGCGGAAGATTCAGCTCCCCGTCCTCGCTCGTTCCAGTTCCTTCTACATCATCTCCAATTCTCCATCGCCATCGCCTTCACCTCTCGCCCTCCTTAAATACCTTCTCCTTCCGAATTCCTCCTCAGCTCAATCCCCAAAAGCACGAGCAAACCGCCTCTTGAAGAGTCCTCAAGCAAAATCTCTTGCACCAACCGAATCAGATATAAGCCCAGACCGTTCACCGAGACAAGATGATGTCCATCTTCAGCTCCTTCGAGGCTCTCTGCGCGGATTCGCATGGCCAGAAGATCGCCTTCTCCTTCTCCCCAGCCAAGGCCCGACCGCCTGCGGATCAATCGGCGGCGGCGGCGGCGGCCGAGAAGGCGAAGAGGAGCGCGGGCGGCGAACCGCTGCCCCCGGCGCCGGGGCAACCGAAGAAACGGGCGCCGAGGTTCGCGCCGGAGCTGGACGGAGTCCACTGCTTCGAGACGATCCTTCCTTACTGATCGGACCGCGACGCCACCTGTGTAGCCTGGAACGTCGTATTCTTTCCGCGACGATTCTTTTGTGTATATGATTGAATACGCTTCTCTCTGTATAACTGAAGAGTTTAAGCTCGATCGAACTTTTGACTCAATCGCGTCCCATCTGTTCTTCTTCTTCTTCTTCCTCTTCTTCTTCCCCATATTTGATTTCTCTTTGACTTTTTTGTATATTCTTTTGCCCTCTTGACTCCTAAGCGAGTTCTTGCCGAAGTCATCGACGGTCCACCGTCGGTGGCGGTCTGATTTACCGGTCGGTTCGTGTGAACCGGAAAATTCAAGTATATCCCGAAAGTAATGAAGTTCCGCTAAAGGTTAAAACTTGGTAGTGAGTCAAGTCGGGTTTTAATTATTGATGCTATTGTCAACATGAGATTTGTGCGTCCCCTCGTGGCTTGAGAACGAACCAAATCGAAGTGGTGATTTGGTTTGTTTTGTGATTTGATTGTTTGGACTTGTGTTTGGGTTGAGATTTCTCAAATCGATAAATTTAGATACCGTTTTGCTGGAATTTGTCTCGATAACAAAATATGTATCCCTGAAAACCGTTCTTGTTCTTCCATTTTTAATAAGAGAAGACAACTTCTCAAATAATTTCAGACATGAAAATATCCTAGGTATATGAGGAAACCGGTGGATATATTCCAAGGGAATGTAATTGACGTTACAATAGACGAGATAAAAGATGCGAGTATTTAATTAATGACAAAACACTCATAAACTATAGCTGAGAATTTAATCGACAATAAACTATCTGGAAATTATAGTTAAAATACAAATTAGAATTTAATTACGGATGAGGTATGCAAAAATTAGGTCATGACGATGATATAGGAATTGAAAGATAATTTAACACAAACATTGATTTTTGTAGTACTCATAATGTCACTGCCCATAAATAATTATTGAGCGGTTCTGGTCGTACTTTCACATCTTCGAAATTTTTGACCTCATACCTTCACTCTGTCGCGATTTCTTGTCCCTGGGTGATTATTCTTTCACTTTACTCGCCAAGCGGTTGAGTTTCGAGAGATTCTTCGTTGGACTGTTTACCTACATCTTTCAATCGACATCCTTGATTCTTCGTTGGCCTGTTTCAACCGACAACTTTCCCAACTAGTTTTACTAATCGACAACAACCACTATTTTCTATGGATAATTGATCATGATCATGTATAAGGATAATGATCGATAGCAACTCTTGCTATCTCTTGCTATCCCTATGGCTATCAATAAGGTGTCTTATCAATGAACACACCCTCTTCAAATCACGTGCTTATTCGAATCAGTATCATGTCGATGACTTGGCTAAATTTTGGTGTAAACAGATCCACGAACACCCTTTCGTTCTTAACTATTGCACTTACTAAAGGCTAGCCTTACATTGTAAAATGAAAAACGTGCTGTCATAGACTTGCTGAAGACTGCAGGAGATGAAAGCAAAATGGGCATTTATAACTTGCATACGGGTCATGAGATGATTACAACACCGCCAAAGTAGGCTGTGCTTCAAAAGGTTAGTTCCCATAAGTAAGCACTGTAATGCTTAATCAGTTGTAATTTGGTGTCTTCAGCCTGAGGTCATTCTGGCAATGAGCTTGCCCTTTAGTGATCTGCAGCCAGGATGATTATGCCAATGACGCAAAAGGCCTTGAAAATCTTATGTTATCACATGGAAAGGATCATCCCATCGCTTCACCTCGCCTCACTCACTCAGCAAAAGACGGCTCTTTGGCTGGTTCTACTACCACAGGCTCAAATTTCTGTGCTTTACCATCTCCTTTCGGTACAATCAGACCATATCCCCCAGCTTTTCTCTTGTACAGAATGTTGATCTCACCTGCAGTGAAGGCATAGAATTAGTCCAAATCTGAGGAAAGATAGCTACAAGGAGAGAGCAACAAAGCAAAGCAACCATCATACCGGTTTCTTCATTCCGGAACCCATAGAAGTCGTGATCAACATTTTCCAGTTGCTCAATTGCTTCAGCTACCGTTAAAGGTGGCATTTCAAAGTACTTGGTCCGGACGATCTGAGAAATAAGTTCACTGTGAGTGTGACTCGCAGAAAGAGGGCATGAGCATGTCATAAGTAAATACAAATGAAGGGTTCTTGCAATCGCAACGATTCTTTTAGATAGTAAACGGTCAGACTACCAATCGCACGAAATATGAAGCAGAACGACTTGTCATAGAATCTGCTGACTCATGAAAACTGCCGCAACATACTGGTAGGCTAAATACAAGTTGTTCTTTTACATTGAGCCAAATTAATGACCAACAGGATGTGTCAAAAGAGAACGAAGTTCGGCACTCTCACCTGGACTTAAGTATAATGATATACGATTTATAGCTCAACCACAACTTATAAGTAGGATAATCAACCGAGAAGTATCTGAATATAATGGCTATTATGAAAATCTAGGAGTTGAATTACAGGTTCCTGCAGTGCTTTTTTTGGTGCTTCACTAGACAGACATACAAGCAAGCAAAGTGTGCTATGAAAGTAAGCATGCAAAGAACAAAAGAGCTAATGTATTGACAAGCAGGAATCATATTTTATTGCCATGACATGAACAAAAAAACTTATCTCTAGGTGTTTGACTAGACAAGCTCGTCCATTTTGTGCAGATCATAAGTAGAGAGATACCCTGTGGGTGGACTAGAGAAACATTGAGCAAAAATTGATGAAAATTGATGTTTTCATATAAGGAAGAGCAGCGTTGTGGTGCTACAGATTTTAAAGTATACAGCAGTTGACAGTCTGAGCGGACAGTTTCACAATTTCACCACTCTAGGCCATGAATTGAGCCTCATGACTGATGCAATGCACTACATTCACCTAATCCCCATGTTGAAAACACGAATCTAATTTGGAAAATAAGTGACTCCCTATTGTTTTATCGACTAAACTGCTTGCCTAATTGATTTGACTTCCCATGAAAGTTATCTAATAATTTACTTGCACATGCATGGGACAGAGTGCATCAAAGAATGCCGGCAGCAATTTTCAGAACATCAGTTTTAACTCAGCACTAGATATAATTACCTCATCGTCAAACGGGCACTGGCATATGATTCGGGGCCACTAAGTGCAGAAACAATAGAGAAGTGAATGGAACACAAACCGATGGAACCAGACATTCAAGAATGGATGAGTAGTGTAGAGCAAACAGTTATAACCTCATCATAGTCCTCATCTTCTTGTTGAGGAACATCCTCAACTTCATCCTCCACAACTGGCGGCACCACCACGGGTTCTCTAACCTTCAGCCTATCAAATTTCTTCATGTGCCTACCATGATCAGACTCCTTCTCCTTGATCTTTCTCAACTTCCTTTGTATAATCGACGACACCAAATCGATACTTCCATAGACCGACTCTGCCTCTTCCTCGGCTCGAACCACGCCATGCCTCTTGGTGAACAATGTAACCTGAAAACTCGCAAAGAATCAGAAAGCCAAAATCAACAAATTTCAAAGTCGAACGCCCAAGATTGGGTCATAGCTACCTCACATCTGCGAACTTTGGGGCCTTTTCCAAACTCTCCGCCTCGAAGCGACAGCCTGACATCGACCTCGCGCACGAGGTGGCTGTGCTTCTGCACAGCCTTCCCAACTTTTTCCTCAACATAAGACTTCACTGAACTATTCATCTGCACCCAGTAATAGGAAGATCCACATTATATTACCATCCACACTATTCCATCAATAAGGGAAGGATATAGGAAGAATCATGGCCTGTTTTTCAGCAGATATAAAGAATCTCCAAACTTCAACTCATGCAATTGCTCGAGTGCAGATATGTTCCACCCACTCGTAGATTTCTGAAACAAGAAAGAGCAAAGAGAAGCGATCACCTCCAGGTTTTTGCCTTGAATGATCAATTTGACGGAAGAGAGCGGTCCATCCCAGGACATGCACACGACCATCGGCCCACGGGATTCGCCCCTCGCCATTCTCGCGCTGAAATTACCGACAATGTCGCTGAAGCGGCTGGCAAAGAAGGACGATCTACTCGACGACAGGCCCGGAACCCTGGTCCTCGCCGCCGTCAGGAGCGGCGAGCCCAGATTGGAGACAGAAGAAGCCGACGCCGACGCCGACGCCGCCGACGGCGGCGAGTGGCGGGGGCCGTGCAAGGGCGTCTGCAGAGACGGCGCGAAGAGGGCGGCGGCCATCGTCGGAGCTTCCCGGAAGCGGGATTACAGCAGATTCTTGGTTCGGGTTCGGCGAGCGTGGGAAAGCGAGAGAAAATCTTGGGTCGTGCAGGAAGAAGGAGCAGCAGGATTCTTGAATATTCATTTCGAATTTTGGAATTTTCCGTTTTGGATAATTCTGGGGTTTTTGGTTGTCGGAATTCCGACGTGGCGGGTCATCCGGGAGAGAGGAAATATCCGATGACGCGGCGGGGACGAGGATTGGATTGGGTCGGCTCGGCTTTGGCGCCAAGCGAGCGCGCGCTCGATCTCCGCTATAGAGGAATGGGTCGTGGGCCCCACCGTCGTTTCTCTCCATGTCCGGCGTGGGCCCAAAACGACGGCCCTTCCTAAGCGTTATCCGGATGGTGTCCCACGTGTCTCGAATAATCCTTTTCTTCCTCCCGATTTATTTATGACAAGAAAAGAACAGAAAATGACATCAATAATTATTAAACTTTCATCCGATATACAATGAATTCTCTAAAATTTTAATTTGTTCAGCACAATTCCTGAGATTTTGAACGTGTAATGTTGTCTTTAAACTTTTTATATTTGTTTAGTCTTTCCTTTAATTCAAAGTAATGAAATTTGCTAACTTGGCTTTCAGTTTGGTATGTTTGAACGATGAATTATATTCAATTCAAATTAGAATATAACAATCCTTTTAATTACTCAGATTGTAAAAGTTCCATGTTATTTGATGACATGGATAATTATTTCCTAATTTGGATTGAATATCTTGTGTTGATAATTTGCATCTGATATTATTTTTTCGGCCACCACTCAAATTTATCAAATTGGAACCTAAATCGACAAATTATGTTAACTATAATTAGTAGAATGATAACATTGAACATTGACTAAATTGAATATTTATGAAAGTCTATGGACTATATTGAATAAACTAAAAGTTTCTGAATGATATTATACGTTTGGTTAAACTTCAAAAATCACATAGAATCGATTAAAAGTTTAAAGAAGATATTATATATTGGGCAAAAGTTCATAATTCGTTTGTATAATTATCCCAAAGAGAGAAATACCGCTCACTAAATGGTGCTTTTGTATTAGTGGCTTATTATATATGATATATTCCATAATGTAATTTTTGCTGTTAATCCTCGCTCTATCACCTCCTCATGTAATGAGTCAATCCCACCATTTTTCTCTTTTTGAATAAAAGTCGCATGACCTATCATCTCCTCCGCTTTCATGGGTAAGACTCCCTCCCTCCTCCTTCCCTCTTTTTTTCCTCTCTATTTTTGCCCAATTTCTTCATCTTGCCCAACCGGCGAGCAGAGCACCAGGTCCTGTCTCTATTAATAGAGTTCCCGTGGCCGTGACCGCAATGGCTGCCTTGGCCTAGCGTTGTAGCGGAGCTCTCCAGGCCACCTTGGCACTAGTACGGAGCTCATGTGGTTGGCCGTGGCCATCGCGAGCACAAAGCCCATCTCACGTGGTAGGGGTGATCGGGTCCAAGATGGGTAGGGTCCAACGATCCTATTATAACTTATTATCATTTTTTCGACTCAGATTCGACCTTTTTGCGTTGGACCCTTTACTCAAATCACCATGTTTTTGGTCCAATTCCAAGGTTAACCTTATTTCCACTATAACCCGTTTCATAATCACCCGATACCTATATGGCTTCGAATTTTATATTAATACACGAGAAAATAACGTAATCCTCATAATTTGTATTGAGCATTAAGCATTTGTAATCAATAAGTACATAAACTTTTTGACTAATCGAAAAACGAAGGATTCACAAGACTAATTATTATAAATAAAATCATAAGGAGGAACGCCGTGCACGTCTGAAAGAGTCGAGAGGAAAAACGCCGTGCGATTGCGGGAGTAAAAATAGAAATTATGAGAAAAAAAAAAGGTTTTGGACCTCGCTTATAATATCGGTTTCAAAATCGGTCCAACGAACCGATTCCTAGGTGCGTAATCACTTGGAACCGGTTCCTGGACCGATTCAAACCAGCTTTCAACGAGAATCGGTTCCCACTCTATTTTCCGGGTGAGCCACTCTAGTTCTCGGGTATATCCGGTCTAATTACACACCCCTATCATGCGGCTCAACCTAAATGCGAGCTTAGCCTCAAATCAAGCGCCAGCTCGACAAATGCCTCGAGCTGCAGACGAGCTCAGCACAAATAGAAATAGGGGCGTCGGGAGAGGGATGTTGACAATAGGGTCCTTTATTCTTGATTTGTTTGTCTTGCATACTAGACTCTATGTCACAAAATGTTTCCACCTTTGAGAATGTTTTCCTAATACCATTTACATCACTTAGAAAAATGAGTTAATGAATAACGGTTTCATAATCATCACAATGTATGCTTAAATTTCTTTGTTGAGAAAAAAAGAAACTCATTTTTTACATCAGCATCAGAATTTTTTCTTATGAATTGCTGATTTTTAGTGAAACAAACATATTTTATAGAGTGTTCGTTCCAACCTCACTCTTTGCTCGGAAGCACAGTACAACATTATCAAGAAAGTACTTTACACATTGTCTACATAAAGTGATAAGTGATGATGTGATGTATCTGATCGATCACTAAGTGCCCGAGTATTACGAATTGCATCTCACTTGACGTCATGATTATAACCAATTAAGGCGAGGCCATTGGATGAACAGGTAGGGCAAGGCGAGTACACGGAGGACAACGCAAGTGGCCAGACCTTGCCTGTTTCCTGCCTATCTTTTCTCAACTTGTAAGGTCACACTCCCACCCTTCTATCCAAAATCCTGGGGTAGGGACATACAAAACCTAAGCACGAGTTTAATCAATATTAAAGACTAAAAATCCGAAAATTTTGCCCTCTAGGTCACTATAAACAGCGGTAAAATTTATTTAATTTTTCTGGACGAACTTATGACAGTCCATAATAATTAGCAGCATCATGCAGAAAGAGCTCGAAGTGGAGGAGTCAGTACGTTCATAACCAAGCCAAAAGCATTTCCTCTCGTTTGTGACGACGTGGGACCTGAACTTGCTCGATTGCCGCAAGTGGGTTTCCTCATCAAAGTCGCCACATCAGAAGGAGAAAATATCTCTCTCGATATCTTCTCCTGCAGATGAGCAACATGGCGGGGTCTTTCCTTTTTCCCAATCAATCAAAACTGATTTGACTCGAACGGGCGGCGGCCTGAATTCGCACATCGTTCCTGAGATTTTGAAGCGCGGGAGCTTCGCACATAGGACAGACCAAATTAGCTAATGCGGTTTATATTGTGGAAGACCTTGGTCGGTTTCCGATGAAGAAAATTGAGTTAGAGGAGGGTTCGAGACTCGTTGAGGCACCGGCGATCTCGATCACAGATGGCCCTACCCGGCTTGTTGTAGGACGTTAGAGAGACCTCTTTTGTTAGTCCATGTGTACGGTGGTAGCCCTTTTATAACCCAATTCGACACCTCCTATTCGACACCCGGTCCATGTGTGTTTGTAGATTGCACTAACGGTGCACTTGCAAGGCGAGAAAATGGTACAATAGCGCATCAGTACTATGAACGGCAAATGCTAACCAATGACATATTCATCGTTGGAGTACTTTAAGCAAACTCACGACATAGAAATCAACTGTCATGTGTCTAGAAATCTTGTTGGCCCTAATATATTCGGATCAAGTAAATATAATTTAAAACGAAACAAAATAAGAAAATGAGGAAATTTGCGAAAAGATAACCATGCTTCCTAGATTGAAGCAATCTTCTGGAAGCCCATTTGTAGTTCGCTTGCTAGTTCCTGGTCATTCACAATTTCGCACGCTAACAAAGGAAAAAGGGCATAATCTCCACATTCGGGAACGTGCGGTTCCCATTCACCCGAAGTTTTTTCTGCATACCAAGGAAAAGTAGTATAGATATTCCATCGCGTTGTCCATGAAATTGTCATGTGATGAAATATTCAAACAATAAATCATATATTTCTCTAGCAAATTCAATTTTAAGAAAAAGTTAGCAATTGTTAACTAAAATCTTGCATAATATCATAATAGGAGGTTTTGAATTTGAATTTTTCGAGGCTCTTATTTGCCTCTCCAATAAAATATTCGAGAAGTAACATGACCAAGAGCATATTAACTTAATTAAAGAGTCGAGTCAACCAAATATCAAGTTATTTTTGTATTGCACAAGTCGTCGGAGCATGAACGAGCACTTGTCCTGAGTGAGTATCTATTCGATCCTTAGCCTCTTTTTTTTTTTTTCGGCTCAAGGATGGGGACTAGTGCAAACTGGCCACTTGGGCTCCCTAATGAACCCAAATCAAGATCTCAAAACGATCACGCATCGCCAAGAGATTCGCTCAAAAAATATCTAACCCGAAGAAAAGAAGAAAATAATAAATAAAAAAAAAACACACGTGGCCTCAACTAAAGAAAGCATCAAATCATATGAAAAACAACCTTAATGATAACATTCGTGATTTTTAATAATTATCCGAAGGTCGAAGTAAAGCCCGGTGGGCTCCAGATCGACCCCACCCTGCCTCGCTAAACGGACGGCTCGCGCGTCTCCTCGTGGGTATCTCGTACCCCTCGGAAAATTGCCCATTCGACCAATCGCATCCGCGGTTGAAAAAATTGGCCCGACGTCGAATCCACCCAATCGGAGAGCGAAACGTGGACCTTCGCGAGGAACAAGAGTAATAAGTCCCCTCCAAAAAGTCGAGAGATAAAAAGGAGATAAGCAAGCAGCGCCCCTTCACGCGACGACTTCAAGAAAAATTATAAAAAAGGGCCACAGAACCAAGCCGCCCCTAAATATCCTCCACGTGTCGCGGCGCTGTCCATGAGATCGGCGTGTCTCCCCCTCGGCACTCAACCCCCTCCCCCGAAAATATCTTCTCCTAAACAAGTATTTCTCCAGGCCCCACGGCGCGCCACGTGTCCGCCGCTCCAAAATATCCCGAGCACCACAAGTCCTCGCCCCCGCCTTTTGACCTCACAAAAGAAAGAAAAGAAAAGGATGGGAGGAGAATTTTCCGATTTTATTTATTTCTTTTCTTTTGGGGGGTGGAAAGGCCACCTACCAACCACAGAACCAATGGTTCTTTTCCTTTTGATCGCTTGGCGTGGGGGTGCTCGACTCTCCGATAGAGCGGATGACGTGGCGCACCACAGCCACACACACGACGGCCTCGAGATATTTCAAGGTGCGCGCATTTAGGCGAGATATTTCTTGCCGTTGGATCCCGAGGCAGTTAAGCGGTGGACCCGGCGTCTCCACCGTCCGATCTCCAGCCGGTGGCCCATCGACGCCAGATTTCGAAGATATTTTCTCTCTCTCCCCTCTCGCTCGCACACAGACCTCCCCGATCCCCGAAACGCAAAGCAAAACAACTGAATAAATAAAAAGAGCCGAAGAAAGAAAATGGAGGAGGTGATTTCAGTTTCGTTTCTTCTCGGTTTCCTTCGTCGTGCCTCGACGTGAAGTGGAGGAGCCGAAGGGAGAGAGAGAGAGAGAGAGAGAGAGAGAGAGAGAGATGGGGGAGGCGGTGGTGAGCAGCAGCGACGGCACGGAGGCGAGGTGGGAGGAGGAGGGCGGCGGGGTGGCGGCGGAGAAGCCTGCGGGCGGGGTGGTGAAGTGGGAGCGGTTCCTGCCGAGGATGGTGCTGCGGGTGCTGCTCGTCGAGGCCGACGACTCCACGAGGCAGATCATCGCCGCGCTCCTCAGGAAATGCAGCTACAGAGGTCGGTTCTCCGGGCTCTCTCTCTCTCTCTCTCTCTCTCTGTGTTCGCGATTTTTCTTGTGGCGATTGCTTCGCGTGTTCTGTCTTCTGTACTGTCTGGGAAGCTCGATTGTGGAAGGGTGGTGGAGAGGATCGATCTTCGGAGTTTAGTTCGGTAGGCTTTCCAGTTATAGTGAGTCGAGATTTGAGGAGTGGTGTTGTCACTGTTGTAGGCTCAAAAAAGTATGTGCTTTTGAGCCTGGTGGTTGGCTTCCGAGGTAAATTGTCGTACGAGGCATGTGGTCGTGTCTCAATGACGGTATCGGAAACCACGTCCTCTGTGTCCATGTCCTTCAGCTTGCTGCTTTCGGAAGAATAGATTTTCAAGATCGTCTTTCGTTTGTCGTGAAGGGTTTCTATTCTAGTTTACCAATTATGCGTTGTCCTTTTCCTTGTACAGAAAACCATTTTTCGCCTTCTTCTAGGCAAGGAGCCCTTTGTTGGGTCTTAATTGAAGTGTTCATCTTAATGTCGTCGCGAATCATTGCACCTTGTCTGTTGTCGACGCACCTTGTGAGCTGCTTGCCTCCTATATGATTGAGTTCTAGAAGAGGCTAATTGGCCTGGAATCAGGAATACTTGGTTTGTCTTGTGCCATGTTTCTTAGTGGTTACTGCTCAACATTGGTTTTCACCGCCTGCACCAACCAAGACATGAATTAATAGGTTATGATTTGCTTTTAAGTTGTGGATGTCTTGTTGATGTCGGCTTGTTCTGTCTGCCCTAAAAGAGGTTAATTAATCAAATCTTCGACTGTATGTTTTCTACTTAAGAATTATGCACAGATTCTTAGTGCTCAGGTTTAGAATTCCCTTTTCTTTATATGCATTTTAACATGTCAGCCCTCTTAATTGAAGCGGTTTTATCCTTTTGTCGAGCAGTTGCAGCTGTTCCCGATGGTTTGAAGGCTTGGGAGTTACTGAAGGGAAGACCTCACAGCATCGATCTCATATTGACCGAAGTGGATTTGCCATCAATATCTGGATATCCTCTTCTTACTCTAATCATGGAGCATGAAATATGCAAAAATATTCCAGTCATAAGTACGTCATACATATCTATACATGGCAGATTCATATTTTTTTACTGGTGCCATGGTCCGAAATGACATATTATTCCATTGTAATTTTGCAGTGATGTCCACACAGGATGCTGTCAGCACGGTGTACAAGTGCATGTTGAGAGGTGCTGCTGACTATCTTGTCAAGCCTATTAGGAGAAATGAATTGAAGAACTTGTGGCAACATGTGTGGAGAAGACAAACCGTAAGCTCCTAACTTGCTTGTAAAATATTCTGATCATTTAAGATATATTACTAACAATGGCATAGCATGTTTCCATCTCATTTATATGTTTACTTCAAAGTTATTGCTTGTTCTGGTGAGACCCTGATATCTTTACTGTTTAGCAGTCAACTGCCAGTGCAAGTGGCCAAGAAGATGAGACTAATGCATTGCAGAAGGTCGAAGCAACTGCTGAAAATAATGCTGCGAGTAATCAGTCGAGTGGGTACATGGCTTGTGTCGAGAGAGACAAGGAATTGATTGAGAAAGGAAGCGATGCTCAGGTTAGTATCCACTTCCACATGGAAGAAGCACACTTCCTTGCTAAGAGGAATAAAAGCACCATCTGTGCAGTCAAATCTGATTTTCGTCATAAAATTCACCGGCAATCTGAGATTGTATATGCAGTTTGGAGTTCCTTTTATTGTCAATATCTACCTGCAGATCCACTGTGTTTTAAGTTCTGTATTGATTGTGTGTTCGCTTTCCTTCTCCTGTAGAGTTCTTGTACAAAGCCGGACTTGGAAGCTGAGGTTACAGAAATAGACCAGGTGCCAGATTTTTCTCGGCCTGGGTGGGACAAGTCTTCTGTGAATGACAATAAGGTAGCAATGCCTGAAGAGAAAATGAAATCAACTCAGGAAGGACTTGTATTGCAAGAGGATGCTGATGATGGTATGCTATTCGTCTGCATTTTTCTTTCGTTGCATTTAATCATTTAACAGAACACCTGACTCTCCACATTATTTCTCGAAAAGCAGCTATGGTGGATGCCAACAGAAGTTCTTATGCATTGACTCAGATCAAGGATGCCAGGTCTGAAGTTCACAGGGGCGATGAAAATGCTGCTAGTGATTGGTGTGGTGATAATGATGGAATAATGAACTCATATAGACAAGCGATCAACTTAATTGGAGCATTTGAGAATAATTCACATGTCTGTTATGTTGATCGTCCATCCAATTATGGCACGAGACAGTCAGACTTATCACCACACCTGGATCTTTCCTTGAAAAGATCTGATGCTAGTGCGTTTGGAAATCAAAATACTGAAGAGAGGCAAACACTCAAGCATTCTGATGCTTCGGCATTTTCACGGTGAGCTTACTTTTAAATCTCTGATACATGTCGTGCATTTTAATTTTGGCTGAGGAATAAATTTGAAGATGCAGCTGGTCTGTGTTGCATTTTTTCTGTTATTGCATTCTTCTTTTTGCACATTTAGATGCTCTCTTTAGTAGGATTGTCATCTTTAACTCAGTTTGGAAATCCAAATGCAGGTATGTGAACAAGTCTTCTCAACCATTGCGGCCACAGTCAATTAATGTTCCTATTCGGCAGATGGCCCGTGGAAGTGACCCTGATAAAGAGGCTTTGCATGTTGCTGATGATAGTAAGCCTGACACTCCTGTTCCTGTGCAAAGCACTCCAATGAGTATGATTGCATCAGGAAGCACTCAATCTAGGCAGTCCGAATACTTCCTTTCGTGCCCTCAGCAGAGTGGTTTTCCGGCTCCCATTCCGGTGAGAGGTGTCAGGTTTGACAATCTAAGCAAGGATTATGGTTCTGTGTTTCCTCGAATATACTGTGGGCAATCAGTTCCCTCACCAGTGCCAAGTCCAAGTAATGCTGGCCAGCAAGATGCTTTCTTCCGCACCGAATCGCTTCATCAGTCAAGTTGTGAAAATAATAATTGTGATCGCGCACAAAACCCACTTGATCAAAACACAAGCAACTCCTCCAACCAGAGTAGGTACAAACAGGAGTTTAAGTTTGATTCGTTGGAGGATCGAGGACATATTTCACCGGGTACGGACAGGAGTGCAACTAGCAGCTTCTGCAATGGCACGTTAACTCGGCTTAGTAGTCTTGACTGTGGAAGTATCTCTGGAAGTAATGGCAATATGAATCAGGCCTCTGCAACGAGGCATACTGGTGAGAGCATCGGTGGAGATAGTCTTGTTGCTCAAGATGGAAGCTCTCAACGAGCTACGCAGAGAGAAGCAGCTTTAGCGAAGTTTCGCATGAAGCGAAAAGATAGATGCTATGAAAAGAAGGTAAATACTTTTACTTTGGTCCTTTTTTAATTAGTACAAGATGTCACCATATTTGCCTACTTGATGCCTATTTCCTTTTGGTGCAAGACATGATTGTTTAACTTAAAAACTGATGGGTATAATAGGGATTTTTCATGTGGAAAATGTATGTCAGGCCTTGAAAATTTATTCCCTGGGGAGTTCCGTGGAATCAGTGTGAAAACTTGAGTATTTTTAATAATCCCATTGAACTGGCGTCAGCACATCATCTGCCGTTGCGCTTACCAACAGGCTTATATGTGATTTTGTTCTGCTTAGAAGTAGTGGGATTTGTCTGTCTCCTCTTCATAGTCTTGTTCAAAGGCCTTAAGGAGATCTTGGAGATTTAGGTCTTTTTTGAGCTTTGTGAAATAATGGAATGAATGGTTTCTCAGGCCTTGAACTTTTAGTGCCAGCATGCTGATTTTGAAATAATTCAGATTCCAGAATGGAGCATGGGATTCTGAAACACTCTGCATCAAATGTTGATAGTTGAAAGTGAAACTCATAATGGGCGTGTATGTTAGCAGGTGTTACATGGTCGGTTTATTTCTGATGGAAATAGGACCCCTGCTCATCTGGCTTGTTTAGAGTTAATTTGGTCATATTGCTCAAAACTTAGTGTATTATGGTTTTTTTTTTTTTTTATGCTTCTATTTAAAATTATTTCAGATCTATCCTTTTGGTTTTGCGTTCTTTAGAATCTTAATGACAAAAATCAAAATCCCACTGGGTACGATTTTCCAGCATGTATACTTAATTACGCTGCTGTTCCTCAGGTTCGGTATGAAAGCAGAAAAAAACTTGCGGAGCAGAGACCGCGAGTGAAAGGACAATTTGTACGGCAAGTGCCTGCAGATCCTGCACCTGGAGAAACTGATCCTTGACATGGCATTTTATCATCACGTGCAACTGAACGATCTGCTTTCAAATGGGGGCCATTGTCTCAAGGTAGCCGAACTAAAGACGCATTTAGAAGAACGCCGCACCCATTTGTGATTGCTTGCTTAGTAGGGGAAGGGCTTTCCCAGGATGCGTCTTCTAACACCTTATTCTCAACCCTATTTTGTGGATAGAAGACAGAGTAATCTGTAGGATTCATTGTATCATAGCACTAAGCAAGTCCCCTTTTTTGTTTCTTTTAGCTCTTTGTTTAGTGAGGTGTATGCATATATGTTGTATTTAATCAGATATATAGGTGTCCTTTTTGCAGAAGTTAGGGATAGGATCCTCGTATAAACAATATGTGGCTTATCAACTGGCTGACGCTTGACACGATATATGTAGCTAGTGTTTATGTTTAATACTGCAGACTCGATGCTGCTCTTTTTTTTCCTGCAGTACATTGTAAGTTGTCTGTCAGATCTGTTTGATCCTCCATTTGAATTAGGAGAAAAATCAACGCTTGCATTTCACCTACTAAGGATATTGTTACTGCATCTGATCTCTAGTCAAGTCGCCGATGCTGAGGGGAAACTTGAGTTCAGGCCATCGAAAGAACCAACGTGAAATCGGCAACTGAAATTTTCACGGGCAACAACCTAAGTTCGGCCCATGAATTCTTCTTCTTATTCTCCCGCCCGTTGAAAAGTGAATGTTAATTCATATCTCTTAAGTCTCAACCGAACGCGTGGGATGATGATCAAAATCCGATCGAAACTTTCTGGTAGATAGGATAACGTATTAAAATGAGGGGGAGACGTGGCGAGAGCAAAACGAATCCTGGAAGATTTCCTGGCGGCACTGAACGTAATATTCTCTCGAAGATCCTATAGCGCAAGGGGTCCAGTGGTCTATAATCCGTATGGCCAGTCAACTCGAGCTGCACCGGTACATGAACGAGGATCGAAGGTTCGATGAGGGTCATTGTCTTGTTCGGTTTTTATTTAACATGCCATCAGGACCGTCCAAAAAAAAAATGCAATTAGATCATTGGTCTCAGGAATCTGACGTCACTAGAACATCAGCTTCTGGACTTATTCCTCTTGCTCGGTCCAGTTTCTTAACCTGAAAGCAATAGAAAGACTCCCTCCGATAAAGGCGAGACCAATCATCCTGAGAAAGTTGATTCCCATGGGGATACTGGAAAGGTCAGTCTAGGGGGATGCACTCCATGCTTTCTCCACCTTAAGAAGTTCCCCTTTTCATGGTGATACTCGTATCGATACATACGTTTTTACAGAGGAAAAAGCTAACAACTGGTAAATCCCTCGAGCAGTTTCTGAGCGATCAGCCAAAACAAAAACGCAAGAGCGACGGGGGGATGCGAAGATGATCCGAGTGACTACTACATCTGATGTAGAATGCGACAGTGAATGACTCTGGACTTACGCTCTTGCTCCTTTATTCTCATTGGATCTCCAAAAGCACCGCACCTCCATCCAATCTGCCACGGCTTCGCTTTGCTAGAAAGCAGCGGATTTTAAAAAAGCACACGTTTGTCCAGCTTTTTCCATCTGAAACTTTGCGGCCTAGTGGATCGGCAGATACACATCAAGACACAACAGCATATATTTACCCGAGGCCGGGGGGGTGTTCGACAACGGATCTCTAATGCTCGACTGTTTCTGAATTTCGTTTCGGTTACTTCCAGGAAAGGTTGTACCTGGACAAGGCTAATTTGTAGTTTGCAAACGGCATTGGCTCCGACTCTCATGTCGCATGATTAAAGATGCCGCCCGGAGCTGCTAACTTTAACTGAACACTGCTCTCAGGAAGAAGCAACAGGACAGAGGAAAATGTTCAGCAGAGCAATCCAAGTTTGGCTCCTTTATATTCTCAACACTTCGAATTCACTAACTCTTACTGGAATCATTAATCTAAGTTAGAGCGACTCATAAACTATTTTCAGATAAAATTAGCCACTAGTATTGAATGATTAACTCTGTTTGAGTTTCTTATAATTGATTTTTTTTTTTTAATTTGCCAACATTTATCAACTTTTTGTTTGCATGGTTAGCAGTCCATTACATTTAGAATTTTTTTGAAGATTACTAACTAACTTAAGTGACTTACCATCAAAATTACTATAACATTAGATTGCCAACTCTCCTTTGAGTTACTTACCAATTTTTATTTATTTGGTTTAATCAATTCTATTCTTCTTACAAACTTTTATTTTGATTTCTTAATAATATCTTAAATTCACCAACACTTTATAGAGATTACTGACTTTATTGACTTATCAATTTTTCTCAAAATTATCAACTCTATTTAAATTATATACCAAATTTAATTTTTCTTTTTGTTACCATCTTTTTTTTTTTTTTTCAAATTTTTTCTACTAATTCCTATTTACCTTTCTTAGCTATGCTTTAAACTCACTCATTCTTTTACGAAATTATTAATGCAAGTGAATTATCGACTTTTCTCCAATAAAGTTATTATGTAATTTTTGGGTTACGGACTTTCACTTAAGGTAGTTACTAACATTTATTTGATTTTTATTCTTATTGGGTTGCTGATAGATGGCAAGGCACTCAAATAAAAGTTGACGATTGCATAAGATAATTAATAAATTTAGGGAGTTGATAAAAAAGGTAAATAAAAATTCACAAATATAAAGATTATTTTTTTGGTTTGCACAAATAAGAGCAATTGAAAATATAAGAAAAAACAAACAAAATGTTGTCAACCAACTCAAGTAAGAGTTTGTATCCCAAAATCAGTGGATAACTTAAGTAGATGAAAGTTGTTAATCACTTTAATTGAGTGTGATAATTCTAACAAGAGTTGGTAAAATTTAAAAGTTTGTAAGTAAGACAAATAAAAGTGAAGTAAGACAAATGAAAGTGATAAATCGAATAATGAGTTGGTAAATTGCAGAAAAAAAATAGCGATAAACAAGTCAAATAAAAATTAGTAACCCAAAACTAATGAGTAACTTAATTGGAGAAGAGTAAGTAAGTCATGTAAATAAAGGTCGGTAGTTTTATATAAAAGTTGGCAAAAAATAACATAAGTTATCTTTTTGAAAGATGAGAAAAGTTGGTGACTCAAAAAAACCAAATAAATATTAGCGACTACTCAAATAAGAGTTGTTAATGCAAAAATACATGCCAACTTAATTGTAATCACTCTAATTGATGTTATTAATTTCTTTTAAAATTTGTACTTAAAGTATATTAGAGTAATAACTCTATAAAATACTTGGTAACTCTATAAAAAGAACAAACAAATAGCGATAAACAAGTCAAATAAAAATTAGTAACCCAAAACTAATGAGTAACTTAATTGGAGAAGAGTAAGTAAGTCATGTAAATGAAGGTCGGTAGTTTTATATAAAAGTTGGCAAAAAATAACATAAGTTATCTTTTTGAAAGATGAGAAAAGTTGGTGACTCAAAAAAACCAAATAAATATTAGCGACTACTCAAATAAGAGTTGTTAATGCAAAAATACATGCCAACTTAATTGTAATCACTCTAATTGATGTTATTAATTTCTTTTAAAATTTGTACTTAAAATATATTAGAGTAATAACTCTATAAAATACTTGGTAAATTTTACAAAATGAAATAACTCGACATTGCTAAACAAATCGAGTTTGTAATTCAAAACTAATTGATAACTTAATCGGATAAAAGTTGGTAAATCCAATAAATATATATTTTTATAAATTTCTATAATAGTTGGTGATAGCTGCCAAAAAATAAGAGATATTTTTTTGTAAGAGATAAGAGAACTTGTCAAACTAAAAAGACCAAATAAATATTGATAACTAATTCAAATAAAAGCTAGTAACAAAAAAACTAGTGGGAGCATATTTATCAAGGTTGGTAATTTCCACAAAAAAATCGATAAAAATTTTAAAGTTAGTAAGTAAGACAAATAAAAGTGGTAACTAAATAGAAATGTTTGTCAATTTAAATGGAAGACAAATAAATGTACATAAGTAACTCAAATGCTAGTTGGTAACCCAAACCAAGTTAGAGCCCGTTTGGTTGGGCTTTGTAAAAATGTTTTTGGAAAAATATAAGTACCTTCCGGTTAAAGGAATTTTTTGAAATGTTATAGTGTTTGGTAAATTGTAATTTTGGGATTTCTACTAATTTTTTTTTTCAAGTCTCAAATTATTTCCATTGGAACTCAACCGCTGAAAAACTTGGCTTGAGGTTGTGTGACCTCAAGTGTTGCCTGGGTCGTATAACCCAGGCAAAACCTAAGGTAGGGTGATTGCAAGCAACGTTACTTAATTTGTGGGAACCGAAGTGATGATGCCTAAGGTAGGGTGGCCTCAGGCAACACCTTGGGTTGCGCAACCCCTCAGGTGGCTATCGCCGGTGACATGTGACCCCTCAAGTGGTGGTTGTTGGCCTTCGTCCAGCTCTTTTTGTGCAAATCTGGGAAAATGAAGGGCGAATGTGAATAATGCTAAGACTTACATTCTCAAAATGCTAAAAGCCAAAGTAAGTAGAAATCTCTCTTGGGCTTTTAGTTTTCCTAGTGCTAGCATTTGGTTAATTGAGTCCCAAAAACATTTGCCAAATACCTCATGTTTTCCCTAGCCCAAAGTCTTTTGAGAAAGCTTAACTAAATGGGGTCATAATAAGTCACTTAAATAAAGATTAGTAATATCATAAGTCACTCTAGTGCCGCAGTGGTGAACTCGGGTTGCTGAAGTTATGTCATCTATCAGAGCAGAAAGTTGAGCCACCTCAAATGCTGAAACATCGCAAGGTCTTCCTGATGAAGAATAATTAACATCATTGAAGTCGAATCACTCGATACATGTTAAGATTACAAGTGACTAATAAGCATGCCACGGACAATCCTTGGCTATTGGAACCCACAATAGGATCTGCAAAGTCAAAAAAGCATGAAAGCTAAAATTATTGCTGCTTTCTGGTCTTCTTGCCCGCCTTTATTTAACTCCACCCCTTTCCCTCGTTCCTTAGCGTGCCAAGCCACCCTCTCTCTCTCTCTCTCTCTCTCTCTCTCACTCACCTCGTGCCGTTCCTGCAAATGTCTCAAGTGTTCATCAGATCACCACATCACTGCGCAAGGCGAGGATTCAGCATCGACAAGCACTACAAGAAGCTGCTCTTGGCGTTCCTCACCACCCTGACTTCATTCGTCGCGCTGGTTATTCTTGTTTGGCTCATCCTCCACCCGGCCAAGCCTCAGTTCACCATCAAGGAAGCCGATATCAACCGGCTCGACATCTCCAGTCCTCGCCTCAACTCCTCTATCCAGCTCACTTTGCTCGCCGAGAATCCTAATGGGAAGGTCGGGATTTACTATGACGACCTACAAGCTTATGCTGCTTATAGAGGTCAGCAGATAACAGTCGGATCCACTCTTCCTCCTTTCTATCAAGGGTATCAACACAGCGATCTCCTGACTGCTTCCTTGGTTGGAAACGGACTCCCAGCGGCTGATTCTCTCGGTTACCAAGTGGAACGCGATCAGACGGCTGGTAAACTAGCGTTGAGCATCAAGTTGAATGGACAGCTGCGGTGGAAGGTCGGGACTTGGGTTTCCAGGAAAAACATGCTCAATGTCAATTGCGTCGTGGTCATGGTCTTCCAGCCTGGTGCCCTGGTTACCCCCTTAAGCTCGAAGCAGGGGAGTCGGTGTTCGACTTCCATATAAAATTGACACGTACTGGCACTTTCAGGGTCTAATCGTTCTCTTCCTTTTCTCTATCTACACTTTGTCGATATTGTTTCTTAAGCATTCTGCGCCGAGTTACTCCAGTAGACGAATGTTTTGGGGTTCAAAAAAGAAGCCAGTGCTGTGTGTGAGAATGAATTTCTATGTTTAGCTTTCCATCGTATTCCTATGCCCCGTCTTTGCATATCATCATTCATACAAAGGTTTGGATGAGTAGAAATGGAAGGGGATATGTCTGTAGATGCCACTTTTTCCACTTCCTTTTCGCAAGTGGGTATTGAGAAGAAGGGGCTGATGTGGAGTATTATTCAAGCCTTTGGTTTCTTTGCTTGGGTTGCAGAAGAAAGAAGGATAAGCTGACAGGAGATGAGATTCGAAGGGGGCAAAAATCAGAATAAGAAAAGGAGAAATTAAAGGCGGGAAAAACAACTGCTTTTTTGGATGAGAATCTTCACAAGTCCTAGCCAATTGCGCAACTTCAATCATTAGCAGATTAATGGAGACCACCATCTACAAAGTGAACATTTCCTACACTCATCGGCCCAACTGAAAAAGAAAACACCGATTTTTAAATGATTTTGGATTGTGATTGATTCTGTAAATTTAGTTTCATGGAATGAATCTACCTGATATATTTTGTGGTCCGCTCGCAGGAAGAGCACAAGCCACCTCAAGCAAAACTTCTTGATCCCAATCTTTTCTAATGTTATCTGAACTATTCGAATTCTTTCTGCAATTTATGCTGTTAATCACAGATAAGAGAACCACCACCACCACAATAACAACAACAACAAATTGAATGGAAGAGGATTCGTTTGGGTCTGGCTGCCTGGAACATGGACAGGGTACAAACTCGAGGGCGTCTTTGGAAAGAATCTACCTGTAAGCATAATAAGAAAGGTGCTAGGTATGCTTGGTTCGGCACATGAGCATAAACGAAAAACCAGCTTCACCCGGTACTGCAGCATCGTCATTTTCTGCCGATGCTGCAAATATAAAAGAGTGCGAACCCTTCGGTAAAACTGACATAATCCGGACACGACTTTGTTGGCACTTCAGATTACTAAACAGAGGATTAGCTACATTACATATAATGCAGACGTCGAATTCTGCAGCGAGTTCGGATTCTAATCTTCAGTTCACAAAGCTCGTTGTCGAATAGTGTGACAAAGACGTGTCTTGGTAATGCTTTGAGAGAGAGGGAGAAAATTCACAACTATGAAAAGTCCTCACGACCACCAGTTATATTATCTTTTCAAGGCTTATTTTCAAACGTGGATTGGATTTCTGTTTCTCACTAGATTTTCCTGTAACACGAGAATTCAGGACACGAGCCAAGCTGACGGAACATTTTTACCACGGAAAATGCCGTTCTTATCAAAATCCAACATAAACATATCAAATCCTGCACGTCGTCAAAGTATCGTGTGTGAGCATGTCCTAGAAATTGGAAAGAACACCCATATCCACAATGAAACTACGTTGATAGCAACAGGTTGACGTCCATGTCTATGAACGCGTGATTGATTTCTTAACATTAGCTGCTCGCCAGAATATCTTCTTTCGAGAAAAGCTTCACGCAAGTAGAACTCACACAGCCCGAAATGCTCACAACTTATACTATTCAAAGACAGTCAAAACTTTTTTGGCCCAGTGTACAAAAGACATTCAACTTGTAGTGCCATTGTCCAAACCGGATATGTTCGGATATGCTCGGATATGTTACAATGTCTGACGCTAGGGCTGATTTTTCTCCCTTCAATTAACATGTTTTTTTTTTTTTTTTCCCCGAGTTGTCGACCTAGCCAAGCCATACCCGTTTCCTGCAAGGAAGTACTCGTCAAACATGTCCAGTTCGATAACATTCTTATCAATCTCTCCCTCCCTTTCTCCCTCCCTGATCAGTTCCAGGTCTCATCGAACTACTGCAATTTGGCTGAAACTTCGGCCTAAGACCATGAGGCAAGTTGCCGGACCAAATGTCCGCCTCGAAAGAGTTGCCAAGACCTGATCTCTAGTGTGATCTGGTCCCATGGCTTGTCCTCATGGTCACCAGCCTAGATATCAGCCAAATTGCACAAACCTGCAGTGAACAGTTGATTTGCAATTGTCCACGGCAATCCCATCTACATCCTGATGCTTGCCCAAAACTATCTACTACATTAATAGCTTATTTCCGATCTTAAACTGTAAGTTTTCGGCTAAGAAAGTTTCTTCTATAATCGAATTCATTTTAGCTGGAATTTCAAGGGGCGACCGGAGGACATTAAGTTTACCATAATGTTTCAAGTTCAAAACCTATAATCAAATTAAAGTCCATTGCTGAAGTTCTCACTTTACATAGTTCCCGACCTTGTGTGGTTTGATAGATAACAACCTTAATGAGGCCTCAGAAAGATGAACAGGAAGTGGAAAGCAACAAAGCACCATGAGAACATAAAGAATCACATTACTGAAGCTCATCATATCACTAAATAAGATGTCGTGAGCGATTTTACATCAGGCTCATCATGAGCTAAACAAGCAGCTCTGTACAACCATCACTCTTCATCTGAAGATACAAGTTATTACCAGAGCACGACCATCTTGACGAGCTCACTTAAGGCTCTCAACTCAAGCGTTGTCGAATCGTGTCTTATTCTCTATCGTATACATTAAGGAAAAAAGAAAGAAAGAAGGAAGAAAGCAAAAAACACCAAAATTGTCAAATTGAAGAGCCAAAACTCCTCCCAACCCTCCCACCAAAGACTAAACTTTCAAGATTCAATAGAATCAGCACTCACCCATTTCCAGTAATGCCTCTTCACGGAAACCGCCCCGTTCGCATCGCCTGCATCACCGCTTCCTTCATATTCCTCTTCCTCCTCCGTGCAGAACTCTGCCTCCTCCGGCAACCCATCGACCTCCGCCTCAAACGAGTGCAGCATGTAACAGGCCGGCAATCCCGGATAAGACATTGAATTCCTCTCCTCCACTTTCATCTTATATGATCCCGGAACAATCCTCACCACATCCCCAATATTCCCGACCTCCACCCGAATCACCGATCCCAGTTCTTCCCTCACGGCCCTGAACACCGCCACCTCGGGCGTCTCGCTCGGCTTCATCTTCTCCGACAAGGGCCTGCACCGGTGGCGGACGCTGCCGTCGGACAGCTCCTGGCGCGACTCGACGAGAACCCGACCATCGGCCCCGACGACGCGGACGGAGACGACGCTGACGGTGCGGATTGGGGGAACGGAGTCGGCGAGCGAGGTCTCGCCCTCGGAGATCTCGAGCCAGAGGTTGTGGACGTTCTTGGTGCCGGGCTTGACGCCCCAGGAGGCGAAGGAGTCGGAGGGCAGCCGGGGCTTGAGCCAGTCGGAGAGGGACTGCGGGGTGGCGAAGCGGTGGCGGATCTTGGGGCCGGGGCGGGACATGGTGGGGATCCCGAGGAACCGCCGGGGGTTCAAGTGGCAAGACAAAAACGGGATCTTTAGGGCTCTGGCCTTCGTGGCGGCGGCGGCGGAGGAGGAGGAGGAGGAGGAAGAAGAGGAAGAAGAGGTGTGGGAAAAGAGGAAGAGGACCGAGAGGGCAGTGAAGAAGAGCTCCGGGAGGGTGGCGCTGGGCTGGTGGCGGAGGAACGGAAGGTGGTGGTGGTGGTGGTGGTGGCTTTTGGAGATGGGTTGCGGCGGCTGTGACATATCAACGGTGTCGGCGGTGATGGTTATCGCTCCGGCGGCGATCGAGATCGAAACTTGGGGATTGTGCTGGCGATGGCGAGCAGTCCATATAGAGAGAGAGAATAATTAGTCGAAGGAGGAAGAAAAAGGAGGAAGATGGCGGAGGAAAGTTCTGTTCTTGGTTTTTTTGGGTTCTCTTTGAGGAGATTGAGAGAATAAGAGGTGAGGAACACAGGCGGGTTTAGGATCAGATATACATTCATGTTCCTGATATTTGCCCCCTCTTTTTTATCTGGTTGTCTTGTCTTTTTTTTTTCTGGGTCACGATGGCATTTGGGCCAATCCGGTCTGATTTTGGCCCGTCTTGCTCTTCTGGATCTGGGCCGTTGTGGGCCGTCCTGATGTTGTTGGATTATATCTCTTGACCGTGACCAGGATCTTGGGCTATTCGGATCCGAACCGAAAAGCCCTTTTTTTCCTCTTTTTTTTTTTTTTTTTTGGAGGGGGTGAGGGAAGGGAAGCATGTAGAGGGGAGAAAAATAATCGGTGAGCATCACGGCATCACATCATCAACCATGCCAATTAAGAGCCCTATGATTTCCCAAAAAAAAAAAAGACATAATAATTAGAACTCCGGAATCCTGGACAGTCTCGAGAAAGTTGGGGCGATGGACAATTATTATGTAGAATTTGATTTGTCACATATTGAGTTAGTCAACGATGATGTGATCCGTTTTAAGAATTTTCTCCATATCCTATTAAATAATGCAGGTAATATAGTTTCTCCGTTGCATTTAAGTGTTCCATTCATCCATCTATCATTTTCTATCCATATCAAGACTAACGTAATCGCATGACAATTCTCAAACAGGTTTTGATAAAAATAAAGGAAGATATAATCGTGTCACTCGAAGGAAAGTTATATAATAGGTGACAATACACAACATATCACTTAGTGATACGTGACTATTCAAACGTGGTAAATGAAATTATGTTACATCACGAAAATGCTTGTGACAAGAGAGAGACTATGCTCAGCTAAACTCGTAACTCGCAAGTTGCAATAAATTTACCCTTATTTGGCATGTCATTATTTTCTAGGTAGACCTCAAAAAAAAAAAAAAAAAAAGCAAGATTCGTGATATCTCCTCATGTAGACTTCTGCAGAAGGGTAGTATTCTCAATTTCTCGTCTTTCATTTTGGTGATCGTGACGCAGCCTTTGATCAACGATCATGTCCTCCGGGCCATTTCGCTGAAACTCAATTCCCTTGCCGCCGCTCCGTCGTGGCATCGAGGGATCATCAGAACTCCAGATCCTCCCCAAACAAGTACAACATTCTCTCCGCCCTCCACGGGTCGCTGCCGCCGTCTCTCGGCTCCTCCGGCAGATCGCTCCATAGCTTCGCTCTGCAGATCGGGCACGTGCCGTGGCCGCGGTCGATCCAAGCGTCAAGGCACTCGCGGTGAAACGCGTGGGCACAGTAACGGAGCTCCCTCACCTGGTCGCCCCCCTCCAGGCAGTTCATGCACACCGTGCACACGCCCGGATCAGCGTCTCTCCGGTCGTCCGACGATCCTCCTCTCCTCTCCAGGAATTCGCGGTAGGACAACACGGGGCGTGGATCCCTCGCCAGTTCAGACACGTTGGAGGTGATTAGGAGCGGGACAAGCGAAGGAGAAGGCCGAGAGCCGGCCGCCGTGTCGTCCGCTTCCGATGGTCTGCGGACTGGCAGGAGACGAGAGAGCAGCGATTCGATCACGCGCCCGGCGCGGCGGAGGTCGAGATCTCGGGGGGAGGCTACGGATGCAAGGCGCGGAGCTTGCTTTGTGCTCGTGTCTAGTGAACCCATGAGCTCCGCGAGAAGCTGCTGCGAGACTCGTAAGTGACGAAGAAGAGGGTCTAAAATAACAGCTCAATGACGGTGACTGGGCCAACGGCAAAGGATCTACCAAAAGACTTTTGGACGGCAAAATTCATGAGCTGTGTGGTCGTTCTCAAAGACATTACTAACCACGTCGAGGGTGTTTGAATAATTAATATTGAACTATGCATTAGTCTAAATAGTCTCATAAAATCTCACATAAAGCAAAATCTCATGTAATATCAGGATTCAAATATTTCTAGACTTCAATTGCCTTTCCAATTAAATTTCTATAAAAGACCATACCAAACGTGAGAGAAAATGTTAGAATAATTTTCATTATATATATATATATATATATATATTATATTTGTATGAAAATCTCTGCATCTCTTTGCGATAGCTCGAAATGAGCTAGCTCTGTGTCTGGACCCTCGGTTCTAAATTCCTACGGCTTTTGTAGCGAATAGATATTGATATACTTACTCTACTTATAGTTACCTGTTGCGATTTCAATTATGGCATTAGTGATTTTCATTCCAATCGTCTCTTTACCCATACACTTGACCTTTTTAACAGCCGCTTGGCATGTGATTTAGTCATAACTTTAAAATTATTGATGTGGATACTAACCGTTTTATCTGGAATGACCAAAGATGACGTGAAAATTTTTGCACATTTTGAATAATTTTTCTATTTTTTCCTTTTTTAAAACTGAGGGCCATTGGCAAGGGGTGGCGACCCTCACTAGCATCAAGTGAGGGTCGTAACACCCTTGCCAGATCTAGGCGCCCAACAAGGGCGTCTTGACCATCACCTGTAGCCTAAGTAGCACCGACACGCAACACGACACGACACGACACGACACGACATCGACACGTCATTTCTAAAAAATAGAGAATTCCGACACGTTGGGACACGTTGTATCTTAAATGAATATTTTTATTTTAATTAATTTGATTCAAATTCATAAATAAATAATTAATTAAAAAAAGCCTACAATGAATTTACACTAATAATATTAATAAATCAATTCATTGAAAATTCAAAAACATATTCATAGTTAATGTGTATCCATGTTTGGAAACATGTTTTTAACTTTAACAAAAGTTATTGATGAAATTAATGATTAATAAGAAATTAAAATCAATTTATTTAAATAAATCCATGATCTTTTACAAATGACCAAAATTTATCATTATTCAAAATTCAGTACTTTTATTTTTCAATCTCATTTATTTACTTTTCTATTTAAGAAAAAGGTCCCCGCACCCCCACTCCCTTCTTTCCCTCGTCCATTTCCCCCAACCCCCAAATTTATTACACTTTTATTTCCCTCCCCCACCACTTGATAGTGACAGATGGGCTGTCACTTCCCCTCCCCCAAAATTAAAAGTCATGCCATCGGATCCCCTTTTTTTATTATATTTGAGTCTTCTTATCAAAAACCCTAGGGGTAAGCACACTATCGCCGCTTAAAAGTTGTGTATGACGCTCACTTCGACTTTGGTCTTAAAAGTTTATTTTGGATCACTTAAGTCCAACAAATTTGAAAAACGATCATTTCAAAGGCCAACACCAATTAATTTGGCGGAAAATCCAACGTGACACTTTTTTATTAATTTTTGAAGCTCATGTGGCTAGTCAGAGAATTGAGTGAGCATCCAAACAACAAAACGACACCGTTTGGCGTCTTTCCCCCAACTTATAACCCTAAATCCCCAAATTGAGAGAGAGAGAGGGAGAGGGAGAGAGAGAAGGCATGTTGTCTTCTTCCTTAAAGAACAACACCAACAGCAACGCACCAGCAGCGGCACCTTCAACCCCTCTTCTTCCTCCTCCTCCTCTGCCCTCGCCTCCTATTCTTCTTGCCACTTCTTGCTTGAGCAACAATCTCAGTCTCTCCTCGCTCACCTGGTCGAGTAACTACGATGGTAGCCGAGCGACGGTGGCCGAGCGATGGCGGGCGAACAACGGTGGCCGAGCGGCGAAGACAAAGAAACCAAAATTTCAATCCACATATGAGCTATACAGCGTCGTATTTGCGAGGATGTCCACGTATGACGGCAAAACGACGTCGTTTCTTGAAGATAATGGAAAATGACATCGTTTAGAAGCCACTGCAACCTTTTTTTTTTTTTAAATATAAAAGCCACGTAATTAATCTAGCCGGAATCTCTCGCCGGTGGCACCAAAGTGATCGTTTTTTCTTTAATTTGGCACTTAAGTGATCCAAAATAAACTTTTGGCACCAAAGTGAGCGTTGTACACAACTTTTGGCACTTATAGTATACTTACCCCAAAACCCTAGCTAGCCCTCATTTTCCTTCTCCTCCTCCTCGCCGTTCGCCACATGACCCCCTTCCCTCTCCTCTTCCTCTCAATCCTTCTCCTCCTCCTCCTCGCCGCACGACCCCCTTCCTCTCCTCTTCCTCTTGATCCTTCTCCTCCTCCTCGCCGCACGACCGCCTTCCTCTCCTCTTCCGTCTCTCACCATCTCTCGCCGCCGCAGCCTCGCGCGGGCTCGCCGTCACTCACAGCCTCATCTCTACTCCCTTGCCCTCGCCTCCACCCTCCATCTTCCGGACACACGTGTCAAAACGTGTTTGACCACGTGTTGAAAAATCCGACATGCGTTGACCGCGTGTCTGACTGTATCCGAGGGTGTCAAAGTGTCCAACACGCTGCAACACATGTTAAACATGACACCGAACCACGGGCAACGTGTCCGTGCTTCATAGCCTGTATCCGACGATCTCCACTTGCCACTGTCGAGGCCGTGGATCCGTGGAGGAAAATAAGGAAAAAAAGGAAATAAAAGGAAAAAAAATTTCCATAATTTTTAAAAAGATCTAAAAAAAATAACAAAAGTTGTCCATATTAGCACCATTTATACCATATAGGATGGTTGGCGTCCACGTTTAGTCATTTCTAGCCAAAATTGACCAGAAGAATTACATTAGTAAATCATTAAAATGTTTAGAATTAAATTGGTCAAATGAAAATGTTTAGGATTGAATTAATATCCATATAATCGATTTATGACTTTTTGGTAGGGGTGTGCAACCAAACTTATTTTACCTAAGAACCGGATTGGATCGCCCAAAAAATAGGTCTAGGAATCAATTCCCATTGGAATTGATTCGGAAACAGGTTCCAAATTTATGGAAATGGTCCAAGAATAGATTCTCAGTGAATACCCACCCAGGAACTAAATCGGACCGCCCTATTTCGGAACTAGTTTTGGAATCAAATTTATAAGCTAAAAAGCCAAAATCCTAATTTTCCCTCTAAATTCTAACTTCAGTACTTCTTCGTTTCTTACTCCTTGCCAGTCATTCCTCTTTCCCTAAATTTTTATGGATGAATGGGTAATGGAGTTTTATAATTTATGCTTTATGTTACGTATTTGAATTTTTTATCGTTCATTACATATTTATCTTATGAATTGTTGTTTTTGGCGGATAGAAATTTATATTGTTCATAACAGGTTCTCAAGTAGACCCTAAAACCGGATCGGAAAAATAGGATAAGTTCTAAAACTGGTTCTAGGCAAACATGATAGGTTTTAAGGTCAAAAAATTTAGAACCGATTATAATAGAACAGGTTTTAGGTTTCATTTTTGGAATTTATCCATCTTGAAACCAATATCCTACTTTTTGGATAAGTTTCCCATTCTCATTGCTAATATATGTTGTTTACCTCAAGCAACGACTTGGGTACAACAGAGAAAAGAAAGCCAATATCAATATTGTGCGAATTTATATTTGCTTTGTTCGTACAAGATATTGGTAAGATCATGAAAGGAGGTAGGACCCCGACGCCCCAAAAGTATGTCGCGTGCCTATGACTTCGCTCGTGCATCTACAGCGTACCAGGAAGCAGGGAAGGAAAAGCATGTCAAAGAAGAAAAATCAATGGACACTGCCGAAAGGAATGTCCTACCAAAATGAGTTGACGATATAGCTCCCAGGAACCTTCTCGCCGGAACAAATTCAATTAATAGCTCGGTTAACACTCTTAGTTCTAGACTGTTATGCGGAGCCGTTCTTACAACTTATGTCCTTTTTGTCCCGGTAAGCAAAATTGGATTGAATAATGTATGATGTGACCTCGCAGGCAGGCTAAGCCTCATCACAACTCACAGGCCCTCCAAAGTAACGTTTGCGTCATCTGCAAAGTTAATTGCACGGAGCGCTTTCTTGCCTCGACCCTGGGCGTCGAGGCAAGCCACAGTAGTCTTTGTTTGTGGACGGATCCACCCAATCAGAGAGATACCCGACATCGAAGGATTATCAAAATTTGATCAATTTCCGTGATTTGGTGTCGATACATGAAAACCATACCGATTGCACGGAGCTCTTTCTTGCCTTGAACCTGGAGGTGGAGGCAAGCCACCGTAGTCTTTGTTGGTCGATGGGTCCACCCGATCAGGGAGATGCCTGACGTCGAAGGATTATCAAAATTTGGTCAATTTGCGTGACTCGGTATCGATATAAAAACTGAACCAAACCAACTCCCCGATTTTGAAGAGTGCAACTAGGATAAGTGGATGAGAGAGAGAGAGAGAGAGAGAGAGAGCACATGAATCATAATGATCTAGACATAAACCACAAATTCACGGCATGAACTTGTTGATGACCCCATTTCATTAGCAACATATTGATGTCCTAACATTCCCTCTTTTATCTTGTTGTTTTGTTTAATGACACATGTACTGAAAATTCTAAGATTTATCACAAAAGTGTAAAGATTTGTTATAAAAGTGTAATTGAGTATTAAAACTTTCACAGAGTGCAATCAATCCATAAAACTTGATAGCATTTTCCATTTGTCAAGCTATACGTAATGAATGGAATAACTTTTTTTTTTGTCAAGAAAATATTTCATTCATTTCCACACAAAAAATCAAGAGAGATACAATGCAATCTAAATACAAATCAAGACAAATCCCGAATAGCTTCAAAACAAAACAAGTTCCAGGAAACAAGAAAAATCATCAAAACAAGATTAGAGGTCAGATTTATTCAAACTAAAATCGACAATCGATCACCGAATTTGTCTTCAATAATGAGCACATACATTGATATCTATAGTTGTTTCTATAGCTTTATTTTTCAGCGATGCGCGCCTAGGTTCAACGTCCCTAACACCATTGTTGTTTAGAGAAAATATATTGAACAAGCATAGATTTAATGCTTGTAGGAGCAAAACATTCACGAAGATCCTCCAATTCCCTTCAAAATTGGACTCGTTTATTAATGAAACTCGAGGGAAGTGAAACCCTAGAAACATACACACAAAGATCTCAAGATCTAGACTAGATTGGGATAGAACTCTTGAAATGGAAGAGAGAAGCTTCTAAATCTAGACTAAATTGGAAGAGAAAAACTTCAAAACAAGAGGACAGCAAGAAAAGGGAACAAAGAACCAAAATAGTCAAAAGAAAAAAAAAGAAAAAGAAAAAGAAAAAGGGAGGGGAGGGAGAGTTCTAGCTCAAACCCTTCCCTCCATGTTAATTAAAGGAGAAAATTACGTGAAAATGAAAGGGAGAAGAGAGAATCCTAGGGAGGAGAAAAAATCTAGGGCCAGCTCTTGACTAAACTGATAGTTAATACAATGACTTTATTGCATCCATTTGGTAAGTTTTGAGATTTGATTACACTTTTTAAAAGTTGTAGGATTTGATTGTGCTTTATAACAAGTTTTAAAATTTGATTGTATTTTTTTGAAGTTTTATGATTTAATTGCACATTTTTGATATATTTATTCCTTTTGTTTTTGTTTGGTCAGGGTAGCATTGGTCAATTTGATCTGATATGGGTTTGTCTTGCACTTTTGAATCTGGGTTGTTGTGGGTGGTCCAGATGTGTTTAGATATGTCTCTTGACTGTAGCCTCGATCTCGAGCTTTTCGAATCTGAACCGAAAAGCCCATTTTTAGGAAAAGACTTTGTTATCAAAAGCACAAAGAGGGGGAAAAAGAAATTCGATCTGCATCACACATCACATCATCAACCATGCCATTTAAGAGCCCACGTCCCAAATCGTGGACAACGTCGAAAGAATTGGGGCGATTGTATGGTATGACATGATTGATTGCCACATGTTAAATTAGTTGAGGATGTGATCCGTTCAAAATTGTCTTGGTGTCCTGCTAAATAATGTAAGTGCCGTGATTTCTATCTCTCAATAAATGTTTTCATCCATCCATTTCCTATTTTCTTACCAACTCTCTTAAATACATTGGAATTAATGTGAGAATATCATAGTCTAGTACAAGTTCCGCTGAAGATGAACAGGAGAGATGAATGTGCGATTTGAACTAAAATTACACGATAGATGACAGGACACGGTATATTATTTAGCGCTATGTAGTGATTCTAACACTGATGAATTTAATGCATTCAAATATCAACAAAATGGAATCATAATGGCTGATGAGAGGGCATAGTCCAAGTTTTTGCTAACAAGAGAGAGATTATAATCAGCCAAAGTCCAAACTTGCAATATAATTTACCTATTTTGCATTTGATTGACTTCCAGACAGAATAAAAAGCTAGATTTGTAAAATCTCCTCACATAAGACTCTATAGAGGAAGTAACATGATTTCCCAGAGTCTTCTGCAAAGAAGACTATTCTCAATTTCTCATCTTCATTTTGGTGAACTTTGATGAGACTTGATCATGTCCTCAGACCATTTTGCTGAACTCCATTCCCTCGTCGCTGCTTCGTCCGGACATCAAGATCATCAGAACTCCAGATCCTCCCCAAACAAGTACACCATCCTCTCCACCCTCCACGGATCGGCCCCACCCTCTCTCGGTTCCTCCGGTGGATCGCTCCATAGCTTCGCTCTGCAGATTGGGCAAGTATCGTGGCCCTGGTCGATCCAAGCATCGAGGCAGTCGAGATGGAACGCGTGAGCACAATGACAAAGCTCCCTCACTTGGTCGCTCCCCCGCAAGCAGTTCATGCACACCGTGCATACGCCCGAGTCCGTGTCCGTCCGAAAGTCTAACGATCCTCCCCTTCTCCCCACAAATTCGCGATAGGACAACATTGGACACGGATTCTTCGCCGGTTCGGACACAGTGGAGGTGATTGGGAGTGGAACGAGCGAAGGAGAAGGCCGAGAACTACCCGCCGTTTCTTCTGGTGATTCGTCTGCTTCCGATGGTCCGCCGATCAGTGGGAGATGAGAGAGCAGCGATCTGATCGCGTGCTTGGCATGGCGGAGATTGAGATTTCGGGAGGCTGTGGATGCGAGACCCGGAGCTTGCTTGGTGCGCCTGTCTAGAGAACCCATGAAAACTAGCAAGCCGCGAGTCTTGGGAGTGACGAAGATGGTAAAATACCGTCTCAATGACAATGCACCAGAACACATGTAAAGGCAATTGATGAGCTAGTGGGGGTCCCTTTTGGAGGCATTGCTAACGACAAGAAGGATTAGTATATGCGCAAATTGTGGATAAACTATACTAACGAAATGATATCTTTTATGGGTCACAGACAACTCCCACGTTGTGTACATGGATATTATATCTGTACGCAAATCTCCGTGTCTCTCGCATAGGCTGATAGGAGGTAGCTTGTTTTGGATCATTGGTTCTAAATTCTAGTGGAATTCTATAGCGCATAGGTATTAATGCGCCGAATTCACTTGTAGTTATCCATTCCGTTCTCAATTCTGATATTGATGATCTGTCTTCCCGTCTTCTCTTCGCCCTTACACGAGGCCACTTGACACGTGATTCCTTGGAGTTCAAACAAATCAGGGCACCGAAAAAGAGAGAGAACTGTTTGGTCAATGCTTTTTATAAGTAATGATTAAGCCGATTCATTAGGAAGCACAAGTAGGCAGAAAATCATTATCGTTATGATGTTTGGTCAATGCCAATTAACTTCAGTTGGGTTCCTCTTGCGGCCGGTGAGGAAGCACAGGATTGTGCAGATGCATCCGGCCTCTAGCCTAACTTGCATAGCACTCTGTTTGCGGAATAATTATCCAAAAAAAAGTAAAAAAATAAAAATCTTAAACCCATATAAAGATAATCATATTCCTTATTCAAAATGATAAAGTATATATATTTCATATCAAAGCAAATCAAAATAGAACAAAGCATAGAAAAATGCAAAACAAATGAGGATCAACATAGCATCAATAGGATTAAGCATATGCTAGTTCAACAAAAACATATTTGTCAAGCAAAATAATCAATGGCCAATCACTGAATATTATATATTTATCAGTGATGAACACACGCAAGAAATTCCTTCTTAAGTAATTGTAGCATTTCTAGTTGGAGCCTCTGCAACATTGTTGTGTAGAGAGAGCCAAAATAGGTAGAACAAACACAAATCCAACATTGAGAGAGTAAATCTTTGTGTTTTAGCAAGCTACCAGAGCTCCTGAGATTGTCATTAGATATAGAAGTAGAGAGCTTGAACACAAACAAAACACTAGGGTATTGAATCCTCAAACATATATTTATTAAACTCCTAGATATAGATCACTTAATCGGAAGAGTTTAAACTCTTAGATCTAAAACTAGATCGGGAGAAGAGAGCTCTAGATTGGGAAAGAAGAAAAATAAGAAAAGAATAATAATAATAAAAAAAACTGAAATTAACAAGAGAGGGCTCTCATCCTCCCCTATGGATGATGGATGAAGAAGATGATGGGGGAGAGAGAGAGAGCTGTTGAGAAAACCTCAAAATATATTTTGAAATTAACAAAACAATTCATGAGTTCTAACGAGGTTGGTCTATATAAGTGTTGTTTATGTCTCAGGTACTTTGGATGATGAAGTGAAAATACTCAAAATAACTTCAAGAACTTTTGTGATAAACAGTCTAAATGAATTTACATCACCATCATACTAAAAGTACCAAGTGGATCGCAATTGGGTATTCCAAAAACCTAATAATATAAGCGAAGTTTGATAGCAACGGAAGCTTGATATAAGCAAGAGTTTGACATGGCAAAAAGCCTAACATTAGCGGAAGTCTTATATCACCGAGAAACTGGATTTAACCGAGGACTGCTAATATAAGCGAAATACTTATGGGAAAAGTACAAAAAATGTCATAAATCTATTGCATTGATACAGCTTTAGTTATAAACATTGTAATTTGACCACTTTAGTTATAAACCTTTTCACATTGATATAAATTTAATTTACTCGGCTAATTTAGGTTGGAAATCGCTAACGTGGATATCAAGCATCCTATGTGATACGACCGGCACTAATGTTGACATTTTTAAATATTATATAAATATTTTTTTATTTTTAAATTTAAGATTCTTTCCACAACCAAGATACTCTTTTTCTTGAAATAAAAAAAAATTGATTGTATAGGTGACTAAAGGTACAAAACTTGGATTAATACACCTCAATGGTTAAATAATTAGCTCAACAAATCGTTCGATGGTTAGTTTGGAGATTGATCTCTTGAAGATTGAAGCAGGAGAGACATTTGCAAAAGCTAGGTTTTGATACCGCTGATTTGGCTAATTTAGTTTTAAATATTTTGATAATTGAAATGTGGACATTGATTGTCCTATGTGGCACATATAGGTTGAGGTGGAAAATTTTGTAAATTTTTAATTATTTTTATGACTTTTTCTTTCTTACTTTTTATTTAATTGAGGGCCGCCGATTAACCCTCACCAGCTACAAGCAGCATTGGCCAAGGGTCCTGACACCCTTTGCCAGATATAAGCCAAGTGAGGGTGGCACAATTCTAACCAGATCTAGGCCAAGCAAGGGTGGCGTGATTCTAACTAGATGTAGGGTGACGCCCTCTCCTATGGTTCGCGACCTCCGCCGACCACTAATTAGGCTGCAGATCAGCAAAGGGAAATAAGAACAAAAAAAGAAAAAAAAAACTTTAGGAAACTTTTATAGGAAAACAACAAAAGTTGCCAACGATAGCGCCGACCATGCTATATAAGATGATTTGCGTCCACGTTAACGATTTCTGACCAAAACTGATTTAATGGACTACATTGACAATTTGATAAAAAGGTTTAATACAAAATGGCCAAATTAAAGGGTTTAACACTCAGTTAGTATCTATATAATATGTTTATGACTTTTTGGATAATTTTCTCATTTTATTTGTTAATATAGATTATTTACCTTAGGCAAATATTCGGGTACAACAGAGGTGAGGACAGAAAAAACCAATATCGGTATTGTGCGAATTCATATGCTTATATATATTGCTTTGTCTTAGGAGAGACGGGTAAGATCATGAAAGAAGAAGTCGCATGCCTTTGACCTCACTTAGGCATCTACAGCAAATCAGGAAACAAGCAAGAAAGCACATCAAAGAAGAAAAATCAATGGACACCGTTGAAAGGAACGTCCAACCAAAATGAGTTGACGATTCCGCTCCTAGAGAACCTCCTCGCCGGAAGCATCTCAATTAGCTTAGTGGACCCTCTTGCTTTTAGACACTGTTATGTTAAGCCGTTTTTACAAAATCTCTCCTTTTCTTCTCTATAAGTAAGTCGACATTGACTTCGCCAGCGTACTCGGCCTGCTTACAAGCCCTTCAAAGTAAAGCACGTGGTATCTGCAAATTCAATTGCAAGGAGCTCTTTCTTGCCTTGAACCCGGAGGTGGGATTTGATCCCCGATCCCCAGTGAGGCAAAGCCAGAGTAGTCTTTGTTTGTCAACAGATACGCCAAATCGGAGAGATGTTTGACATCGTGGTCAATTCGAGTGATTCGGTATCAATCCATTAAAACCATCCCAAACCTAACTCCCTGATTTCCAAGAATCTAATCAGGATAGCTAATCAAATGAAACAAAACATCCAAAGGATTGGCAAAATAACCAAGTCTACTATATATATATATATATATATATATATATATATATACACACTCGGGAAAAGTGCCAAAAAAAATCCTAAACCTTTTGTCTTTGTGCCGATTTAGTTTTAAACCTTTTTACGTTGTGCTAATTCAGTCATTTCCGGCCAATTTTGGTCGGCTTTTCTTGACGGATCTGGATGCCGATCGACCGACGTGATTGTCGGCGGCGCGTGGGACAACTTTTAATAATATTTTAATATTTTTGAATATTTTTATTTTTTTTTCTTCTACTCTTCTTCCTCCAGCCGGTTCGACGACCGGCCAAAGAGGTCGACCACCTCACCAATGGCTACGAGGGCGGTGAGGCTCGCCCTCCCCAGATCTGGCGAGGGTCGAGCGCCTCCTCGACGCCGAGCAAGCGGGGCTCACCCTCGCCAGCCATGGGCGAGGCTCGAGCCTTGCTGCCCAGGCCTCGAGGGCGGCCACTGGCGAGGTGGCTGACAAGGTTGACCTCGACCTTGCCGGCCGTCGCCTTTGGCCGATCGTCGGAAAAAAAGGAAGAAAAAAAGAAGAAGTAAAAAGTAAAAACAAAAAAGAAAAACAAAATTCAAAAATATTAAAATATTATTAAAAGTTATCCACATCTGCACCGATCAGACCACATCAGCCGACCGACGTCCAGTCAGCAAAAATCAGCCAAAATTGACCGGAAAGGACTAAACGTAAAAAAATTTATGACTAAATCGACACCAAAAAAAGATTTAGGACTAAATCGACACAAAGACAAAATGTTTAGACTTTTTTGGCACTTTTCCCATACATACACACATACATACACACATATACACACACATATATACATACCTGACAACTGAATATGTGAGAGAGAGAGAGAGGGAGAGAGAGAGGGTCCATGGATCACAACGATCTAAACCATAATAAATTCACGGCGTGAACTCGTTCAGGATCCAATTTCGTTAGCCAGGTTCTGATACAGTGATTAGATGACAGTAACAAAATACACCGACTTGATCCGTCTCCAAGGACCCCGCAGAGGGAGAACAGACTTCACCTGACAACTGAATGAGTGAGAGAGAGAGAGAGAGAGAGAGAGAGTACATGAATCACAATGATCTAGACAGAAACTACAAATTCACGGCATGGACTTGTTCAGGATCCAATTCGTTAGCGAGGTTCAGATACAGTGATAAAATATACATGACAAAATCCACCAACTTGATCCGTCTCCAAGGACCTTGCAGAGGGAGAACAGACTTCACCTGACAACTGAATAATCTCCAATGGTGAAGGGGAGCAATCACCATCCTACTATGACCTACTTGTAAAACAACCCGCCTACAGCCTGAAAAAACAGTCACGCCAATAAGTTACACATTCATCAAGTAGCTACACAGTAGGCATCACTGTGAAAAGTCATAATAGCAACTTCATGATACGACATACATGCTACAAAGGATAGGCAAATATAAGCCGACCAAATCAGGAAACCAGTAACAACTAACAAGAAGTCTTGGAGTATTTAAATCAAGATGAGAGCAGAAATGCTTTGCACGCAGGATAACTGACAACAATAGCACTGGATAGAAGGATGTAACCCAGCTTCATCCTCTTAGTCTAACAATTTGTCTAAAGTTTTCATCCATGGTAATGCCAATGTCAGGCAGGACGCTGACAGCACTTAGTTAAGCAGCTCTCCCATGTCACTAGACCTCTTTTTGATGTATATATCATGCTTGATTTAGCAGGACGAAAGGACTGACAATCACAAAAGATCTCGGCAAGAAATCTTATGGGCACATAGACTGCAGTATTATGCTGGATTGATGGAGTAATGGTGTTATCAAAATGAAAAGCTTCTTGGTTAATTTTATCAGCCACCAAAATGAGATTTCAGCAATCTCATCAGGACTCATCAGCCTTTCCCAATCTTACAGAATCAGTATGGAATTATCAGTCTAGTGTCCAGTCTGGGATAGCAGATGCAGCAAAGGCAATAGAGAACAGACTTTGAAAGAGCAAGGACATCAAACTACATCATTTGAGAACGCATGTGCCTCAACCTACAACACTAAGAATTCCCAACTCTCCAAGGGCCCAACATCTAAACAGTGGCTGGAGGAAAAACATTGAATCCATCTGGCCATAACCAAATGCCTTGGACTTGACTTACCCTTGTGGTTTGAAATTCTAAAATAAGCAATGCCATTTTTAAGGACACAAATTGCTAAAGCTGACTAAAGAAGATGGAGAATATAATGGTATTAACAGACCATGCAGGTTCCTTTTATGTGATACTGAGTCACTGACCTTTGAAAAGATAACCAAATATACTGAAAAGAGGAGGCTAAGTACGTGCTACTAGAAAGTTACAGTGGCTTAGCCATGTATTAAGACAAAGAAAAGTCCAAGTACTCCATTTTGATGTATCAGCTTTAAGTGGACGCATGCAAAACCCCAACCCTGCACCAGCTCTCAGCAGTGGATACTCCCTAGCTATCAACTTTAGTCACAAGACTCCCACAATATATGGCAAGTTATTTGTGAATGGACTGGACTGGCAAGAGATTATCAACAAATTGCATGTTCGAGGAGGCCAAATTTAATCCTACCCAAAACCCACGAATGAGGCTGGAGAGTGGTAACATCCGACAGGTTGAGATTGCCAAACATGAGATGGGACAACATGACATTTAAGGAGGTTAGGGAATGATTCCTCTGACAGGGTTGGAGAGAACTCATAGAACACAAAGTCTCATCACCCTGCGGTTATCATCAGTGACAAATAATATTACCCACAGTCTTGGGATGTTCAAAAAGAGCTCTCGCTGTGCTACTTAAAAAACAAAAAGGCCACCTTCGGTAAGAAATGTTGGCAAATGATTTGAGCTAGTGCCAACAGACAGCACATGCAAATTAACATGGTGTCTAAGAACCAAAATAAAACCTATGAAAGCTGTGAAGCGCCCGAAAAACAAGCTAGAATAGTTAGCCAATTATAATTCCAAAGGCAGGATTGGTATTGCGTAATTCTGGGATATAACTGGCTCACGGAAAACAACAACCAATGAAAGAGAGCTTCAAATCACTTGAACTAACATATAATCCAATTACCATGAAAGAGAAATTTCAGAACTCAAATTTCCAAGCGCTACATTTAATTCACCTTCGAAGAGCATTTCAGTTTGGCACCGAACAACCTAAACTGTTCATCCAGACATAACCCTCATGGTCAAAAACTCCTAATTCCTAAGCACAGAACTGACCAGACCACTGCCTACTTACTGAGATAAAGAGATTTCTCACACCTCAAACTTTCAAAAGCTGCATTTTGTTCGCAAACGAGATAGCAATCCAATCCGGCTGCGCCGCACACCACTGCAACTGGTTTATCTCGGACCCAGCAGAGTACATCGACATCGGGTCAATCCCATTGGGCCCAGCCACGGTGGGCAACTCCCAAATGAGCGCCTGAGAGTCATCCCCGGCCGAGCAGATGTGCCGATGACTCTGCGGAGCCCACGCGATCGCATTAACGCTCGCCCGATGCCGCTCGAGCTCCGCAACCGGCACCGCCGGCGACCTTATGTCCAAGATCACAACTTTACTGCTGTCCATCAAGATGGTGGCCATGTATCGCAAGTCCTGCTTGTTCCAAGCCAGCCTGAGCAACGGCGTATCGGGATGAGGGCTCTCGTAGATGATCGTCGAATGCTCCTTGTCTCTCAAATCGAAGATCCGCACCGACCCATCGGCGGAAACGGAAGCGAAAACCCTAGCCTCGCCCCAGGCAATGTCGTACACCTCCTTGTCGTGGGCGATCAGCTGCGTCTCGACAGCGTTCTTCTCGATGTCCCAGATGGTGCACGTGGTGTCGATGCTGCACGTGCCGACCCTCTTCGGCTCGATCTCGTTCCAGTCGAACGACGTCAGCGGGGCGCAGAACTCGCTCGTCTTGCTGTTGTTGAGGACGGCGACGGGCTCGATCGAGCTCTCCCGGACCTCCCAGAGGCGGAGGTAGTCGCCGGAGGAGGCGAGGAGGTCCGACTTCGAGGGGTTGCTGGAGGGCGGGTGGAACATGAGCTTGGTGGGCGGGTAGGGGTGGTCGAAGGAGAGGCCCTGGTGGGTCTTGATGGAGAGCGAGTCCGGGTCAAAGGAGACGACGTCGACCCGGTTGGTGTACTCCTCGAGGAAGCTCCCGACGGCGATGCGGTGGTGGTGGTGGTGGTGGCGGGCCGGGGAGGAGGAGACGGCCATGGCGTAGAGCGGGTAGGGGGACTCGTGGGTCACCGAGTTCTCGGATCTCAGGTGGTGGGATTCTTGGGTCGAGTTCTCCATCTCTCCAGAATTTTCCGGGAAAGAGAGGGAAAGTGTGGAGAGGGATTCTGGGGGATGCTTTTTCCCGGGAAAATGGACGAGAGGTGTGGGGGGTTCTGGCCCTGGGGAGGGCGCGGGGGAGGCATTTAGGCCGACGTCGTTTTGGCCCGGCGGGGGGGAGATCCAAAACGGCGGCGTCCTTCATCTAACTTTGTCGCTGGGACCCGGTCCAAACCGGGGAGCGGTCAGCGTTGACTAGTAGGTGGGCTGGGGAAGGGGGTGCCACGTGGGTTGGACCGAGACCGTGCCGTGGCAGGACCAGTCAGCCGGGAAGGACGGACACGTGGTTTGACCAGTCTCGGCTTGTTGCAAACAAAGGAGCAAGCCGTGCAAGAAAAGAAAAGACGGAAACGTCGTTTTGGAAATGGTCGGCACGCCACCATAAGATGCTCTTAAACGACCCTGTAGATCGCGAACTTAGAGACCCCATGACAGGGGAGAGCATCACCGGGCAATCACTCTCGATAAAGCGTGACCTTGACCATCGAACCGACAACAATAGAAAGTAAGCTTTGTGCGCGCACGTATTTACACGACATAATCTCATCGGATCATATTGTGGCCGATGAATTCCTGGATGACCTTAAAAAGACTGTTTTCTCCCCCTTCGAGCAACCGAGTATAACGGGGCATTTCTTGAAGGAGTTGCCCCTACTTTGGCTTTGGACAATCAGGATCCAATTGTCGGATTTCTGGACTAAAAGAAGGGTGAGGGATGGGCACGTTCAGTTCACTTGGATTGTAAAATCGTATGATTCATGTTAAATAGGCGACAAGTCATGCGAGTTTGGCTTGCTTGCATGACTAGAATGTAGAAAATTATTTACATAAAATAAATAATTAATCAAGAACAATTTGATCTATATATGACTGTAAAATACCGAAATTGATAATCACGGTGGAATCAAAACATACATGTTTGGTCCATTGCTTCACTTGAAGAAAAATAGATTAACTTGCTAATCAGAGATCTATTGAAATGCATGATCTTCCCCTCTATGACCTATTTCAGTATAATAGCTTTTAATGTAATTAAGCAACTGATAGATATAACCTATATTTTTATAGGTTAGAGAGAGAACCTAGCAAACCCTGATTAATAGCGTGTCAACTGGGTCCCTCCCATTACAGACTTTAGTTAAACACAATTGCCTACACTTTACTGCTCAACTAGGTCTGTTATTAATAGATATCAAAACTCAATTCAATAAGATCACTCAAGGTTTTAACAAATATTGGAATATCCATTAACTAGATTATTTAAAATAGAATCTATTAATTAATGCAAGCCTTGATTATAGGAAATTTCCAACATTCTCCCACTTTGGCTACATTAATTAACTTATTTTTATTTCTAAAATTTTTTTATATTGAAAACGGCACTATTGGGTTAATAATTGAAAATTATGTTTTATGTGGCCACAAATGTAAAAAATAATATTCTAATAATGGCATCTCAAAACCAATCCAATCTTATATAACCTCAATATAGGACTACGGAGATCAATGCGTGTTAAGAAAATACCACAACACATGACATTCCATAATCACATATAATAAGTATTATATTTTTATGGATCATGGGCCTACTAGTGTAGTAAGAAATAGTGTCAACATGTGATCAAAATATACATTGTTTTCTTATCAATCCTCAATGCAATTTCTCAACTGTATGAAACTACATTAGCGCAATTTCTAAACAAATGAAATTGCACGACTATGTCACAATCCAACATGAGATCTCATAATTTGTGACATCGAGTCGTCTTTAAACTAAAATTTGTTTAAAGATACTATTTTATACTTTCATTTCTCAGTCAAAAAGAGAAAAGATAACAATAGAATCAATAATAATGATCATTGAAAATAAATGCTTTAATAGACATCATGAAAGTATTATTAGTTTGCATATAACTATAATATCCAGAAATACAAATTATATAACTCTCATTAACAAAAGAAATAAAAAGAATCTAAAAAACCCATATTCTTTACATGTTCTTTAAACAAAAAGGGTCGTAAGCCTTTTGTCGGAGGATCAGCTATTTGATATTCTCGATCACAATATCTTCCTTTTTTACCAAGTCCTTCATAGTATAATGTTTGATCTCCATGTGTTTGGACGCATTGCTGATCTTGTCATTTTTAGAATAAGATACAACTGCAGTGTTGTTATAGTAAATCAACATAGGTCTAGCAATAGAGTCAACAACTTACAATTTTGAGATCAAATTTTTGAGCCAAACAGCTTGAATTGACACGCCGTAACACACTACAAACTCAGCATACATTGCGGAGTTCGTAATCAAGGTTTGCTTTGTGCTCGTCCAAGAAATAGCACCTCCAGCTATCATAAAAATATATCTAGAAGTTGATTTTCTGTCATCCGAACAACTAGCAGAATTAACATATGAATATCCAATCACCTTTAGGTCCTCAACTCTGCTATACACAAGCATGAAGTCTTTTGTTCATTATAGATATCTCATCACATTTTTAGCTGCAACCCAATGTTCATGACCTAGATTCGACAGATATCTTCCAAGAGTATTCAAAGCAAAAGCAATATCAGGTCTGGTATATACTTGTGCATACATAAGATTGCCAACTGCACTAGCATATGAAACATTCTTCGTGACTTTTTTTTTTAACATCATTCTTGGGGCATTATTCTACGCTCAATTTATCTCCTTTCACAACAGGAGCTTCACCTGATTTGCAGGTTTGCATATTAAATCTTTTCAAAACGCGATCTATATAATTTTTTTTTGAGATAACCTAGAACCTTGTTAGATCTGTCACGATGAATTTCAATGCCTAGTACAAGAAAGGCTTCCCCAAGATCTTTCATATCAAACTTTGTAGATAGAAAACTTTTTGTGTCATTCAATAGATCAACATCTCTACTAGCAAGTAAAATATCATCTACATAAAGTATTAAGAAAATATATTTACTCTCACTTACTTTCATGTAGATGCATTGATCAAACTTGTTTTCTTCAAAGCCAAATAATTTCATAGCTTTGTGAAATTTCAAGTACCATTGACATGATGCTTGTTTGAGACCATAGATAGACCTTGGAAGTTTGCATACCATATGCTCCTTTCTGGCTTCTTTAAACCCTTCAGGTTGCTGCATATATGCTTCTTCATCCAAATCTCCATTTAGAAAGGTTGTCTTGACATTCATTTGGTGAAGCTCTAAGTCAAAATGAGCCACTAATACCATGATTATCCGAAAAGAATCTTTAGTGGACACTGGAGAAAAGACTTTAATATAATCAATGCATTCTCTCTGCGTGTACCCCTTTGTGATTAACTTTGCCTTGAATATCTCTATGTTGCATTTATTGTCTTTCTTGGTTTTGAATACCCATTTGCAGCCGATCGGTTTATACCCATCAAGTAAATCAACAAGTTCCCATACTTGATTAGTTGACATGGAAATTATCTTATCCTTTATCACTCCTAACCATTCATCTGTCCGATCACTATTAAGAGCTTCTTTGAAGGTTGTCGGATCAACTATATTTCCAATGTCAAAATCAACTTCTCCAAGATAGACATGATAATAATTTAGAGGCGTTGGTCTTCTTTGTCATTGTGATCTTTGCACAGACATTTATGGAGCCGCATCATTCGTTTGGGGAATTTCATTTGTAATAGGAGGATCTACCGTCATATCTCTAGTATCTGCTTCTTGCTGAATTTCTATTCTGTAGGGCTCTCGCATAGAATCATCATTCAAGATAGGCAATGGGATAGAGACCGTTTTATTTGGTTCTTCCCTTTTGAAAGATTGAGAAGAACTCTTTTCAGCAACATCTAATTCCAAGAATTTGGCAGTTTGAGATTCAACGATTCTAGTGCCACGAGTAGGACAATAGAACCTATACCCTTTGGAATGGTCAAGGTATCCAATAAAATAACGTCTAGTAGTCCTTAGTTCGGTCTTCTTTTGAGAAGGATCATAAATTTTCACCTCTGCAGGACACCCCCAAGCTCGAAAATTATTCAAGCTTGGTTTCCTCCCTATCTACAATTCCAAAGTTTTTTCAATATTGATTTACTAGGTACACGATTCACTATATAAGTTGCTATTTTAATTGCATCACTCGATAAGTATTTAGGCAAATTAGAGATGCCCATCATACTTCGTTTCATTTCCATGAGTGTGCGATTGTGCTGTTTAACTACACCATTCTATTCAGAACTACCAAGTATTGTATATTAAGCAACAATACCACAATCCTGCAAATATTTAGCAAATGGTCACATTTATTGTCCAATCTCTATATATCGCCAATAATACTCATCGCTAGGATTAGATCTAACAATCTTGATAATTTTTCCCAATTGTTTCTCAACTTCAGTGCGAAACACTTTGAACATTTAAAAGCATCGGTCTTCCCTTAATTAGATAAACATAACAATAATGGGAGAAATCATCAATGAATGTGATGAAGCACTTATTTCCACACAGGGTGGTTGAGTATGCCCACTAATATCCTTATGAATTATTTCCAATAGATTTTGACTGCGAGTAGCGCATTTTTTCTTGGTTTTAGTCAATTTTCTCCTCACACAATCAATACAAGTCTTAGTATCATCTAAGTCAAAAAGAGGAAGAATATCAGCCTTGATGAGTCGCTTTACCCTTTCTTTGGAGATATGCCATAATCACTTATGCCATAGCAATGAAGATCTTTCTTTGATTAAAGATCTCTTAACAATATTATTCTCGATATTGAAAGAACAATATGGTCTATCGGGAGATAAGGATAATCGATATAATCCATTAGACATAACACAATTTCCAATAATTTTGGAATCATAACTAAAATCCACTATTTTATTAGTGAAATAAAGACAATATCTAGCTTTGTTAAGCGGAAATCGAGATATTAAGTTTCTCCTAAAACCAGGAGTATAAACGATATTGTTCAAAATAAGTTGAAAATTAGAATCTAAATTCAAAACAACTGTCCCTATGCACTCCACATCAACTCCAATATCATTTCCAACTTTAAGTTTTGACTCCTTTAGACTTGGATTCCTTAGATTTGTGAGACCCTATAAGGTAGTAGTCACATGAATAGTAGCACCAAAATCAAGGCACCAAGAATCTAAAGAAATATCAATCAGATTTGATTCAAAACAAACCAACAACTCAGCTTTGTGACTTTCTTTTCTTGCTTTTAGCCAAGCTTGGAACTTATAGCAATTCGCTCTCTTATAACCCTGTTTCTTGCAGTGAAAACACTTGAAATCCCTATCTCCATTTCTCCCATGATTTCCATTTTTCTTGAAGTCTTGGCCTTTCTTTGGATCATGAGCATTTGACCCTTTATGCTTCTATTTTCCTCTAGATGAACTCAACTTGGCATTGGCAATTAAGGGCGGACTTATACTTCTCCTTCTTTAACCTCTCTTCCTCAGTCACACATTTGGTAATCATGGCATTGACGCTTTATGTTTAATTCTGATCACTATAAATAGTCTTAATCTGGCTAAATTCAGCTGACAGAACATTTAAGGCGTGATGCACAATATAATTTTCAAAAAGGACAATTTCATGAGCCTTAAGTTTGGACTGAATGTGGACCATCTTAAGTATAAATTCTCTAACACCCATAGCAGCATCTACCTTATGTTCGTTAACTCACTCAACAAGTTCTTAACTTCAGCCTTATCTGAGACTCTATATCTTTCTCCCACCGCTTCAAGGAACTGTTTTGCATTTGTATCTTCCGACAAATCACTAATGAGATGCTCAGCAATGAACCTCTTCATAGCAATGAGGCTTAGTCAGTTAGATTTTTCCTATCTAACATAATGGGCTTTTTGATTTGCAGTACTTTGATCGTGGGGCTTGGAAGGTTCATCCTCACGTAGAGCCAAGTCCATATTCACGATGCCTAGAGCAAACTTTATATCTTGCTTCCATCTCTTGCAGTTTGATCTGGTTAACATTTCAACTATGGCATTGTTCTTATTTACAGCAAATGTAACTATTTGTCACACATAATATAATAAGATTAATTATGGGCAATAAGCAATTCAAAAATAATTAGTACATTATAAACTCCCATTTGGGCAGAGTGTACAATACACCATTATTTTCCACAGCATGAAATTTATAAAGTAACAACAAGAAGAATTACACATAATTGTCAATGATCAATCTTCTTTGGGCAGATAAATCTTTTAAATCATATGTCTCCATAATATCAATATAGAGGGGAAATACATATAATTTTCAAAACATATATCCCCTTTGGATAGATAAATATTTTTCAATTATACATCCTCATTTTTTTAAATTTGGGAATTAATCTTCATGCTATTTTCCAAATTAATATGCACAATAACCTCCTTTGGGTGAGTTATTATATATACTAATTTTTTATCAATAGTGAACTCCAAAAATTTATGCCCAAAATTCATCAAAAAATACGAAGCACTTTACAACATATGCTTCCCAAGATTATATTGCATTTATCAATAAACAATTTTTGCCACAACTTTATTTTTTTTAATTTTTTTTTTTTTTAAATATTTTATTATAATTAAATGTTTCGAACCCTACCGTAGGCCCTGACCCACGAGCAGCCTTTCGGACCCTCCCGCGGAGCCCATGAGAGCAGCCCGAACCGCGCAGCCCATTTGGGTGGATTTCGCCCATGGCCCACGCTAGACCTGCAAAGCCCAAGATTATGGGTGTGAGCCCAGAATCAGAAACTTGGAAAAATATGTGCTTATGCCCATATTTTGTCCCCAGCCCAGGTAAGTTTATAGCCCAAGATTTTGGGCTCACGTCCAGAATCAGATATTTAAATAATGGGCGAAAGCCCATATTTTGCCCAGGCCTGGTTGGAGGTCTTCTTCAACCTCCAGCCAGGTCCCAAACCTCTGCAAAACTAGGTCACACGACCCAATTTTGACTCGGAACATAAAAAACACCCACTAAGTTGATTTTTCTTAAAATTTATTCATGGATCTTGCTACTAACATCATTATAAATTGATTAGAGCGAATTAAACAAAGAAAAAACGAGAAAATCTTCATATTCAAGCTTCAAAATTTCGGATCTAAACACTCATGGCCGAAATTCGTTTTTCTCATGTTTAAGCCCAAAAAACTTACCTTCATGCAACCAAAAGATGCTAAAACATATAAAAAAAAAATATTTATGCAACAATTTACAACGAACATCAATAAGTTGTATGTAATTTAAAATTCTAGAACCTTTTTCATGTATAAACCCTAGAATTTCAAATTAAAATTCTCACTCAATTCTCAACGAAACTATACAAAATATATATGGTTGAAAAGATTTCGACATTTAGAACAAAAACCCTATGGTTTCAAGATCAATTTATTAAAAAATCCACATGAAAAAAATAACACAAATATTCGACTCGAAGAAGAAAATTTCGAATTTGTTCATAAAAAAAATAATTTTGGGTTCTACAATCATTTATAACTTGCTTTGATACCATATGTAGAAAATTATTCATATAAAATAAATAATTAATCAAGAACAGTCGAATCCATATATGACTGTAAAACACCGAAATCGATAATCACAGCGGAATCAAAACGTACGTGTTTGAGCCATTGCTTCACTTGAAAAAAAAAAAGATCAACCTAATAATAAGAGATTATTGGAATGCTAGATCTTCCTCTTTATGACCAATTTCAGTATAGTAGCTTTAATAGGATTAAGTAACCGATAGGTATAACCTACCATTTTATAGGCTAAAGAGGAGACCAAGCAAACCCTAATCAATAGCGTGTCAACTAGGCCCCTCTCATTATAGGCTTCAATTAAACACAATTGTCTACACACTTGCTAGAACATGAGGGTCAGTCCAATTCCCGATTCCAATTTAGTGGAATCGGTCAATACGAGTTCGGTTCCCGTTTCTAGGCGTGGAATCGCCCGCCCGCCCGCCCGGACCGGAATGAACATATATAAAATATATGTGTGTGTGTGTGTGTGTGTGTAAAGAAATTCCATCTTAATTACTTGATTATTTAATAGTTTTTAGACAAAATTATATGTACATATGTGTATATTTATAGTTATTGGACATTATTGACTAATTTTATTTCTCGGGTGTATAATAAGATTAACCCCTACTTTGTTTTTCATTCTAAAAATCCATTTACTTACTTTCTCAACCCAAATAAAACAAACAAACGTAGAGGAAGAAGAGAACTGATTGGAGATGTCCATAAGAGCGAATAACTCATTTTAAAAGTATAATTAGGTTTATTTTTAATTATTCTGATGATTAAATTAGGTTGATGTTGAAATAAGACAAATCAAGCGATCAATATTTTAACTTCTATTGAAGTTAGGACTTTCAACATGGAATCTAACTCTTCATATGTTTCCGGTGTTGGAAAATCTTAAGAGGACCGCACCATGATTTTCGAACAAAATAAGTTTATGGCTAACAAATATTGTCTATTCGTTTTGCCTTATAGTTTTCAATCCTTAATCAAATTGAATAGCTCGCAAATTAACTTGAATATAAGGCTGAATAAGTTTTGTATGGATTAGGGACCGGTTCCATTAACCTATTTAGGAACCGGATTAGACTGATAATTCAATTCTTGGGTGGATCCATAGACTTAACAAGCGTATCTCAGTTCCAATTTTTCGGAATTGGTCCTTAGTGGATGGTTCTTGATTCCAAGACAAGAACCAACCATTTGGACCATACTAATCCCTAATTGCAACCAAAGTCTTTTTTTTAGAGAGAGAGAGAGAGAGAGAGAGATTGATTCGTCTAAAGATGAGTTTCATGGATTGGGTGCATATTGATTCGTCCAAAGATGAGTTACATGAATTAAGCCCAAACTATTTGGCAATAGAAAGTGGGTCAAAAGTTGGCCCTGCACCTTGTTGGATTGTGCTGTTTGTATCGTTTAACTACGACATGTTGTGGACTTGATAATGAACTTGGAGTCTCAAATTTCCATCTATAAACACTTCTCCAAATTGCAGGTGTCATTAGGCCTCAAAACATCATAATGGCCCAACCCATGAGCTAGACGTAGCTCTCTAAGTGTAAAGATGAGGCCTGTTACCTAAAGAATCCTAAAGCTAAGAAATTCAAGATTTCTTAACATTATGCAAAAACTTGCTGGAAAGTTTGTTAGAAAGGATGAAGAATAAGAACGTATATCTGAGGTATGTAATCATTGTCTTTAAGGATAATTCCATCCCATTCTTCGGAGTACGAAACTCAACGTGGGGCTCTAGTGGTTTCCCTTATAGGATACAACAAATTTTCCCTTTACTCTACATAGAGTAATCGAGGAAATAGAGACAACATCGTTATATGTAAAATCTAGCAAATAAATGGAAAGAAAAGAGAGAATTTCTTTTTTTCTTTTTATTTTTATTTTATTTGGAAATTCTCTTTATAGACAAATAAAGGAGAGGGTTAATAAAGAAATAAATTAAATCGAACGTTACAAAGCCCTTACCAATTTATTGCGATCATTTTTTCCATTAGAGCCGTTACAAAACAATTGTTTTAAATAATTCAAAACAGTAGAAATATCCAACTATTCCCACATATTTCAAAAGTTTTGAAAATAAAAGAATAAAAAAATAAATGTTGAGTTAAACTCAATTGAATGTAATGCAACAGAATTAATGCTTGTTAGGCTATGAAATAGAAAATAGTAAAATAACAATTCACAAGATCATTGGTGAAGTATGAAACTTTTATAAGCCAAGAACTTGTTGTGTGAATTATAATTTTCACCAATCGCATTAAACTCCCATAAGTTTTGTTGTTCAACGAGGTTTTGCACGAATAGACCATCAGATTGCTTGGTTTATTCATAAGCATACCAAAGATTTTGCCAAAATTCTTATAGGAGCAATCTCACTTCACACTTATGTAGGTGATTTCATTAAGAGTATACTGCAGATTAATACACCACTAATAAATAGCTACGGAAATTATTAAAAGTTTAGCTCAACTATTCTTTCACTATAGTTTTGCATCATTTTCACCTTATGATTGACAATAATTTTTAATAGGCATCATTAGATTAATAAGTGACTTGTTATTTAAACCTAATTCATGGGATCGCCATTCGCATGAGTTAAGTTACCATTGTTGTTGATTTTTCTCAATTGGCTTAAGTTTCATTCCCCTCGACTTATAGTCAGAAGGTCGGCCGAATCCACTTTTGACTTTAAAAAATCTAGAATTAATACCTTGAAAAACCCTAAATTGGTACACTTGTGACAAATTTACCTGAAACTAATTTTTTGATCACCAAAAACCCAAAACTAGTACACCTTTGACAAATTTACCCAAAACAAAAAAATGGTACACTTGTAACAAAGTTATCCCTTGTTAGTTTCCATTAAATTTTATTGTCAAATTATTAAGTTGAATGACACATGATAATTAACTTGTATACCGGTTTAAGATTTTACTCTCCGTTTGTCATAGTTTCTAATTTTTTTTTTGTAGTATTAACCAATTTAATAGAGGGTATATTTGCCACAAATGTACTAGTTTGGGGTTTTTTGCTGTCAAATAAATTAATTTGGGGTAAATTTGTCATAAATATACCAATTTAGGGTTTTTTTTTATTGTCAATCGGAGTAAATTTGTCACAAGTGTACCGGTTTGGAGTTTTTCATGGTCAAAAAAATAATTTGGGGGTAAATTTGTCACCCATATACCAGTTTGGAGTTTTTTTAGGGTATTAACCCAAAAATCAATAGACATAATTCCATATTTAAAAAATTGTTTTACTACATCACATCTCAATCGGATGTGTTTCTTTTAGCCATCGAAAGTATAGTTCTTTGCAATGGATATTGCCACTTGACAATCACAATGTCTAGACACAGGATGAGTTGGTTTCATTCCCAAAGGAATATCTACCAAGAACTTTATTAAGTACTTAGGCTGCGTTTGGCAGTCGGGATAAAATTGGGGATATGATATGATTTATCTTATCTTACATTTGATGCTCGCTCAGGATAGGATAAAATCGGATATAAGGGGGATATAGACAGGATAAAATTATCCCATGGGGGAGGTGGGATAAAGGTGGATAGGATTTCTAATGTCCATAATAGGAATGTTATTTTTCTTGAATAACAAACTTATTAAATTAACAAAATTAAAATTATATTTAAAAAAATAATATTTGAATTCTAATTTAAGAAATTAAAAATTATTTTTAATTAATCTTATTTTAATTTATATATTCAACTTTAATTCTATCTTATAATAAACATTCAATCTATAAATTAAATACTTATATTTATTATATATTTTAGGTATTTTAGTATTTTGGGTATGTTAGTACAATTTACTCTTTGATAAAATTTTATTAAAGAATGATGAAAGGGGAAAAAGAAATAATAACGAAAATAATATAAAAAAGAGGAAAAATAAAATAAAATAAAATAAGGAATAGTGTTACGAAAGATTTTTACTGTCTCCGTTTATGAACATTTAGGTTCATTTATAATGATATGCCATTTATATAATAAAAAATATACATGATATGATGTGAACATATCCAACTTTAATACTGCGATTCACCAAACAATGGATATGATATAAAAAAAATCATAGGATTTCATATTTTATCCTATCCAGTCCTATCCCGATTAGAAATCCGGACGACCAAACGTAGCCTTAGTCTCATTTGCAAATATGAGTTTCATAAGAACTTTTCTCTCCCAACACTAAAATAAATAATCTCTTCTCCTTCCTCTAATAAATTGTAGGAGGATAAAACATTTTCTTTGTGCGTATATGCTTGGTAGCACCTGAATCTACCATCTATTCTTTCACATGGGCCACAATATTAGCTCGAGAAATAACAGCAACAATTATGTCATCAGAATAATTTTCTTCAACCGAGTTAACTTTTTGGTTAACAAGATTGCCATTTCCCTCATAATTTTGTTTGGTCAATTTTTAAGACACAACACCGCCACCATGTGTGAACACATATCCATTAGTGGATTTTGTCTCATCTAAATATGAGATCTAATTAACATCATTGTATCCTTTTAATACAACAAGAAATCCACAAAATAAATTGCATTATTTTCTTTATGCATTGTGCTATGTTCTTTGTCTCAACTATTGAGTTACTACCAAACACATCACTTTTTAATATAGGAAATCCATATGCAACACCATGTTCAGCATGATCAATAAATGTGGCTACAATGTAAAGTGACTCAAAAGTGTTTGTAAAAAAAAGTATGGGGGATGAAATAATTCAATTTCAGTGATGCACACGTAGACTCAATCGGGGATACATATACCAGTATCACCTTGTAACAAGATTGGGTTTCAATTGGACTCAAATTTCATCACCCGTAGTCAAATATGGTAGTGAATCTTTTCAACAACCATCCAAAGCTGATGTATACAAACATAGTAGTAAATAAAACTCAGGATATCCTTGGATGCCAAATCAACTTAGGGACAAACATGAATCACGTAATCCAAATTAACGAAAATTTGTTATTTCTTTTGACATCTGGTACTGGTATGATCACATCACAAGAAAAAGCAATTCCCATCAACTTTATTGACTAATTACAAATAATCAAGAACTAAGAGGATACATATCACGATTTCTAATATCTTCACTTGAAAGTTAATACATGAAAGCGAGTGATGACTAAACATATCTTTTTTTTTTTTTTTTTTTTTTTTTGGTGTTCGCCCATGGTTTTGCTTGAGAAGACACACAGAAGCAGAATATAAAACCAAGGTAGTGGAGAGAATATTAACATAAAATTGATTCTAAAGTTCGATTAGAACATGAATGATCTTATTATTGGGAATCCGAATTATCCATAAGATTGTTGGAAAATCTATTAAAAAAGATGAAAAATACAAACATATATTTGAGGCGTGTAAGCACTGTCAAAATTCTATCCTTAAAGATCATAACTCTATGCATTTGACCCCTGCGGCTATCCTCTCCCAGGATACAACAAATGTTCCTCTTTACTTCGCATAGAGTAATTGAGGAAACAAAAACAACATCGTTATATGTAAAACCCAACAAATAAATGGAAATAAGAGAATTTTTTATTTTCTGGTATATTTTTATTGTGGTGTGGAGATTTTCTTTATAGAAAAAAAAAAAAGAAAAAGCAGAGGGTTCATTAAAAATAAATCAAAACAAACATTACAAAGCCGCTACAAATTCATTGCAGTCATATATTCCATTAAAGCCGTTACAAAGCAGTTGCTTTGAATAATTCAAAGCCATCAGCATATCCAACAAAACTAATGAAGTAAAACAATCCCAATAATAAGCACCAGGCGTTCCCGGTGTCAATTAAGGTAATTCATATATCATCCTCCAATATCTCATGACATCCGCCATGATATGAGCGAAGTGGTCACAAAAATTGACTCTTTTGTGTCTCAGCACTTTGGCATCGATCCATTGGCAATCCATGAGATGATTAAACAAGCCTTCTTGCTAAGACCACGTCACAAAATATGTGGATATCGACCAAGATAAGAGCGTGGACCTTGGCTTGGGATATTTCAAGTCAAGTCATCTCCCCATCATTGATGTTGGTGACCCACGAAAAGCATGTGGATATTGTCGCTCGCTTCCACCGCTCGATCCGATGCGCGAATGCGTGGAAAATGGTTCGAGATTAACGAGGCTACAAAGTGGGGTTTGTCCAGAGTCTGCTCCCCCTAGAAGTTGCGATCGTGTGGAAAACGGAATGAACGCGCAACCACCGACGCCTCATCTTGATATATGTGAACGGGTGGAAAACGGGTGGTTTTGAGTCAACTATTGCGTACAAACAACAAGTGCACCAATTGCGTTATCTGTGATTTCTGCAGCTGTGTGATAGGCTCGATGGCACGTCGCGATAAGGGCGGAAGGCTCTGCGTTTTCTCCACGCTTGTCCCGTGGCCCATCCATCCTGAAGTTGAAGTTCCCCTCGACAGAGTGAACGCAGGCAGGTACGGAGTGGAAAAAAAATTAAATCAGGGGGGGCTGAATGACGATGATCATTAGGCCTTGCCCGACCTGGCTATCCCCCACTGGAGTCTATTTTCCACGGCGGGTACGATCGGGAGAAGTAATTGGCACGGCATCGGTGCCGACTTCCAATGCCCATGATGATCTTGACTAGAAATAGGACGAGAATATACGATCGATACTCTATCATGTTTGGTTTTCGCTTTTTTCACCAAAAATAATTTTCAGAATTTTTTTTTCTAAATTTTCCGATATTTAGTTCACAGAAAAATAAATTAATTAAAGAAAATATGTTCCATTAATAAAAAAATTTATAAGTGGGAAAAATGATTTCCTCTTTCTTTCACCATGACTAAGCATGCTGTCCTTGCAATCCTTTTAATTATTTTTAGTTTTCTTTATTCTTAAAAAATTGAATTATTATTTTATTATTTCTTTCCTTATTCTTGGGACAATTGTCGGCCATGATGAGGGCCGGGCCCCAGGCAAGGGATGAGCTAGCCTAAGGCTAGTGAGGCTCGAGCTCCTCGAAATTTGGCTAGCTTGAGCCTTGCCGGCCTATGATGAGGCTCAAGCTCCTAGTCTAACTTGACTTAGCTTGTTGAAATCAAACGAGCTTTGCTCACCAGCCTTGGGAGAGTCATTCCTCACCCTGTGGTCGAATGATGGCCGGCGACTAACCAAGGAAGAAGGAAAAAGAAAAGAAAAAAAGAAACAAAAAAATTAAAAATTAAAATAAAAATCAAATACTTTGTTAATTTTCCTCAAGAAAATCTAAACCGAATGGTGAAAAATATTTTCTCATTTATTTAAGATTTCAGTCAAACATAGGAAAATATTCTTATTTTCCTTGGAAATGAATTCCCAAAAACATTTTTCAAAGATGTCATACTTTACGTTAAACAAGGAGCCTAAGACAGCTCTTGAAAATATTTTCGTTGAATTAGGCCTTTTGCCTTGGAAAAAGGAAAATTCGGGTTGGTCAGCTCTCAGTTTTTATTTTATTTTTTCCGTTTCATTTACTTAACTATTTTTGTGATTTTTTTTCCTTCGCTTTTTTCACCTTTTAAGTAACAAGCCAATTGTTTTACAAAGTTTAGGTTTCTTTTTAATTCATTGGAGTAAAATTTATTTAATTTATTTTAGTTATTAAAGAGAACCCTTGCTTTTAGTTTCTCATGTACTTTAACAAAAGAAAACTTTGATTAAGAGCTTCTCAATAAAACTGACAAAATATATTGGTAATTTTGAAGGTGTGCTATATGAAATAATCATAAATAGTATTTCAAAGTCCTATAACAAAGGAAATGTTATATTTTAATTTGACTAAGAAAGATAGTGAAAGAAAAAAAAATTCCATGTTATTATACTCTATCACTTGATTAGAGCGACGACTCTTCTTGGCTCCATTATATTAGTTTAGATTATGAGACCAAAAGCATAAGATAATCATAAGAACATAAAATTTTGATGTCTGCTATAACAAAATTGTGAAAAAAAGAGAAGAATATTCCGTGGCAAAGCGTGGGTATTTGACTAGTTCCCTCTAAGGTTCTAAAACTATTTGTTTCGCGGAAGATAGATAAGTTGATTTTTTAAAAAAAAAATGATTGTTTGTATCATTTTAAAAAATGAATCAACAAAAAGTATTTTCATCGTCTTGAAAATATTTAGACATAAATTGTTATTGATTTTCTATCGACTAATTATTTCAAGTGATATGAGCAATTATCTTCAGAAAAATATCTTTTAAATTATTTATTTTCCGTATAACTAATGAGGCTTAAATATGAGACGGCAACATGCTCACCTCATCCCTCCATATCCAAATCTTTAGCTAATCACTACTAAGAAAAAGAAAATTAAAATTATAAGGTATGCTTGGGAATTCAACAGGGTCCCATCTCAAAAGAGAAATCCAGAACTTCAGTACAATATTATCGTATCGAATGTTCACATGAAATGAGATTACTTTATTGTATATACAATATTATATTGATACTGTCCCGTAGATTATATTTCAAGAAGTTAGGGAGTATTTAAAGGTTTTACTCTGGAAAAAGTATCGTGTGTGGTACATAAATCAAAATGCTGTCTCCATGTAAATATGATGGAAACGGTCATGTTTATCAGTATTTTGTTAACCAGCGCCCATTAAAATATTGAAAATTTGTTATTCGAAAAATATTATTTTCCTTGTGTTTGTGGATCTTTAGTGCATGGAAATTTAAAAAATTCTTTTACTAGATATGATTAATAAGATGTACATGATAACCATTTTGTTTCTTTATTATATTTTATTTTATTTTATAGTTATCGGGAATAGGCTTAAAAAAAAAAATCCATTTGGTAGCACAATTTCAATTTTCTATTTCCCAGATCAATTTTTTGTCCAAAAATAGGTTTAGAACAGAATTAGAAATAAAAAATTTTCTCATCACACAATCCCTTTCTCTCAAGTGCACAGACTCAACCGAACTTCTTCATCTCCTCTTTGCTCCAATTTTGTCGTTGCAGGGAGCGTCGCCACCATTGTTGAACGTCTATCACTGCAACCGTAGCTTTACCTCTCGTCGCAACCCTAGCTCCGTCACAACCATAGCCTCCATCACAACAAGGTGAGTCTCTCCCTTTTTGTTGTCATGACCTAGCTCTGCCTCTCTTTTTGGTCGTTTGATTGGCATTTGATTCGTGACCAATTTCTATAATTTCTGTGTCTAGAGTCGACCCTCTTTTATGTGCTTGCAAACCACGATATCTAGAGTCAACCCTAACTCGGCACAACCCTAGTGTTCATTGGCATTTTTCACGCGTTGCTGAGATTGGGGTGAATTTAGTTCATTTTGTCTCCATATTTATTTGTTTGGATGCATAAATAGGTACCGTTTAGAACACGAATCTATGGCCTTCACGAAACAGACACTTGTGAGCCACAATCGGTGAGTGCAGTATATGCTTGTTGTTACGTTTTAATTTACTGCGACTCCACATGATGATAGGGTTGATGTTCTCCTTTTCATTGAGAATGAAAAGGATCCAACTATCCTCCTCCTTGCTTCTATTTTTAGTGATGGTTTACATTTTTTCCCTGAGTTTGTGAAACTCTCCCCTAGCCTGATATATCGTTTGCAATCTTGGATTGTATGACACTTTGGGCATTATTCCTCTTTTTCAAGTTTGACATTGATTAACTCTAGCGGCGTTGGCATGCTACCAATTGATGTCTTCAATAGCTTGTACAATCTAATATGGGAATGTTGTCTTTCAATTTTCTTCACTTATTTTCTTTTGTCGATAGTCATAGAATATTATGTTGGTGTGATCTTGACATCAAAGCTTCTGCTCTTGAATTGGTACACCATCTCTAGATAGTGCCATCTATACTATTGCTAATCGGTGGATTGTGCTATTTGGTGACAATTCTTCTATTCATTTCAACATGTTGGTCTATCATTTATATGATCAAAGAATGGGTTATTTGTGGCCACATTCGCTGCAATGGGGACTGACCTATGTTGATTACAGATGACGTTGATATACTTTGGTGATACTTTGTGGTCATTTTACTTGTTTTTGATGTTGTTGTAATTGCATTTAATGAGATGACTCATTTGACATTCAACTAGTTTAGGTTAAATGGCATCTCACGAAGAGGCATTTATGGCAAGGTGGATAGAGCCTATGACTTTGTAAGTTTGTTGGTAGAAGAGGCATTTATGGAAAAGGGCATTTATTTAACATTTCCACCTTGTTTGGCTGGAGACAGCTATCCTATATTAATCAAGTTCGTTGATTTCGTATAGCTTCCTCCGGATTTACAATGGACATCAGCTATTCCCGTTAGTTATGATAGCAATGGATTACCCTGTTAAATTCGCTTAGGATTGATGGTGCTTCTCAGTTGGTCATTAGCGGAAGATAACCATCGTTATGTCCAAAACTTTCTAACACAGGACCAATTCGACTTGTTAATTGGTGATGCTCGACAACATAGAGCAACAGAAATGATATGCACAAAATTTTAGGAGAAGATCGTTGTCTCTAGATGATAAGGTCAGCAACGCAAGCCCAATAAACTATTTCCGATTTACATGTTTTACCACACAACGAGATAATTCCTATTTTAAGTCCACTGAAGTAATATGTAGAGAATGCTTCCTTTTATTTTTGTTCCAGAATAGTGAAAAAAAGAGCAAAAGCCCGCTTGTCTGCCTTGTTTTACGACATAAGGAGAATATAATGTGAAAATAAAACTTTCAAAATAGAAATTTTTTGTATTGTTATCAAACGAATTTTTATTTCAAGAAATAAAAATTTATGTTGTTATAAAACGAATTTATGTTCCAATAATGAAATTATGTGTTGTTATTAAATGTGTATCTCTATTCATAAACTCGTCAGTAAATAGAAATAAAAAATATATATTTCTAATCAAATTTGTTCTCGGAAACAAAATGATTATCATTCGCATCTTAAGACACTTAGATAAGATTACCCTGTCTATACCAACATGTAATAACAATGTCTCTTTGAAGAGTAGACTCGAATAACAATATCTCCTTGAAGGGTAGACTTTAGTTTATAAAGGATTGATCAATCTCCTTACAATGAGAATATTCTTGCGCTTTCCATTCATTCTACCATCAATTCATTACCCACGTCCTTCCCCCCCCCCCTCCTCCCCATATTGTGACTCCTCTGTATTAACGATATTTCCTACCTTAATATAAAAGTACTTTACTAGAATGAGAATACATAAATCGCGTGTACTCAAGATATAGTAAATAATAAACGCAATATTAACGAGTCAAAAAATCAATTTAACGTTTTGCTGGATAAGTTGCTCAAAATAATTAATCTCATGTTAGTATTAGAATTTTATAATGATACTTGAATGTGAAGTTGTCTTTATGCATAAATATTTATATATTACTTTTAGTCATATAGTTTGTACGACATTATTTTATTTTATTGCACTCACCCGATAATTTTTGTCTCATTTTCACATACCAACAAAAAGATTGTCCCCTTTTTGGCGTTACCAACAAAAATTTGCCCACTTCTTGAACAATACCGAAAGGGTACAATTTAACACCAAAAAGGTTCACGGGCCCTGTCTATTTGGACTAGAAAGGAAAGCATTCATCAGAATTCAAACTATTGTTTAAAGTGTAACAATTCATAGGATTATCGCATATAATCACATGGGTTGATATTTAAATATTGCGAAGACTTCATTTTGAATCTAGAAAATGTCAAAGTGCATGCGCCGCAAAATTTAAATCAACGAGAATCAAAGTCAAATTATACGTGTCTGTTCCATCACGAGAGAAATGCCCCATGCGAGAGATTTTTTAGCTGCCGGCCCTTTGATTGGGCCATGCGAGGGGGCGCTCCGTGATGTCCGGCACTTCGGACTGCGATAAGGGCGGCGTAATTAAGGATTGTATTCGAATATGTTATAATGGGGCACGAGATGCTCGGTAATATTAACTATTGTCAAATTGATTTTTTTCAAGAGACTTGACATTAGGCTGTGCCTAGCCTGTACTACCTAGAGGGAAAAGCAACGGACAAAAAGCGGACAGTCGGACGGCACTTTTTTTGAACTTTTTCCCCTTTTTTTATTATTTACATTCAGACGTGGACCAAGGGTCACTTGTGCTGAGCTGTCACGGCTTACGTCATCGGAGCACAAGGCGTCTACGTATGTAGCGGGCTGTCGCTTCCCGTCATTTGTCGCTCCTCCTTGGTTCTTCATGGATCTTTTGCCGATGCTCAAACTCTCGAAGGGATCGACTCTATATGTTAGAATTACTCATCAATGTCGAGGCTATTGTAGGTTTTTTTTTCCCCATAAAATTAGTAGATTTACTTCTTTCTAGAAAGGTGATGTTGGCGGTGGGCAAAAATCATAAGTAATTTGTGACGAAATAAAATCATCGACACTTGTCTTTTTTTTTTTTTTTTTTTGATTTCTACGTATAAAATTGATATATAAAATGAATTAATATTACGAAAAGTTTTAAATCGGTATATTTGTGACAAATTTACAAAAACTAACTTTTTAAGTACAAAAATTTCAAACTAATATATTTATGACAAATTTATTCAAACTATTATTTTTTATAATGAAAAACCTTAAATCGGTATATTTGTGATAAAGTTATCATTCATTAGTTTCTGTCGGATTAATATTACAAAAAATCACAAATTAATACATTTGTGAAAAATAAAGGGTAAAATTTCAAGTCGATATACTTATTAGTTGCCATGTGTCATTTAATTAAGTAATTGTAAATTAACGAAAGATAAATTTGTTAGAAGTGTATTGGTTTGGGATTTTTGGTGGTAAAAAAATTAGTTTGAGATAAATTTATCACATGTGTACTGGTTTTAGGTTTTTTGCGTATTAACCCTTATAAAATCGATTTTTTTTTTTTAGAAACTCGACATTTTCTCATTGGCTACTTGAATACGTTCAAGCAATAGTTGCTCATTCGAGATCATCAATATGATTTCTTTTTTTTTTTTCACCTCTTATTTGACTTGTGAGATTGATAATGTATTTTCTAAAGTCGAAGCAAGTCATATTACCCTTAAAAAGCTTACTTTAAAGTTTGTTATGCCATTATTGTAAACTTATTAATCATCTTGCAATGCACATGACTTTTAAAAGGGCAAATGTGTATTTGCGTCTCACTTATTTTCTTTGCAAGAGATCCACTTATTATCCTTGATTTATATAAAATCAAAACAAAAAAGAAAAGAAAAAGGGAGAAAATAAAATTAAGCAAAATATTAATATTGTAAAAAAAATAAAACGCCAACAGAAATATATTAGAAAATTTGATAAAAATGAAAAATCAATAGAACTATTGAGATATTTTAAGACAAAGTCAATTAAGTAAAATGGAAAAAAAAAAGGGGCTCAATAACAAAAAGGTCAAATTACGAAAATAGGATAATTATTATGTATTTTTAAATGGTTGATTGATGAAACGATAATTGATGGATAAAAAGTATTTAAACTATCATCGTCGATTTTGGTTAATAATTTTTTTTATGAGTTCTGTTTGTTATTTCCTTTTTTAATTTTTTTAAAAGTATTCTTATTAATAATTATTTTTTACCTTAATTATTTATATAAGTATACATTTTAAGTAAGTAATGTTTGTTATTTGACATTTTTTCAGGGAGTCCTTTTCCCTGTTTCATTTAATTTATCTTTATTCTTTTTCTTAAAACATATTCTTTAGTTCTATTAAAATGACTATATTTATCAAAAAATATAAAAAAAATTGGTTGTATAATAATATTATTGATACTTATCTTATTTATTACTAGTGTTTTACTTAATTTAGTTTTCTTCTAATTTCTATGATATTATCATTTTTCACAACAATTAAGGTTAAAAGAAATTTTTTCTTCAAAATGAGTTGATAATATACTTTTTTCCTTAAATATAATGTAAATTGCATATGTTAAAGAAAAAAATTGCATAGTTAAAGGCTGTAACAAATTAAAAGTTCAAAGAGCATTGTATACTAGTTGAATGTTCGGACAGAGGGGTAAATATTAGGCGAGTTTTGGATGGTTTTCCCCAAGAAAAACTTTGCAAAGAGTTGGGAGATGGCAATATTCCAATGAACTTCACCATCTTTAGTTTTTTCTTTAATAGCATATGAGCTCCTTTATCTTATTTGTAATTACGAAGACCACAGCAAACTCAATCGGTAAAAAGACTCCGAGAAATTCTATAGCAAGCTTTTTTGCGAGACCAAAGTCGACAGGAAATACTAACCATTGCTGCATTTGACTCAGCACAACACATTGTGATGCAAACAACAAAGAACTTCATCTTTAGTTTATGCAATTGATTTGAAGCTCACGCTCCCCTTTGATTCGTATACCATATTAAAAAGTCTAAGCATAAGCTAATAGGAAAAAGTATGATTTAATCTGTAAATAAAATAATACTCCCTATCATATGTAGGCTGTATATGTAATTTGGGAGGTAAATAGGGGGCCAAGAAAGATTCGAACTCAAGAGTTCCCAATCCGATGTTATGATTTTGTAGGACCACTATTAGCTGTTTTAAAAAAAACATAATCTAATAAGTAATGAGAGCCCATAAGTATAAAAAGAGCATATGAGACGCGTTGTCAAGTAAATCACATCAACATTTATTAGTTGCGCTTTTGAAGTGATTTTAAACATGCTAAAGTATAGAAACTGCAAAACATCGACATTCAAGAGTAGTGTAGGATCTTCCATTACTTAAGAAGAAGTTAAAGTAATGTTTAGGTGATACCAAAAGAGCCTCGAGTACTCCCCCTTCAATCCAACCAAACACGCCTTAATCCTAACATCACGTATAAGTGGCGTAAGGTCATCATTCTCGGCTGTCCTATGTTTGTTGTACTTATGCAGGAGGAGCTCAACTCCACTAATGCTGTGTTTTAGGGTTACGATGAGCTGGGGCCTTTAAGAGACTAAGTTGAGAATAGTGCTCCATAGATGAGACGAGTAAAATTTCATGTGATTCAGTAAACAAAATAGAAATTCCTTCATTGCTAAATCAATTCATATGATTTGATGAAGAATGAAACTCTCGAAGCAGCTTTTTGTTCACATATCAAGGCAGAGGAGAGGAGGTTTCCGGGGGTTGAAACGGAAGCTGTTGTAAAGCACCAAAAACCAGAACTATCCGGAGTGGAGGTGACTGGTGCAGCACGAGATTAAAAAGAAACCACCGCTCGATGACAGACGTGTCGTTTACTCGTTGACTTGACTCGCTACAGTCTTCCTTGCTAGGTATTAGACTTTGGAACGATCTGCTCCTCTCCTTTACTCCCCCACATCTTATAAACGCACCCTCTCCTTCCTCGAAGTTGCTCGCCTGCGAGAGAGGGAGCGGAAGCGAGGGGCTGAAGCTTCCGAATTGGCCCACGGCCACGATACCGCCGCGAAATCTCGCGCCTTCTCTCTCTGTCTCTCTGTCTCTGTCTCTCTTTCTCTCTCTCTTTCGTCATCAATTCCGGAACCTTTCGTTGTCCGTCAGTCAAAAAGGCCGGAATGGAGACGAAGGTCATATCCTCCGGGAAGCACTACACCGCCCTGCCGGAGAGCTACGTACGGCCAGAATCCGAGCGCCCCAAGCTCTCCGAGGTCTCCAACTGCGAGAACGTCCCCGTCATCGACTTGAGCTGCACCGACCGAGCCCGAATCGTGGAGGCCATCGCCTACGCCTGTTCCGTCTTCGGCTTCTTCCAGGTGATTTCCCCAAAGAACCCGAATTCGAGAGTAATTAATGGTATGCTAGCTTGCGTCCGTTAGCTAATTTAACTGGTCCTTAATTTTTCTGGAGGTTGTGAACCACGGGGTGTCGAAGGAGGCGGTGGCGGGTATGCTGCGAGTGGCGACAGAGTTCTTCAGCTTGCCGGTGGAGGAGAAGCTGAAGCTCTACTCTGACGACCCTTCCAAGACAATGAGACTGTCCACGAGCTTCAACGTCAACAAAGAGAAGGTCCACAACTGGCGAGACTATCTAAGGCTCCATTGCTATCCCCTCGAGAAGTATGTTCCGGAATGGCCTTCGAACCCCTCTTCGTTCAAGTACGCTCTCTCTCTCTCTCTCTCTCTCTCTCTCTCTCTCTCTCTCTGTGGCCAGAGCTTTCATGAACGGAGAATTCAGGGAATAAAAAAAAGATCATGATTAGCCGCTAATTTGAAGTGATCAATGATTTAGCACACGCATCATGCACGTCGGCTATTGACTTTCGCTCTCCCAAACGAAATATTATAGAGAAGGCAGAGTTTACGTGACCTTCATGAAGTGTACTTCCTTTTCCCTTATAAAATTTTCACAAACCCTAATCACCATTGCAAGAAAGAGCTGCGAAGTGGAGCGCGCCTTTTGTCTTTGAGCTTTTGGGTCATCTCATGAGTCTTTCTATATTAAGGGCGAGGGCCACTTCTGACATCTTGGGTTTTCCACTTTCCTCGAACGTGCGAATCCAAGCGATGCTGTCCCTTTCGGTTGTGCCCTAAGAACATAGAGAGTGTCCCAACACGCATAGATGGTACCGAGACGAGCTGCCAAATGACGGCGCATCTTAAAAAACTCGGTTTACCAAATGACGGCGCATCTTAAACAACTCGTTTTACCATTGATTCGCATGAATCGTACCATTCGTTAGGTTAGGAAGTGGTCCTACTTAACTGATATCACGTGAATCTCACATGTAAAAGAGTCGTTTGATTTGTCCATAGTGAATAAAATAAGTATAGACTAGAGACATCGGATCTAGGAATTAGATTTGCTTTAGCAACTAATTCTTTCTAGAATTGCTAGGGAGTTCGACTTTACCTGGTTTGGGAAGTCGTTCTTTCTGGGGAGAGTCGTCTTAACTTGGACATGCTGTTGAAAGTCAAAAGCCTCCGGTGTGCAAAATCCACCTCCCCTGTCCGGAAAGCGGCAGGAAATGCGCTTTTGATCGGCGGATGGGGCCTAGTGATAACATGGGGATTCGGGATAAGAGGAGGTACCCAATGGCTTATTCTAATGCTATTATTAAATTAGTTTTAGTGATTCATCGGGGAAAGACTTCGCACCTTTTTATGTATAGCCAATGGCTTTAATTTTTCAAAAAATCTCCAATTTTAGACCCAAATTTAATTTTGTTTCAAATTTTTTTATTTAAAAAAATCATCAGTATGTCCCCTATATTAAAAACTCGCCACTAGTTTTTCTCAAGATTATCCATGTAGGAGGCTAATGTCCTCCCATACAAGGTGGGAAGCAGGTGGTGCTAATGAATCCCTAACCAGACATTGATAATTTTTAAGAAACCGGCATCGATTTTTTGGATGCATGGGGTAGATTGGGGATAATACCGAAAGTCGGAGGATTTCTGAAGTTCAGAGCAGAACTGAGATTAGAGGAGAACTTGGCATTTCTTGTTTTTCTTCTTTTTTTGAGGGAATTAGGTCGAGTAGAGCCAAAGGCAATTGCTGATATTCTAAGAGAAAAAGATGCATGCACGTATATTGCGAGTCACGGTACTCACAGACAACAACCTTCAATTTGGTTTTCTTGCCATTTGTGGCCTCGTCCGAGATGAACTCTAGCAGCAGAAAGAATCGGAATCAAATCGGGGGTCGGGTGGGGCACGTGAACTCGAAGGGACTGCCAGCTAGTGGGGAAAAAGACGGGCGGCTTTTAGTTGCATAATACGGACAGAGAGGCGGCCGGAAGATGTCATAAAGTATTAATCCCTCGCTGACTGGGCCTCAGTGTATCACGGACTAATCAGATCAAATCACATGGGGTGGTCTGGTCGCGGTGGCTCGTTCCCCGCTCTCTTCTAGCCATCAAAGGTTCTTTCCCTTCCGTCTAGGGCTGGGATTTTCTCATGGCGGTTTGCAGGGTCGTACCGCTCGCTCGCATATGCTCTTGGGTTTTTGAAATAGAGTAATCGATGGAGGTTGGAAAGGTTGATGTACAGGAGGCGTTTCCATGATCCAACGGCCGTGATGGGTATGAGGTTAAGCCCGAGCTCGAACGGGTTGAGGTCGGTCACTTTTTCGAAAACTATTCTTTTTTAATGCCAAACGGTGGAAAAGAAAGGTTCTGCCGCTGGAGGTCCATAAAAAATGGGCGGTGCTCTTTTCCACCGTTTTGTCTGTAGTTAGGGCTTTGAAGGGAGGACAGGTTCAAAAAGAACGACTATAGTTTTATCGGATGTCTCCTAAGAGACGAACGACTATAGTTTGTTTTTTTTGAACAGTTTTTTTTTTTTTGAACAGGACGAACGACTATAGTTTAGTAGGACATGATTCGATGTCTTCTAGAAGTATGTGCCGTCGCTTTATAAAATCAGGGTCCCGCCACCTCCCGACGCACGGGGTGACGTCACGGAATGCCGTGGCGGTGACGTCATTCGGTCGGGTGTGTCTATATAATAAAATCACCGCCCGGTGGTCCCGGGAAATACGTATAAATGGTGCCGGTGGGGAGGCGGAAGGGACCTCCGCGCCGCGTTGACGTCAGCGCGGCTGCATTATTGCTGGGGTGACGTTGTCCGTGTGGGGTCCATTTGCATCCTTTGGAAAAATATATATTTAAATGGATCTTTGGGAATCGTCTGCAATTAATATATAAATTGTCAGTGTACAAGTGCATAGGTTTTTTTTTTTTTTGAACAGGTTACAAATCCATAGTTGGATCGGAGAGTTTTTCACTTGAGCATTATTAGTCAGTTTATTTCAAGCTTAAATTAAATAAAGCGTACGTTTTTTTTTTTTATCTTTTGGTATTCGAAATTTTCAAAGTCGTTCAGATTTCCAAGAATTATAAAAAAAAAGATCATAAATGAAATATTGTAGAGATTTCGAGCATTACAAACTTTTTAAGAATAAGTTGAAAAGTGCGAGTCGTAAATTTTCTGATTAAGCTATAAATAAAAGCAAATCTAGATGGACTTGAAGACGGAGGGGGAACACATAAGTGGTCGAGAGAGGGGATGGGAGTAAATTAGAAATCCAGTGAGCACGGTAGGGAGAGTTCCAATTAGCTTAGTGATCTTCGATTACATTAAATAAAATAGAATTTTCTATTGAAATGATTAGCGAGAACCGCATCCGTTGCTCGGGTCTAAGGATATGTTGTTATTCTAAATGTGGTGGTGAAAATTGGTGGCATCGACAGGGATGTTGTGAGTAATTACAGCAAGGAAGTGAGAGCGCTAGGATACCGAATCGAGGAGCTGATATCGGAGAGCCTGGGCTTGGAAAGCCGTCGCGTGCCCGGGGTGTTGGGCGACCAAGGACAGCACATGGCCGTGAACTTCTACCCGCCGTGCCCCGAGCCGGAACTCACCTACGGGCTCCCGGGCCACACGGACCCCAATGCGCTCACCATCCTCCTCCAGGACTTGCAGGTCGCGGGCCTTCAGGTCCTCAAGGACGGCAGGTGGCTCGCCGTCCAGCCCATCCCCGACGCCTTCGTCATCAACATCGGCGATCAACTGCAGGTAATGGATTAATTTCTTCCTCGTTACGTGTCTCCAGTCTCATCTTTAATCTCGCCTCGCGCCTTTCGCGAGCATATGGCATGAAAGCGGAGATATCTAGATGCAATTTTCAACTTCCGACTATGTTTTTCTGAGGATCAAAAGTTGCATAATTTTTTCGTCATAAGAATCGAGGCATAAAGGGATGGTCGGTTTCAGGCATTGAGCAACGGGAAGTACAAAAGCGTGTGGCACCGGGCGGTGGTCAATGCTGACAAGCCGAGGATGTCGATTGCCTCATTCCTCTGCCCGAGCGATGCCGCGCTGATCAGCCCGCCAGAATCACTGGTGGAGGAGGGATCTGTAGCTGTGTACAGGGACTTCACGTATGCAGAATATTACAAGAAGTTCTGGAGCCGGAACCTGGATCAAGAACACTGCCTGGAGCTTTTCAAGAATTCGCGCAATCCGGCAGTAGGAAGCGCCACGTCATCCTCCATTCTCGGAACGACTTAGCTAAATATCTTCTGCACTATCTGTCAAAGGTGGAGGTCGGTCCTTTAGTTTAGTGAAAGTTTTTAGCTTCGTGATCCGGAGACCGTCGGCCTCTTTTGCTAAGCTCTATTTTTCGTACATGAAAATTGTTCGACGCTCTCAATCGACTTCCTCCTCTGCCAGAGAGTGTTGGGAAGATTTCACGTGTCGACCTCTTTTGTTAAGCTCGATTTCTTGGTCGATATAATTTAATTATTCAGCAACGTTGTGTATTGTTCTGTCCGTGCTGCTAGCCTGCTACTCAAGGACATTCATTTCAGCTTAGCTTATTATTGTTTCAGTGTTCTTCCCTTTTCTTGATATCCATTTGCTTCTGAGATGAAAATTCTAAAGTGGCCATTTTATGTCTCTTATTTCAGTTGACATAGCTTCAATTTTTTCATACTTTCAGCATCGATGAAGCATTGGCAAATTTAATGTTTGGTCCTTCTGGTATTGTGGCTGCAACGATGATCCCTTTTAGTCCTCGCGGGATTCCTTTTTTTCTGTGAGATCTTCCCTATTGTTCGAAGTGATTTACTGAAAAAGAAGACAGAATATCACAATTTCCATCATTCAGGCACATCCATATACGCCGTTTCGTTACACATTCTGTAAAATCAGTATGCAGAAGACTCAAAAACTTTATAGACATAAAACAACAAATCTTGTAACTTCCACTTGCGCCATCATACAGTCACTTCTTATCGTTTCCTTTTATGAGAAGAACTTGGTATGCCGAATCGAAAGCCAACTGTGAGAAAAGGGCTCATTCACGACCTTTCAAATCCAAGAACCATGAACATCACTGCTGAGAAGAGCAGATCAAGCGGTCTTCAGGAACTCCATGACGTGAGTGCCGAAAGCGAAGCACATGACTTGGAAGCCCTGAAATCCAGCCCCTTTGGCCAATGCCTCGAACTCCTTCTGTGTCCTCTCTTTCCCGCCCGGGTTGTGGGCTAACATGATGCAGTCGATGTGGACCACATTCTTGGTCGCTAGGCTCATGTCTGGGTACACAGGGAGTACGCACTCTGCAACAATCACCTTTCCATTGTTGGGAAGCGCATCGTAGCAGTTCTTGAGGAACTTCGCGCAATGGTCGTCACTCCAGTCATGGCATATCCACTGCAAGAAAGCAATGCGCTTTTTATGAAAATCTTGCATATGCTCTAATTAGCAACAACTTTTTGGACTTGGCAAGAGACAAAATAAAGCAAAGAAAACAGCAACAAGGCTCGTGGTGTATTTCCTGAAAATTTGCACTTCAGGAACAGAGAGATAAATCTGACCTTCATGAAAATGGCATCTCCCTTTGGAACGCTAACGAACATGTCACCTCCGACGTGCTCGACACCTACGTTAGTACCGACATTAGACTTTTTGGTGTGTTATTTCAGCAAGGTGCTTCATATTAGTCAAGGGGCAATGAATCAAATGTGAGATGCGAAAATGATCCGTGATCTTGGGTTGCTCAAGTATCTAGGAAATGACAACTAATCTCGAAGAGCGTGCGAGCGAGCGATAAACACTATATACCAGGAAGGGGTGGAGCATCTTCAATCACGTGAGGCAGGTCGAAGTTGATCCCTTTAATCGATGGGTATTTGGCAACGATCATGCTGAGCACGGCCCCGGTGCCGCCTCCGACATCGACCACCGTCTTGAGGCCCTCGAAGCCCTTGTACGTTTCCAGTATCTTCTTCATAGTGATGGTGGAGTGATCAGACATCCCCCGGTTGAAGACCTTGTTGAATCGCGGGTCGGTGCCGTGATACTCGAACGCGGTCATCCCGTAAGCCTTGTTGAATGGGATTCCGCCTTCAAGGACCGCATCTTTCAGGTAATACCTGCGAGTCAAAAAGCAAACGGTCCAATGTCATACTCAGGGAAGACAGTAATGGGAAACCTCGATGGAGATTTGTGATGTTTCAAAAGCTCAATTCCCGTCACCAGTTACTTCAATCTCTCGGATGATTCAAACGGTCCAGCATCTTTGCACTTGTCAAGTTTTTAGACATTAGCCATTCGCTTAGCCGATAATACTTTCTTTCTAACATCATATTTATATCTATTTTACAATGCCATCGTCCTAGAGGTCAACGTATCTTGTTCATCATGTTCTTAAATCGTAAGACTTCTCTGTAAATTTACCAGTGGATGAAGGATTTCGTTCAGGGGAAGATCGGGAAACCTGCCGTCCGAAAACGACTTGAAAAACTCCACCCAACAAAGCACGCAAACAGTCTGTCCTTGGGCAAGTGCCAATAGCATGTCAAGCAAAAATAAAAGTAAGATAGCCGTGCCCATCTTAATTAATACATCAGCATACATCAACCAATAGCAACCCTCAATTTTCCGGTCAAAATTATCAAATCGAACTCGAAATCTTTGACGAAGCAAGCTTTCCGGAACAGTCAACTGGGGTTAGGTAAGGGGTTCCTATCAATGATCGGCCAAGTCGGATAGCACGACTTAAAATTACTAACCAAGAAGGATGTGGTAATGACGTGATAGGGACCACTATAGGCAATTTTGCACGCCACATTTAGAACCACGAGCTTTTTTAAATGATTGCTTCTTAGCAATGACTTCCTCCGCTTGCATCATTCAAGAAACGCAAATCACTAATTCACTGACAGCATAGTAAGCAATCGTATACTCCAGAAGGCCGGGTCCAATGATTAGTGGACTGCATATTTTCTTGTGGAAAACGATGTAAAGCCAAGCAAGACAACCATGGACGACAAGAGCAGCTCATCAGTTGCATTTATCTCAGTCAAAGAGAAGTAATGCGTGTCAGCCCATCGACCCTAGTTTTTTTTTTCTTTTTTTCATATTCGATGCTCATCTAAATTCAGACTATATCTACAGTAACATGCTAACATTGCGAGTACTACAAGGACAAGGACGTGGGCCACTGGACCGTTCCTGATCCGCTTTCAGACCTGAACATTCGAAAGCCATCGAATCGAATTATCATGAATCACGTATAAACTAAAACCCACACGCATCCCGTGACACATTTTCAAACGGACGACAGGAAAAACAAGGCCGCATCAGCTAAGCGAAGTACTTTGCAGAGAGAACTCAAGTGCCGAGATTGCCAGTCGTTTTGGGGTTTCCTTGGTGGTGAGGAGGCGAGAAAGTTGCAGAGACGTAAGCTTCCACGCTTAGGACGTGTCGCTGTTAAAGAACAGCGACTCTTGAAAGGGAAAAGAGGGTGCGAGGCTAAAGCATTTTCTTTTTTTTTTTTTTGGTCGGTGCTAAAGCATTTTCTTGACCGTGGAATTTGGTAAAGGTCTATCGATAAGGAGAGGCAAAGAACCCATCATATTACGTGGACCAATAGCAATCCTAGAACTTGTGCATACTACATACTAAATACTCTTTTTATGAATGATACAACGAATATAGCTGAACAGAGTAAAAATCTCGTGAAAAATCATTTTTTTAGTGGAAATAGACGATGAATCTCCCCGTTATTTATGTAGAATTGTAAGAGTTAATTATCATCTCGTTCTCTTTCCATCCTTTAACGCCCGGTTACAGTTTACCATGAACTGTTACGTATTCATCGTCTACGGAGTTGAACAATTGCAGAGAAGAAAGAACCAAAGAAAGAGAAAAAGTACCAGCTTTCCATGAGGACTTTGTCCTGGTTCATCAAGTTGAGTGCGGCGATGGAGACCCCGTCCTCGTTCTTGACCAAGAACTTGCACACCGGAGCTAAGCCGTAGAGCCGCTCGACCTTGCCATCGGGGAGGTTGCGGAGGGTGCACGTGAGCACGGAGTAGCTGGCCAGCAGCCGGAAGATCCGGTCGAGCATGACGGGTGCCTCGGGGTTCTGGGTCGGGAGCTGGGCCGCGACTTCCCCCGGGGAGAGGAATGCGCCTGGCCCGGCCTTGGCCATGATCTCGAGGACGTCGAGCTCGATGGCGGCCTTGAGGACCATGGGGAGCACGGAGGCGCTCGCCAGCTGCATGGCGAAGAGGTTCGCCTCCTCGTCCGAGACTTGGGTCGGGGTCATCTGGGTCTCGGATCCGGTCGAACCCATTCTCTCCTCTCCTCTCTTCTCTCTCTTCCGCGAGACTTGAGCAAAGGAAAGCAGGGGAAATGGAACGGATAAATGGTGGGGATTGAAGTGAGGTATGGTGGTGGAGGTTCGATATATAGGAACTTTGTGGTTCACCAACCCTCCTGGAGTATATTGGACCCTACACCAATATGCACATTCGTCCCGCATGACATTGGCTCCAACCGGTGAACCAGAATATAGAGAGAAAACTCTCTCTCTCTCTCTCTCTCTCGTGTGATGACATCTGACCTTTCATCGGTTGGCTGTCGCTTTCCCACCAAATTAATCATGCGTTTATGGGCGTGAGAGAAATACCGAGTTCCCCAGTACAAGAGCTATTTGTTAAATTAATATTACTAAAAATCCTATATTGATACGATAAAAATTTATTCTAAATTTTTTTTTTTGACCTTCAAAAGCATCAAATTGATATGTTTTTGATAAATTTATTTTTCGCTAGACCATAAACTAATATATCTATAATAAACGGAAGGTAAAATCCCAAATTAATATATTTGCCAATTGTCACATATTATCAAACCTAACATATTGATTATAAAATATAACGAATACTAATGGAGAATAAATTTATCATAAACGTATCACTTTGAAATTTTTCGTGATATTAAATTTTTCTAAGATTCGATTTAGATTTAATGTTTCTAGAACGTTTTCTGGGTACTAGTGATAAAGATGCTGTGCTAATGACTTTGTTTCAATCGTACCCAATTGGGTTACTCCATGTAATCAATTTGTCGGGTTTAAGCCCGAATCGCCGTTGACTGCGCGTACCTTTCTCTAACGAAAGTCCTAGTTTACTCAACCGCAGAAAGCAAGCAGTTTGATCTTACGAAAGAGTAAGCTTTAAGTATGGGGACAATGATGAGAAACTCCAAATTGATGGAGATGCTAAGTCTCGGACCCCCTTTATTCTCGTGTGTTCCATGGCCAATTTCACCTATCCCGCGACTTTGTACAAGAAAGATCCTTATCGACAATAAATATCTCCAACCGTAATGAATGGAAACCTGCGAGATCCTTGAATCGATGATTGATCGTTTCAGCAGTATTAGTTAGAGTATTATGGACAAAAGCCTCGGCCATTGGGTCTACAAGGACACCCCAGCAGCTGTAATGACGACGGTACGTGGAGTGAGATTTGTCAAGGTCGGGAACGCTTTCGATGTTGGGTTTTCGTTTCCATTTAAAAGGCGGAGATCGACATCTACCTAAAACAAGGCGAAAGGTCGTTGTAGCTTGGCCAAGTCGTAATCGAACGTGACATGTTTGAATAAATCCTCATCTTCTGCAGACGTCGGACTTGACAAAAAGAAAAGACCGCCTTCATAGAAGTTTTCTTCTCGTTAGGCGTATGCTCTAATGTTCCAAAAGAAGTTCAATGCCTGGCTTACGAGTGAAACAATATAATTTTTTAATCTATTGAGAAGGGCAAGTATTACAATCCCGATATGAGAAAACTTCCTTCAACCATACTATTGTTATAAGTTATGGACATTACCTATATATAAAATTAACAAAAAAAAAATGCAGACGATGTCGATCTTTGGAACTAAATAATGAATAGTATGATCGGAAGGGATTTCCTCCTACCACAGTTGCAGGAAAATGAAAATATGGCCCCAAATGTATTGCTCTGATATCTAATGGAGATTGGGATTTAGAACATGTTAGAAATTATTTAGTAAAAACCCACTTCTTTTAATAGGTTCCACTACTCCTTAATCCAGGGCAGTGTTTGACAATTTTATACATATAAGAGCGTATGAAAACCGGGATAATTTTAGTTTGAACAATAATTTACTTCAAAGTCTTGAGCTGTTAATCATATATATATTTTTATCAATCCCATCTTACTTATATGAAAAAAAGAAAAATCTACTTCGACTAATCGCAATTAATTCCCATGCGCACTTACGTTTCAATTAAGATTTCAAAGTCATAATATTAAATGGTTCAATAAATACCAAAGAGAATCGACACTTGCTCTCCTTTGGAGCCTTAGCATAAAGCAAATGACAATTTTCAGTCGTCGTACGATCCAGACATGTTTATAAGCTTTCAATTGCTTATTCAGACAATTCACATGTAAGGCGTTCAATAGCGTGTTCAAGCAGGCATTACTTTTTTTAATTGCACTTCATTCATCATATGGCATTATATTTTTCCACCCTCCCTTTCTTATTCGTTGATCAGGTGGGTCGCATCCTCTCTCTCTCTCTCTCTCTCTCTCTCTCTCTCTCTCTCTCTCTCTCTCTCTCTAATTATTTTATTATTATTTTTTTTTTTTGTGGTTGTTGGGTTCAACCCCAATTAGTGTTGAAAATGATACGCATCATCCTTCGGGAGATCACTCTCTCGCTTCCAATCATTTCATTTGTTCCCCTCCAAAAGAGATGCTTTTCACCTTGTTGCATCGCAGGAAGTGAAATCGACATCCCCTGTTCCGGGTTGTCAAGATTAGTTTTGATACGACGAAGGGAACATTCCCGCCAGCCATGAAAGTCGTAATCCGATGAGAAGTTGCGGTAGCTTGGTGAGGAGAGGAACGACATTAGTTTGCCCATTGTTTCGGAAGTCAGATTTCAAGATCTCGTGAATGAATGTTCTTTACCCGATGCTTGAAGGAGCACCATTATTGTGTTCCCAATTAGATAATTCGAATGAATACTTTTGAGATTAAGTTTCCAAATCGGAACTTAGCTGGTAGTTGGATGGAGGAATAAAAATCGAAGTAGGTAGCAATTAGTAGCGTCATTATTCCTATATAGTCGAACGCTTTGATTTCAACTCTCATTTCTATGTTGGGGTTTCCATTTTATTTACATCTACGCGTGTATGAGCTTGTCGAAGAGGATTAGAAGAAGCGTACGAAGGGTTATCGCGAGAGTTAGTGGGATAACATCTCCACCTACTCCTTGATGGGGACGGCGAATGCAGCCACTTTGGGCGACCTGAGAGGCACGATAGCGACTTCGATCCGGCTCTTGTTCTCGAATTCTTTTGAACCCCACCACTTCACCAACTTTCCCCACCAAACCATGATGCATTCTTTTCCACATTCTTCGAGGGGGTGGAGGAGAACGAGCACGGCTGCAACCACAAAAGCAACTATCTTCCATTTCCCATTCGCATAAAAGCCAGGGTGATTAAAAACGTCAAGTCAACTGTTCGGTTTGTAGATAACACATTATACCCTCCGAAAGAGTTGACTTGCATCCAGGCCCCTACGACCTGCATGGTAACATTTTTATTTTATTTTTAATTTTTTTTATCTTTTATTTCTCAAAATATAAAAAAAAAAAAGAATAGAAAACTTGTTTGATAGTGTCAACTAATTTTTTTATTCCTTAATAGAAAGTAGTCGGGGAATAAATTTGGAACATAAATAATAAGTAGAAAAAAGTAATTTTTTTCGAAAACAATTTCTAAAAATAAGTTATTTTCTTATCTTCTTTTTTCTCTTCTTCTTTTGCCACCGCAGTCGCCAACTATTGGTTGCCGACTGCCAGTCGCCGACCCACTAGGGGAGAAGCAAGAAGAAGAAGAGAGGGAAGAAAGAAAAAATCTAAAAAAAAAATGAAAAAATTAAAAGAAATTCTACGTTATACAAAAATTATGGGTCGTACCAAATACATTCCTATCTTTTTCTATTCCAAACACATTCTTTTATTCAAAAATTATTCCAAGGAATAAAAATAGAAAAAAAGGCTATTTTTGAAAAGGAATTGTTCTCCAAAATAGAAATGTTACCAAACGCACTCTTATTTTCCAGTAGAAACAGGGAATTGTGGAATGTGTTCTTGTTCTTGCAAGACTAGGACTAAATTGTTCTGCTTCTTAGGATGTTCGTTCTACAGAATTGCGATAATTGATGAAGGGTGTCGTAGGAGCTGCTCTCTTGTTCGATTTTCTCTGGCCAATGGATATTATGATTCAAGCCGGTGGGATGATGAAGAAAAAAGACTGCACTTTTTTCTTTATTGTGTGGATTGGTCTTGAAAGGCAATAGTGTGGAAAGAAAAATGATAGATTAGCAAGCTAAAGGGAAAATGACACAAATAGGCCATTAATTACAGCTTAAGGAGCAATGTTATCCATGAACTTTTAATTTGTTCAATGCGGTCCTTGAACTTTACCCGAATGTGTAATGTGATTCTTGAATTTTTAATATATTCAACGTGGTTCCTAAACATTAATCCAATTTTTAATGTATTCCTTGAAATTTTAAACATGTTCATATAGTTTAGAGATTACATTAAACATTTATCAATAGTAGATTAAGAATCTAGAGATGATATTGCATATTGAGTCAAAATTTAATGACCACGTTACACAAATTGTAGTTCAAAGACAACATTGCATATTAAATCAAAGTTTATGGACTATTTATGCTATCATCTAGGCTAAATTACCTTTTTCTCCTCCTGTTATTTGTCACAACTGTCAAAAGACGCATGAATCGTCCCTCATTCCCATCCATTATTCTTTTAAGTTTCAAAGATTACCGCCGGTTCTCTCCGTTTCCCTTCCCTTACGGTTGGCCAACGATGGAAATTATTTCGAAAAACAATTCTCCTATTCATTTCTGCATTTTCTGATCAAGTTTATATACTTCCATTTTTTCTATATAATTTTTTTTCTACTTGTAGGAAATATTTAATCAAGTCCCTTTCTATACAAAACCAAATCAAGATTCAGTTGATATTGCCATCGGACGACGCCGGCGCATGACATGCATTGAATATGGCCTACATGGACATCCATTGTCAACGGTAAGTAGGCGCGATGATAAAAAAGGTAAATTAAAAAAAAAAATCGTCCATTCACTAGTCATGCCTCATAGCATTTGAGCCCATGTCATGTTTCGGCATCCTCTAAGTTAGATTTTGACTTTTTTTTTTTTTTTTTTTTCGCGCCGGAGGGGGAGGGTTGGGGAGGGAATTAATTACATATTTTGTATAAATATAATGACTTGATTAGAAAAATTTTAAAAATGAACACTTCGAGTAGAAAAGTAGTGAAAGTACTTGACGAAAAGAAGAAATTTCCCAAGTACCTTTCCTTCACTTCCTCCTGACTAAAATAAAAGCATAAAGCACCAATGGCCTTATTTATTCTTGGTTCAAGAAGGGGTTTAGGTTGCGATTGGGAACAACCTTACAAAGCCCCTTCGGCCTCTAAAGACCCTTAGCCAAATGCTAGTGTGTTTGGCATTAAATTTTGGGAGCCCATTTTGCAAATGCTAGCATTCCCAAGGCCTCTACAAGGCCTTTAACTCAAGGTCCCTCCCACCTGCTTTGGTATTTTGGCTTTCTAGGCATGCAATAGATCCGGATTAATGAATTTTTTAAATTTCCAATCTTATCCTCGCTCATTAAACATAATTCCACATTTACCCCTTTTAACATAAAAACTATTTCTCTTCTCTCACCTCTCTTCGCTTGCATGCTCGCTCGTCATTCGCCTTGCATCTCGTTGGGGACATATTGCTTGCCTGGTCGCCTCTAGTTGCTTGGTCGATGGCCGTCGCCAATCGCTTGTTTGACGGTTGTATTGTCGCTCTGAATATGTTGTTGCAAGGCTTGCCGAGATTGCATGACCCCAGCGTCATCGCGCCCACCGCAGAGCCCTTTAGGCTCCAAAATAATTCCTAGAAATCTTCTTCATCACAAATCCAACGATCATGGGAGCTCCGAAGAAATGGAATGTCACCTTCATGAAGCACCTAAAGCAGAAGTGCAAACGCAACTCCTATTGCGACAACTTCCTCTCTCTCCGCAGCTCCATCGACAAGGTACCTTCACTTTCACTGTTAATCTCTGCCACTAATGTCCAACTCAACTCGATTGGCAATTTAGTTACCTTTGATTTAGCTCGGACATGATTCGGTTTGATTGGTTATTCTAAGTCAAAACTGCAATGACAATCAATTGATTACCTTTTTCCTTGGGAAAGAGGAGGTTGGGAATAGAAAACATTATTTCTTGTAAGATTGTCATATTGACTTGTTCCTCTAATTGGATTGTATTGAACTCTGCTGGTACATTAGGCATAGAAACTTGCTGTTTTTGCTCTTTTTCTTTTCCTATCTATAAAAAATTATATATGTTGTCTGGAATCTAGATCCTATTAATTACAAGACATGTTAAATTTCATAGTTTTGATTGTTGTTTGGTGTCGATGGCATGTTAGTTTTTCGTCTGTGGTATTTGTATGATTTTTTTATTGTCATATCCAATATTGCTCTCTCCCAGAGCTGCATCGAATGGAAATTTGCCGTAGAACTTATTACTTATCTCAATTTTGCATATGAGCTGAGTTCTTGGAAAACTCTTAGTCTAACAGCACAGGAACAAGAAAGGCACTTAGAGGTTTTTCTTGAATGAATGGAATGATATTTAGTAGAGGGAAAACCATACACATTACGTTTGAAGTTTAGTTGGACTGTCAGGTTATTGCCTAAGGATCTTCATACTACCAGCACAAATGTGTAATAGATGTAGAGGAGACCTAAGTTAGCACCACGTGACACTCCATTACATTCCTTAAAGATGCTACTTTTAGAAGAGTTAAGGAGATTGAGATCTTGAAGAAAATATGACACCGTGCAACAAGGCATGAGGGCTCTCTATGATGTTTATAGCCGATTCATTGTGAGGAAAAGTTCAGCTGTAATGCCATCATGCCCTCATATTATCTTCTCATTATGAAGGATGCTGCTTGTGTGCTTTTCCGTGAAGCCGATAGTGAATTTCTTTCCTTTAATATTGGCATTTCCTTTAATATTGGCATGTGTTAAAGCATGTCTTGACTTTGCTTTATAAGTCATTCATTTGACTATATAAATTTGGTATTAGTTGTTGCACATCTTTATGTGTTCTAAGTGTTGGAGGTTTTCATTTTTATCCTATGTAGTGGTAAATTTAGAAACTTTATAGCAGTAATGTTTTCTGTGCGTTCTTTTTCCTTTTAGTCTAAAGGAGGGTTGTAAAAATTTGAGAGATTATTTCGTATAAAATTTTGGATCAAGTTTACCTCTACATTGTTAGGAACTCTTGTCCCATATAATTCCAGGAAGATTTTGTTAAGATTTCTAGAAATCAATAGGATTGGTCTCTTTTTTGTTCATTAATGTTGTTGTGTTCCATTTAGCAATTTGATATAAGAATTCTGGAAGGCTGTATTAAAATTTGGTAAGCATAATCTCTTTTTGGCGCAATGGGACTTTTTTCTAGGACTTCACATATGTTCTTGTAATGCTAAATGGATCTTTCAATTTGATGCTAACTTTCGTCCATTACATTCCTCCCCAATGCTAAATTTATGGGCGCTTGTATTCATTTTTAACAGTCTTGTTTCATGGTTGTGCATAACCTGTTTCAATATTGGAAGTGCATCGTAGCAGTTTCTAAGTGTAAACGCTAGTACGAGCACCTAGAGGGGGTGAATAGGTGTGAAAACAATTTTTGCCAAGTAAACCAGAAATTATAATTTCAAATCTGTTTAGTAATAGACTTTAAAATGGAAATTAGACTCGAACAATTAAATAGAGTTACGATCAAGATAAAAGGGTTCAAGGAAGAGAATAAGAACACAAGGTTTATAGTGGTTCGGCTTAATCCAAGCCTACGTCTACTCTCCTCACTCGCCGACGTTCCCACCGGCTGGATTCCACTATGAATCAAAAAGTCGTTACGGTATCACTTACTTGATTCCACAAAAAGGTGTAGAGACTCTACTACACTTCCTCAAGGCTTCACAGAATTATAAACTCTCTTTTGAGTACAAGTTTACGCTCAACAATTGACAAAGAGCAAGAAGCTTCAGACTTTGGAATTTTTCTATCTCGCACATGCTCAAATAGCCAGAGCGTCTTCCTTATATACTCCTCCATGCCTTCATAACCGTTGGCACCTTCCAAAGGAGTTCTTCCAATCTACTTGTTGGACAGAATCAATTAGGAAGATCTCGAGTTACTTAAGGAATGTGAAGATAGCCCACCAATCCCGCTCGCCCATACAATCGGGATCTAGGTTTCCATAAGTAGAACCTTCCAAGTATACTTCGCCAATCAACGAATCCAATTTATTCAAATTTGAATCAAACCGAATAATCGATCTTTGAGGTGCTATCTCCAGCCGTGAGATCTTCTATAACCGCTCGAATCAAATCCCTAAAGAAATACTTGAATGCGGATAAATCTTCTTGTCGGTCTAGAAACTGTCAATGAGGGCGGACTTTACATCTTGAGTCCAGGTGGTGCAGCGATCTTCAGACTTTGACGGTCTTCAGACTTTGACGGTCTTCAGACTTTGAATGTCTTCAGACTTTGACTGAAAAATGTTTTGTCGACATCAAAACAAGTAAGGAAGTTTTCTCCAACAATCTCCCCCTTTTGATGGTGACAAAACTTTTCTGCAGATTTGGATATTTTTAACCCGCAAGACAATACTTAAGCAAACATGGATATCTCATAAAGATAGTATTGAATCTGCATCCACAGAAAAATTGTTAGTCCAGCATAAACAACCATCTTTGCCAACACTTAAAGTACTGCAAGCAAGCATTAAGCAATTTTAAACAGTCAATCCAAATCCAAACATTAATCTAAATTCAAATCAGTCACAACCAGACAAAAGTAAAGTTTAAAACAAATCTGCAGCACTTCAGCTTCTCCCCCTTTTGTCATCATTAAAAAGGAAGAAATGAAAAGAGAATGAAATTAGGATTGTCTTGGAATGCGAACAAGTTGGAAATCTCCAATCGACTGGACAGTGTCTTCCAACTTTTTCAAATCCTCCTTCAGCTTTTCTATTTCATGACTCTTGGCATTGGCTTGAACTTGAAGAGTAAGAGTCTGGATTTGATCATTCAACGAAACTGAAGAGGCTTGACTGGCATTCCGGAGATTCTGAACTTCATATCCCAGAGCGTAGATCTGACCTCGCATCTCCATAAGAATATCAAGCACTCGTCGAAGGTCTGCCGAGTTATCGGTGCCCGAGTGCTTACCTCGGCATGGTCGATTGAGGAGTATTTGCAAAGATGGCATCGAGCATGAGTATCCAGATTTGGAGAAGAAGCCTCATGACCTTCCTCTGGAAATTGAGAGGCATAGACATCCTCTGGATCTGCAGGTGAGCGGCTCACATCTTCACTAGCAAAAGCAATTGAAGAAGTACCTCTTTTGTCAGCAACTCCCCTGTTTCAGTGCCTTCGGGTGGAGAGAAGTACTCTTCATGCTCTGTCTCCTCGTCGGTGTCATGATGCTGCGTTTCTTGTTGCTCCTCGTCTTCTCAAGTTCTTTCTTCCTCTCGCCTCTTTCCTTATCAATCCTCTCTCTTCTTCCCTCTGTTCTTCTTCTTCTCTGTCTTGATCCTCTTTCTCCTCGTAAATGGAATAGAATGCTGAAGATTGCTTAAAGCAAGAGATGATAAGGTTACATCTTCCTCATCCTCTTCATCCTCCAAGAGAAGTACTCTTCTTTTCTTGGATGGAGCACATGGGCTCTTTTCCCTTTCTTTTTGCAGCGAAGAGACTTGATGAGTCTTGGTCGGAGTCTTTTCCTTGAATCGCTCCAAAGCTTTGTTTAGCTCTTTCGGACGCATCTTGGAGACCATCTTCGATCCTACCACCATCGATCACACGATCTAACACAAAGAGTATTGGGAGGCTGAATGTGAAGGTGTCTCGAACGGCTTGGAAACAAGTGCCGAGTACGGAAGTTAGCCTTTGTCCTTCACCACCGATCGGTACATGTGAAACATTATAGTGTGTGGTAGGGAGAACTTCTTTCCAAAGCATTGATGGCATACATCGCATTGCTTCTGAATTTGAAACATCAGTCTTTGAAGTTGATTTTGGTCTCAGACAGTTGATCACTATCTTGTGAAGAAGAATATTTGAGGCATTCAACCTCACGTACGAGATTCGTCCTTCGGCCATCCCATCTCGAACGAGTTCCACTGTTGCCCGGCCAATTGACACGCCGATCGATTGAAATTCCCCTCTTTCAACCCCAATCACATCGGCCAGGGTGTCCATGTCAACCACATAATCTCGATCTCTAACGTTGAATGAAAATCTATTCGCATCCAAAAAGCTTAGATTTGAATAGAAGTAAGCAGTAAGTTCTGGATGTGCTACTGTTGTCTCAGAGCAGAATTTATCAAGTTGAAGTAAGGCGAATTTCTCCCGCAAGTTCACCTTCAGAGAGTCTAGAAAATCAAAGTCTACACTCCTTGGGTTCATCACCCCTCTCTTCAGCAACTTAGTATAATGTCGTTTGTGTTCCTCAGAACGAAACAAATCTGTTCTGTTGCTTCTAACATTTGCAGCAATACCCATTATAGACTTAAAATTTGCGAATATTTTCTCATCATCATTTCCTTCAGGTTGATTATGTCCACTTACACGTGGATCACTTGGAATATTCGCAAAGGCTTTATCTGCTGAGCCCACAGGAGCAATACCCAGGCGTTCCATTGTGCGCAAAAAATGGGTTTCATTCCTATACCCCTTTTCTACCAAAAACTTGTCAATGAAACTCAAGGCGGAGCCTCCTTCTTTTAAAGCAACGGTTTGTAGGTAAAAGCGGGCTTTTGAGACCTTACAGTGCGGCATCTTCGACGGTTTCTTCTGCGCTTCTTTTGTTGTGATCTAGCAGAGAAGAGCGGCACGGTTGAGAATATTGTGGGCTCTGCTGTTGTCTCGGAGAATCTTCTTCCTCGGTGAGGTCAAAATGCGTAGGACCCTCACGCAAAGGCGGTGGTCCCCGCTTGCGATTCTTGAGGATTTTCTTTGAGAGGCCATTATCACGCCTTTAGGAGATTCCAAACTCGATTCGCGAGAAAGGTGAAGACTTTAAGATTTAACTAGAGAGAAAAGGTGAAAAAGTGAAGTTACGTGTTTCTAGGGTTTGTGAAGAAGACGATCGGTATATATAGCAAACAAAACGGGTTATACGAATCGTCGCAAAAGGAAATTAGGAAATGCCTTTTCAAAAATAAGCTGCCTTTTGAAAAATGTATAAGCTGTCAAAAGATAACTTCTTTTCGAAAAGGAATGATTGCTATAATTCCGAAAATTTAGAAAGATAACATCAATCAATTACGGATGAACGTACCTTTTTGAGATTTTGCCCAAAAGATAAATTTCCAAAGTAGAAATAACTTACGGTAGTAGATCTTGATCTCTTGAGACTCGAACCTTCTTAGACTTTAGTCCCTAAGTTCGAACTTCTTCGGACTTTAAGATATTAAGTCGGAGCGAATAGACTCAAATTGGCTTTTCTCCGGCTTAGTAAAGATGTCCGCCACTGATTCTTTGAGTCGATGAAATGAATCAATACTTCTCCGTTTTGAACATGGTCTCTAATAAAATGATGTCGAATCTCTATATGCTTTGCTCTTGAATGAAGAATTGGATTCTTGGTAAGATTAATTGCGCCGGTATTGTCACATTTGATCTCGGTGCATGAGTCTTCGATTCCAAAGTCTCTTAGGCATTGTTTTATCCATAAGATTTGAGAACAACAACTTCCAAGAGCCACGTATTACGCCCTGTTGAAAGAGCTACGGTACTTTGTTTCCTAGAAAACCAAGATACTTCGTTCCTCCCAAGCAATTGACGGGTGCACCGAAGTGCTCTTCCTATCAACTCTGCATCTGCTAGATCTCTGCGTCTCGAGTAACCAAGGAGAGTAAGATCTCCTTCTTTAGGATACCGAGACCAAACTTTGAGGTTGTTGCTACGTATTTGATGATGCGTTTTGCAGCACTTAGATGAGATTCTTTTGGATCGATTGGAATGCGGCACAAATACATACACTAAACAAAATGTCAGGTCTAGATGCAGTAAGATAAAGAAGTGAACCAATGATACTCCTGTATAGTTTCTGGTCAATCTTCTTTCCTCCTTCATCTTTGTCCATCTTCGAAGAACTAGACATTGGTATATCGGTCTTTTGCAATTCTCCAAACCGAATTTTTAACAAGATCTTTAGCATATTTTTCTTGGTGAATGAAAGTCCCTTCCTTCAATTGTTTTACTTGTAGTCCAAGGAAGAAAGATAGTTCACCCATCATGCTCATCTCAAATTCATCCCGCATAGACTTAGAAAATTTCTTGCACTGATTTTCGTTAGGTGATCCAAAGATAATATCATCAACATAGATTTGTACAAGTAAAAAGTTTTTATTTTCTCTTTTAATAAATAAGGTGGTGTCTACCTTACCTTTAACAAAATCATTTTGGATTAAAAACTTACTTAATCTGTCGTACCAAGCTCGAGGTGCTTGCTTTAATCCATATAGCGCCTTTTCAATCGAATACGAGTCGGCTTCCTTGGGTCTTCAAATCCGGGAGGTTGTTCCACATAGACTTCCTCTTGGATAAATCCATTTAAGAATGCGCTTTTGACGTCCATTTGAAATAACCTGAAATTCTTATAACAAGCAAAAGGCAAGTAATAATCTAATTGCCTCTAACCTTGCTAAGTGGTGCGTAAGTCTCATCATAGTCTATCCCTTCTTCTTGCGTATATCCTTTGGCCACGAGTCTTGCTTTGTTCCTTATAACTTTTCCTTTTTCATCCATCTTGTTTCGAAAACCCATTTAGCTCCAACAACATTTACCTTTTGGTTTAGGAGTCAATTCCCGGACATCGTTAATCTTGAATTGCTCGAGTTCCTCTTGCATAGCTTCAATCCAACTTTCATCGATTAAGGCTTCTTCTATGCTCTTGGGTTCTATTTCGAAATAAGTGCCACAAAGACTAGACTCTTCATGCCTTTTGGATCTCGTACGGATTCCTTCATCAATGTTGCCAATTATGAGTTCTTTGGGGTGACTAGACTTGTGCTTCCATTCTTTGGTTGATTTGATGACCCGATCTTTCTCTTCATCTGGTTCTTCAATGTTTGTTCTTTGTTGATCTTCCGAAGTCCGAGTCATGCTTCGGGAGTTTAGACTTTGTTGAGTCTGGGCTTGTTTGATTCTTCGGGTTGAGTCTGGATCGATTGAATTTGTGTGAAGTCTTGGAATTTAACATTCATTGATTCCTCCACTGTTTTGAGTCTTTTTGTTGTAAACTCGTAAGCTTTCTTTGGTGGTTGAATATCCAAGGAAAATACCTTCATCGATTTTTCTTCAAACTTACCAATTCGATCATTTGCATTTTTCAATATAAAACATTTGCAACCAAACACATGAAAATAGGAAACAATTGGTTTCTTACCTTTGAACAATTCATAGGGAGTTTTCTCCAAAATAGGTCTTAAGAAAACTCTATTAATAATATAACAAGCTGTAGAAAGCTGGCCCAAAAACGAGAAGAAATGTTGCTTTCAATTAAAAGAGTTCTAGCCATTTCTTGCGGTGATCTATTCTTCCTTTCCACAACTCCATTACGTTGCAGGTGTACGGAGAGGAGAACATATGCTTGAAAACCAGATTCATCACGGGAATTTAGCAAAATCTTGATTTTCAAACTCACCTCCATGATACGTTCGTATACAAGAAATAATATACCATTTCTCATTACGTACTTTCTTTACAAATTTTATAAAATAAGAGAAAGTTTCGAGACTTACTTGCCAAGAAATATACCCAAGTAAATCGTGAGTAATCATCTACTATTACTAGGCAATATTTCTTACCACCAATACTACGGGTTACGGTTGGTCCAAAGAGATCCATATGCAAGAGTTGCAGCACACGATTAGTGGAAACTTGATTTATTGGTTTGAAAGAACTTCGACTGTTTTCCCATACGCATGGGGTGCATAGATCGGATCTTTCATATGACAATTTGGTAGTCCATGAACAAGCTTCTTTGCGAGATCTTGGCTATTTGCCTCATGTTGATGTGGCCAAGTTTCCTATGCCATAGATTAGCTTCCTCTTGTATTGAGATTAGACATTGGGATTTTTCTGGTTTGATGTCTAGAAGATAGATATTCCCATGTCTTCGTCTGTGAAAGTCCGAGAGGAATCTCTGCTTGGTTCTGAACATATTCCTTCTTGAAAGTTAATTTTGAAACCTGTATCGCACGGTTGGGCGATACTTAACAAGTTGTAGTTAAGTCCTTCTACTAAAGAAACGTTGCTGATTGTGAGACTTCCAATCTTTCTTGTTCCGCGTCCGACAATTACGCCTTTACTATTTCCTCCAAATGAAACTTTTCCACCATTAACTTGCATAAGCTTTATGAAACAACTTGAGTCTCCTGTCATATGTCTTGAGCATCCACTATACAAGTACCATTTGACCTTTTTCTTGATAGTGACTGCGTTTAAAGGAAAACTCAAGCCTTTTTGGTACCCATATTTTCTTGGGTCCAATGGTGTTAGTACAATATACAGTCTTTGCCCAAACCTTCTTAACGGGTTTCTAAACCATAGGATATTCTTTCTCAAAATGTTCTGAACTATTACACTTAGAACATTTAAGAGCATTGCGGCCTACAGGTTTTACAAAGGCTTTTTGAAAGTGAGTTTTATAAAAGTCTTTTGTATGTCTTTGTTTGATTCTTTCCTTCACTTTTGGAAAATCAATTAGAGGAATGGTTTCAGCGAGTCATTCCTAAGCCCGATTTGTTAAAGTAAGGTCTTTGAGCTAAAAGAATCTTTTCCAATTTCTTAGATCCTACAAAAACCTTTTTGAGATGCTTGAAATATCATTTTTTAAAACTTCATTTTCTTTAGAAAGAGAGTCTGCATTTTCTTTCAAGGTAATGACACTTTTATCTAAATTTTCGACCTTTTCTTTCCAAACGAGTCTCCTGTTGCTTCATTGCAGAATTTTCCTTTTTCGGTTCGGAAATCCTCTTGAGAGAGGTTTTGAGACTAAGACACAGTTCATCAATATATTTAGAAACTTTAGTAGGAATCTTAAAATTACTTACCTTGATTTCACTGTCTGAGTCTGAATCTGAGTCTGAGTCTGATTGTGCCATTAGACAAATATTGGCATAGTCATCATCACTCTCTTCACATTCGGTATCACTCCAAGTTTCTGCTTTGAGAGCCTTTCGTATTTCTCGCTTTTCCTTTCTTTTTCTTTAGTAAGGGACAATTGGGTCGATGTGCCCCTTTTTCTTGCATTCAAAACAAATCACATCTTTATTGGATTCATCATCTTCGCGATTTGTTTTGAAACTTTTGAGAGCTTTGTTTCTTCCAATTGAATCTTCTTCCCTTTTTGTTCGCTTTTACGAACTTTCTTATCATGAGAGCAAGCTCTTCATCATTCATATCATCTTGAGAATCAGTAACATCGAGTCATCGTTAGATTTTAAAGCAATAGATTTTTTACCTTTGGGATCTTCATCTTCGTTGTTTTGCTCCACTTCATAAGATCAAGAGTGCCAACCAATTCGTCAACGAGAAAGTGGCATGATTCTTTGTGTCTCCCTTATTGAGGTCTTTACGTGATTCCAATCTTTGGAAAGTCCACGCAGCAGTTTGTTGAACTTCATAGGTCCGAGAGATTGGTTGACCTTGATAATCAAGACCATTCACGATTTACGTAAAACGACTAAACATGTCGGTGATAGATTCTCCTGGTTTCATTTTGAAGGCTTCGTATTGACTCCAACGAGAATATTTATTCTGGTTTCTTTCACTCGATCGGTTCCTTCATAGGTGATGTTCAACCTATCCCGACTTCTTCTTTAGCTGTTTCACAAGAAGATATTCATTATATTCGGTGGGAGATAATGCACAATATAAGGAATAAATTGCTTTTGCATCGAGAGCTTGTCTCTTGGTTATCTCTTCTTGAGTCATCCCGCCGGACTCAATAGCTTCCCTTCCCTTTTAAGACTGTTAAGCTTTGTACAATGTTCATGTTGGCTGGGTCCACCTTCATGTGGGGCCTAGCTAGCATTAAATAAATAAAAATAAAAGAAAAGAAAAGAAAAGAAAAGAACAAAAAGAAGTGGAAGTGGGTCGTGCGTGTGTCCGTCGAAAAAAAAAGGCGAAGAGAGGAGAGAGAGAAAAAAAACTGCACAAGCAAGGGGAAGTGGGTCGTGCGTGTGTCCGTAGAAGAAAAGAAAGGAAGAGGGCTGCAACTTTGCGGCTCCGATTCGAAGGCCAAATATTGACGGAATCGGCTCAAATTTCAGTATGTTGTTCGTGAGACCGAGGGCTACAAGTTGATGGTTTTTGAGAACCATCTTTAAATTCTCCAGTTCTTACTCCAAATTTGTTTCTCTACCTATGTGGTGAGAAAAAGATGATTGTAATGTTGATGTTGAGCCTCTAGTGTGTGACTAGAGAAGAATACTTTGTGTATCCTGCTATTCTTGGTGATTAATGGATGTTTTTTGGCGGTCCGTGGTTTTTCTTGCATCGGGTTTTCCACGTTAAATCCTTGGTGTCGTTATTTGCTTTGTCTACTTATCATTTCGGCATTATATTTGCATTTTGTGAGGCTATACATTGCTGGTTGTTGCTGGGGGTTAAGAGATTTTAAGTTGATTTAGTATCGGGGGAGAAATTGATCATGGATTGCGTTTGGCCATGGTGAATTGTTGTACCCGAGTTCTCCCCAACAAGTGGTATAAGAGCTAAGGTTGAAATTTTAGTGTTAAATGGAAGAAACTAGCAGCACCGTGTTTAAGTTAAATGCCTCAAATTATTCTATTTGGAAGCCTCGGATGGAAGATGTGTTATATTGCAAAGACTTATTTGATCCTATTGAGGGTGATGAAGCCAAAGGAGATAAGGAAGACGAAGAATGGGAGAGAATGAATCGGAAAACGGTTGGGTTTATCCGACAATGGATTGATGATAGTGTGATTCATCATGTTACTCAAGAAACGAAGGCGGACACTTTGTGGAAGAAATTACAAGATCTCTATGAGAGAAAAACTCCACAAAATAAAGCTCTTCTAGTTAAGCGACTTGTGAATTTGAGATATAAGGAGGGGAAGAATATGGCGGAACACTTGAATGAATTTCAAGATATTGTAAATCAATTGACAAATCTTGAGATTGATCTTGGTGATGAATTGCAAGCATGCTTATTACTTGGTACTCTTCCTGATAGCTGGGACACCTTGGTTGTGGCATTAAACAACTCGGCTCCTTTTGGTATGCTTTCTATGAGCATGGTTAAAGAAAGCTTGTTCAATGAAGAAACAAGAAGAACAAGCTTGAATTATGCTTCTCCATCGGATGCTCTTGTTATAGAAAATAGGGCGAGAAGTCAATCAAGAAGATTTCAAAGAAATGATACTCGAGGCAAGTCAAGAGGAAGGTCGAAATCAAGCCCAGGGAGGATTGTCAAGTGTTATAATTGCGGCAAAATGGGACATTATGCAAAAGAGTGTGGGTTGCCAAAGAGAGATAGATCCCATGATAGAAATGGAGATCGAAAGAAAGAAGAGAAACAAGCTACAGCGGCAGTTGCATCCGATGGCAATATTGTGTTCGTAAGTGACGACAGATAAATGAATCTTACATGCCAAGACTCTACGTGGGTTGTTGATTCCGCAGCCTCCTTTCATGTCACCTCTCGGCATGATTACTTTGCTTCTTATCGCCGCGGTGACTTTGGTTGTATTAGGATGGGAAATAGTGATGTTTCCAAGGTTATTGGCATAGGAGATGTTTATTTGGAAACCGATGTCGGATGTAATTTGTTTTTGAAAAATGTGAGACACGTTCCTGATATTCGACTTCATTTGATCTCTACGGGTGCCTTAGATGATGATAGTTATTGTAATTCCTTCTTTGATGGCAAATGGAAGTTGACTAAAGGTTCCATGATAGTGGCAAAAGGTAAGAAGACTGGCTCTCTCTACACCATGCAAGCTAACTTGATTAAAGAAGAGGTAAATGCAGTGGAGGATTCCTCGGTTGATTTATGGCATATGAGGCTGGGTCATCTTAGCAAGAAAGGACTTGAAACTCTTGCTAGAAAGAACCTTTTACCATTGAAGGAAAAAAAATCTAAAGGAATGCACTCATTGTCTTACAGGTAAGCAACAAAGATTCCCATTTCATAGTTCCTCTCTACACACGAAATCAAATGTACTTGATTTAGTTAACACTGATGTTTGTTGCATGGATACTAGAACTCTTGGAGGTGCATTATACTTTGTAACATTTATTGATGACTGTTCTAGAAAAGTGTGGCCTATTGCTTTGAAATCTAAAGATCAGGTACTTGCGACTTTCAAGCAATTTCATGTCAATGTGGAAAGAGAAACCGTGAAGAAGCTGAAATGTGTTCGGGCTGACAACAGTGGTGAATATAGAGGCCCATTTGAACATTATTGCAGGCATTTGTGCATGTTCCAAGAGATGAAAGATCCAAACTTGATGACAAGTCTAAACAATGTATCTTCTTAGGTTATGGACATGAAGAGTTTGGCTACAGGTTATGGGATCTAGTTGCAAAGAAAAACATTAGAAGCCGAGATGTAGTGTTTTGTGAGTATCAAACTATTGAATACATTGACAAGGCGGAGAGACCAAAGAATATAGCTCAACGTTCAGTTAGTTTCAGCCCAAATCCTTCTAATATTAATAGAAATCATAGGAGAGAAGTGCATGGAAATCATGAAGATGGTGAATCCTCACATAATGTTGATTCTTCAGCTGAGATAGGTGAAATAGCTTAGCAAGAGCAATCTATCCTACCTCAAGTTAGAAGATTTGAAAGAGAGCGTAGGCCTTCTCAAAAATATTTGCCGCATGAGTATGTGTTACTCACTGATGCAGGAGAGCTAGAAACTTATGAAGAGGCTATATCATGTGAACGAAAGAATGAGTTGCATGAAGCTATAAAAGAAGAGCTTAAATCCTTGCATGAGAACCACACATTTGAATTGGTGAAGTTGCCTAAGGGTAAGAGAACACTCACAAATAAGTGGGTGTATAAGTTAAAGACAGAAGAAAATAGTTTGCAACCACGATACAAGGCTAGACTTGTTGTGAAGGGCTTTCGTCAAAAGAAGGGCATAGACTTTGAAGAGATTTTTTCATCGGTTGTAAAGATGTCTTCTATTCGAGTTGTTCTTGGGTTAGCCGCCAATTTGAATTTAGAAATTGAACAACTTGATGTAAAGACAGCTTTTCTTCATGGAGACTTAGAAGAAGAGATATATGGAGCAACCGGAGGGTTTTGAAGTTGAGGGCAAGGAGCACCTTGTATGTGATTGAGGAAAATCTTATATGGTCTCAAGCAAGCGCCAAGGCAATGGTATATGAAGTTTGAATCATTCATGGAAGAACAAGTATACGGTAAGACAAGAAAATCAAGAGCTTGAAAAATGAGTTGAGTAAAGCTTTTGCAATGAAAGACCTAGGCCCGGCTAAGCAAATCTTAGGCATGAGAGTTACTCGTGATAGGAAGAATAAGAAACTGTGATTATCTCAAGAGAAGTATATTGAAAAGGTGCTTGAAAGATTCAACATGAGCACATGTAAACCGGTGAGTACTCCACTTGCAGGCCATTTCAAGTTAAATAATAATGAGTGTCCTTCAAGTGAGAAAGAGAAGGTTGAGATGATGAAAATTCCTTATGCATCGGCCATGGGTAGTTTGATGTACGCCATGGTTTGTACAAGACCTGATATTGCTCATGCAGTTGGTGTTGTGAGTAGATTTCTCCCTAATCCAAGTAAGGAGCATTGGATCGCTGTTAAATGGATTTTGAGATATCTTAGAGGCACTTCTACACTTTGCTTGTGTTATGGAAATGCGAAGCCTGAGTTGAGTGGTTACTCGGATGCAGACTACGCCAGTGATGTTGATTCTCGGAAATCCACATTAGGTTTTATAATAATCTTTGCAGGGGGAGCTGTTTCATGACAATCAAGATTGCAAAAATGTACTTCTTTGTCTACAACTGAAGCGGAGTATATTGCTATTACCGAAGGAGGTAAAGAACTTTTGTGGATGCAAAAATTTCTACAAGAGTTGGGCTTAAAGCAAGAAAAGTTTGTTCTATATTGTGATAGCATGAGTGCCATCCATCTTAGCAAGAATCCGGTGTTTTATTCAAGATCGAAGCATGTTGATGTAAAGTATCATTGGATCCGAGAAAAGCTAGAAGATAAGCTCTTCCTACTTGAGAAAGTTCATACCGACAACAATAAGTACGGCATGATGACCAAAGCCTTGCCCGTGGTGAAGCTTGACGCTTGTAGAAGAAAAGCGGGCATGACAAACCTTCCCACATGAGGTAGAGGGGGAGATTTGTTGGCTGGGTCTACCTTCATGTGGGGCCTAGCTAGCATTAAATAAATAAAAACAAAAAAAAAAGAACATAAAAGAACAAAAAGAAGTGGAAGTGGGTCGTGCGTGTGTCTGTAAAAAAAAAGTGAAGAGAGGAGAGAGAAAAAAACTGCATAAGCAAGGGGAGAAGAAAAGAAAGGAAGAGGGCTGCAACTTTGCAGCTCCGATTCGAAGGCCAAATATTGACAGAATCGGCTCAAATTTCAATATGTTGTTCGTGAGACCGAGGGCTACAAGTTGATGGTTTTTGTTCGTCGAGAACCATCTCCGAATTCTCCAATTGCAGTTAAGGTTTTCTTGCTCTAAATTTGTTTATCTACCTATGTGGTGAGAAAAAAATTATTGTAATGTTGATGTTGAGCCTCTAGTGTGTGACTAGAGAAGAATACTTTGTGTATCCTGCTATTATTGGTGATTAGTGGATGTTTTTTGGCGGTCCGTGATTTTTCCCGCATCAGGTTTTTCACATTAAATCCTTAGTGTCGTTATTTGCTTTGTCTACTTATCATTTCGGCATTATATTTGCATTTTGTGAGGCTATACATTGCTTGTTGTTGCTGCGGGTTTAGTGATTTTAAGTTGATTTAGTATCGGGGGAGAAATTGATCCTGGATTGCGTTTGGCCATGGTGAATTGTTGTACCCGAGTTCTGCCCAACAGTTCGTTACTCCAATCATGGCATATCCACTACAAGAAAGTAATGTGCTTTTGTGAAGCAATATGTGCTAACTCTATTCGGAACTACTTTTGGGCCTTGCCGAGAGACCAAAATAAAACAAGGGTTCCTAAAAATTTCAACTTCAGAAACAGAGACATCACTATGACCTTCATGAAAACGACATCTCTCTTCAGAAAGTTGATTAACATGTCCCCTCCAACGTGCATGATGGGTTTTTTTATTTGATGGGCCAAGTCAGGCCCAGATGCCCATGTTGGGCCAAACTCGGCTCATAAAGGAAGAGCCCATGAGAGAGAAAGAGGGGTTATTTTTTTAGTAAAAATTAACTGCTATAAATAAAAAAGGAAAAGGAAAAAGGGAATGTTAGAATTGAACTGCGGAAAGTAGAACAATATGTTCTTTCTCTTTTTTGATAAAAACAGTGAAGTCTTTTGAAGAACAGAACTACAAGGGCTTTGATCAATTTCTTTGAGACTGCAATAAGTACTTAATTTCTGGTAAATAAGTTATGTCCATCTTTGTGATTTGCCTTTTGATCGGTGCTATATGTTTCTCAAGCACGTTTCCGCGTTCGTTTTTGATATTTGATCGTTCAAGTATCGATTTGTTTTTTCAGGAATCCATCTCCAACATTGGTATCAAAGTAATAGCGTTCATCTTTCCCAATCATTGTTAACGTTTATAATTGGTTTTTTGGCCGAATTTTTTAGAAACGTCGTTGTTGGATGCTCGGGGACGAAAATCCCGACCCCCACGTACTATTTGCCCCTCTTTTTTTTTTTTAGTGAGTCAAAATTTATTTTTGATAATGCAAGAATCATAGTCCTTGTCAAGACAAGAAAAACAATTGGTGACATGCTGCTAGGGGCTGCCGGACGCACCTCCACCCACGGCCAAAATGTGTAGGGTTCGTCAGTTCATGCAACGCATTGACTCCGATACAGCTCCGCATATAGCCAAGAAGAAAGTCAATAAAACATGCAGATTTTCTCTACTGTTTTTCCATACATGTAGAGAGATAAATGCAAAATGAAATCCATAAGCAATCTTCTTCTTCTCACAATTGCGGCTAAACATAAATGCAATCCTGTGCAGCTGGATCAAAGAAGAAGTCCCACAAAATCATAACGTCACTCAGTCTAATTTATTTAGACTATTGTTCAATGGGCTCAAACTCAAGACATATTTTAACATTATTAACATAAAATAATAGATCCCATAACTTTTCCTTTTCCCATCCCCAAGCATCATACAGTCACTTCCTTATTCTTTCCTTTTATGAGCACAACTTAGGACACTAAATCGAAAGGCAACTGCGTAAAAAAAGGCTCATTTGCGACCTATCGAATCCAAGGAACCATTAATATCACCACCCAGAAGAGCACAGTTCAAGCTTTCTTCAAGAACTCCATGATGCAAGTGTTGAAAGCGCGACACATGACTTGGAAGCCTTGAAATCCCGCCCCTTTGGCCAAAGCCTCGAACTCCTTCTCTGTCCTTTCTTTCCCGCCGGGGCAGTGGGCCAACATCATGCAGTCCATGTGGATCACTCCCTTGGTCGCTAGGCTCGAGTCCGGGTACACGGGGAGTATGTAATCTGCAACGATCACCCTCCCATTCATCGGAAGAGCATCGTAACAGTTCTTGAGGAGCTTTGTGCAATGTTCATTGTTCCAGTTATGGCATATCGACTACAAGAAAGTAACATGCCTTTTATGAAGCACTCTATACTTGACTCTAATCAGTAACTACTTTTTAGTCTTGCTAAGAGACCAAAATGAAACAAGGGAAGCAACAACCAGCCTCATCCTAGTACTTTCCGAAAATTTCAACTTCAAGAATAGAGACATTCACTCTGACCTTCATGAAAATGGCATCTCCTTTTGGAACGCTGACAAACATGTCACCTCCAACGTGCTCCACACCTGCGTTAATCCCGACATTAGATTTTTTGGTGCTCTTTTCAGTAAGGGGATTCATATTAGTTAAGAGGCAATGAATTGAATGTGAGATACGAAAATATTCCTAGATCTTGAGTTGCTATCAAGTATCTAGGATATGACAACTAATGTAAAAGAGCGAGCGAGCGAGTGATACACATTATATACCGGGATAGGATGGAGCATCTTTAATCACGTGAGGCAAGTCGAAGTTGATGCCTTTAATCGATGGGTATTTAGCTATGATCATGTTGAGCACGGCCCCAGTGCCGCCTCCGACATCGACCACCGTCTTGAGGCCCTCGAAGCCATTGTACATTTCCAGTATCTTCCCCATCGTAATGGTGGAAAAATCAAACATTGCCCGATTGAAGATCTTGTTGAATCGTGGGTCGGTACCTAGATAGTCAAATGCGGTCATCCCGTGTGCCTTGTTGAACGGGATTCCGCCTTCAAGAATCGCATCTTTCAAGTAGTACCTACGAGTTAAAAGCAAACGACCCAGTTCAACGCTCAGAGAACAATAATGGGGAATTAGTAAGTTCTTGAGTGGTGAAATTGGGGGGAGAATTACCAAAAAAGTCCTAAACCTATTGTAATTGTGCCAATTCAGTCCTAAACTTTTTTTTGGGCCAATTTAGTCCTAAACCTTTTACAATTGTGCCAGTTCAGTCCATTCGGCCAAAATTGGCCAGTCGGTGCGACATGGACGCCGTCGCGAAAGCTGACGTGGCAATTTTAAATATTTTTTAAATATTTTTTGAATTTTTCAATTCTTTTTTTCTTTTTTTTCCACCTTCTCCTTCCTCTGGCTGGCCGGTGTCGGCCAGAGGCAAGGGCCGGTGAGGCAGTGGCGAGGCTCGTCCCCACCGGCCACTAGCAAAGGTGAGCCTTGCCCAACGACGACGAGGCCACTATCGCCAGATCTGGCGAGGCCGAGCCTCGCCGACCATTGGCAAGGTCGACCCTCGCCTTGGATCTGGCGAGGCTCGACCCTGCCCAGCCATGGCAAGGGTCAACCTTACCAGTGCCGGCGAGCTCGAGCCTCACCAGATTTGGCGGGGCTTCGCCCAGCGATGACGAGGCCGACCTCGCCGGTTCTTGCCTCCGGCCAAAGGAATGAGAAGTGGATGGAAAAAAAATTAAAAATTGGAAAAAAAAAATTTCAAAATTTAAAAAAAATTTTAAAATGCCACATCAGCGTTCACCGGATGGCCGTCGCTGGGCGTGTCAATTTTGATTGGATGGACTCAATTGGCATAATTGTAAAAGGTTTTAGACTAAATTGGCAAAAAAAAAAGTTTAGGACTTAATTGACACAATTGCAATAGATTTAGGATTTTTTTGGTGATTCTCCCGAAACTGGGAGAAGATGTTAGGTGATTCAAACGTTCGATTATGGTAAGCTATTACTTCATAATATGACTGGCATTAAGGATGAATCCTGAAAACAATCCCAAATAATAAAGGAAAAGAAGGAAAAGTTTTTCTTTTTTTTTAAATAGCATACCAACTTTCCACAGCGAGTTTGTCCTGGTTGACCAAGTTGAGTGGGGCAAGGGAGACCCCATCCTTGTTCTTGACCAGGAACTTGCACACCGGAGCTAAACCGTAAAGCCGCTCCACCTTACCCCCAGGGAGGTCACGGAGGGTGCACGTGAGCACAGAATAGCTGGCCAGTAGCCGAAATATTCGATCGAGCATGACCGGGGCATCAGGGTTCTGGCTCGGGAGCTGCGATGCCACTTCCCCAGGGGTGAGGTAGGCGCCTGGCCCGGCCCTATCCATGATCTCGAGGAGGTCAAGCTCGATGGTGGCCTTGAGGACCCTAGGGAGAACGGAGGCAGTTGCCAGTTGCATGGCAAAGAGGGTCTCCTCCTCGGCCGAAACTTGGGTAGGGGTCATTTGGGTCTCGGATCCTGCTGAATCCATTTTGTATTGGGGAAGGAAAGCAGAGGAAATAGAATGAGAGAGTGCAAAGGCCTGGGCAGTTGGGTCTACGAGGACACTAACAAAATCTTAAGCCGCTATCACATTTTTGTCGACCGAAGCTTACTTATATAGCAAAAAAATCTACTTCAACTACGGTTAATTTAACTTCGATTAAATGCCCATTAACATTTCAAAAGTTATAACATCCATCATGTTGCAAATATAGATTAAATTGGATAAGATAGCTAAAAGAAAGAAAAGGGAATTAGACACTAGATATACGTGGTTTGGTCCGAATATCGGAACCTATGTACATGAGAAAAGCATAACGGAATTTCTTTATAGAAATCAAGTGATATACCAAAAATTACAATCATTCAAACACTCAAACACTCACTCAATATTTCTCTATCCTTAATTATACTCAATAACTCACACAGTGTTTAGCCCCTCACAATTCCTAGTGAAATCTTACTTGATGAATTACATAAATTCTACTCACAAGAATGTATCTAGCTAAATCACTCATTACAACAAAACTCAACCCTCTCGGCCATAACTTCGCGCCTCTTTTCTCGTTGGCCACCAATGACTTGGTGCTCTCTTGACCACCAAAGACTTTGGCTCTCTCTCAATCACTAAAAGGAACTTGGCGCTCTCTTGGCCGCCAAAAGGAACTTGGTGCTCTCTCGGCCATCGAGGCAACTTGGCGCGCTCTCTCGGCCGCCAAAAGGAACTTGGTGCTCTCTCGGCCATCGAGGCAACTTGGTGCGCTCTTCTCCATTGGACGTCTTTCTCTTTTACCATACAAAATATTCTCCATCATTTATTGCAGTACGATGGAGACCATCATAATTTATGGGCATGCATGCATGTGCATGCATTTATTGCAGTACGAGGAAGCCCACCATAATTTATGGGCATGCATGCATGTGCATGCATTAAAAGATGGATGAACGTAGTACCTTCTTTCCTCTTCTTTTTTCTTTCTCCCTCAAAGTCAACAATGATGGCTAATGATGAGCCATTGTTAAGAGAATCAATCAATCACCGAAATTCAATTTCAATCCATTACAAAAGGAAGCCTCACAATAACATAATTTCTTCATGAGGCAGCCACCATTGCAAATCAATTAACTACCATTGGAGAACCCCTATTAGCAAATGAGTACCACACACACATCTTTCGTGGTCTTGGACCAGAACTTTTCGATTTAGACACATCAATCTCCGTCATCTCTTAATCAGGAGCACTCTCATGTGATGCCCTTCATGGTTTGCTCCTTCAACACGAAGGAAGACTACAAATCAACAAAACGACCTCCAATACCCCTCCACCTATTGCCTTTGTATCTCACCGATCAAGATTCACGTCTAAATAGTCTAAAGGGGGCACTCAAAATTTCAGCCCATCAAATGCAAGCCCATCCATTAGTAATCCAATTTTATCGACGCTGACAAGGGTGTTAAAATATGTCTCGAGTTTGAGTCGTGGAACAAACTCAATCCGAATTGAGTTACGGATAAAGTTCAAGGACATCTTAAACATTACGGATATTATCTCTATATCAAAGATGCGGTCAAGAATGGAAGGTAATATTACCTTGGACTTTGTATTGGATAAAGCTTGTTTTGAAATCACGGAAGTTATCCGCAATGTAATTCAAGTCGGCCAAGAAGAAAGGAGAATAAATAATAAAAATGAAACTTGGATATGGTTGACTGGTTGACCGACATTATCCTATTCCATGTTGCCGTCGGCTTCTGCAGGTTTTATATGGCTGCATATAATTAGATTAAGGAGCTTTCTTGGGCTGTTGGTTGATGTGTGTTCAAAGGGCGCTCATGAATTTGCTTTACATCCCATTGGAGTTCTTTCTCGAAGGATTTCGTTTGAGGAATTGATTACATGTGTTGAAGCCAATTAAATCTTGTAGTAAGATTTACGTGTAATTTCTTTGTGAGATTAAGATATTATTTCATGAGGAATTTGGGGGCTAAACGCTACGTGCGTTATTAGGTGTAATTGGGGTTTGGGAAACACCGAGAGAGTATTTGAGTGACTTGAGTGTGTAATCTTCTTATATCACTTGATCTATAGTGAATTCATCGTTGCTCTTCCCGTGGACGTAGGTCTCTATGATTGAACTATGTAAATCTCATGTTCGATATATTTTCTTCTTCTGTCTATTTTATTATTCAATTGCTTGCTTTCCGCAACAATTGGTATCAAAGCCAGAATTGGCTGAGTTGAAGCGAATCAATGGCGATAGAAGAAGGAATTGTTAAAATCGGCAAATTTAATGGGAAGGATTTTGGTTTCTGGAAGATGCAGATTAAATATTATCTTTATTAGATAAAATTGCATTTGCCTTTGTCTGAGGATAAGTCAGAGTCGATGAAACAAGCTGACTGGGATTTATTGGATAGATGAGCTATGGGTGTTATCCGGTTGACGTTGGTCGTAACGTCGCATTTAATGTCGTGAAGGAGAAGACTACTGCTGATTCGATGCAAGCCCTGTTGGATACGTACGAGAAGCCCTCTACGATCAATAAGGTCTATTTGATGCAACGACTATTTAATTTGAAAACGAACGAAGGTGCGTCAATTGCAGATTATATTAAATGTGATTGTTAGTCAATTAAGTTCAGTTGAGATTGACTTTGAAGATGAGGTACATGCTTTGATTATATTATCCCCATTGTCTGATAGTTGGAATACTACTGTTACCACCATTAGTAATTCCTCTGGGTCAACAAGCTTGACATTTGATGGGGTTTGAGATTTGATTTTGAGCGAGGACATCCGTAGAAAAGAATCTAACGAACCTGTATCTATTGCTTTAGCATGTGAAAATAGAGGAAGATCTAGAACACATGTTAGTAAGAGTAGTACTAATATGAATAGGCATTTTTAGTCTAGGACTGGCGATGTTGTCTGTTGGAGCTGTGGTAAGATGGGCCATCTTAGAAAGAATTGTCTTAAGCTGAAGAATGAGAAGGGTAAAGGAATTATAGTTGATTAAGCAGATGGTGTTGCATCTTTATCTGATAGTGCTGATTATGTATGGTGTGTCACTGATTATTCATCGTTTGATGGATGGATTATGGGTTCTAGTTGTTCTTTTCATGTTATACCAAGTAGAAACTAATTTATTACATATCAGTGCACGGATGGTAGTAAAGTGCAGTTGGGGAACAACGCTGAATGCGATGTTGTTGGTAATGGCAATGTTAGAATCAGATTGTACTGTGAGGACATTAACTAAAGTGAGGCATGTTCTAGAGTTGAAGAAGAACTTAATTTCCTCAAGTACCCTGGATTGAGCTAGGTATCAATATATTTCAAAATATGGAATTTTGAAAATTGTTTGAGGTGCTTTAGTAATAATGAAAGGAATCAAGCGCAGTGGCCTATATAAACTTCAAGATAAGACAGTGACCGATTTCTCCACAGAGACGTTGGATGCATTTGTTCGAGAGTCTAAATTGTGGCATATGCGTTTGAGGCATATTGGCGAGAGAAACCTGAAGGTTTTAAGTGAAAGAAATCTTCTATATGGTTATATTATTAACTAACGCGGGTGCTGTGATTTAGATTAATGGCAAAAAGTGTAGTTCAGTACAATTGTCAAAGAAACCATGGAAATTGCAAAGTTAATTCACTTGAATGTTCGTAGGTTGTCGTGGTTTCCTTCGAGAAAGAGTGGTAGATATATGCTAACAGTTATTGATAACTACTGGATGAAAACACGAGTGTTTGTGCTTAAGCACATGTTTGATGTTATCGTAAAGATCATGCAGTTGAGAACTTTAATAAAAAATGAGACTAGTAAGACAATCAAGCATGTGCGGACTGACAACAGCATGAAGTTTTGCTTGAAGTTATTAAACGAATTCTGCATGAAAGAAGACATGATGAAATACCGCACTTATGCCAATGAACCACAGAATGTTGCATAATTGATTAGCAAAACGTTACTAAAGACGGCCCATGAAATGCTCTAATGCTGGTATGGCTAGGAGATTCCTAGCGGATGTGCTTATTATAGCGAGTTATCTGATAAATAGATCCCCATTGACTGAGATTAGATGTTGGACTCCCGAAGAAGTGTGGTTAGATAACGTTGCTGATTATTCTACTCTTAGAATATTTGGTTGTCCATGTTATATTCAAGTGAGTAATGGTAAAATCAATAAAGGGGTAAGAAAGTGCATATTTCTAGACTATACACAAAGTGAGTGGGGTTATCGGTTGTGGTGCTCGGAGTTAAATTCACATGTTATTAGTAGATAAGTTATATTTGACGAGTCTCCAGTACTTCTGGCTAGGAGTGATTATAGCAGTATTCAAAGAGATATGAACGGTGTTCAGGCTGAGGTGGAGTCGTGACCAGAAACTCCTGAGGTAGTGGGTACGAGTACTAGTAAAGTAATCAACACGGATGGTGCTTGAAACGAAGTAGAGCTTATAGAGCCAATGGTTACTGTAACTGTTGAAATTGACAAGGTGGCGGATCAAAGAGATCGTTGGGAGATGTGATATCACCTTGCAGAAAATAGCCTCAGCATAAATGTGGCGAATCCCTTCACTAAAACCTTGTCTCAGTCTTCTTTTGAAAGACATCTTACCAAGATGGGTTTGAGATGTGAGATAGGTTGGCTTTAGTGCAAGTGGGAGATTGTTAACTGTATGCCCTAAAGCAACCATGTTAGGGATTGTTTAATGGCAAATAAGTTTTATTCATTCATCGTCCAATTTATATGAATGAAGTTCATAAAATCAGCTACGACTGAACCTATTCTTAAGGTATTAAGAATATGTGTGACAGGTTAACAGTTATATTGAATCTTTAAACAGTTCCCAATCGATGGATCATTGAGAGGATATTGATGATCCTGTTGAGATCGGTGTGTTCTCAAGCTTTACTTCAGTATTGGATACTTGAGGGGATGATGAGTCACAAGTCATTAGGTATTGTGATATCTGAGCTAGAACACAGGTGCTTGTCTTGGACAAGTTCACTGAACGTGATATAAATAGAACGATTGGCGACATGGAAGCTTTTTTGTGGGGTCAATGTGTCACGCCCCGACTCTCCAAAATGCACACGTCCCACCGCGGTCGATACAAATGTGACTTCCCAGGACTAGTCGCCGACCCTTTCATTTTTAATGCACATGCGGAAGTAAACAATAACCCCTGACAATAGACAACATGGGATAGGAAAGCAGGGCAACATTTCATAAGAGCACACTTGTATAAACAACTAGGTTTATATACAAAAGGAGTCTAGGTAAAAACCTACAAAATGATCGACTCTCAAAAGAAGCTATCCTACAACATATTAGTAGGACACAGACGCCGATCTTTCAGACTCCACCTTCACCGACTCCAGGGCTTCGATCCTCCACCAACACTATCTAAGGACCTGAAAATGGTTATATAATAACCAGTGAGACAATGTCTCAGCAAGTCCACTCCCTAAATCCCTATTAGGAAGTAAATACGCCTCAGGGCGCTTTAGCCACATCATCACACAATGATAGTAGGAAACTTACCTTGCCTCAATTTCTTCCTGCATGTCAGCACAATTCATATAATCATCCAATCACATCAACAAATCAATTCATCACAATGGATCGAATCATCGATCAATCGACTTAGTCGATTTCATGTCATCAGGACCATCACACGGTCAATCCAATCAACCATCAATCAGTCGACTCATTCGACTCCATGTCATCGATGCCATCTATAAATTTGATCGATTCAAACACTGCTCGCCTAAGCTGAAATAGATATAATCATATATCATTGCTCTCCAAAGCTAATGTCTAAAATTTGCTCACCGAAGCTGCTAGATCAATTATTACTCACCGAAGCTGCTATAGATCTACATTGGAATTAATGCTCCCCGAAGCTGTCATAGACCTATATTGCTCACCTAAGCTGAACCACGATAAATTACTCCTAGCACAAGGATCTTGTGCTTTGCACATCAATTCCTCAATTAAATACTCCACTTGGCCTAATTCATCGTATTAAAATGTACCCGATAAAAATAATCGTGTGTGGATACACGGTCGGCTTGAGCAAAAATCTAATATCTTTACTTTAGAAAATCTCACTATTTATACCGAGTTTGAAAATATTTTTGGCATTGTAAACCGACTCCCCGGTAATTTATAATTAATTACTGAAATTATACAATTTTGGGATAATTACCCAAAATTACAACTTAAATTCAATTTGCACAATATAACACTCAATTAAATAAATCGATCATACCATTGCAATTAAGACGAATTCCTGGTCCACCTAGCTTTATCCAAGTCTAATTTCCGGAAAATGAATAATTAATTAATTAATTTCGAAAATTAATTATTAAATGCCAAAAATACAAACCTAGGCCAAAATGCTAAATTAAATACCGAGACGGGCCCGAAGAATTCCCAAACCAATCTAGATAATTAATACAACCTATCTAGGCCTTAATTAATCCAATATAACAACCTAACATGCAAAATTGGATATTTAAATAACTAATCTAATCTAACTAATCACCTAAACCTTAATTAACTTAAACTAATTACCCTCTAAGCATAATTAACTTACTAATCAAGGTTTAGTGAGATAACTCACTTGATTTGTGATCCACTCGGACCAAAACGACGGGGACGCGACAGCGAGCGATACTCTCCAAAGCGACGCCGTCAATGGGGCACAGATCGGGCCCAAAAAATAGCCCGCAAGCTTGCTGCTCGAGCTGAAAAAATCGACTCCAAAGCTGCTGGTTCGGTTTCGAGAGGAGATATTGAGCTCGGCTTCTTGCGACTGGCTTCACGAGGGGATGATGGGCTCGATTCGTTGGAACCGTGAGCTGGGCGGAGGAGGAAAGGGACGGCTTCGGTGAGATGGTTTCGTGGCAGCTGGAGTGATGAAGCCACGCGGAGACAGAGCAGCGATACGAGTCAACTTCGGTGGTTTTCAATGTTAATTTGTTGACCGGTGGAGACCAAGCTTCCTGGAGGGAATAGCAATGTGGAAGAGGGGACAAAACGTGATGGAGCGTGAGGCGTATGCGTGAGTGGAGAAGGAAATTCAATGGAGGGAGGGGTGCTTCAACGTGGGAAAGTGAAAGAGAAACAGCAGAACAAATGGATAGAAGTTGGGGAAGAGAGAAGGGCAGGGATGGTCGGCGTGCAGAGGAAACGTGTGGAATTAAAAAGGAGAGAGAGAGAGAGAGAGAGAGACCGTGGGTTGCTCCTTCTTTGACCGAGCAGAAGAAAGCAGCAAAAGCATAAAAGAACAAAAAGAATAAACAAGAAGAAGGGATAAGGGAAGGGATGTCGGCAGGTGGTGGGACCAAGGAGAAACGTGTGAAACGGTGAGAGAGAGAAAAAAAAAAGTGAGAGTTCGGTCAAGTGGGGGGAAATTTCGTGCGAGTGAGAGGGAAGGTGTGGGTGACCGAAAAGGGGGGCGAGGGAAGGAAAAAGATTAAATAAAACACAATTGTTTTATCTCAACTTCTCACAATAAAATCAATTGGTCACCCAAGGCCAATTTCAACACTAACTTGCACAATCTAAAGTCCAATAGAGGATCGAAATAAGACGGTCCCTATATCCCACGAATTTCTTTCAAATTCGAATTTTATTTCATTTTTATCGTAATCCAATTTTCTGAACAAACTTCTCCGATTGAGGTCCGATTTGTTGCGGAAAAAGCCCATGAAATTTCATATTACTAACTTACTCACACCAGATGCCAAAAATCCCTTCAAATTGGCCAATCCGAATTTCCGTTCGTTTTCCGAACTATCCGAATCGATTTTCGGTAAAAATCCCGAACTCGCCAAAAATTCCTCAAAATGTGAGTCGACGTTCCTAATATGACTCGTGACATGACAAAACTTTCAATTTTTGAAATTGGGTTCAAATTCCTGGTTAAATTCAATTCGATGTGATTTTAGCGTGACCTAACTTACCGAGTAACTTTTAGGAATTTTTTGTGCAATTGACCCGTGGTCAATTTTCTTCGAGCCACATGTACCTCTTTGACATATTGGTGACTCTCGGTTATCGTGAAAATCTCAAGGTTTCAAATACGGACATAAGGCGCCAAAACGATAGAAAAATCAGTTTAGTGCCGATCAATGAGAATTTTGCAAATTAGTGGAATCACCCACGTTTAGCCACACATCTCAGTCGAACCGACCTATCTCTGATCTCGGATCAATTTTTAAATACGCCGTAATGACCCTTGCGGACTAGCACGGTCGAGCAGTTGAGTCCTGGTCGAATTCTCAAGTCTATTGCGTTTAAAATCCCCTAACGGCTTCACCTGATAGGTTAGTTATCTCGTGAGTGGCCATCTCAGAGAAAAGCACTATAGTTGGGTCAACGAAAGGCCCGACTTATCCAATCAAAATCAAAACCTAAAATTCAGGATGTCACACAATGTCTTATCGCTCATGCTTTGGTCAGATGTAAAATCCTTAGACCTAAGGCACAATGCTGACTTGTGTGTTGGATAGCTATGGTTCACAAGTGCGCATATTGACACTTCGTCGAACCGTCTCTGTACTTGATGGTCATAGTTTGTTCACATACGAAGCTACATGTCGCACAATATGGAATCTATCTTCTTGTTATACAAGATTGATGTCCTATGCAATCTAATTGTGACATTGTATTGAAATCCTTGGCCGGGGTTATAACCAAGAATAAATGGTTCATATCTCGAAGAATATATGTCAATTAGATTTGGGCATATGATCGAATTGGTGGCTTGACCAATAGTTCCATGGCCTTTGTTCGATCGGGATATGGTGAGACAGAAGAATCGAATTACACGGTCGCCAAGCTAACGAGTTCATTATGTTCTAAAAACATTTCACACTATCTAGATAGCCATGATATATTACTAGATGTCACTCATGGTTTGCAGGAACAGGAGATTGATCTGGATAATCAGTTCTCTTGGTTGTGCTAATGTGTTAGTACAAATTCTGCTGCCAGCTCAGTGATGAACCTAAGGATGTCACACACCATAACCAATTAGAATGACGTTTGAACAAGAGAGAGAATATTGCAAATGTGTTTGCAGTTGAGCCAATCAGATTGAGTTAGGCTAAAAATAAAAGTTCTGATGAAAGGGCTTTAGAGTTTACAAACTCTGAAGCGGGTTTCAGACTTTATGATTGAATCAAAGATCTGGAGTGTGTTCAAATTTAGTAACCGAATTAATGATTTGAAGTGAGTTCATAACTAATCGCATCATTAATGATCTTAAGTGAGTTCAGAATCAATAGCCAAATTAATGATCTGAAACAGTTTCAGACTTAATGGCTAAATTAAAGATTTGAAATGTTTTTCAGATGTAATAGTCTCATTAAGTTCTGAAACGGTTTTATAACTTAACGGTCACATTAAAGATTTGAAATGGTTTCAGAATAAAAGGGCAGTTTAATGATCTAAAACGGTTTCAAATTAATGACCAATTAATGCTCTTAAATAGTTTCAGAAGTAACGGCCAAATTAAGTAGTTGTGACAGCTACAAAGTTAATAAACAGAATCAAAACTTGTAACAGTTACAAATAAATGTCTGGAATAATGCTTTGTAACAATTACAGAGTTAATGCCCGAATTAGTGTCTGTAACGGTATTAGAAGTTACGTCCGTCAGGAGTTACGGCCGAATTAATTCAAAAACGGTTTAGAGTTAATGCGGCAATTTAAATGTGATCTGCACTGTCTATAAAAGATAATACAGAGAAAAGATCACCGGATGATGGACCATCGACAATCGATAATTGATAATTGAGAGTGTTGATACTGATCAACAAAATCACTCACACGAGAGCAATTACTAGCACAATTGTAGTTGTGAGATCTCTCAATTTCTCTCTTCTGTTCAACATGAGAATTGATGGTGTGTCTGAACTAGAGGCTCGACACTTTTGGGGCTGGATTGGAAGAACGTCAGAGCCTATGAAGAGATAAAACGTTCTACATCTGAAGAACATCAGAACCAGTATTACCAGAAGGTGTCAGACGTTTGTGGTCAAGAATCCAAGAACATCAGAACCGGTGTTACCAGAAGGCGTAAGATGTTTGCGGTCAGAGTCTGAAGAACGTTAGAACTACTGCTGTGAGGACATCAGATGTTCGTGCTTAGAACCCGAAAAAACTTCTGAACCAAATTTTGGAGCATGGTACAAGGTTAATATGATTAGCCCAATTAGCTCTTCTATGCGTTTTTTGTTAAAATGCACGTAATTGCTATGGAAACACATGTATAAGTGTTTTTACTTCCACTGTGATCGAATGTTTGATCTTAATTTACTTATGCATGTATGCTTGTTTCTAGAAACAAACACCAACAACATTTTCGGTTGCACATCATTCACGTGGTCCTCCCTCTTACTTCTACACGTTGATCAGGTGGATTGTATCTCATGTGTTTCTAGTGGCTGTTGGGTCCGACCTGAATCGGTGTTGAATTTCTTCTGAGCACCCTGTTTCGTTACCCATTGTGCAAAATCAATATGCAGACTCGCACTGGATTAGCATAAAACAACAAATCTTGTAACTTTTCCTTGTCCCGTGCCCACACATCATACAGTCACTTCCTTATTCTTTCCCTTTATGAGCAAAACCTAGAACACGGAACGCTGACGACCATGTCACCTCCAATGCGCTCGATACCTGCGTTAATCCTGAGATTAAACTTTTCGGTGTTATTTTCTGCAAGGTGCTTCATACTAATTTAGAGCCAATGAATCAAAAGTGAAATGCGAAACTGTTCCTAGATCTTGAGTTACTGTCAATTATACAACTAATCTCGAAGAGTGAGCGAGAGAAAAACATTATATATCAGGATAAGATGGAGCATCTTCAATCACGTGAGACAAGTCATAGTTAATGCCCTTACTTAAAGGGTATTTGGCAACGATCACGCTGAGCGCGGCCCTGGTGCCTCCTCCTACATCCACCAACATCTGGAGGCCCTCGAAGCCATTGTATGTTTGCTGTATCTTCTTCATCATAATGGTGAAGTGATCGGATATTGTCCAGTTGAAGATCTTGTTGAATTGCGGGTGGGTGCTTGATACTCGAATGGGGTCAACTAGTGCACCTTGGTGAACTGGGTTCCGCCTTCTAGAATCACATCTTTCAAGTAGTACCTGTGAGTTGAAAAAGCAAACAATCCAATTTAGTACACGGGGAACGTAAATACTAAATAAAGGGAAATCAGTAAGTTCTTGAGCTGTAAAATAAAGGAGGAGATTCCGGATTATTCAAACGTTGGATTACGATTACAAGTGGCTTCAATTTCGCCGAGGATGACTAAAAACAAATAGTCCACGTTGATTAGTATCATTCCGACCTCTATGTGTTTGTCAAGTTTCGACAGATATTAGCCATTTGCTTGGCTGATTAAATTTTTTCTTCTTGAAATATACTCATATTTGTTTTACAGTCCCATCGTCCTATTGGTCAACGTAATGTTTGGTCATTATGTACTCAGATCCCAAGACTCTTGTGTAAATTTACCAAAAAAATGGAGGGAAGTAATTGTGCCCACATAAACTTTCCCAGATGGTTTGGAGTAATCAAATCATGTTTGTCTGAAAATGATTAAACGACATGACCTACTTCTTAGACGTCCATTTTTTCTGAGTAGGATGAATACTTTAACCTCTGACCTGAAGATTTAGGAAGAATCTATTTTGTTATTAATAAACTGGGAAAGGGGAAAGTACCTACTTCTCATCCTAGGAGTGAGCAAGTATGATAAAGTACCTCTCTGTCTATTAAAGTATCAAGTCAAAGACACTCTAAGTGTCAAAACTTGGCACAATAGGACATTTACGTACAAAACTTTAAAAATATACACTTAAGTATCAAAATCGAAGAAAAATGGATCACTTAAGTGTCAATGGCGAGAATTTTCAACCAAAATGCCGACGTGGCTTTTTTCAGGTGAGATAAGTGCAAAACAACATCATTTTGTATGCTAACGTGGCTAGATAAGCCGAAAAACGACGTCATTTTGTCTCAGATTTGAATTTTAATATAAATATCATTTAAATTAAATTTAAAGCTAATTTTTTTTTTTTGAAGTACATTGTAGAACACATTCGGCTAGGGCTATGCAAGCCTTCACCGCCGCCTCCCCAACGTCATTAGGAAGGGCCAGCGATGGTGGGGGGAGGGTCAGCTGGGACCCTCAGCTAGCAACACCCTTGGCCTAACTAGGCAAGGGCGATAGGGGCTGGTGGCCCTCGCCAAATCTGGGAGGGCCACGACCCTCACCCCAAATCTGGGTGAGGGCTTGCACGCCCCGTTGCGTCAATCGCCTAAGGCCCGGCGACGGTGGGGAGGCAGCGAAGGCTTGCACAACCCTCATCGAACACATTCTGTAATCTTATTTTTCTTCTTCCAATTTTAAATTTAATTTAATTAATATTTAATTGAAATTTAAATGCGAGGTGAAACAACGTCGTTTTGGTTTTAGCTCATCTTTGCTAACTCAATTTTTCGACGAGCCACGTAGGCGACTTATATTATTAAAAATAAGTCACACTGCATATCCAGCACCTTTCGCAAGAGTTGGCACTTAAATATCCCATTTTAAAAAAAAAAAAGTTACGCTTAAGTGTACATTTTGGAACTTTTGACATTTGAGTGTCCTCCCGTACTAAATTTTGACACTTGTGCTGTACTTCTACCTCCGAATTTCTATGACTAAGTAGCACTTCTGTTATTCAATCATCAAATTCCCACCTCACCCGGAGTGAGAAGGATGCGGTGGTCATGTGAAAGGGACCGCCATATGCAATTGTGCACCCCATATTCAGAAACCACAAATTTTATATGATTGCTTCTTAATTTATTCCTTGATAACGTAGCAAGCAATCGTATACACCGGAGGGGTAATTTCTTTACTTTAGTACTCATGAGAGAAAAGTTAATGCGTGTAAGCCTAGCTTACCAAACCAACCAACTCTGACATTCTTCATTTTTTGTGCTTTATATGATGTGGACGATTTGTCCATCGGCCAGCTTTCGAACCTAATCATACGAAAGTAATTGAATCGTATTAGGAATCACTACTTAAATGAAAAAGCCATGCACCCCAAGAGATTCTCAGACGGTATCAATTCATGCATAGTTGATCAATTCGTTTCTTTCTCAGCGCATTGAGCATGAATAGCAAATGATCAAAAACAGGCCACACCAGCTAGGCTATGTACTTTGCATGGAGAATTCAATGATGAGGTTACCGGCCGTTTTTAGACTTCACTGGCGACGAGGAGGTGATACGGTTGAAGGGACGTAAGCTCCATGTTCATGATGATCGCGTTTTCTTAACATTTGCGTGATATAATGTATTATATGTGGAATTACTATTGTAAGGTCAATTATCACATTCTTCTCTTGCCTTCCTTTAATGGCCGGTTACGTTTTGCCTTGTTCTTCTAAATTCGTTGTGCAAAGTTGATCTTGATACGTCTGGCATTGAGAATGGAAATCATGAAAACAATACCCAAGCAAAAGAGCAAAAGATGGCAAAGGGTTAAGAAACCAGTAAACTAGCTTTCGACGAAAACTTTGGCTGCATTTAGCTGGACTTTTGAGAAAAATATTTGGAAAAATGTAAAAGAATTTAAGTTACAAATTTTTTCCAAAATGCATATTCAGTTTGTCGGATTGTAATTTAAAAGTCCATTAAAAAGCAACTTTGAGGTAAAATAGTGTTTGAAAAATTATTTTTGCAATGGAGTTTTCTTTTTTTATTAAAAAGAACAAAAAAAAAACCAAAGGGCTCAGGCCACCAGCAACCTAGATCCCAGATCGGATGCCCACAGCCGTCGTATGAGGTCACATGTTCTCAAGGAGCCTTCAACGACCGTTGGCAAGGGCCACCTGGGATCGTGCAAACCTTGACAAGGGTTGCACGACCCAGGCGAGGGCTGCCTAGGGTTGCGTGACCTCGCCAACCACCCTCACATGGAGAAGATGAATAGTTATAACGAGAGCAAAACTGGAAAACCATAGAATTGGTGAGGGTAGTTTTTAAGGACAAAAAATTTGATTAGTAACCCTAAAGACAAGCGTGCCGAGAAAGCTAAAAGTCCAACACACCTCGAGATCTTCCTTGACCTTTCAACCTTCCAAAAGCTTACTTTTCCTCAAGTCTATTTTTAAATATTTTTCCAAACACCCAAAATCTGGCCCAACGCGCCTTGGGAAACCCTTGCCCAAATGGAGCCTTTGTCCTAGATAATCAAGAGGAGACCCTATCTGCATTCTTGACCAAGAACTTACAGATAGGATCTAAACCGTAAAGCCGCTCGACCTAGCCGTAGCGGGGATCGTGAAGAGTGCATGTGAGCACATATAAGCTGGCCAACAGTCAGGAAGATCTGGTCGAGCATGACTGGGGCATGAGGGTTCCAGGTCGAGAGCTGAGAAGGAAATAACCGAAAAAATTGATTCCAATTTGCTGATGGCTATTAGTTTGAGAGAATCAGCATGGATTCAATTTAAGCTGACATACCGTAGGATGCGTTTGCATTGTCTTTTATCTCTTTACTTATTTCCATATTTATTTGATAGAAGTATATTACATTTGATATAATCAATTTATTCTTGCGTGTATTAAACTATCCCTGTATACATTAAACTTGATTTTTATAATTCCACAAAATCTATCAAGTTTTGATTATCAAGTTATTTAGCTCCTCTAGGTTGCATATTTAGCCATAACAATAGTTACTTCCTTATTTTTTTCATTTTATAAGCATAACTTAGTAATCCGAAACGAAAGCCAACTGCGAAAAAAGGGCTCATTTGTGACCTTGCAAATCCAAGAACCAGGAACATCAACACCAAGAAGAGCAATTCAAGCCATCTTCAAGCATTCCATGATATAAGTAGGGAAAGCATGCCGGATTCCCCCGTCTGGAGGGCCACGACATTCATGCAAGAATCTTAGGGTGTGTTTGTTTATTTGTGTTTCTAATCCCCGGAACATAAATTTTTGTTCTTTTGTTTCGAGGAACAAAAAAAGAACAGAAAAGTGTTTGTTTACATGTTTGTTCCCGGGAACAAAAAATCTATTTTTTTGTTCTCGGGAATAGATTTGGAATGTAAAACAAGAAGTAGAAAAAACTTGTTTCTTATTCCCGGAAACACTTCCAAAAAACACTTTTTTTTCTTCTCATTTTCTTCTTCTTTTTTCTTCTTTTTTTTTTTTCCTTTTTTCTTCCTTTTGGCCGGTCGTTGACCTTGGCCATGGCCGGCGATCGGCCGTCGAGGGCCGGTGACCTCGCCGAAGTGTCGCCAGCCCTTGGCGAGGCCGAGCTCGCCCAGCCACCGACGAGGCTCGGCATCGCCCAACCAAGGCGAGGCCAAGCCTCACGCCACCTAGGTGAGGTTGGCCTCGCCGGTGGGCCGGGCGAGCTCGGCCTCGCTAGATCTAGGCAAGCTCGAGCTCGCCTAGCCACGGCGAGGCTCAGCCTCATCAGCCGATCGCCTCATCGGCCATGGCCATGGCCAAGGCGATCGGCCAAAAGAAAGAAAGAAGAAAAAAATATAATAAAAATATTAAAAAATTAAAAGAAACAAAAAAATTATACAAGTTTATCAAACACATTTCTGTTCCTAGAGTATAAATTTTTTGCAATTACCGAGCGCGTTCTTATACTCAGAAATTGTTCTCTAGAGTAGAAACAAAAAAAATATTTATGTTTAAAAATTGTTCCCCAGAAAAGCACGTAAAACGTTACAAAACGCGCCCTTATTATCCCAACATGGAATTGAAATTACGCATATATTATTTCAGCATAAATACAGTATTATTTTAACGCATCCTTTCTTGAAAAGGGCACACATAAAATTAGATTATGAAATTAGAAAGCAACTAATTAAGTTCAAATACAAAAATTCACAATCATAATATAAAATAATAATGCAACGTACGTGGCCCGATGGGCTGACGATGATCTTGTCCGTAAAGAACCGTCGAGGAACGGATCGGGTTGAGCCCAATAGGCTACACATGGAGGCCCGAATGGCGGTCCGTTTCGGTCGCTGAAAAACCCTTATCCTCGCCGAAGCGCAGCATCGAAGCAGCCATTTCGCTTTCCGCAAAGCTTCATCACCACCCGCCGAATCCCGCGACCACCAGCGAAGATGTCGCCTGCTCCGATCGTCGATTCCGCGGAGCCCGAGAAGGAGCAGGTCGATCCTGCGGAGGAGCTCAAGAAGATTTCTCAGGTGGGTGTCGTGTTCGCTCATCAAGTTTCGATTTTTTTCTTTTTTTTTTTTTTTTTCCTTACGCGCCGCTTGTGCTTCCGGGGTTCTGACGCTTGGGAGGGTTTGATTGTTGCAGAGCGACGAGCCCACCGTCGAGGACGTGAAGGACGATGACAAGGACGAGGATGACGATGAGGACGACGACGACGACGAGGACGACGACAAGGAAGATGGAACTGGGGGTCGGTTTTTTTCGCCTTTTTTGCCTTTCGCCCTCTCCTTGGTCCGTCGATGTAGAGCTTATGTGTTGCTGTTCTATTTTTCTGTCGTTGGATGTTTATGAGGTTTTAGAGCAAAAGCTGTTGACTTGCGAATCTGGGCATTCACTTCTGTGGAATTTGGGAGTTCCTTGTTAGTCCTTTTGTCACTGGATGAATGGGGACTTATTGGAGTAGATAGATTGAACTCGCGTACTGTCTCATTTTACTCGAGTTATGTAATTGTAGGGGTGACGTATCGAATCTTTTGAGCGCCCACCGAATTCGAATCCTTTGATTAGGACTAATTCCACGAAGGGGTAGTTGGAGTTACAATGGTTGTTCTTGGTAGGATAGAACCAAGTGTTGTTGTTTTGTTAGTCGTTTACCTCGTGGAGTTGACAGATAAAACTAGTGCGTGTTTATATGTTTTTCCCCACTTGGATAGACTATTACTGGAGAATCGTATTCTGGGAACTGCTTTTCGGATTATTGAATTGCAAAACACATCTCCTCATCATTTTTTCCCATTTTGCACCTATGCTAGTCACTTTTGTTTTCTTTTTTTCTTCTTTTAATCTATCTCCTGAGTAAGTGTTGCATTAGTGCTGTCATTGTTTCACCCAGCCATCAGGGGGAAATAGGAATTTTAGTCTGGCATCCCCGTTACTTTCAGTTGAAATTGAAACTTTAGGATCATTTTATAAGGGACGTGACCTTGCACTGCTGACATCCTTTGAATTGGACAAGGCACAATGGCAGCAACTCTATTTTTATATACTTTTAAGTGGTTTAACAATATTGGATATCAGTTGAAATGTGAGTTGAGCCTTGATGGGTATCTGTTCTGATTGATTTCCTGTGTTCTGAAACTGACTTTAGGAATCCTGTAATAGTGTCGATGTTCAATCTTTTCTAGTTGGCAGACACCTCGATTACCTTTTTCCTTTTTTTCCGCCAGTGGTATATGGATTAATGTATCACTTGACTTCACTTTCAAAACTTGGATCATGATTTGTATGGCGCAGGTGCGAATGGGAGCTCGAAGCAGAGCAGAAGTGAGAAGAAAAGCCGGAAGGCAATGTTAAAGCTGGGCATGAAACCTATTACAGGTGTTAGCCGGGTCACCATCAAAAGAACAAAAAACGTAAGTCATTTTCCGTTTCTGTTAATCATTGCTAACTTTAAATATGGAGTCGTATGAATAGTTCTCTGGTGCTCCAGATATTGTTCTTCATTTCAAAGCCTGATGTCTTCAAGAGTCCTCACTCTGAGACCTATGTCATATTCGGGGAGGCAAAGATTGAGGACTTGAGCTCTCAGCTGCAAACGCAAGCTGCTCAGCAGTTCCGGATGCCAGATATGTCATCGGTTATTTCGAAACCAGATGCTTCTGCTGCAGATGCGGGTGCACCGGCAGATGAGGAAGAAGAAGAGGTTGATGATACTGGGGTCGAGCCTCGTGACATTGATCTGGTGATGACCCAGGCAGGGGTCTCCAGGAACAAGGCAGTCAAAGCTCTCAAGACTCATAATGGTGACATTGTGGGTGCCATCATGGAGCTTACTACTTGAGCTTTTCTGTAGGTCTTTTCCCTTGAAACCGCTGATGTTCTGTAATGGGACGTATTCATTACTTATATGGTAAGTTTTGGTCAGAATGTAATGAGACTTGTTGAATTTGTTATTGGCCATGTTGAGGGTGAGGGTGTCTGTTCAATTTGGAGTACTATTATTTTCTGCACACCTGGTTTCTTGTAATCTATTGCTCAATTATAATCATTAGGTAACTCAATAGCAACAAAAGGTATCATTATTTCATGAAAAATTCAAGATTTAAAAATTATTTTTCGAAAAAATAATTAGTTATATTATTTAGAAAAATTAATTAATTAAAGAAAAATATTTCATTATTTTAATTATTTATGTCAAATCATCTTTGTGATTGATGGAATATTTTTTATTCATTTATTTCTGTAAGTGATACAATTGAATTTTATTTTTTTTTGAGAAAATCATTTCGAATTTTGAGCCTTCTTTGAAATAAATGCATCATAAAAGAGACAATCAAAGACGTTAACTTTAATGAGAGATCCCTTTAACGTCCGTAACTAGAATGACGTCCGTGCAACACGTGTACATCGAAGACCTTGTTATTGCATTCTAACACCTTTAATATATGAAGTTAGTATAATGATTTGAATATGCTTAATAACTAATTAAGGTTAGAGGATGCTTATTTGGTAATCTACTATATATTATGAGTTCATGGTTAACTTGTACAAAAAGAAAAGCAGGATAATAAAACTCGGTAAAAAATTGGCCTTACATATCTCCAAAAGTATTATCAGCAATTCATCAAATCATTGAATGAGCTTTATGTTATGTAATCTTAACTTATTGTAAACACTACGAAATAGGAAAATGGTAAAATAAATATTAGAACCTATCCAAATGAATGTTTAGTTTGTTGAAGAATATTTCATTTATTAGTTTTGATGATTAACAAAACTTTCTTTAATCACTCTTTGAGTCTGATGATAAGATATTTTATGTGGAAATTCTGATGAACACTAACCGACTCGTTACTCATCAAACTCAAAGAATTAGACTCTAAGTCATGAAAAAATTCATATCCTTAATATTTGATATTTAGGGATATTGATTGGGAAAATAATCTTTATGCAATGATCAGAAATTTGGTGGATTCCTTACTAAAATTAAAAGATTTATCAAGAAGGAAAGTATATCTAACCAAATCTCACAAGATGGAATATAGCAAGACTTGGATAAATCAATCTACAAGAGGTGAAATATTCTTTTCAAGTGAAGCACTCTTCTTATGAAAACTCTATCTGTTGTATGGATGGCAGAATCAGTGATAGACTTCAATCTCGGCAATCTTTAAGCAATTAGATATTCTGACAACGTTCAAGTCCAATGAGTAGATTGGATGAGTGATCCTCTAAGGCTTTGTCCAATGGTCAACTAGGATAATGAGGATTATAAAGAAGGTCGAGATGCTGAAAGGAAACAAGTAGCTGAAATTCTGAAGTTTATAATTCATAAGTCTTGAGTGATCTTTAATAATATACATTCGTTTCTATTAACTACATTGTGTAATCTTTTAGAGGTTGAAAGTATATGAGGAATTGTTCACGCAAACTTGAGTATTCATTACTCAAATCTTGTAATCTCTTATAGATTCATCTCGTGGAATCCAGTTAATCGGTTGTCAATGCGGGAAAGTGGACGTAAACTTGCAAAAGCCGAACTATTATAATCGTTTGTGTGCAATTTTCTATGTCTTACTCTCTTTATTTTACCTGTAATAAGAGTTAATTGTACATTGGTAAAATCTGAAGTTATTCGAGCTGTGGTCAAACGTTTTTTTTTTTTTTGCAATATCTTTTTAAATTTATTTTATTCTGCACTATCACATATTCACTCCCCTTTAGGTGATCAATCTAGCCCTAACAATTGGTATCAAAGCTCGATTACTTTTGTTGAAATACTTTATTACTTCTAAGTTAACGATCTCTCAATGGCTAGTATTATTGCACCAAGACTTATGGAAAGATAGAGTGACACAAGGCCTCCATATGTCAATGGAAAGGACTACGGACTACAACATCTGGAAGAATAAGATAAAAGCATTCATCAAATATAGGGATCTCTTGGAGTGGGATGTAGTTCTGAGGGGTGTTGGGCCTAGAGCCTTCACGAACGGCAAAAATCCTGAAGTCAAAGCCATGTCTGAGACAAATTTATCCAAGAGAGAAGCTTTACTTGCTAAAGCAGTTTACTCTTTGTACTTGTGCTTAATCTACTACTAAATATAACTGCATATCCTCATGTAAATCTGCTAAAGAAATTTGGGACAGATTGTAAGTGACGTACAAAGGAACTAATCGAGTAAAGAAAACCAAGATAAATATTTTATTTGGGTAGTATGAATCTTTTACAATGAAGATGGATGAATGATTTATATGTTTAGTAGATTCACCAACATCATCAACAGCTTGACACAACAAAGATAACCAGTACCTAACTCCATGAAAGTGAGCAAAATCCTACGTGGATTATCCAAGGAGTGGAACAATATCAAAACATTCATTCAGGAAACTCAGAGGATCTCACCACTCTCCTTAAATGAACTCATGGGAACAATTTAGTCATATGATGTGGAACGTTTGAATGAGGAAGGAGAATCTAGAGGTAAGAAAATGAATGTGTTAAAATCTAACTATGATTCCGATGATATGGATTTCGAGGATGAGGATGAAGATGATGAGAAAATGGCTCTCATGGTGAAGAAATTTTGCAAGATGACCAAAAAAGGAAGAAAATTGAAAGGGAAAAGATCTATCATGTGATCAAAAGAAGAACGTCAATAAAAGAGAATATAGCAAAGATGTGATTTGCTTTGAATGCAAAAAGAGAGGACACGTCAAATCGAATTGCCCTTTATTGAAGAAAAAGAAAAACAAGTTTGAAAAAGGCAAAGAGGCACTGAAAGCTAAGACTTGGAGTGATACGTAATGTAAAGAAAGTGATGAAAAATATGCCAACATCTGTCTAATGGCAAATTTAGAATCAGAACATGAAATCAAGATAAGCAATTTTGATATACATGAAGAAGTCTCAAATTACATAGATGAGTTATGTTCTCATTACAAAGCTGCACCTAGCAAGATCTCCGAATTGAAAATGGGAAAATTCGAAATTGAAGCAACGGGATCTTTTTCAAAAGGAAATGATTAAAACTCTTGAGAAAAATCTTTCCGAATCTCAAGAGAGTCAAGACCTTGTTTTGAAGGAAAACGAGCATTTGAAAAAGGAAGTTTCTAATGTTGCAAAAATACTTTCCATTGGTTCAAAAACCTTAGAACATATTCTTTCAGTTCAAATATCTTATTATAACAAGTTTGATCTTGTTTGCAAAATCTCAAATGATCTTCAAAATGATTTTCCAAGATTTAAAGAAAGAATAAAACAATTACACCAAGCACTATGGACCAGATACCATACGATATGCAGCTTCCGATCAGCATAAGCATGCCTCTCGTCCAGTTAGACGGAACGTTCTCAAGGATGGTGCCGGGGCAAGAGTGGTAGAAGATGGTGTTAGTGCACCGGCGACGCAGAGCATTGCTCCTGCTGTCTTCACTTTTCCTACCCTGGTGTTTAACCTCAACGACTCCACTCTGCCATAACAAAAACTCATGCCTTTTAGCAGCATGAAGCGACATTTAGATCGACCCGAAAGAAAGGCACGATTACATCTGAGAGTAGCTGCTAAAGTCGCCTTTTACCGGGGACGTTTCCATGGAAGCGACGGAACATACCGTCTAGAAAAAGAAAAATCCAAGTACGCCAGTTGCTTATATGTACCTGAAACTTTCGCATATCCTATATACCTTAGAATGATGGAGAAGACGAAGATGACGACCGGGATCATGTTCAAGAAGTTGGTAGCATATGTTGCCGTTGTATCTCGGAGAACATAGTAGCATAGCCCCATAGACAATGATATTCTGCCACATTACAAGCCATTCGACAGTTAGAAATCTCTTCTCTTCTTTTCTGAAAATCTATTTTAGAAAGCAATAAAGACAGACAAAAGTCTTTGTTCTGTAATATTTTTTACTTTTCATAGACTCAATTTATATCTTAATTGTGATAACATGAGAAAAATTAGCCTGAGGTCACTACGGTTCTAGATTTTCAAATTTGACTGATTTTGAATCATCATGAGGACTTGACTAGAGCATGCTATCTAAATATGCAAAGCTATAAAGATGGAAATTGTTAATTTATTATGAGAATACATTAACAATTTTGGTATATTGTAAGAATAATAATTTGTAATAAGTCACAAATTCTTGAATGAGTGGAGCCCACAACAAATTATAATTATTTATTATTTGATTTTTCTGTGATCCAAAATAGACTATTATTCTAACAGTATATTAAAGACCGCCATACAATCATTTATCATTGACTATTCACATAATCTTTGTATTATCAATCAATATTCTATGTACTAAACATTTTTTCGCCACAAAACTCGATGTTCGATGTGCATAAGAGTATGCTTCCAAGCTGTTTCATATGACAATTTTCATGAATAAGATTTTTCCAAACTAAGTGAATAACGAATCGCCCAAAAATATAGAAAAAGCCTTTGCTACACTTAGTTTTGAAAATAGCAAAGAAATAGCCCAGCAAGAAGATGCATTGGAGAGGAACAAAACGAGGGGATTGAGGCTTGGCCGAGGCTAGTGAGGTTGTGCGTCAATAGCCAAGGCCTGTAGCCTGTCGTTGGCTGTCGTCATCTAGGCCAACAAACAACAGAGGAGGGAGAAGGAAAAGGCGACTGGCAAATGAGGGAGATGGAAAAAGAAAAAAAAAAGAAAAAAATATTATAAAATTTGAGAGAAGTAATTCCGGAAAGTGTTTTTCACCTCTCTAGAATTAGGTATTCACTTTCCTAAATTTATGCATGAATATTTTTGTTGACCGGAAAGACTTTAATTGACTAGTCATTTTCCACAAACCAAATGGGTGAAAGTCTGAAAAATCAATTTTTCAAAAACACTTCCCTTGAACATCGCACCGTAAGAAATTTGTAATTAGATAAAAATGGAACTTTTGATTAACCAACAACTCCGACCAACTTTTGAAAAAAAAAAAAAAAAAAAGAAGAAGAAGGAGAATCAAGCTAAATTCCTAAGCATGCAACGCCATAATTTTCCGATTCACCACCCCATCATCTCCATTCCCCACAGAGCTTCCCACCAAGATGCCCATACTGCTCAGATTCTCTCCATGGCAACCTCAAACTTCTTCCACATTACTGGACGTTTAGCTTCTCCAGTCACTACGTTGGTCATGGCTACGTCCATCACAAGAGTCTGAGCCCAGGTGAACAGGCTCTGGTTCACAAGGATTCTGTCGTAATGGTTCATCTCCATCAAAGCCGTTATTATATTGCACATAGAGTTTAGGACAAGGAGAATATTCAAACAAAAGTTACAGACATGTCACCTGATTAATGAGACAAATTTTAATTTATGAATAATGAACATATCTTACAAAATTCAAATCTCTAAACTCGTTAAAATGCATTTAAACTCGGATCTAGTTAATTACGTAAAGCTATTTATTGAACATATTCTAGAGGCAGTATTATCCAGTACATTATATAACAAGATAGAGTTGTTTGATTAATTTAATTTGAAAGATATTATACTGACATTAACCAATGAATAATCAACTTTGCTTCTACATGGGAGGGCACCCGGCTATGGATGCAACCTACGTGCACATTACGTGCCCGTGGAGTGTACAAATAACTTTTCTCAAACTTTATATGAATTGTTTTGTTTATTTTAAGTTGCACTTGTATATTATCTATTTTCTTCGTTTTCTTGACCCGGAATTTCATGATAAAACGCTTCGTTCTATATAGGCATTTGCTATCATATTATTGACCATTAATAATTGGGATAACCATATAGCTAATGAACATCATAGGGAAATTCGATTAGATTCTCGCATAGATATTATTGTTTTCTTACAAATATAAGCATGAAGGCAAATGCAACATTCCTTATTCTATTTATTTTTGTTGGATCAATTTGATATAATTCTCAAAAAGATTATTGGGATTGGGGTACAGTAAAAGTGCACCTATGGTAGTCAAAAGAAGATAAAGAAGAAAAGCTAATTAATAGTCACATTCGTTATCTGAACACAAGCAACAAAATACATAAAACATAGAGTCAAAAAATCTTTTGACCTTGCACAGTATTAATGTTCTCTCAGTTAGCCTTTAATGACCCTGCACTTTGCTCGAATCTCCTCAGTACTTCCAGTCAAGTCAACAATTTTATCCATCTTCACCATTGTAGCAGCAAAATTGTTCTTTCAAATGAATGGATTTCTTGCGTTTTGAATAAGTTGGTTTGCAATTGCAGAGTTTGTGAGAAGTGTCTGGTCACGTGTGAACAAGCCTCGCTTCGTAGGTATGCCCTGATAATAACTTGTATCCGTCATGTTCAGGCTAGGGGTTCCACTGCAACAACTAGCTTCGGACTAGGGTTTGTCTGCAAATAGACCTCCAGCCAAAAATTCCTATATGGTGAGAATAGGGCTAGTCTGCAAATAGAAAGCTAATTAGTCCAGACTGCGCAAGATCGGGCTACATATATATGTTCATACACTATGGTGTTGAACTTAGTTTTTCAATAGTACAAAGTAAAGTTTTTGTATAAATACCCCTAACTTCATTCAAGTGCAAGACACTACGTGCCCAGCCATCGAGCTTGTGCTTCTTCTTCTTCTTCACTGAAACTTAATTCCAAGCGATGGCTTGTGAGAGCTCCTGTCAAACCCGCCTTCTTATTGTTACTCCGTTTCCTTCTCGGAACAATCTCTGCTGAGCTGTCCAGTACTTTATGTTGGGGTTTCATGAATCATGTATAGGTAAAATTTAACAAAAGTACGTAGCGGAAACAAAGATATATTTAATACATGATTCTCCGAAGGCGCTGTTCGTGCATTTTAATCAAAAATCTGAATATAAAAAGGGAGTTACACGAATTACCTCTCGAAGCGTGCTTTAAACGAATTGATTCAAATGTTCTTCAGTTCGAGTCCCACAAATGTCAGACCTCTAGTTCAGACACACCAACAACGAACGTCGAACGGAAGAGAGAACTATTGGATAATCACCACTTTGATCGTGCTAGCAATCTCGTGAAGACAATCCACCGTATCCTTGATGTTTTAGTCATGGCCCGAACTAGAGAGAATCTCTCTGTCTCGTGTCTCAAAAACACAAAACAAAAACACCCCTATCTCTCTATTGTTGCAGCCACTCTTGTTATGTTACAAAACAGAATTTTTAAATAAAAAAAATAAACCGACCAGCAACGGCAACCGTTGCTGATCGTCCCCCGCTCATAGGGGTGAGCACGGTTCCCAGGTAGAACCAGGAACCGGAGAACCGGACCGGAGGGTCCGATTCGGTTCTCGGTTCTTAAGGGATCGGTTCCAGCTTCTCGGTTCCTTTTTTTCGGGAACCGGAACCGGTTTGGTAGGAAAAGTTCTCGAGAAACACGAAAGGGAAGAAAACCTACAGGAAAAATAATAAAAGAAAAGGGAAGGTCGGCAAAAAGAAGACAACTGTAGGAAGTGACGTGAGAGCAGAGGGAAAAAAAGGAAAAAGCAGAAAAGCAGAGAAGCAGAGAGAGAGACTGTTCATTTCGTCGTGCTCTGCCCTGCAGCCACTCGAGGGCTCGCTACGTCGGCCGCCGCATGGCGTCGCGCTCGTCCGCGAGCACCGCGCCGCGTCTCGTGCCAAGCTTCACCGCGGGCAACCTAGCCGCCGACCACCACCGCCGCTAGTCCGTTGCTACCCTCTCGCCGGACCTCCTCACGAGCACCCTTCAACGACGCCGAACCGGTCGCCGAGCCACCACGCTCCTCCGCCTCGCTTCGATGCCCGGCAGCCCTCGCCCGCGCCGCTCTCCATATGAAGTTTTGCCCCATCTCTCGCGTAGCCCCGCGACGCCGCTCCACCAAAGAACTCCGTGCTCGCCCGACGCCACAAAGAGCTCGCCTCTATTGCCGGCGCCCCTGTCGCAGCACCTCTGCACACCGAACGCCGCGTCATTGCCACACCGGCACCACAGCTCGACGACCTGACGCCCCTTCTGCCCGAGCGTCTCACCGTCTCGCCACACCAACCTCACCTGCGCTGCCCTCCCTTTTTGTGTTTGTTTTTCCATAGGAACGAAGAAAAAATAAGGTGCCAACTAGTTTTCATATTCTCTCCCTAAATGTTTGCCATGTGATTTTAATGTTAGCAGCAGTAGAGATTTCAAGACCATTCTTTTATGGGCAATTTAATTTTTTGATGGGTCATGACCAATTTGCTGCTAGTGCTAGCTGTTACTCTGTAAAATGCTTGGATTTGCATTTTCATTCTATTGTACCCTTTTTTGTATGTGGACAATGTCATCTAGAATCCTAGATACACATACTATAGAATTTGTTTGGGCTGTTTGGGCTGATGTCAACGTCATCCTCTAGGTTAATGGACAATGTTAAAGATTTTGCAACTTTATTGATCTTGATTGGCTGGTATGTAGAAATTAGTCTAAATATTCTTTTTGTTTTGAAATTTTTAATTATATTATATTATTATTGTATAGTTCAAATCTGAAAATGAAAATGGAAAAAAAAAAAAAAACTGTTGGAACCTGGAACCGACCCGGAACCCGTGACGGGGTAGGTTCCAGTTCTTGGTTCTCGACGGGTAGGTTCCGGGTTCCAAAAATAAGGAACCTGTACCCGAGGGTAGGTTCCGGGTTCTAGACGGAACCGAACCTAACCCGGAACCGCTCACCCCTAGTTACTCATGCACGAATTCGTGCGGGATGGCCAAAGCAACTGCGACCATCGTGCATGAATGGTCGGCCAGCTGACCATCCAAGTTTCATGCATGTGCTTCGTGCACATGCATGAAACTTTAAATATATATAATTTTTTTATTAGTTATTAAAAGGTATTAATTAATTAATTAATTAACAATTAATTAATTAATCTCCTTTAAAAATAAAAAGAACATAATCTTTATATGTACATTTAGGAATACATTAATATGTACTCACTTTGGGCATGCGTGTGCATCATATGCACATAGGCTCGTGACTATAATACAAATTAAATTAAATCTCATTTAATTTAATTTCAAATCGACACAATTCGATTGCAGTAATTGCAAACATTTTGCAACATCATTTCTCTCTTATTCCACGCTATCATAATTGTTTATGGTGTATGACATCCCTAGGTTCATCACTAAGCTGGTAGTAAGACTTATACTAACACATTAGTACTCCCAAAAGAATTAATTGTCCCGATTAATCTTTGGGTCCTACAAACCATGATTGACATATAGCAATATGTCATGGCTGCCTAGATAGTGTGAATATTTTAAGAACATAATGAACCTGTCAGCTTTGGCTACAGTGTAATTCAATCCCTCTATCTTACTATATCTCGATCAAATAAAGACCATGGAATATTTGTCAAATCATTAATTCGATCATATGCGCAAATCTAATTGACATGCATTTTATTCGAGACATAAACAATTTATTCTCGGTTACAACCCCGGCCGAGGATTTCAATGCATTATCATAATTAGATCGCATAAGACATCATCATTATACCTTGCATTTAACAAGGAGACAGATTCCATATTGCGCACACGTGTAACTTCGTATATGAACAAACTATGACCATTAGGTATAAAAACGAATCAACGACCCAACATTACGTGCACCCGTGAACCATAGTTGTTCGACACACAAGTTAACACTGTGCCTCAAGTCCAAGGATTATTTACACAAGACCAAAGCATGAACAATTAAACATTGACCACGCTAAAAGCTTCCATGTTGCTAATCGTTCCATATGCATCACGTTCAGTGATCTTGTCTAATATAAACACTCGTGTTCTTAACTCAAGCATCATAATACCCAATGATTTGTGACTCATCATTCCCTTGAGTATCCAATACTTAATGTTGAAGTTAAACACACCGGTCTCAACAGGATTATTAATATCCACTCAATAATCCATCGACTAGAACGATTTAAAGATTCAGTCTAACTATGAACCTGTCACATATATTCTTGACATCTCAAGAATAGGTCTAGTTGCAACTGATTTTATGGAATTATTCATAAATATAAAATAATTAGACAAATAAATGAATACGTCATTGCCATTAATTAAATAATAATAATGAAAGTACAACTAAAATCCCTAATATGTAACTATTACATAGCAGCTTTAGGGCATACATCCAACACTTTATACTCCACATCCTGCCCCAGCGCCCTCAACGCCATTAAATGCGGCATGAGCTCCGTGGTCTCGAGGAAGGCGCGCATGGGTGTGCCGCTGCTCCGCCTTTGCTTCCACGATTGCTTCATCAATGCAAGTCTCTCTGCTCTGAGTCTCTCCTCTCTTTCCGATTGATTTTTACCTTTGTTTTTCTCTTTCATTCAAGCTGCGTGCAAGCGTGCATGTATGATGCATCTTCGTGCTTGTGCATGTGAAGCATTCCAACCAACCACATAGTCAAAAGAATTATTAGATTCGCGTCTACACAAGTTAGGTAGGAGGTTCACATATTGAATTAGCTGAGTCTGACACTTTTTGTATTTTGTGGTGTCATGCATTTTTGTGAGTTTATTATATTATTAATCGATTTTGTTTGTTATAACAAAATAATTTTTTTGGTAAATGAAAAAAACTTTTTCATGACTATCGTTAGTATACGCTGCCGGTGTAAATATATATTTTTACAAACGGGCTTATCCACCCTTAATTTGGCTGTTAGTGAGGGATTTGGAATCTTCAAATCATGGATAAGAATGGTTATGTAAAGTTTTCTTTACACCGATAGTGCACGCTTTAATTTTCTTATATTACAAAAACGATGTTGTCGATCAGATGTATATGTGATTAACTACCTCGTTTAAATCCACTGAACTTGATGATTGGATCACATAAAGTCCTGAACGTTGGAGCTTAAAAATGATATTTTATGGTAAATTATCATTTTTAATGAAATTTATTAATCAAATGGTACTCTAAAATCTTATTAGATCTTTGAACAAGCGAATCGCGCCTTGTGCATGGCCTTACTAGTTTGCTTCCACACAAATTTAGAGTGTCAATATAAATAAACCAATCAATTTAGTGTACCTACTTTGTTATCCTCTTCATGTTCTTTGTGCATAATTTTAGAGTTGTCTATATCCTAATGAGGGATAAGTATAAGTATCAAAAGTTGTATATAACGCTTACTTTAGTGCTAAAAATTTTCGCTGGCTCACTTAAGTGCTAAATCGAAGAAAAAACAATCATCTAAATGCCAACGATGAGAAATTACGACCAAATTGATTACGTCTCATTTATAATTAAAATTTTAATATGACTTGACAAATTTTTTAAAAACTCTAGTCCATGTAGCATTTTCACGCAGCATGCTTGGCACTGAAATGATGGCTTTTTAATAACAACTAGTACTAAAGTGATCACTTTAAACAAAATTTAGCATTTAAATGATCACAATTTACAAATTTTGAATGATGTTTATGGGTTATATGCTGACTAGGCACATCGGTGAGCCATGTATGACTGAGAAATTAATAAAATATAGTCACGTCTAATTTAAATGCTAGAACAGTCTTTGTGACTTTATATCCAAATTTCAATATCGGTAACCCAAACTGGAATTGACACTTAAAAGATTTTTTTTTTTTTAAATGGCACTTAAGTGATCTGAAAAAAACTTTTGATACTAAAATAAGCACCGTATATAACTTTTAACACTTCTAATATACTTATCCCTCCTAATGGAGGTTTCTCCATCAAACATGTCTCCATTTCAATCTCGACATTCAAAGCCCGATCGGTTTTTTAATAACAATTAATGGATGCATTGTTCCTTCAGAGGAAACACGAAGCAAAGTCGAAAGGCACGAGAAAAGTTGGAGAACTTCCTATTTAGTGTCACCCCGTCAAAACTGGTGTCTCTAAGCGTTCATAATGGGGACAAAAAGGTGGAAAAGGATAGGGGAAAAATTCAATGTCCGTACTCGATTTTCAGGAAAAATTATAGCCTTTAACCCGTTTGCAACCATTGAATTTAATGGACTCCAATCCGATCGATTTTCTATTTAGAATGACTAATGTGTGGTTTAGATGCCACAGATTGATTTTATTGGAGTACACCGCAAACTTCGCTGAGAATAAGAATGTTAGCCCAAATGCCAATTCTACACGGGTATTCGAGGTGATTGATATGATCAACTCCCAACTAGAGAGCACGTGCCCCAGGGTCATGTCTTGTGCCGACATATTGGTTGTTGCTGCTTGAGATTCCATCGTTGCCTTAAATGCACATTTTCTTCTCAATTCTAGTGATCAATTGTGAGGGGAAAAAAATCACATGTTATGTTCTCCATGCTATATTAATATTAACACATATGGATTTACTTTTTACTTAATTTTTAGTTAGGTGGCCCGAGTTGGACAGTCTCACTTGGAAGAAGAGACTCAACCAGCGCAAGCCAAAGTGCTGCTATGAGCAACATTCCTGCCCCAAGTCTGAACCTTAGCGACCTCATCTCTTCCTTCTCTAACAAAGGCTTCACCGCCAAAGAAATGGTGGCACTCTTAGGTCATTGTCTTTTCTTTTCACCTATTAAAAAAGAATTTATAATAATGCTCGATCAATATACTAAGAACAATTTACAAAACATTGTTTGATTGTTTGTTAACAAGATCGCACACGATAGGTCAAGCCTGATGCAGGCTTGACTTTCTGGGCCCAACTTTACAATAATGAACACCACATATGCAACATCACTGAAAGCAAACTGTCCGAGCTCCGTAGGCGACAACAACCCCTCTCCTCTTGACGCCACGAGCCCAACGTCCTTCGACAATGCCTTCTCAAGAACTTGCAAATCCAAAAGGATCTTCTCAACTCGGACTAGCAATTGTTCAGTGGTGTTGCCATAGACTTTCAAGGGAATGCTTATAGCAGCAATTCGGCAACTTTCATGACAGATTTTTTTAACGCTATGGTGAAGATGGGTAACCTCAACCCGCTCACAGGCTCAAGCAGTCAAATTAGGAAGAACTATGGAAAAGTCAACTCATGTTCGTTCTGAGTTTTATTTTGCATCTCTTACGTCCTCAAGTTTATTTCGATAATAAAAGGTTCTCCTTATTGTCTGTCTTGGATGATTGATCCTTTTAATATTTATCTAAATGCGCGTGAAAATGGTGTTTATGTGGTTGTGGCATGTAGCGTGATTGCAAATTCATTATTTGTCATTGCAAATACATATATCAATAATCTCAACGTGCACATGACGTGCACGTGGCCTGCACATGGCGTGTACAAATAACTTTTCTCAAACTTGATATTAATTGTTTTGGTTGATTTAAGTTGCGCGTGTATATTATCTCTTTTCTTCTTTCTCTTGATCTGGAAACTCTTGATAAGACATTTCATTCTATACATGCATTTGCTGTCATATTATCAACCGTTAATAATGGGACTAATCATATGACTAATGAATTTCGTAGGGAAATTCGATTACGTTCTTGTATAGAAATTATTGTTTTCTTACACATTCAAGCATGAAGGCAAGTGCAACATCCCTTATTTTGGATAAATTTGATATCTTTCTCGCTCTCAAAAAGAGGATTGGGATTGGAGTATAGTAAAAGTGCACATCTGGTAGACAATAAGGAAGAAAAACTAATTGATGGTTACATTCATTATTTGAATATCTCACGACTTTGTGATTGTATTTATTTTTTGTCTTTAAAAAATGCAAGCAACAAAATGCATAAAATATAGAGGCAGCAACTATTTCAGCCTTGCATAGTATTAATTTTCTTTCAATTAGCTATTGATGACCCTGCAATTCGCTCGAATCTCCCCGGCACTTCCAGTCAAGACACCGATTTTACCCATCTTCACCATTGCAGCGGCAAAATTGTTCTTCCAAATGAATGGATTTCTTGCATTTTGAGTAACTTGGTTTGCAGTTGCAGAGTTTGTGAGGAGTGTCTGGTCTGATGTGAACAAGCCTCGACTCGCAAGGATTCCCTGATAATAGCTTGTATCCATCATGTTCGGGCTAGGGGGGTCCATTGGAACAACTAGGGTCGGATCATTGCCTTGTGGACACTGTTGCTTCAACATGGATGCATATGTAGGGTCCAAGCTTGGGTCCTGGTTCACAGTTGTATTGAAGCTGTACAGTCTATTGTTGAAGGAAGTGCAGTGTGACCGACCGATTGTATGCGCTCCTGTGACACGCATGAAGCAAGTTTTTTTTTTTTTAATGTAAATATTCCTTTTTCTGATTATGAATTTGGGAGGAGTCAAGAATGTAAGTTGCCTACAACACATAATGGGCCAAGTGTTACAGAAATCTAGAACCGCAGTTTCAAAAAGAGTATAGTATCTATGATTTTTATCTTTATATTCGTCCCTGTGAGCATTTTTTTCCTCTAATGTTACTTTTTCCTACATAATCTTGATGTTCCATTCTTTATCTGGACTTAAATAGCCACATTTCATAGATTGCTGCTCTAAGTGAAGAGTTACCGGAGAGTGTGACCATTTCTTCTTGAGTGAAACCCTTGTTGGCAAACAATTGTGTGAGTTGATCGACATTGAAAGACGGGGGAGGTAAGTTTGTAGTCTCTGAAACTAAAGAGACTCTACCATCTCTTCTTCCTGCAGGAACATCGTACCCAAAGCCTCCCGTCTACAAAAAGAAAACAGAACACCTCTTGTTTATTAGTATGATGAACTTATGCTCAAGTTGGTAAATATAAAGAGTTAAGGGGTTTGCGGGATTACGATCTCCACACTATCTCTTGCTGCAAAGGCTAGTATGTCAGCACAGGAAACAACTCCTTTGCACATAGCTTCGATCCTAGCCTTGGCACCGTCAATTACTTCGAATCCTCTCAGACTAGGATTGTTGGCTGGAGAATCCTTTTCGGCTGTGTTTGACGGAGTGGAGTCGATGAGCACGGAACCTTCACAACCCTAAGATGGATCAAAGCACGCAATGTTTCTTAAAACTCACAAATGAAATTTATTCCTGAAACAGAGCTAAGGTACTTCTGTGAGGGTCATTGAGTTTAGGAGGAGCATATTTAAACAAGATTTACAGCATGGCGCGTGATTAATGAGACACCTTTGATAGATGAATAATGAACACATCAGACACAATTGAAATATCTAAACTTGTTAAATGCATTTAGGCACATCCAGTTAAGCAATTAACTTTTAATAAATGTATGCATCATATTCAAATTCGAATGTGCAATATAATTAGTAGACGTATCATATCTATTAATTAGGTCATGACAGTTCCATTAAATTTATCGAAAGATACTTCATTGACATAAAAGCTTGTAGTAGTCAATTTATGTTCTACATATGAGGCTGGCACGTGCGTATGGCATGTGAGTGGCGTAAATTGCAATGAATTAATGAACTCTTGTTTGACACATTATTCTGCATACAAAAATGCAACCAAAGGAAAAAGGAAAGGAAATTAGTCGACGCTTTTAGTTGACCTTGGTGAAAACATCAATTGCAATTAGAGCTACAACAAAAGATGAGATAGTGTCATTGGTTTTCACTCACCCTAACAAAGCAGTCATGAAAGTGCATCCTCACAAGGCCAGCAGCCAAACCCTTGTCCTTGATGAAAGCTTTTCTGACCTCATCCTTAACGATGAACTCGGCCAACCTGCACGAGTCCTTATAGAACCCAACTTGAAGCTGAGACTCGACGCATCGAGACAGTGAGACCAGGACCAAAGCGATACATACAAGAAGCTTCTTCATCTGGAAGAACTACGCGATTCTTGATTCTTCACCCGAAATCAAAGGTTTCTTGAACTGGATTGAAGCTTTGTGTTGCATGCACCTTGCAAAACCCCGCCATATATATAGCACAAGCATCCCAATGTATCTACTTATTGAGATGTACCATCTATTACACGTAACTAGAAGTTGAAATTTTTATTTGCCCACTTGCGAACAACTGAGAGGGTTGTGACATGATCGATCAGAGCGCTTTTGCATTACAGTGAGAGACGTGGAAGATGTAGGAAACGGACAACCGGGGTCGGTTGGATCACTGGCATCACTTTTGCTATTATAATATTTCCTTTCGTGAAGGCCCACGATCAGGATTTACACGGGAAATCTGGGTCCGAAACAAGGACCGAAAAAACAGAAAATGAAATCTTTGTTGACTTGGGGGGGGGGGAGATGTTTAGCTGGAGGCAAGTTCCGATTCTGCAAATATCATATAGGCCCCATTCGCGAACGACAGAAATTTGGGTGTGCAGTTTCCACGTTGTCTTGTTCCTGTTTTTGGCGTTGCTCAGCTGGGCAAATCGACGGATGCCGACTCCAGTTCAGCGAAGTGCGTCGACACGAGAGGATGAGCCAGCGCCATCTCGAATCAATGAACTTGCACGTAGCTCGAGATTCCGCCGAAGAATATGCTGCGAAACCGGGCGCACGGACGTTGGTCCATGTACATATGTTGCCCCTCTCTCGAGTCGTGGCCGATTGTTCTTGGCCTTTGCTCTCAACATTGTTAAAGACGTAGGAGGGAAGTCACCAAATCGAACGGATTAATAACTAATCTGGTCCATCATTTTGACTTTCCATGACGGTGGGGTGTGTTCGGCACGTCATTTGCTTTCGGCAGAACTCCGCGCATTACATGTTAGGCACACGTCGAGGTGATCGTGTACCCCGCCATATCTACCGGAAATCCCGGAAATGCAATGGCGAAAAGCTTAAAATAAGCAGCCGTTTGGATGGACGTTGCATGTTCTCTATTGCAAGATGAAGATGCCGAAATCCATCGCCCTTATATTTTATCAAACTAGCTAGCATTATTTATTTTCTTTTATTAAACTGGAATTATTGACCGGACTAAGTGCTAGAGAGAGAGAAAGGGAAGGAGGGAAAGAAAGGTCAACCTTTTGGGTAAGACAGTGCAATAGAAAACAAAGCTTTCGATCAAGTGGGGCTTTTGGAGTGGTTTGATTTCGGTCCGGCATGTTTTGTCCGTTCTTAGCGAGTTCATCTTCCGCGTACTCACCACTGAACCTGTCGCTTCTTATCCATGCATTTTGGCAACTCGAAATTCAACTCAAATTTAGATCCGAATCTAAATTCATTGAACCGGTGCTCGGCTCTTGAAGTACTTTACGTGCTTGATCTTTTTGATTGATTCAACTCAATTAGAAAACCGTTGTTCTAATGAAGTCTTACCTTCGTTGCCCCTAATTACTAGAGAAAACAGGGTTAAGTGGGTTTGTACTGAAGTTATACTCCGGGAAAATGTAAGTCCGTTTTCTTTTTTCTTTTTTTGGACTATTATTCGATGCACTGCCAGTGCAGAAAAACTTTTACATATATACAGTTTAACGAGTAATGTCTTTGTAATTAGTTTTCTAACCAAATTCTTCCATATGATCGATCATCAGATGACAAATGTGTAACTTTACATTGACAGTGAACCCAATGAAAGTTCCGTTTTCTCCGACTGTTTTAGTGAATCGTAATGTAAATTTTGGAGAAATGACTGTTAAAACCATAGGGGAGGTGGTAGGACTAAGCAGAGGTTCAAGCAGAGATGTATCATAAGTTGAACTTATACAAGTTAAACCGCAAAGCAGAGAATCCAGGTTCAGATGGGATGAAGAGCCATGGCGAGATCATTGAAGGTTAAAGGAGAATCAAAGCTTTCACTCTTAGGGGCCACTGCTCCCTGAACTTGGAGGCTTCATACCTCTGCTGACAAATCTCCTTCACCGCATAGCTCCCAATCAGATGATGGAGAACCATTGGAGCACCCTGCAAAATTCAAGTTCGCGGAACCACCGATGCACCGAGATTGGGATGCTTCATCATCTTCAAGAATTGCACGTATGTCCTTCAAGGTCGACTTTTCATCAGCAGGAAATGCAATCTGATGTCGAAAGGCAGGAGAACTACCGAAACTCGGCACATCAGCTTTCTCTGCCAAGTTTGAAAAATAATCCTTCTTCAAGAAAGACTCGAGACAAGCAGCCTCCTTTGGCCTCGGTTGAATATTCACAGAGACCAAACTATCATCCCTTTGTCTCAGGATAGATAATCTCTCCATTACAGAAGCATCCGCATCGTCCATCTGTTTAGTTGGGAAATTCACAGGAAAATTTTCGGAGTTGCCTTTAATGAAACCACCTATGGGACATGCTCGGGTTGTTGATTTACCAGCTTCCTTGAGATTTAGAGATTTAGAGTCCTCAGCATTAAGACATTCCACGTCATCTCCAGCAGACATGGCGTTTGAGCTGAAATCTCGACCCTTGAGGATAGTAAATCTGGCCACAACATCATTTGAGTTATGGCCCAATTTAGAATTCTCAGGACTGACACATTCCACCTTGTCTACAGCAGAGATGGCATCTAACTTTACGCCGCAGTCTTTCAAGATGGTAGGTCTGGCCACAACACCATTTAGATTGGTACTTGCACTTAAGGCAGGGAAACACTGGGTAGTGGTGTTTTGGGTCGCATGACCCCTAGCCCAAAGGCCTGATTTGTCATCGCCCCGGGAATAGGAGGAGGGATTCAAACTCAATAACTTCTCCATATCCCACAAGTTGTCAGATGAATCTGCAACCAAATAAATTTGGTGAATATGATGTTGGAAAAAGGTAACAATTACCATCAGGTCAGTCTACAACCACCTCTTTGAAAGGTCTCGAGCCTCTCCATCTCCGTCTTCACACGCTTAAAGCAAGACTTGAACTTCATGGAACATAATGTAGCCTCTGCCCCAAGCCATAAATTCTTAAACAATTGAACTTGCGGATTCAGTTCCACCTCATCATCAAGGTTATCTGTAAGGATTTTCTTGATGGCCTAAAAAAATCAAGCAGACAAAGGAGTTTGGCTATTATTTGAAAGGGAAAATATGAAATTAACATCACCAGCCACAAAAGATACGGTAATTAAAACTTATCACTGAACTTTTAACTAGAAGATATAAACCCACAAACGAGTACCTGAGTCATTTTATCATTGCCGTCAAGATCATCACTAGCAACAAGCACTGAATCAACTTTATTTGGATCACCTTGCACAAGATAACGTTTTCTCTCCTCAGAGAAGTGCGGAAGAGTGGATTGACCCTGATCATTAGCCTGTACGCTCCTCATCTGGGGCTCTTCTGATCTCACACTCTTCTTCATTAACATATTATAGAGATTAGCGCTCTTCTAAAAATAGAAGCATTAAGATCTCAACAAAAATCTATGAAATTGCTTATGCTGAAAGAAGCCTTTCAACAACTCAATCCTTATCCCGAAATAAGGTATTTCTATGGAAGATGCCTATTATGGAGGACACTGATTAGCTTCCAAGCACATAATTTCAATATTAATAGGAGAACTGCTTCAATGTTATACCGCTTAGCATAGTTTAAAAAAGGAAGCATTGAGATCTTTAACAAAAATCTACGGAATGCTAAAAGAAGGTATTTATAAGGAAGCTGCCTATTATGATGGCAGTGATTAGCTCCAAACACAAAATTTCAATATTGACTGGAGAACTGCTCCAGTCAGAAATTTCATAAGTCATCTATGCAAGTACCTCTACTTGAGCAGTCGACTTTCCAAAAAGTTGGGCTGGAAGAGTTGGTGAAGATGGTAATTGTTGCCCTTCAGTACCTCGCTGGAATTGTTTCAGAGATGCACTGAGGTTATCTATCACACTTTTAAGGATATCATAGTCCTCATCCTTTAAGTCCCATGGTCCATTGGAGCTCTGTAAGAGAAAAAATTCTGACAAACTGTGCATTGCTTTGACCACCAAATGGGCCTGTTCTGTTGGCACTGATTCTGTCCTGCACAATCTGCTAAGCACAGTAGAAGCCCTTCCAAGAGAATGAGATGAAGTTGGTGAACTAAAGCCATGCTTCATACTCGTGAAGGACTCTCCGGATAAGCTATTGAATGAGGAGTTAATCATACTGTTCCTCAGTTTTGACACATCATCCATTAATTGCTGCCCTTTCTCAGGTGCAGATTTTCCTACTTCATAGCTGCATTGCATTGGCCAGTGAGGTTCAAAGCCACGATAATCTGTTGACAAATCAGACTGGACATTTTTTTTACTTCGCTCATGGATAACATCAGATGAATAAGTCTGATGGAGACAGCTTGATCTGGAATGGCAAGAATCAACACGCATAGCGTCATCCAACCTCTTGTTTGATTTATTAGCAATTGCATGCTGCTTCAGATAAAGTGATGAATTGGAAAAATGATTTCTCTCACTCAGTAAATCACATGAGTCAAAGTTTACATCAGAAACTCTATGTCCAAAAATTGTTCTCCATTGTGGATCCAACACATCATCAGCAAAATCCTTCTTCTTTGACCCATCATCATCTCTTTCTGACCGTGATTTCTCCAATAGATCATCACCTCTCTTAAGGTGGTATCTGACCTGTGTTGCCTCAAACTGAAGTTTTTTTTCACAGTTTTGCACAGAATGAGGCTCTTCCATACTGCAGAGAGTACCTCTGCTGGACTCCTTATTAGCTGCAGCAATGCCACGAGTAGCGACTCCTCGAAAACCACCAGGGCTGGTCCCATTAGCAGATGGTCTGATTGCAAGTATGGGGAAAGAATGAGAAACAGAATTTCCCTCAGTAATGCTAGAATGATGCTGCGATATGTTAGTGGTTTGCATTGGAACACGCCCACCGTCTGAACCTAACCCCAATGATGATGCCAGATGATGTCTTTCTGATACAAACACGTCGCTGTCATCGGAAGTTTCTGCAAAAATGAAAATTGTTTAGATGGACAATCTCCTAGCAAGTAAAAGGGAAAGGGAAGAAATCTGGATTCAATCTCTCAAAAGGGTTTGCAGACATCAACGACTGCTTCAGACATTATAGACAGAATGACAGGAGGGAAACAAGTGGAAACAAGCAAATGATCAGTACACTCCATTACAATTTTTGTTCCAAAGTCAGATAACATCTGTTTCGGAAGCCATAGGCATAATGACATAAGGTAAGGAGATGACAATTTTAGGGGTACAACAGAGAAATTCCACATAGACAGCATCCATCGTTTCACCGAAAGCGACTACGCCTAATCTGGTCCAACATGGGCAAGCTCTCCTGACGCTTAACTTCTAGATAAGATTACCCGGAGATGGAGCCAAAGGAAGAATTAAATGGCAGATTTCTCTCCAATGAATCTAATTCAAACAAGACACGAAAAGTTGAAATCTTGACATTAATAGCAAAATCCAAAACAAGCGAACAAACTGAAGGAGAAGGCAGAAACGCGATGAACTATAAACATTGTGCGTTGGACACCACTCGACTGCTCTTGCATTCCTCAGATGGCAATATCTTGCCATTTTCAGATGCTTTTGTATCGAAAATACCGAATATCCATTTCCACATGGCAAACACGAGACAGCGAATGCAAAGAGCTACCACAAACAGAATTTACCGCCACATCGACATAGCCTCAACACACTTTTGCCGAGAAAAAGCAAACTACCTTCGTCCGTCTCCGTTCCCGACGAGGGAACGTTGGCCTCTCTTATCCATTCTGACCAGTAGCTGTCCAACGATTCCCCCTGCCCACCTCGCGCTCCATCATCCATCTTGTCACTACCACAGCAAAGATTAAGGACGCAACACTCGAATCGGCCAACCTCGACCTCGCAGGGCGCTCTCGCGATGGACAAATTCGCTCCCCGCCCCGGCACGAGCAGACCGCCTGATCACGAGCACGTGGATCGGTAGCTACCCACCCGGGACTTCCCTTCCAGGATACGATCTGGCGTCACTGAAATTTAAACGACCGCGCCATCAGCAAATCAAAACTACAAAAAAAAAAAAAAAAAAAAAAAAACCCTGACGATCCCTGACGATCCGAAAATCTACTCGCCGGCAAAAACTCCACGCACTCGACGGAACTCTCGATCGGAGCCGCGAGCCGACAGAGTGACTCGGACAGCTAACCTAGGGAGGACTTCGAATTAAGCCCGGACGATCGCGCTCCCTCGATTCTCTTACTCAATTCGAAACGGAAGAGACAGCTCGGTCACGATCGGAACCGACGCCGACGAAAAAGCAAGTACGGGTTACCGAATCGGTCGAGAACGGAGAGATGCGCAGAGATCGCACCTTGAACGGAGCCGAGCCGGACCGGACCGGACCAGAAGCAGAGCCGCCGGCAGTCCGAGCTTTTCCCGACGCCGCTGTCCGGAGAAAATGAGGACGGAGGTGTCTTCGTGTGCTTGCTGAGATATTCGCGATTTTGTTACTCTTTCCTTTCGGTCCGGATTTTTCATTTAGGTGCGGCTCCTCGCACGTGTTTAATGTTGCTGTCTCTTCGTCATGAATGGGGTGTGTATCAAGCCTACCATGTCTCAAGCTCTGGTAGGCAACTCTTGTTAAAATTGAAATGGACGACACAACAAAATTCTTTCTGTTAAAAGAAGTACTTATCGCGTAGACCGCAATGATTCGTAACGTAAAACGTCGAACAATTAATATCTTGTGTATGCTATAAACATTGAGAGAATGGTAAGAATTTGAATAATGCGGAACAAAATAATCTCTTTTCTTATACAAATCTAATAGAAAACGATATAGTATAGCAAAATAAATACCAAGTACACAAACTCAAAGGTGTTTATTTTTACTTGGAAAACCTTCTCGATATAAGGAGATAAAAAATCACGAAACTGGAGTTCACTGAAAATCTTCACTGCCAAGAAAATTTAAGCTTAATCGGATCACGAATCAAACTCCGATGCTAGCTTGATGAAAAACATGCACTGTCCTCAACCAAGATTTTCTGTTTTCTTTCTCTCTCTTGTTACCACATCTCAATTTACGCTCTTTGCGGCTATCACATAAAAAATTAGATAAGAAACTCTATTCCTCTAGATAACTTATCATATGAGCTCAAATGCTTTGGGCTTATAATTCATTGGACTTCATTCATATAGAAGTGAACTTTTATATATATAGGAAGAGAGAGCATAAACATTCCAGCAAAAATCACTTAAGTGATTTAAAGGAGGAAATTAGCTGACTGAGAACATAAACACTTAAGTGATGGCCCGAGCAAGAGCTACCTGGCCTAGCTCGATTCAACTTAGAATACGAGAATCATCACATTCACATCAAGCCTAATAAATCAACTAATCTCTAAAAGTTAATCCTCCTCATCTTATTGGGTCACAGTCGCTAAAATCCACATCAAATTTACCAACCATTTCCAACTTTTGGTTGCGCATGCGTAAGATGTAAGCAACAATTTCAAAGTAGCGTTTTCATATCATAAAAGTAAGAACGAAGCTATGTCGGATTATTATTGCATACACCATCGGCGCACATAATTCCACAAGCGACCTTCTCCATTATCGATTCAACGGTTGTAATTACCCGTGCTCTCACTGACTATCGCATTTAGAGAGAATCAAAGCCACTTTTGTATGATTTTTCTTCATTATAAGCGAGTGGCGCCACAGCAAAATTTGCGGCGCAGATGGTAACCATCATTAAGGGTTTGAATATGATTAGGAGATGGAGCCTAATTCGAGCTTATCCGTCCTATACCTGGTACACGAATTGATGACCAATTTGAAAAATCAGATGGACGAGGATGATGATAGATTTGTCACAGCATAAGGTTTCAATCCTCCCAGTCATCATTTTGGTTGTTGAATCTGCTGCGCCTGATAGCCTAGCTACTGCACTCGATCGGAATTGACGGGTGTTTTTAATGTGATTTTTTTTTTCAATTTTATAATTGTTTTCTATTTGAAGAATGGGCTTTCGTTTGATAAAAAGGAGGAAATTGTTCCGTTATAAAATTCTCGATTTCACAAAATTAGTGCTAAATTTTTGTGCAAAATTTCAATATAATGATTAAACATCCAGCTAGTGATTTTCTAATAAAAATTGATCAAAATGACCACTTTGGATAAAATCAAAAAGTTTATAATTGAAGTCACATCTATATAATATATTTATAATCAATTAGCTCATTTTTTCGATACACAATTTCTGAGATCTTTAAAGTCGAAATAAATGAATATCTAAGGATGAATGATCAAGTCAATTGGAATCATGTAAATCTTTTCCGGAATTTCCAAAGTAAGAGAGTATATGTTGATGGGATGGTCAATAAAGAGATCTTTAATTAAAATGAAACGAAAAACGAGAAAAAGAAACGTCCCTTGGACGGAAAATATTCATTTCTTCAACAATCCATCCACCAGATAAACCAAAAAAAAAAGTCCAAGAAAATATACAAAAGAGATTGCCCGAAAATTGAAATTCCACCGGAACCAAAAAAAAAAAAAGAAGAACCAATTAATACAACTCGACACTTACACCAGACGAATGTACAAATCAGAAATAAACGATGAAACTGGAAGCCTGCGGAGCCGAGGAGGACGCGTCGTCCGAGGAAGAGGAGGACGACGCCAGGCGCAGGTTCCGGAGGCCGCTGCGCAAGCTCATCCCCGGCGGCATCAGCAGCTCCGTCAACCGCCTCACCGCCGCGGCGTACTCCTCCAGCAGACCCGCCACGACCACCGCCATCATCATCCTCGGCCGCTGCTCGAGAGCCTGCGCAACGTCCCCTTCTCTTCTGCTGCTGCTGCTAATGTGCGCGGACGCTTGCGAATCCCAGAACGATGGCGTGTCTTTTACGGGGGTTTGAACGTTCGTGGTAAAGCTTACGGAGGCGAGTATCACGCAAATATATATATGTAGAGAGATAGAGAAAGATGGAGAGAGGAGGAGGGAGGGAGGATGGAGTGTCTTTCGTTCTTTTCTGGGGCTTTTCAGTCTTGTCGGAGAGGAGAATCACGTTCTTGGGTTTACTTGTTTCAATTGGCTTCGCCTTTTTGCTTTTTGTAGCTGCTCCACGTTTTGGTTTCGCGTTCTTGACTGCTCTTTTTTCACCGATTCCCATTAACTACTGACCGTAGCCATTCAAAGTTCCGATTTTCTTACCAAAAAGGAAGTAAAGATCCGATTTTGTCTTCGATTGACTATTCCTTACGCGGATTGTTTTCATCATGATAAAATACCATAAAAGTCTTCACCGTATCTTGCATTAATGTCAATTTAGTATTAAGTATTTGGATTGGACAAATTTAGTCCTAAACTTTTTAATGACTCGTCAATGTAGTTCATCCGATCAATTTTGGCAAAAGATCCAATTGTCCTACATAGGATAATCAATGCTAATAGGATAGTTTTTTTTAGGATTTTTAAGGGATAAAGATACAAATAATCCATGAACTTTGACCATATGTATAATGTAATCCCTGAAATTTTAATTTATTCAATGTGGTTCTTAAACTTTAATTTAATGTACTAAGTGGTTCCTAAAATTTTAATTTATTTAATATAATCCATGAACTTTTAATACATGCCATGTAGTCTTTAAACTATATGAAAAATATTCAATATATTCCTTCCATTAATTTAAGATCAATGACAATATTAAATATTTTCATATAGTTCGGAGATCATATTGAGCATGTACTAAAAGTATATGAATTATATTAAATAAATTAAAAGTTCAAGGATCACATTAAATAAATTAAAAATTGAAGGACCACGCCAAAGTTCATGAATCATTTGTATCAATTTTCCAAGTTTTTATTACTCTTTTTTTTTATTCTTTTCTTTTCTTTCCCAACCATGGGTCGACCTGACCATATGCAAGGGCCGGTGACCATTGCTTGGTCTAGGCGAGAGCGTCATGGCCCTTACTGACCACAAGCAAGTGCATCGAGCCTTCACCTAAATCTAGGCAAGGGCCAACACCCTTGCTTGTTGGCTGGTGTAGGCTAATGAGCCCTCGCCAAAACCCAAGCGAGGGCATTAGGTCGTCGTCCAAATCTAGGCGAGGGTGTCGCAGCTCTCAACTAGATCTTGGTGGGGACCTATAGAGAGTTACGGCCCTCACCAACTATCAAGTGAGGGCATCAAGCCCCTTGCCTGGACTTGGTGAGGGCTTGATGCCCTTGCCTTTGGTCAACGACCTCATTGACCTAGGAGTCGTAAAAATACAAAGAAATAATAGAAATTTTAAAAAAATTGCAAAATTTGTCCACATAAAGAGCTTGGTATCTATGTTAGCAATTCAAACTAAAATTGATCAAATGGACTACATTGACAAATCATCAAAAGACCTAGGATCAAGTTGGTCTAATTAAAAGGTTTAAGACTTAATTTGCACCAATGTAATAGGTTTATAACTTTTTGGTACTTTAACCCGTCTTGATTGCAACAAATGTTTGGTAAGAGAAGGAACTTGAAATTTCATTATAAAATTAAAGCTAAAAATGATCTTAAATCTTGGAGCTTGAATTGATACTCACATCGTAGAGCTCGATAAGCTCGCTCTTTTAGCTTTATCTAGAACAAAAGTTAAAGAGTTATGGCTCTCGAATGCATTACAATGGGTCAACTCTAGCTTTACACTTGCATTTTTAATTATTAATTAGATGAAAAATCCGTGAATATATTGGCAATCGCGTCCATGTCAGAAGCAAATTACAATATCCCGTACGTAAGTTTGCGCTTCGACCTCGAACATAAATAAATTCTACTTTTATTTCATTTCAGGAAAACTATAATAACGCTAATTTAGGTAAGAGCAGGGATAAGGCAATGGCAAGCAATTAATATCAACTTTAGTGGTTACACGTACAATTCCCCATGGTCAAATAATGTCACCATCCAAAGACTAACGGACAAAAACCATAATATTCCTTGAAATGAAATTGTAGTCTCTAGCTTGATCTCCTTTAGATATTTGTTCTCCTCACGGATCACTGAAAAGCAAAGCAAATTAAACAAATACCCGCATCATCCATGCGGAGCGTCAATCGATCATTGAGGTCAATTATCAATATGCTCCATAAAAAAAAAACAATAGGTAAGCAAAACATACATGCACAGGACCTAACGGCATGATTATTTAGACCTTTTCGAATCGGTCAATTCCATGAATTCCAATCCGAGGGTCAAATCATAGGCGTGATGAAGGTTTCGTGAGGGTCAATCGGGTGAGAAAATCATAGGCGTGATGAAGGTTTCGTGAGGGTCAATCGGGTGAGAAATTAAGGGCCGGGGGCCCTTTTTGGTTTAGATTGTTCAAAAAGAACGTGTTTGAAATTGGAAATCAAGTCGGGCATGCGACGACCACTGTTCCACATCACGACTTGCTTAGCGCCTAACTCGATCATCGCACCACGTGCTACTGCTAACTGTTAAGTGCTAGACCACTGTTCCACATCACGACTTGCTTAGCGCCTAACTCGATCATCGCACCACGTGCTACTGCTAACTGTTAAGTGCTAACGACTGTTGAATAGAGTGGAAATTACTGTACATATCCCCTCATCGCCGTCGAGAATTCCGGCTTGCGAATTTCCCTCCTCTTGATCCAGAGAATCGCAGTACTTGTTAGGTGGCCAACGACGAATCGATGGGGATTATCTTGACCAGTCTTGGACGTGCACTTTGTGCTGTTTATAATCTTAATTTTGCAGACTTCGACATTGTTTTTTTTTCTCGAAACTGAGGTATTGAGTTTCATAAGTCCTGAACAATAACGTCACGTCCTTTTCTTTTCTGTGTATATATATATTTTTTGGTACTTTACATAATGCTTTGAGTTATGTAAGTCCAAAAAATATTTTTTTTCTTCTCGATCAGCATCACGTTGTTCTTCTACTCCAAATTGCTTTATAGCATGTTTAACTAAGTTGATTTTCTAAAATTTGAGAATATCCATGTAAAATGACTTTTAATCTATGATTCTTTACGTGTAGCATTTTAAAAATGGGCTTCTGCCCAAAAATGAACCTAAGAAATCTTTAAAGTTATACATATATTCGTGCTCGAAAATATTTAAAGTTATCTCAAGATTTTCATGTCTTTCTAAAATTCGGAATGATTCTCTCTAATCTGGCGGAAAACCGATCGAGTGAGAGCTAATTTTGTAGATCAAGACATATACATGCTGAGACCCAAAAACTTGAGAGGCACGTTGGTTCAAATTTACATTCATTCTCATCGTCTTAGCAGCGGCACGACAGGAATCGTTAGATACCCTTACCATGCAATTTAAGATTTTATAAGCATTGTATGGTTTGATGTGCTTTCAAAAGGAATTGGATCTCGTGAAGATTCTCTTCCACGCTCTCCAGCTCAGAGACCCGGACTTGATCAGATGCTTAACGCTGCCGGCGCCCTCACAAGATTGCAAGCCATCTTCATTGGCTAAATCCGCGCCGCCAAGATTGTCCTCCGGGTTCCAGAAACGAGATTCTTTTCTCTTGGCCTTCATGGTCTCAAGCACATCGTATTTGTTGCAGATCCCCCACACCGTCACCTTCTGTTGGTTGTAGTCTACGTTCACCGAGTATATTCCTGCAACACCCATCGGCAATGATACGGATTAGGTGCTTGATTGGCTATGTTTCAAGAGCCAGAAAATGGTGGAAAAAGAGAGAAGTTGCAAGCACGAATTCGTTAACCCTAATGGGCCGAATCTTGTCTGGACGAGAACTCATTTTCTGCTTACACCAAGAGAGCCCGTGGGCCTCTTGGTGATTGGTGTGATGACTACAGGAAAACCTTTAGAAATTTACAGACACCAAAAGGTTTCTGCATGAAATCACAAGTTCCTTCTTTATCCGGTTGAAAAAGAAGATGTAGAGTAAAGCGAAAACCAAAAGGCAGTCTAAGAAACCTAGCAGAGATCCGATAAATCGAAAACAGAGGTATACGTGCGTATATGGAAATTACCCTTTGTATGAGACAATGCCTTCTTGATCTTCCTCTCGCAACCGTAGGAATACAGAGGCACCATCATCTCCACGTACTGTGGCTCCACATTGGTTTTGTAAGCCGGAACGATCTGCATGTCTGCCATGATTTGATTTTTTAAACGTTTCTCGAGCCAACACTTCCTCCCCGACCTCTGCTGTCCTCGATAAAGAAAGAGATTAGGCTGATCGCTGCGTTGCTCGTTCACGTCCTTATATAGTATCATCAGAATCATTTTTCAATTGAAAAGGGTCCTAGCTAATTATCTACTTTCTCGTATTCCTCTACTTTTTTTCTGGCTATTAATTTACATTTTCTCGACGTTTCTTGTTTGTGCTTTGCTCTACTGTTGACGGCAGCTAGTGATCATTCGGCCCTTTGAGAGGTTGATGTTTGAAAAAAACTAGGGTTTGTTCGGTGGATCTGGAGGATACGTGGGATCGTGAGTTGGAGCAGTGTGACGCTGCGTCAGCCACAATCGGAAAGCGGAAGATTAATCCTTACTTTTTCTTAGGGCTTCAGTTTCGACGTTTCCTTTAGCTTTTCCAGGTCGCATGTGGGATGATTTTACTTACATTAAAGAAAGCGCCCCAGACTTTTGACGGAATACTATGCTGCGGATTTTAAAACCCTTAAATGGACAAAGAAAAAGTGTTAAATCTTTGACCTATTTTGGAGTGCTCGAGCCAAATGTTGCTCCCTTGCACATGCATCCATCCTTTTCTTCGTAAAGAGCCCTATGGTTGTCGTAGACGGGTGCGAATATGCCATAGCCATTAATGAGGCCATCTACTGTTTTCCCTGCAGGATTTTGCCTCGTGTGCAACCTATTTTGCACCCTATCACACATGATTATTTCTATACAGAAGACCTTAGTAATATGCACAGCGTCGCCCCCGCCCCGACTCTCCGTTGCCTAGGATTCACCTACAACCAATGATCGCCACTGTGTCCACATTTCACAAGCCGACAGTTGTTTGATCACGAGATAGCCCATGCCGCGCCTGATGAACTAATAACACCAGATCAGCTTTCCTTTTAAAGATTGTTCTCAAGAAAAAAGTTATGATAAATCATATCCTCGTTAGATCATAACTTAGGCATCCAATCTCTCGAATGAGACATATAAAATACTATGATGCAATAACTGATTTTAGCCTGCCGTGATTTCATCAAAAGAACGATATTAGCTCCCAATCAATTTGTGTACGAAAAGCCAACTCTACTTTCAGGGATCCTCTAAGATAATATTCATTTCACTTCAAAGCTCTTAGCATAAATACCTTGATGTCATTTCCTCAAACTAGTTATATCATTCCTTCTGTATCGGTAACTCTTCACCCCGATGCAACAAAACTCCACTCTTCGGCTCATACGATACGGAAGATTTCAATCTGTGACACACATCCATTTTTCGCTAGCATCACACACACATCCCCTCTCTCTCTAGCTGCGGTGCTTGATGGTGTTGGCTTTGAGCTTGTTGCCAATGGCAACGCTTGGCGCAGCACAGGCATCGCGCCTATAGGATGTGTACTTATCCACGAACATCTAAAACAAGCCACATTCTTTTCCGAGAGAATAAGGACTCAGCTGTTGAAATTACTAGAATATTATATGAAACACGAGATAGTGATCATAGAGGATCTTAGCCATCATCCGAGCAATATATGCCTCAGATTTCAATTTAGGGCATATATAGGCCCAATGGGATTTTTATTCGGTCCATCAATATTAGTAAAAAGAGAAAATGCACTTTACCGTGCGAAGGTATTTAATGGACTTTGGTAACTTTTAGCATTATAGCAATATCAATCTCCTAAAATACCTCCATTATTTTTCCCCACTTTTCGTGGACAAAATTAAAATTTCAGGTATGAGTTATATGTACATATAGGAAATGCAAATGAAGCAAACTCTATCCTAATGGGAATAAGCTTAAACCTTGTTGTCTTGACTCTTGAAGATGGTCCACTGCCTAGCTCGATACAGATTCATCTTTATGCCTATCTTCCCTTTAGTTACCTTTCCCTTTAGTTACCTTTCTGTTGTAAAAAGTCAATGAACGCTCGCTCTTCTTTTCATCCACCCCCTCCACAACACCTTTTGCCCTTTAGCCACGAACCTTTCTCTCTAAAGAAAAGCGTTTCCTTTTACATCATCATCCGCAACATTCAAAACCCTCGTCGATTCTCCATCATTACGAGTCGCAACCATCGTCACCGAAGTGGCTTTCTTTCGCCTTCAAAGTTCAAACCTGAATCTTTCCACAAGGGCACCTCGCTTTTGTCTTCCACTTCATGGCATCTCGAGTGGATTAGGGCATGACGAACTGCTGTCTAGTTTTTCTGGTTCATGACACGCAACTAGTTACTAGAGGACAAAAGAGAGGCAGGCCTTATGTCATGTTCTTGGTAGCCATCTCATGACACGTCGAAATGGGTCCCTTGTTCTTCTTTTCTTCCGGTTTAGATTGTGATTCGTCTCTAGGCCGATTCAGATGACTAGGATGTGCAACATGTTCTTGGGGCCACCATGTGAAACCCACAAGCCTAGCTTCTGATTTGATCAGAGAGAGAAGAGAATCTCTGGTTGCTCGTATGGTGCTTTTTATCGATCCGGGGCCTTTTGACATGTGATGTCCACAATCTCATCAGCACGTAATCAAGATACGTGGTTTTGTTTAGGGAATGATTTGGAAACTTAATGCGGACAAATACCCACGAGATTAGTTTATTGGAAGAAGATTCTGCTGGCGTTGGGAATTCCATGTAGTTTTCGATAAAGAAAGAGAGAGAAAAAGTTAATAAAAAGCGATACTGTAGAAGCTCTATTTCATTGGCATATTGGGCGTACAACATAGCTCATTCATCGTGTGTTAATTGACGTGTCTAGAATTTGAATCATTATAATAACTTGGTGCGATTTATTTTCTCGAGAACCATGTGAAAAGTACATCACGATCATGTGAAGATCTTAAGAGGTGAATTGAGCTAACTATCATTACCTAAATTTCGATATCATCCTCATTTGACACATAGGTTTATTTATTTATGGGGTTTTGAGTGTAGACATAATAATCGCTTATTGATTTCGGTGGATTCTTCACATGTAATTTTTTTTTTCATAAATTAGAATTTTTTTTTTTATGGAATTTATGTAGTGTAAATGGCCTGTGCAGAAGATTTAGTACGTAGCAGATGTAAGGTCGATCGACAAATATACATTCTGTTTTAGATGCGCCATTTGTCTTAAACTTTCATGTTCTAAAAGTGCCGAAACCAATACGTTCCGTGGATGATGGCTATAAAGGTGGAATATTGGGAGAAGTCTTAAAAAAGTCACTGCTTTAACGCTGTCTTGATTTAGAGTCCTAAACCTTTTTACGTTGTCTTGGGGTTGAGTCCTTTTCCGTGCCAATTTTGGCCGGATTTTCTGTGACTGGACGCCGTGCCGACGTGGCGTGGCCTGATCGGCGGCGACGTGACAACTTTTAATAATATTTTAATATTTTTGAATTTTTATTTTTATTTTTATTTTTATTTTATTATTTTATTATTTTTCATTCTTTTATTGTTTTGTCTTTTTCCTCCAGCCGGTCGCCGAAGTCCGGCGACCGGCCAGAGGCGACGGCCGGCGAGGGCGAGGCCGACCTCGCCGGCCACCTCGCGGGCGAGGGTCGAGCCTCGCCGGCCATGGGCGAGGCTCGCCTCGTCAGGCGAGGCGAGCCTCGCCCATGGCCGGCGAGGCTCGACCTCGCCAGATCCGGCCATGGGCGAGGCTGGCGAGGTCGAGCCTCGCTGGATCTGGCGAGGTCGAGCCTCGCCGGCCATGGGCGAGGCTCGCCCTCGCCGGATCTGACGAGGCGAGCCTCGCCCATGGCCGGCGAGGCTCGACCTCGCCAGATCCGGCCATGGGCGAGGCCCCCTCGCCGGATCTGGTGAGGTCGAGCCTCGCCGGCCATGGGCGAGGCCCCCCTCGCCGGATCTGGCGAGGTCGAGCCTCGCCGGCCATGGGCGAGGCCCCGCCCTCGCCGGATCTGACGCGGCGAGCCTCGCCCATGGCCGGCGAGGCTCGACCTCGCCAGATCCGGCCATGGGGAGGCTTGCCCTCGCCGGGCATGGGCGAGGGCCTCGCCCGCGAGGTGGCCGGTGAGGTCGGCCTCGCCCTCGCCGGCCTGCGCCTCTGGCCGGTCGCCGGACCTCGGTGACCGGCCGGAGGAAAAAGACAAAAATAAAAAATAAATAATAAAAAAATTCAAAAAAATTCGAAAAATTCAAAAAAATTCAAAAATATTAAAATATTATTAAAATTTGTCCACGTCAGTTCCGATCAGACCACGTCAGCCGGCCGGCATCCAGTCAGACAAAATCCGGCCAAAAGGAAAGGACTGAATCTAAGACAACGTAAAAAGGTTTAGGACTGAATCAAAAAAGGTTTAGGACTAACCCAAGACAAAAGAAAGGTTTAGGACTTTTTGGCACTTCTCCCGTGGAATATTCATCCCTTCTCACGTACAGAAACATGAAGGTTGTCCACGCCCAAGAAGATACGAGCAGTTAAACTGGCGTGGGAAAAGGGAGGAAAAAATCCAGTTAGCAGTTGACACAAATTTGATAATGCACTAAATTATACGAAAAATGCTAATAGTGCTTATAAAAATGGTTAACAAAATGATATGGCGGACCTTTATTGAACATTTGAATAAGATTCACTTATTTAAAACTCTCATAACATTTCACCACACATTAGTTTTTATACTAATTTCATTAATTATTTAGCGTACTAAATTTGTCATGCATACTACATTTAACGAATACCTTTCTTGCATAACTCTTCGGCTGCCCATATATCATCAAGATTAATGCTCGAATATATTGAAGATCCTTATATGTATGAAAATTAAATTGAGATACAAATGATGATTGATTATTTTATTGATGCCGAAATCCTTTCGAAATTGAAAAGGACTAGGAGATGCAACAAGCATTGGGGTTCTCATCACTGAAAAGCTGAGGGGGTGGGAGTCTCTCAATGACATAGAGTGGCTGATAGTAATACATCATTCTCTTCATGCCCTCTTCATCCACAGTAATGTAATTCACCATTGCTTCTTCTCCTCCTCCTCCTTCCTTCTTGGCCTCCTCTTCCTTGCTTTCGCCACCACTTTTATCTTCACCCTTACTTTCTTTGCTTTCTTCTTCTTTTTCCTTCTTTTCTTCTGGCTTATCCTCGCTTTTCTGCTCACCATTCTCTTCCTTCTTTTCCTCGGGTTTCGGTTCCTCTGGTGGCTTCTCATCTTCCTTCTTCTCCTCTTTCTTTTCGGGTTCGGGTTTGGGTTGAGGAACTATTCGGGCTTGCTTTCTGGTCCTTCTATAGACATATTCAACGAGCTTGTCCGCGTCCATAGTTCCGGTCACTAAGACCTTCCCGGTACTAAGTTCCGTCACAGCTGTTTGAACTCCTATAAACGTCACATAAATTGTAGATCAATTTCAATAGTAAAAGAAAAATGTACTTTAAAAATCCCGCCCAAAGGAGTATATATGTCAAGGTAGCTTTTTCTTTTGTCGAAAACAAGATAGGGTCCACTTTGGTTTCTTTACTATGATCGATTCTGTCCACGAAATCTTTAATAGAGCAATGCGATGCAATTAATTACAAGACAAAGGTAACGACATATACATCGTGCACATGCGATGCATCTCCATTTTTAGGGTTTAATACCTCTCATTTTGAGGATCTTTCTTTTAAGTTGCTCTGCACAGGCCTCGCAATGCATGTTCACATACAGCTCCACTGTCGTCGATCCACTAACCTGAATCGGCAAAAAAAATCGTCCATATTAGACACATACAATTGATATAATGAGCATCACCGGATTGAATTTGAGAGAACAAAAGTATTAGAACAAGATTAACGAGAATGAGAGGGCTGAGACCTGTGAACTGACAACTTGTGGAGTTGCTGCTTCACCTTCGGCCGCAGGTAATACAGGAGATATAACTTTGACTCTCCGCTTGGTTCTCTTCGTGATTATGTTACAAACCGCTTGAGGATCGACTATGCCTTTCAATGTCACTTGGTTTTGAGCCATATCGATCACCACTCCTTCCACTCCTACAAATCACGATCGCGTCACATACTCCATTACTGAAATTTCGTAGAGGCTAATGTAGATGGTGTTTTACCCCATCGGTCAAAGAATCCGTCAATCTAATAATTTCAGGCACTCAGGATTATGACAGTGGGGGCCTTAGTTAAGAGAGAAGTATGTACCTCTAATTTTCATGATGGACTTCTCAATTTTCTTGGCACACCCAACACAATGCAGGTCAACATGCAAGATGACCGGAGAGGGCGGCTGTGTTGGCTCTTCCTTCTTCTCCTCTGGCTTGGCCTCTGCCTTAACCTCTCCCTATACCATGAAAAATGCAGGAAAAAAAAACAGTTAGAAATTCATACTGATGAAGACTACATTTTAATTCATCCATTCAAAACCAAAATCAAAAGGGCCATATTTAAAATCCCACATTACCTGTTTTGCCTCTTCCCCCATCTTCTTTCTGTCTCTAGTCAACTAGAGCTCACTTTAGTTGACAAGAGCAAAAGGGGCAGAGTTTCAAGAAAGAGGAGGGGGAGGAGAAAAAGAAATGGCAGGGAACTAGAAAGGAGAGGAGGAATGAGAGTACATCGAAGAAAGCTGTGAGCGGTCCTTTTATTGCAGGACTGATGAGAAAAAAGTGCTGAGTGTATGGGCAGTCTGGGTGTAGGATTAATAAAAAAACAAAGAGTCTCTGATCTCAAAAGAGACCAGATGCAATGCATTCTGTAGTTTAATATTGGTTTTTTCTCAGTCTTCATGGTAGGGAGAATTACCAGTGGATCAGGTTTTGCAGATTGAGAGAGAGAGAGAGAGAGAGAGAGAGAGAGAGAGAATTTTTATTGTTTTTCTTTTTCGGTTTTTGAGACATAGAAGGATGAAACTTCAATCAGCCACCGACCGGTTGATTTTCCATGACAAAGGCCAAAGGGGTGAAGTGTCATGCAGATGAGATAATACTCTTCAAGAACTTACGAGAAAGTCTAGGGTTAAATTAGACTGCAAATTGATCTGAAGCATCAGTTCTTGATATGAAATGGGAACATGGCACAAATTTATCGAGAGAAATCAAATTCCTATACGACCCAAAGTTCAACTTGCTCGAACTTGATAAAAGAAAAATGATATGTACTGTTAGAAAGTCCAGCCTAAGAATTTTAATCTATAAGTGAAAATATATATATATATACCTCGTAGATTAGTAATGTGGTTATTTATATCCCATATCACGTGCAAGCCGTATTAAGAACGACAAGTGAAATTTGACGAATATGGAACTACACGCGTTAAATAAACTAAGACAATATCTGTCTCTTATATCATGTTAAAAGTCAAACCAAAAAGCTTAACTAACATGTATCATACATTTAATGGCTCAACAAAAATCAATAACTCTGCTTTAAATCAAATATCTTAATAATGCCTACCCCTTACAAGTTTCAAGTAACATACTTCCTAAACTGATTTGTTGTGAATCTTTCACCCTGATGAGTGATGGCTTGGAAAAGTTATTCTACACTAATGTTATTAAAAAATTATGAAAAGTAGATAGAATATATTAGCTTCCCTACCTAAATAGTTAACGCATTTTTTAAAGCAGTTTCTCAAAGTTATAACCCTAATTGGGATGGGTGAAGCATAGGGACCCTAATAATATTGCAAGGCTTTTGCGTGTTAAACACTACGAGGTACGAGAGAAATCGAGATCGCACATGGACATGGTCCTTTACCTTTCCTTCGACCGCAAAATATGTTGTCCACTTTTTTTTTTCTCATCATCCTTTCTTTAGCTGTTCTTTAAGATTATCTCAAAGCTTTCATTGGTGTCTTTAATCTGTCTTTGCTTATCCCTAAATTTATTTGCGAGTTCCTTATTAATAAGATCGATGTTGAAGCCCTTGATCAAGACAAGCTCGTATTGATTGCATCGTTCATGATGTCTATCACTTCGACAACAAAAGAGGTGACTTTAATGTTAGCTATATCACTCCATCAGGTTCTAAACTTGTCCATCCTATCAAATTATAATTAAGAGAGCTTAATCGCCCTTGAAGGGAAAAAGTGATGACTGATGATCTTTTTCTTGTTTGATCATGTTTCTATGTAGACTTTGTTGAAGAAACTACAAGAATGAGTGAACCGAGAAAAGAAAAATAAAGAAGTATAATTTAACAAAAGTTGGTTACTCCATTCCCATTATAAACAGTTGAACAAAGGAAAAACAGCCAAAAGAAAAGGCACGTTGTAGAATACTTTGGTTAACCAAATTCGGTTGATCAATCCTTAGTCTATTATGTTACTTGATTAAGGAGATTCTAAAGAAAAGAGAGCTGTGGGGTCCCCGTCCATTGCTAGATTAATGGAATCTAGATGATTGCTTGGCGTAGGTATATAAAGCAACCTCTGTGCTCCTTCCACCTAGATGATTCGATTAGAACACACAATCATGCTCAACCGCTCAATTAGGACATTCAACCAATTATGATGAGTGTGTTATGCAATTGATGATTGCCATATCATGGGATGTTTTAGAAATTGAAACCTAATACTACACAGTGCTCATTGTAAGGACAAGTGTCTAGTCATAGTTGGACGCAAAGGAAATGATGGATTCCTCTCTTTTAGGGAAAAGTGTCGGAAAAATCCAAAACTTATCATATGGATGATGGATGCCTATTTTAGGGAAAAGTGAAAAAAAAAATACTAAACTTATTATATTGGTGATGGATACCTCTCTTATTAATGAAACTTATCATAAAAAGCCCTAAACTTATTGTATTGGTAACCCTAACATCGCCTTGTCAAGGCAAGACCAACCCTCGCCTCAGGAGGCCAACCCTAGCCGGCCTTGCTTGGAAAGAGAAGGAAAAGAAGAGAAAAAAGAGAAAAGAAAATAAAAAATATTAAAATATTAAAATATTATCAAAAATGTTCACATCAGTGCTTTTTGTGTTACGTAGGCCGATCGATGTCCAATCAATAATATCTAGCCAAAATTAGCCGGAACGACTAAATTGACATAAGTTAGAATTTTAAGACCAAATTAACACAATTAAAAAATTTAAATTTAAATTGACACCAATACCATAAGTTTAGGACTGTTCTAGCACCTCTCCCCTCTTTTTATTTGGGGTACGTCTAATAGTGGTATTGGCGAACCTTGTAGTTGGGATAATTTACATATAAGTATATATCTATTCAGTCAATGTAAATAAACAAATGGAATTCGAGAAATCTCCTGTGAATAGGCACTTGCTTCATAGATCAAATCAGCGGGTTAACCAAAACATCCTTCTAGATTAAGAGTAAAAAATCAGAATATGAAATGCCGAAAAGCCGAAAAGCCGTGGGACGCCAACTGATCGGCAGCGGATTGAGTGTCGAACTCACGATGGTAGTTCTATCTATTGAATGTCGTGAGATGCCAACTTTCTCGATAGATAGGAGATCAGGAGCTGTATTCTATTTGGAAGGACGCACGAGAGCAGTGCATGTGGTAAAAGAAAATGGGAATGCAATTTATGATTTAAAAAAATGGCTAATATCACAAAAAATCATAAATTTGTATATTTATGACAAATTTACCTTTCATTAATTTCTATTAGTTTTTATCACAAAATTACTTAGATGCATAGCACGTGATAGTTAACGGACATACCCATTTAGGGTTTTATCCTTCGTTTGTTATAGATAACAAATTACAAATTTAAAGTTATTTGTGGTAACTTGTTCTATGTGTACTTATTTGATTTTTTATGATGAAGAAATTTAAGATGTATCTGTTTAAAGTCTTTTATGATATTAACCCGTTAAAAAATAGACAGAGACATCACTCCCTCTTGACCATCCCTAGACATCACATTCACTGCAGGTGTTAGAGAGGAAGAGAGAGACTCCCCTTTGCACAGAGAGAGAGAGAGAGAGTGCGCGAGGATGCATCATGGGTCATGGATAAGGATCTTGACTAGTACACAAAAGCTGGGCCGGGACATTTGGTTGGTTTGGTGGGTCCTTCCGCGCGAGAGGATACGAGATTTGCAATCTCAAAATGGCTTTTTGAGTACGTTAAGGAATCGCCACTAGGTTCAACGTATTAACGGAGGGGGGGCCTCTCTCTTGCTCTCGTGCCCCCACTTTTCATATATAAAAGCAAATTGCTCCTGTGCATCGCCGCCGAGCGAGCTTGAAGAAAGTAATGGAGTTGTTTAACGCCATTCCTCCATCTCAGGGCAAAAGACATTTTTTTTTTCTTGGGTCGGAGGCAGAAATGCCATTTGACATGGTGTACGGAGTGCTAAAAGAAATGCAGAAAGGACTTACAGAAAACAGAACTTCAGGGCAAAATGAATAGATGAATAGACGAATAAATGGAAAACCGTATGATTAGAGTATCCATTGCTCAGATCAGCCTAAATACACGACATATAACAATATAGACAAAGCGAAATCTACTGGATCTCCCACCTATGAGGTTAACTGGTCATCTGAAAAACGGAAACTATAATAATACACACAGAGGAATGCTCCTCAAAAGGCCTCACAGGCGAATATATCTCCACGCGCTGATTGCACCCAGAGAAAAAACTAAGAAAACAAAAAAACTAAACAGATTAATGCGGGACCTCCCTGATCGAATAGCAGGTCCCTCTGTGAACGGAGAAGAGACTAGTAATCTGCTCCTAGAATATTGCTTATTCGATCTTGCATCCTGTGTACTGACTATCTCTCGAGAAACTTCGCTCTTTTCATTGATATCAGAAAGAGTAAGCTTCCGGGATTCACTAGAACTACTACTAACAGATTCGTCACCGACCGAATCTTCACCACCCTCAACCAGCTTATCGAAAACTTTTTCCTCCTGCGCACAACACCTTGATAAGATTTACACAGCAAACACAAGGCAACCTATAGAGATCTATTCTGTCAAAAAGACTATTGGTGCTCATGAGCTTCTTACCTCTGCATTAATGGACTTGGATTTTCTAACTTCATCACCAGAAATAAAATCATTTGGCTTCCTACTGCAGCTTAGTGGACCAATTTGAAGTTTACACTGTATACGTAACCTTCTTGGGGCAGAACCTTGTGCCCCATGATCAAACTGAGGTTGCAAAATTTGTGAAGAGCGAGACCTTATCCTGATTCCATTTCCAAAAGTGTCACCACTCTGAAGACCGGTTGAAGAAGTGCCTAGGTCTTGAAGGTGAATGCTGTTTGGCCTCACATCAGATTGAGATGCATGAGAGATTCCAAACAATGAAGCTGCTGCAATAGAGTCCTGATGAAAGTTAGAATCAGGGAACCCCATTTGAAAGTTTCCTGGAGCCATCCCCATTTGTAACGTGTCTATCTCGTAATCTTTTGTTCCATGCCACTCTAATTGACATCCACTCTGCAGTATACAAAAATTTGGAATAGATTAAACAAAAAGCTAATGAGAAAAGTATCGCCTGATTGGCTAACAAACATTTAAACATTTAACAGAAAGGCGCTTGTGAAGTCACATTGTGACCAGAAGCATTCAAAGGACAAGGTGGACAGAATTTGAATTCTGAGGTATTCTTAGGGAAAAGATAAAGTTCAACTTCATAAGATCACCTGTCTTTCAGTCGCTTCCTGAAGTAGATCATTTTGCAATAAACTGTCCTCGACTATAGGCCCGTTCTTCCCAATCTCGCCGCCAAAGTCCAAACTGCACTGACCACTCTCATCACAAGGGCCTTCATAGTCGGCATTGAATATCAAGTTAAAGAAGTCGGATATATCATCTTCATTTTTGTCATTCTGAAGCTGCACACCAGTTTCGTGACTGCTAATGTCATTCACAACCTCATGCATGGAGGAAGTTTCCAACTCTTCTTTCATCGACAACGGCAATGGTGGGACATAAAACCCCATCATTGCATCTCCAAGCACGTTCAAATCACTTTCTTGTGGCAAATTCACCTGAAGTAGGAGCATTATTAAAAAAACTGAGCACTAAAAAAGCGAGACAACAAGACCATGAGTGGTATTAGTTGCATTCTCACCTCATTCTTTGGAAGCACACAATGGCATTGTTCTAAATCACAATCTTCATGTGGCAGTTTATCTTGTGTTGCAGAAGATGGTCCATCTTGAGCTATCACTAGCTCTGACTCAGTATCCTCAGGTAAAGAGTTGGCTGTTGGAGAAGCAACCACTAATTCTGCATCATCACGAGTTGGGCGTTCAAGAGTCTCATCTTGCTTCCTGAACAGACGACACAGAACAAATGCACCCTGCAATAGATGCCAATCAGATAACAAAGTATACAACAAAATCAGGAGTTTCTACTCTCTTTTATTTTCTTTTTTTCGAATAGCACCCTTTCTGCATTGATTTCTTTAGGGGCCTACAAAGTTCTTGTTTCAAATGACGAAGTCCAAAGAAGGAGAAATCAACCATCCTTTCTTTGCAGAACTGAACTAAGCAACGATCACCGCTACTACACATTTTCAATCTTACCTAGAAGGTGTAAACTAATACATGTAGTACCAAACTGGTGAATGGGTTCACATTATAGTTCAGTAGCACATAAGTGCAGGAATATCTGCCAATGACAATGCATGTTCATTTTAAAATGCAACAATCCTCCTGCGAGAACTTACTAACTCTGCATGAGTTTAATATACAAAGTGTTGCACATGAACCTGCAGAAGAGGAGCAGACCGTGACTAAACAAACTACCAGAGGTATCTACAATATAAATGCTACTTCATTTTCAGTAACACTACTAAAAACACTACATTTACAAAGTTAAGGGATCCGTAACATTCTAATTCGTCTGCAGTCACATGTCCTAGCTTATATGCAAGTGGAGGTGATTGCCAATATTGAGACCAGTCTCGAGATCAATGAAGGTGAAGTCATCATATCACTGCCTATTGATTAAACCGGTTTTTTTCTTAAAAAGGGGGGAAAAAAGAAGAAGAAATAGAAACCGGTCGAGTCCTTTCACTCACGGAAAAGGGTGCAAACAAAATAATATCAATTCAAGGCTCGAACAGAACCTGAGCGAACGAATACAGTAGAATGAAACGCAAATGAAGATCAAGATCCAAATTTTAAGAGGCAGTTGATCTAACCTGTCCGGGGTGAGTACCATCCAGCTCTTCCAAAGTTGTTCGGTATTCATGCATCACCCAGTAAGTCCTCTTCCCTTTGGGAGCACGGCCGGTGTAAAAGACCAGAGTCTTCTTCATTCCGATCAAATCCCTCCCCAATTTTATTTTCCGGTCCTTCCCAGTGGCTTTCCAGTATCCAGCTGTTGTTGCCCGGTTGAGCCGATGCCCGTTTGGGTACTTCCGGTCCCTCGGACAAAAGAAGAACCATTCTGGATCCCTTGTCTCTATAGCTGACAAACCTTCACCACCACCATCACGAAAAATTAAAGAACGGCTTTTGTAAACCAACATCTCAAAAGAGAGCATTTTGAAAACAATCACTGATCACAGCTACTCCACGACTAAAGCAATCATTTTGACCGTGAGGGAGTTTTAATCCATCCCACCCAGAAAGCGGAATCAAGCACGAATTTCGTTCTCACATCAGAAAGAAAGCATTTTTTGGAAAAATCAAGGAGAACCGCCAACTCATTCGTCGACGACGCAACAGGCGAAAGAGCAGAGAACCCCATAATCACTCGTCGGAGCAACTAAATGCAGCAAAAAAAAAAAAAAAAAAAAAAAGCGCGCGCACAGACGAAGAATCGAACAGCGCTATAGACGCGAATCAAGCAAAACGCGAGCGAAAACCGATCGACCGCGAGGCCGAAACGTCGACCTCAGCGGAACCCCCGAAATACGAGACGAACACGCAACGCGCGAAGATGGGTCCCGGCGGAAGAAGAACATTTTGACTGTGAGGGAGATTTAATTTATTCCACCCAGAAAGCGGAATCAAGCACGAATTCCGTTCTCGCATCAGAAAGAAAGCATTTTGGAAAAATCAAGGAGAACCGCCAACTCATTCGTCGACCACGCAACAGGCGAAAGAACAGAGAACCCCGCAATCACTCGTCGGAGCAACTAAATGCGGAAAAAAAAAAAAAAAGCGCGCGCGCGCACAGACGAAGAATCGAACAGCGCTATAGACGCGAATCAAGCAAAACGCGAGCGAAAACCGATCGACCGCGAGGACGAAACGTCAACCTCAGCGGAACCCCCGAAAAACGAGACGAACAGGCAACGCGCGAAGATGGGTCCCGGCGGAAGAAGAAAGAAAGAAACAAGAACTTACCGGGCAAGTCCCAGGGCTCGAACTTGCACACGTCGACTTCCCGGATCACCCGCACCTCCCGGTCTCTCCCATTGATCTTGAGCCGCAGGTAGTGGTCGATCAGCTCCTGGTCCGTGGGTCGGAACCGGAACCCCAGCGGGAGCGAGGTGAGTGGCAAGACCGCCATGTCCAGCGCCCACACGCCCGACAAACGAAGCTGAAGGCAGAGAGAGAGAGAAACAGAGAGGAAGACCCCTCTTCGTTTTCCCTTCAAAACCCTAACAAAATGACAAAGCGCGCGGAGAAAGGCAGAGAGAATCGAGGGATATTTAGATGGCAGTGTCGCTCGCGTGGCCCATAGCTTTCGCTAGGATCGCCAAGGAAAGAGCAAGGAAAGCGAGGAGACGAAGCAGAGAGAGAAAGAGAGAGAGAGCTGATTTTACTTCGTCGAATCAGTCGTCTGTGCAAAGTCAATCGTCGTTCTCGTTCTGCCTGTCGCTCCCCGCGCTTTAAATTACGTATATTCCGCGTGAGGATGTTCGGCCCCGTCCTTCCCCCTTATTACGCAAGGTGCCATCCTCCGCCGCGCTTTCTAGGGCAAGACGGGGAAATCGACGGGGGTAGAAGCGGGAGAAAAAAAGACCGTGTTAAGGAAGTTTCGGAGGAGAGCGTGGGAGCTGGCAAGCCAATGGGGCGGCGACGCGTCTGCTCGGGGACGGAGGTGCTGCTGGGCCCCCGCCCCCGGTGACGTGTTTCCCGCGACGATTCTCTTCGCACCGCGCGCGCGCCTGCCGTCGGGGCTCGCGAGAACCCTTCTCTCCTAACGGTCGATGACGACGTCGGCGTTAGGCGGGACCCCCCCCCCGTCGGGCCCGTGCGGTTAGTGACGGTTGCAAATCTCGATTTGGGTCGGGACACAAAACAAAAACAAAAATAAAAACAAAACAAAAAAGGAAAAGGGAGCTTTCCTCCTCCTTCTTCTTCTTGGGAAAAAGGAGCTTCGAGACTTTGCTTTTATCTGTAATTTGGGAATGGAATATGAAGCCCCAATAAAGTCTCGACATGGATTGTTTACGTTTGACCGGAGAGGGTTTGGGCCATGTCGATTGTATGACCAACGCCTTAATAAGGAAACAATCTCCATAGACACGTGAAATAACTATAGCGAAATTCGCATTCAAACTTAGCAAAATGCAAATTTTATCCAACGACTAGTGATATGACTATCATAGAATTACTTGCTTGTCTTTTTAAGGAATGCCGACCTAGAACACTATTCAACTAAGTAGAGATTCGGGTCATCGATATGCACTCGTATTGACTTACAGTTTGACAATAAACAAGTAAAAAGCCCTCTCTTGATTTCTGCTACGATCGAAGCTTAAGCTTAGCACGTGTTCCCGTGTGTTTTCAACAAGATTCCATTCCACGTATCTAGCAATCAGGGCTAGGCGGTCCGGAGAGCATCTCTCGCGACAGGGAATGATGCCACGGACGCTATCGAGATGGAATTCCAAGGCAGGATCAAAGTGGTTCAAAAGTGGGATTAGGTACCACAGCAGGCAAAATTAAGAGAAGAGCAGGAGAAGACGTCGCCCTCGTCATCCTTCGGATCCCTCGCCACGCGATGTGAACGCAACAATACGCAATGTGAACGCGACGATGTAAAGCGGGGCCGCCAAAGTCAAGGGTCTCCGCAAAACGCAATTCGGACCGTACGTGGGTATGATCCCTTTTCCTCCGGGGGCCAATGAAAACCGAGTGTCTTTTCCACTACCATATATTTAAAGGCTAAAATGAAAAGAAAAAATAAAAATAAAAAGGACAGACCGCCGGTATCTTTCCCTTTCTCCCCTTACGTGGAGCAGTCAGAAGCGAAGGCAATGCCTCCCCCCCAAGTTTCGTTGCCAGTTGCGACGCATTATGTTTGTCCGTTTCCATGTATAATTTTCGGTAGAAAAAAGATAGGAAAATCGAGTGAGGAAGAGAAAAAAAGAAGCTTTTTTGTATATAGAGTATAATTAGGAATTCGTCGCTTTGCCTCGATGTTTATCGGAACACGACCCTTTTTCGCCAGTACAAAAGTAATGTTTAACAAAGAGAAAAAAAAATGGTAATGACTGTTTAGGACAACCAACGACTGAACTTTCTCTAGGGCAAAAGGGAGAAATTTTTTGTGCTACCCTCTTCGAGCTTCGAAGTGTTATTTTTTATTTGACCTTTTAAAGCATATTCTTGGGTTTTTTCTATTGATTCTCGATGTGGGGGGCACGAGTTTTTAGTTAAATAATGGAAGCTAAAAAGGTCGCGAGTTTAGAAAATTCGATCTTTTTTTTTATCTTACTTTGGTGTCCCCCCAAAATTAAAGGGAGAAAAGAGATTAAATGAAAACCTGGATATTTTCCAATTTAATTAGGCGAGGGAATCGATTCCATAATCGAAAAGGCCCGCCCACCATCTGGGCCCCAGCTTAATGAAGATAAGTGTTTGGTGAGATAGGGCCGAACTCCATGGTACAAATTACAAGGCGGATGGCGGATGAAACGAAACCTTAAACAATATTCATTTAAAATGAAATAAATAAAATCCAAATTCTAAGTTAGTTTTAGTACTCCTTTAAAAACCGAAATGTTAGTGTAATTTATAAATAAAATAATGATGTGGCAAAGTTTCTCCTCATACGAGGAATCGACCATTTTTCTTTCATGTTTGGTGATTATGCTTCGTCACGTGATGAATTAGTTTTTATTGTAAATAAGCATTGTAATGCATGATATATTGAAATAATTTTTGTTAGGACCATTAGGTTTTATAGGGTTAATACAGCAAAAATTCCAAAATTGATACACATGTGACGAATTTATCACAACTAATTTTTTTATTATAAAAAACTACAAATTGGTACATTTATAACAAATTTACTCCAAACTAATTTTTAAACCTCAAACTTGTACGATTACATCAAATTTACCATTCGTTAGTTTTCGTTAAATTAGATTAATATCATGAAAAATTACAAATTAATACATGTATGACAAATAGAGTAAAATCCTAAACTAGTAAACCTGCTAACTGTCACGTGTCCACCAATTTAGCAATTTAAAAGTAAAATTCAATGAAAACTAATGGAAGATAAATTTTTCACAGATATACCAATTTAGGATTTTTGATTATCAAAATATTAATTTGAGTAGATTTGTCACAAATGTACTAATATGAAGTCTTTCATGGTATTGATCCATTTCTATAAAGAGATAACATACATGAAAAATATTTATTTGGACACCGATTATACATTGAAGACAAATAAAGTCATACACAAATCAGAACTTAGTGCGTGACCAAATCTCCCACATGTCAATCTCCCAACTCGACCGTATAGACTATTTCGTCAGACTATCAATGAATTAAGCATTAGTCTTTTGTACCTATACCTAAATGTTGACATTTAAATTGGGAGGCAAATGGAGACCGTAAAGATTCAAATTCAGGATCTCTAGCTTTAATATCATGTGAGATTCTATGTGAACTACTATCAAATGTTCTCAAAGTTTAAGCTGTTAGACGAACTTGTGGTTTAATATTTATTCTAAAATTTGATTAGATGTCACTTCTTTTGGCTGTGATAGAGATCAATCTTGCATCCTTCTGCTTGCCCCATTGTCTGCAACTCTAGAGGACCTAGAATCGTTTGTATATATTGCGACGCTGCGTAGAAATTACATACAAATTATTCCTAATCATCGAAAGAATTCATCATTGTCCCGCAATATCTTTGGCCAGTGAATCGCTCGGCATGACAACAGTCTATTTCTGTGGTGGGATTGCCATGGATTCATTGACCGCTGCCTTGACATCCATGGCCACTACATTATTCACCCTACGCGTCGGATTCATCCTCAACTCCTTCCTTTTTCCCCACAAGGAGGAGTAGATTCCCACCAGGATCAGACTAGTTCCCACTACGCTGCAGTATAACAATGAGTAGGGTTTGATACTCAGTAAAAATGAAACCTTACTAGGTTATGAAAATCTATGAAGGCGAAGAAAGGACGTATGAGCATGAGATTCATCTTACATTCCAAAGTGGATCGCCTCGCCGAGTATGAGCTCTTCTAGCACGGAGACCAAGATCAGAGTCAAGGGGTTAAACATGGAAGGGAAGGTAAGGCCTCGCTTCACAATCACCCAAGAGATTAAGCAGAAAGTCGCAGCTGTCGCCAATGCTCCTTGCAAAGCAGTAGCTAGTTTCGCTCGTTAGTAATGAAATCGTAACTTTAAGGATAGGACGATGGAGACCGTTGATCATGCGATTGATGGAAGTTTTTCGCTCATGATTGGCTTGATGCCCCCGCGAACAGATCGAAGGCCGACGCAAAACAGTGGAGAGTAATTGTGGCGTGACTCGGGATAAGAAACAACCTTACCGAGTGGACAATGGTGATCAATTGCAAATTCAATCCCAGACTCCACGACTCCCTCCTACGGTCGATACATAAGCCTACTATCGTCACTTCCGCAGATGCGATGATGCACATCAGCATCGTGCCCCAATACTTCAACGGGAAAACCTTAATCAGCTTAACCCTATCTATTTTTTCCCTTGATTTCTGATTCTCGAACTACATTTTTCCTCTCACATGGCACTCCCCCTTTGTCATTCCTCTCCCTCGCCAGTTTACGGTCGCACCGTCTATAGCATAGGATTTTTGCTTTGCCTTATGATATTTATTTATGATAATTAGCCTTGTGAATCCTTAGTTTTGTTTAGTCAAAAAGTGCATGTACTAATTGATTACATATGCTTAATGACTCAATACAAATTAGAATGATTACATTGTTTTATTGCGTATTAATGTAAAATTCAAAATCGTATAGGATATTGAACGGTTGTAAAACAGGTTTCAGTAGAAATAGGTTTAACCCTTGAACTAGATAGGAAAAACAAGCTGGTTCCAAAACAGAGTCCGGTATAAATAGAGTCGGGTACAAGATCCAAAAAGATGAAACCAGTTATAACAAGGTTAGGTACGGGGTCCAGGTCTAGAATTTACCTACCCTGGACCCAATCACCGCTAAGTTTATAATTGTTTTGACAATTTTACCTCTAGAAATGTACATGCACTAGGTTAAAAATCCTAAAAGAACAAAAGTAACTATCATGCAAGCAAAAAGCTTCTTTTATACATGCATAGAATAAACAATCAATATTTCAAAAGCAAATTAATTAAAAAATAAAAAAATAAAATCAATAGTGATATTAAGACTACGTTGGGTTCAGATATAGGTAGATAATTCCATTTCAAAGCTAATTAGATAAGATTTTTTTTTTACATGGATTATCGATATGATTAATTTTGGTTAACTGGAAGAGAATTTTGTGAAAATTCATTGATTAGCTTATGACAGCTAATCTCTCCCAGTTACGAAAACAATCTATAAGAATACAAAATTTTCACCACACATGTTAGCACAGTTGGTGAATTAAGTAAAGATCCATATTATCATACAAACACAAAGATTGAGCTGTGTTCTTGAGCAAAGATACGCCATTCACAAATTTGATTAGAGAATACTTTTGACTGTGAGATCAATTTTGTATGCTGTAATTTCTCCAGAGTGTGAAACCCCAAGGAGCCTAAATTTGCTTTTTACTTATATATACTGTGCCCCTGCACAGAAGCCGCATCAGGACCATTCCTAATCACCTAGATTTCATTGTTGCTCTATGAAATCTATTGCTCTGGTGAATTGCTTGGCAAGACAGATGTCGCTTTTGGTGGCGGGATCGCTGTAGGTTCAGTAACCATTGCCTCAACATCCACAGGCGCCACGTTCTTGACCGGAGGCTGCCGATTCATCATCAATTCCTTCCTTTTTCCCCATAAGAAGGAGTATATTCCCATTAGGATCAGAATTGATCCCACTAAACTGCAATAACAGTTATGAATTGAATTCATATGCAGTAAGTTCTGAAAAATTTTTGAATTAAACCTGGTGGCTCATGAAAATTATGAAGGCAAAGAAAGGACTTATGATTATGAGATTCATCATACGTTCCGAGGTGGATCGCCTCGCCGAGTAACAGAGCTTCTAGCACAGTAATGAAGATCAGAATCAACGGGTTGAACATGGAAGGATAGGTAGGGCCTCGCTTCACAATCACCCAAGAGATCAAGCAGAAAGCCATAGCTGTTACCAGTGCTCCCTGTGAAGTAGCTAGTTGGCTCATTAGTACTGAAATTGCGACGTATGTCTATGAAACCATAAAAAAAATTGACAACGACCCTATTGCCGTAGAAAGTTGTTGTCACATTAAGCATAAGAGTTTCACAGCTGCGGATTCCATCATGCTATTGATGGAAGTTTTCCGCTCATGATTGGTTAGATGCCACTTCAACAAATCAAGGACCAACGCAAAATGATTAAGCATCCGCGACGTAACCTGTGGATAAAAAATAACCTTACCGAGTAGACAATGGTGAGCAGCTGCAGATTCCATCCCAGACTCCATGATTTCGTGCTGTGATCGATACACAGGCCTACAATCGTTGCTTGCCCGGACGCGATGATGCATGTCAACATTGTGGACCAATACTTCAATGGGAAAACTTTGATCAGCTTAACCTGTTCAAGAAAGCGATGTACACAAGCATTAGGATCGGTGGACCATATCCTTAAACTTCATGAACGTTATTTGCAAAGAAAGTGGGAACTTGTTCTATAAACCTGCACTATGAACCAGATACCATACGATAGGCTGGCTCCGATCAGCAGAAGCGTGCCTCTCGTCCAATTAGATGGAATATTCTTGGTGATAGCATGAGAGGGAGAGTGTTGATGATTGATGTGGAACGATTTTCCTTGGTAGAAGGTGGTGGTGGCTGCACCTGCGACACAGAGTATTGCTCCTATTGTCTTCACTTTGCCTGCTCTAGTGTTTAAGCCAGACGACTCTACTCTGCCATAATCCAACATCCACACATTTTAGTAGCATGAAGCGACACTCGGATCTACCCAAAAGAAATGCACGATTTCATTTGAGAGTAGCTAAGAAAATATGTTTTCCAAGGATGTTTCTATCGAATTAACGATCATTTAGAAACAAAATATGAATTTATGCCCATATATATACCTTAGAATGATGGAAAAGACAAAAGTGATGACCGGGGTTATGCTTATGATGTTGGTAGCATATGTTGCAGTTGTATCCCGGAGACCGTGGTAGAATAGTCCCATAGACAATGATACTCTGCGACATCAGAAGTGGTATAACAATTAGAAAAACCTTTTTTTTTCCGGAATACTCTTTACAAGGTGATAAAGAAAAAGCAAAGTCTTTTTCATATTATATATTCTTTTTGCAGATTCAGTTTACATCTTACTAGTGATATAATCGGGAAAAATTAGTCCAAGGTCACCATGGTTCTAACTTTTTAAATTTGATTGATCTTGAATAATCACGAGGACGTGACTAGAACTTGCTTTAAGAATATGACAAGTTATAAAGATGAAAATCGTTAAATACATTCACGTTTTACGTAATTGTATCATCTATCAATGTTGTATAAAATATACATTTTTTGCCATAAAACTCGATGCCCATTGCAATGCAGAAGAACAGATTTCCAAGCCGTTTCAGATTACAGTCCTCAAGAATCAGATTTTCAAAACTAAACGGGGCATCAATCACTCAAATTTTTATAAAAATAAAAATAAAAAATAAACTGTAAGTATATGATGCATTTTGATCTTAGTCGATTGCATAAAATAAATATCATCCTGAAAAAACAAGAAGAAGCATTGAAGTGGAAAAAGACGAAAGAAATTCAAGAAAAGAGAGAGGAGCCATCTCACCCGGTTAATGCGTTAATAAAGAACCAAAACCACACCTTCAAGCTTAGCTTTGTTGTGTTACCTCTGCATTGAAGGCAGCCATTTTTAAGAGTCGTTCTTTGTACTCTGGTTTATGCAATCTTTACCCATTTTATAATGGCTCGAAAGCTCAAAAAGAAAAGGTGAAATTGAAGAGCATATGCTCAAGAAATGGAAGAGAGAACTCAGGACGAGGAGAATCAAAAATCAAGATCAGCATCGAACCTTTCGAAGTAGAGAGCAAGCGGGGCAACGCAAACCGCGCCAACCACATGACGATAAGCCAAGAGAGCGAAAATAAAGGTCCCGTCATTCAAGATGACCTTGGAAAGCAGTTGCATCCCGGTCCCGATTGCTTGCACCAGCAGCATACTCACCAGAAATTTTGACGACTCGAAATATTTCTTGAACGCTATCGTTGCCATCTCTCTCTCTCTCAAAGCTTTCTCAATCTCTCTCTAGTCCAAGCAATGAAAACGGTTGTGCACGGACTTCTGCAATTGCAAGAACTTCATGATTCAAAGAATACAAAAGAGAGGCATATATATAAAAGAGTTAGCGCAAGCGGGAATTTAACGCAGAGAGGAAGTGCATTCAGTGGCTTCAAATGCATTTTGACGACCAGGAATTCATGGGTTTCAGAGAATATTGGGTATACCTGATGCATTCATCGTTGTTATTGCCATTGCTTCGCTCTTTTGACTTGCCCGCCACTTGAAAATTCTCCTACTCAAGACACTTGGATGGCCCTCTTCACTTGGACGCAGAAAAACTGTTTTTGTGCTCAACAAACTGACTGATCTAGGGCAGAAGGGAAAAAAGAAGAGAAGATAAGAAGTTCATGGGATGATGAGCCGTGTACAACATGCTCTCTTATATACATAAGCAGAACACAGAAATTAAAAGAGAAGCGCGAATCCTGAAAATGATATCTCCTTTGAAATCTTGGATGCCTTCCTGCACCAACCGAAGCCGCTTGATTGGATCCTGAAGACTCGTGAGAAACACTTTGTTAGAATACGAATATTTGGATGACTTCGTGGGAGACTCTTGAAAATAAAATGTGTAAATTCTTTGGCAAGTACGATCGACATGCATTGCAAGATTTGAGGCATCAAAATAGGCAATTGGTACTAACTTGACTAGAGGAGTATAAGGGATTCTCTTAATCTAGCGCGGGGTGAAATGATATCATGGCCAAGAAAACGAACTTCGACGTTTGTTTTACCTTTCTGATTAAAGGTCCAATGGAGTTCAGTTCGAGAGTTTGACCGCGTTTGACTTGTGGTCAAACCCTCATTTCCCTCAAATGGCTTATACACGTGGATATGGAATTAATCGCGGAAAATTAACGCCATCGACGAAGATTAGTAGGTCATAAATGAAGTTGTTCGAGCAAATTCCCATGCAGCTCCTGCTCCCCGCTCCAAAGTTGTTGATGTAAAGTGTTAGTAGAAGGGTCTTCTTTCTTGTGCTGATTCTATGCATTTGCTGGAAAACTTTCTTATGCTTTCGCCGTATATCGGTGATGAATAGATAGTAGCAACCTCAGAATTTTTTTATTTTTTTTATTTGGCTAGAGCAACCTCAGAAATTACAAACACAGAAATTGCCCAAGACGCATGGCCTGGCACAAGCAGGCATCTTCGCGATGGCCAGAGCAACAGCTAGAGAACGTTTGATGGAAGTCAAACATGTTGTGCGAGCAGCTAACTAGTTTATGGCGGTTAACATTAAGGCCGGAGAGAAAACAACTGGGCTAGCTTACGTGGCTAGGGTCCGCAATAATTTCTCATGAAGTCCTCATTCACATTCACCTAAAGTATATACCAGAGAAGTTTGAATCCCAACCTCTAAATATATATATATAGAAATCAAGGCATGTTCCTCATTTAAACATTAATTTGGCCTTCTGCATGGCTGCCCTACTCCACCGTCCACATGGCATGCGAGAGAGACTTGTACTTGTTGACATGTTAATTTTGGAATCATAGAAAATTATAACCGACTGCGGTGGGCCATGGCCAATATTACTAACAAATTGATTTAATGTCCATATCTTCTTGTGTCTCACATGTCTAAAAGAGGTGACGTTTTCATTGTTTCGTAAGGTGGTCCAACTAATCAATTTGTGTTCCTGAATATGAGGCACCAAATCTGCAATTTATGCTTGACTTGACCGGAGATATAAGGATGAGGGATATTCTAAATCTGGCATGAGGGTGAATTAATTCGGGATAATTGTCCAAAAAGTCATAAACCTATTGTACGACGATCAATTCAATTCTAAATTTTTCAAAAAATTACCAAAACAGTCCTGAACCTATTGCAATTGTGTCAGTTCAGTCTTAAACTTTTTTTTGGCCAATTTAGTCCTTAACATTTTGCATTCACACCATTTAGTACATCCAACCGGCGCTGACATGGACACAAACCGGCAATATTTTTCTAGTTAGTTGTCAGTCCGACTAGAGGTTAGGGCTAACAAGGTCAACCTCATCGCCATTGAGAAGGGCAAGCCTTGACCTCCCCCCGCAAGGCCTCACATTCATCATCGCTAGGCAAGGGCGAGGCTTGCCCTAGCCCTCACTATGTAAGGGCTCGCCCGCCATGGCTGGGCGAGCTCAACCTCGCCCAACGAGAGCGAGGTCGAGCTCACCAACAGCCATGGCAAGGCTCACCCTTGCTCGGATTTGGCAAGGTCATGCCTTGCGAAGGTTGTCGGCGAGGGTGAGCCTCACCAGTGGGCGGCAAGGTTGACCTCACCGGCAAGAGGAATAAAAAAAGAAAAAATAAAAAGAAAGAGAAAGGAAAAAATCAAAAAAATATTTAAAAAATTAAAAAATGGCCATGTCGGCGTCAAGCAAACGGCTAGCATCAGTTGTGTCCATATCAGTGGTGTAGGCGCACTAACCTCTATAACTTGTTCATTCTCGTTCCTATTACCTTTAATCGTTTTCGTTTGCTTTTACCTTTATTTTCTAAAAGATAAATGCTGGATACTCACCTTTTGTACCTCAAATCACTTGAGAAATCATCTATTGAACTTTTATACGGGGGAAAAAAACAATCTACGGCACAGACATGTCCAGTAACTCCAATGTTCAAGGCCCAAAAAATTTCCTCCTGGCGTTGATGAAATCGAAGTTGCATTTTTGTTTTCATCCATGCTTTGGTCTCAAGTTTACTTAGTATACATGGAAATTGGGCTCAAGTTCACTTTTCTAGGATTGGTTTGTGATTAGAGGGTTTATCATCCATATTTGTTGTTGTGTCATGCCAAATAGAATTTACTCTACAAATATTCAGAGTGGTGTTATTTCGTAGGTGGGCATTGATCCCAATCCAACCCAAAAACCAAACTGAACCAGTTAGTTTTGAGTGGTTTCAATTTAAAAATAATGAGCCAGAAATAATTGGCCAAGTTCTTGGTCCGAATCAGCCCAAGGTATATTTTTATTTTTATTTTTATTCTACAAAGGAAAAAAGTACATATTATATGTGTGAATAATCTCTGCTTTTCCTAGTAACTTCCCCATAATTAAGAATTCCATCCTATAAACTTTCAATATATTTAAAAACCTTTCAAAAAGAACATAAACCAATGAAAAGAAATAACACCAACAGTCCGACCCAATCCAATTCCAAGATAGACAAGGTCGGTTCCCGGCTCTATAGGCTGAGAACCGACCTTGCTCGGTCCGATTCCCGATTCCATCCTTTTCCTAGACCGATCACCCCTGCCATTTCACAAATAAATGAAAGCCCAGGGGCTTTGCCTCGACTCTATTTGATCTTGGGCTCTTGGGCCCTCGGGCCTTTCCTGAGACCAACCCCTTCCTATTTTCCCAATAAATGAAAGCCCATGGGCTTTCCTGACTATATTGGGCCCTCGGGCCCTTACGCCCTTGGGCCTTTCCTCACGGCTTCGTAGTCGCATCGCATGGCATAAAACCTCCTTCCTCCCTAGGGTTTTTCGCCTCTTCTCCTCCTCCATTTTTCACTTCCTTCTCCGCAGTTGCAGCTCCCGCCGCCCGAGCCGACTGCGGAGATGAAGACGATCCTGTCGTCGGAGACGATGGACATCCCCGAGGGGGTGAGCATCAAGATCAATGCCAAGGTCATCGAGGTGGAGGGTCCCCGGGGCAAGCTCACCCGCAACTTCAAGCACCTCAACCTCGACTTCCAGCTCATCCGGGACGAGGCCACCGGCGGCCGGAAGCTCCGCATCGAGGCCTGGTTCGGCACCCGCAAGACCTCCGCCGCCATCCGCACCGCCCTCAGCCACGTCGAGAACCTCATCACCGGCGTCACCAAGGGGTACCGCTACAAGATGCGCTTCGTCTACGCCCACTTCCCCATCAACGCCAGCATCACCAATGCCAGCAAGTCCATCGAGATCCGCAACTTCCTCGGCGAGAAGAAGGTGCGTTGACCCGCGTGTGGCCTTGATCGTGTGAAAAGACTCTCCTTTGCGTCGCTATTTGGTTGGTCGGATGTTATGGTCGCGGCGGGTAGATGGTTGTTCTGGGGGATAAGCTTCTGTGATGTGCACTGAGACTGAGAAGAAGGTTTCTCGAAGTCGGTATCGTGCGCCTTAATGCATTAGTAAGCCTAAGGCCTAGAAGCTTGCAAGTTCTTATTTTGGGTAGATTGCTAAACTATGATTTAGACCGTAACTTTAGCTGTGGTGAATTTTGTTCTGGGATGCCTATCTAAATCCTGAATGCGGGTAGTTCTCGTGCTAAAAGTGTCTGTCAACTGCTAGATTTGATGTAAGGTGTTATTATCTGGACCTTTGTGGTCATTTACTTTACATGCTGGTGTTATTCACTTCAAGCCTTGTGTTGAAATATGTGGTTAGACAAGAACTGCATTTGACATGTCCTGTGAGGACTTTCCATACTGTTATTTAAAGTATTGTTGTGGTGCCCCTGCACGGCTTTGACTAGTTAGTTGCCGCTTGTGAGGATATCCAGCTCGAGCTGCTGAATGACTTGCTTGATTTTAACACTTGCCATTACCCATCTATCATGCCTAATGACCACTAATGGAGAATGGCTCGATTTGCCATCGTGAATATGTTTGCTTGTAACTGTATAATACTGTGGTAGACTCAGAGAGAGTGTGTTGAGAGATGCTAAAAACTATGTTCGTGGAACTCTACTCGAGTAGTTGATGTCTGTGACTGCTTTACCGTTTGACCCGATACTAATAAAGCTCCTATTTGAATCAGGTGAGGAAGGTTGATATGCTTGATGGAGTGAGCGTTCTTCGTTCTGAGAAGGTCAAGGATGAGCTCATTCTGGATGGAAATGATATTGAACTTGTTTCGCGATCATGTGCCCTGATAAATCAGGTATGGACAGCCCCCGTTGACTCCTCTCTCTCTGACATATTTAGATGCACTTGTGCTTATGCCTACTTGCGATATTTTGGAGAGAAGAAAGAGGACTCCACTAATATGCCGGTTTAATATTGTAGTTTAGTTTTTCATGTTGCAATAGCCCTCTGAAGTTTGCCTGCAAAACGGAATGAAACCCAACACAGGAAAACTATCTATTTGGTTCCACTTTTCTGATTGCTGGTTGATCTAATGCCTGTCACCACCACTTCCCCCATTTCTGAAGTCTGCCTATAAAACAGAATGAAACCCAACACAGGAAAACTATCTATTTGGCTTTATTTTCTGATTGCTGGTTGATCTGATGCCTGTCACTACTTCCCACCTTTCTGAAGTTTGCCCATATAACAGAATGAAACCTAATGCCCCAATGTTCTGATTGCTGGTTGATTCAATGCCTGTCACCACTTCCCTCCCCTCCTCCCTCCCTCCCCCCCCCCGCTGCGGTTCTTCTTCCTCTGCTGAAGAAACATAATCCAGCATGTATGCATGCTTAGCATTGCTAATCCATCTTTTTTGTTTGGAAACAGAAATGCCATGTCAAGAACAAAGATATCCGGAAGTTCCTTGATGGTATCTATGTTAGTGAGAAGGGAACAATTCTTGAGGGGGAATGATTGGTGGAGGCCTTGCATGTTATATCGTTTCAAGGTTTTGATTGATCTTGTTTCAAGCAGTTGTTAAAAATTGGCCTTTTTGTAGTATGGGTAGTTAAACATTTCCAGGTCTAAATTTATTTACTCTTTTGCTTTTGTCCTTCTTTGGGACTGTGGTCAGCAACTCAGCAAAGGGAAAGCACGGATTGAAATTGATTATTTGAGCACGTTATCCTCTATAACCACTAAAAAAATGATGACCAGTTGATTCAAGCATTGAAGGCATGCGCAAGACATAGTTCAGTTTTTGCCATGCATGCTTCTTGACCCACCTGTCTCTACTCTGTGGAGAACCGGAGTTTGTGAACTTTGTTAGAGTATTTGAAGAAGAAGGAGATAGTTCACGGTTAATTTCAAGCAATTATAGATCGACAAAAGTGAAGGAAGTGTTGCTAATTGATTTGTCTAGTCCATAACGTTATTCAGCTAATGATTGTGAAACATCTATACTTGCTACTTGGTGTTTCACTTGAAAGTATTGCTCCAAGAAAAGAAGGTGCACAATGCCATGACTTTGTCTGGTCCCAGCCCAGATCCTATATCCCTTTTACGATGTGTCTAGCAATTTCCGTTCTCTAGGTCATATGCTTATGAATCTCAACTCGTATTGACGGTGGTGGCGATGATTTTGAAGAACTCGAGGCACTTTATCAAGCAGCTGCTTCTTTACAAAGATTTGGCTAGAGAGTATCTTCTCTTCTGAATGTATATTTTTAAGGTTAAGTTTGATTTATAATCATGATAGAATTTGATAGAATAGGATATAAAATCCATGAGATTTTATTATTTTCTATCCACTATTTGGTGATTATAATCAGTAAAGTCAAATATATTTATAACATACTATATATAGTCTAATCACAAATTAGATAATAAAAATCTCTCGCAATATCTTAATCTACTTTATTTTTATTTTATTATTTTATTTTATTTTCCTCTTTTTAATTAATCTTTTTATTTCTTTCTTCCCTTCCATCATTCTCTAATAAAATTTTATTAAATAGAAAATTGTACTAATATACTTAAAATGCTAAAACACCTAAAATATGTAATAAAAACATATTTATATATTGAATTTATATTATAAGATAGAATTAAATTTAAATATATAAATAAACATAAGATTAAATTAAAAAACTAAATTTTTATTTTTTGGTATTTTGAATTTCTTATATTAGAATTTAAATATTATTTATATTGAAATATAATTTTATTTTTTAATTTAAGAAATTTGTTATTTTAGAAAAAAAAAATTTCTATTGTAAATATTAGAAATCATATCCGTATTTATCTTATATCTCTCGTAAGATAATTTTATCCGGTTTATGTCATATTTATATTTTACTTTATACTATCTTGAATAGACACTAAACGCAAGATAGGATAAATTTTATTTTATTTTGAATTTTATCCCGATCATTAAACGAAACCTAGTAGATTAAACTTCATATGACAGCTCGTGAATGCTTTGTTACTGCTACTTGCCCGAGCAGTTTGCACGTGGGGTTTATTCATATGTGAAATTGCTCGGGATTCGCCGAGCCAAAAGGAAGAACAGTCCTTTGCGTTGCCTGCGTGTTGAACTCCTTTTTGCTTGATTTTTGCGGTGCCTGCACTGTAAGGATTGTTGATGATATCATCCCAAATGACCGATTACAAATTTGTGGACTGCCATATTTCGAAAATTACCTACACATTTGAGGATTTACCCTATCTCGAAGCTTACCAATGTTATAATTAGAATTCTGGGCCGAAATCGCGCGTCCTGTCAATAAATCAAAGAAAGAAGAACGGTGGGCAATGAGCCTTCTAAAAATCGCATGGCTTGGAGACCATACGCGTCCCCAAAAAAAGTGATACAACTCTTCTCCTTTAAAAAGAAAAAAAGAAAAACTCGAATGACAACAAAATTAGAGCTGTGAAAGTGGGTCAAAAAACTCGTGTTTTAACTCAAATATATTGAATGGGTGACTAAATCCAAACTTCCGGAAACTGGTGAGTGTTTGTGATTCCGCAATCAGAATCAAACAAATGTCGTAACGAAAACGACCACACCCGCAAACTATTTGCGTGAAAGAAATGATTTCTTCTCCCTGCTGGATGACAAAACAGAGAGGATGTGACGAGAGCGTGATTTGAATCCGCACCCTATTGAACCAGGACCTTAATCCGACGCTTAGACCAACTCGGCCATTTCCTGTGGTTGTCCACTATCATTTTTCCATTCCCGGTATCCATCTCCATATCTCGTGGTCGCGGGCGATTTCCAAAGTGCCGGCATCAGTTTGCTTAGAAGAAGCATGTATGCTATGATGTTACTGGAGCACTGTGCCTATGCTTCCCGTTCTATAGCTACTTTGATCAAGTCCTCTAGGGGCTGTTTGGTAACGCGTCTTGAAACAAGATCCGGTCCCGATTTTTGTTCACAGAGTAGTTTTGAAACAAAATCGTGTTTGGTAAAATTTTTGTTCATGGGAACAAATTTGTTCTCCCGGGAACAAATTTGGAGTAGAATTAAGAATAAAACAAAAGTTGATTTTTGTTCCGGGAATAAATTTAAGAATCAAAACCAACTCTCTTTCTTCTTCCCTACCACCATCCCGTGACCGACGATCCAATACCGCCCGCCTCCGCCCGCACTCCGCTTCTTTGGTTGCCACTCACCGGAGGCAAGCCCAGCCATCGGCGAGGCTCGGCCTCGCCAGATCTAGCGACGAGGCATGCCTAGCCCCAACGAGGCTCACCCAACCTTGCCGGGGCTGGGCAAGCCTCGCGACGCCCAACCCCGCCGGTGGCCAAGCGAGCCTCGCCCGGCCCGGCGGGCCGACTGGCCATCGGCGAGGCTCGACCAACGAGGGCCAGCAATGCTCCGGTGAGGTCGTCGGCCCTCATCTGGCCAATCGCTGGTCTGGCGACCAGCCACAAGAAGAAGAAGAAGAAGAAGAATAGGAGAAAAAGGAAAAAAAGAAAAGAAAAAAGGAAAAAAAGTAAAAGATTTATTTAAAAATTAAAAAGAAATTGATTTGGAACAGAATCAATGAGCGCGTCTACCAAACGCAATTATTCCGGAATCGAAATTTTGTGCGATTCTGCCAAACGCGTTTTTTCCTCATAAATTGTTAAAAACGAATAAAAAAATCATTTCGATCGAATCTCTTACCAGGAGCAGGATCGTTACCAAACGCGTCCTAAGAGTGATGATGTGCAGAAGGGAAGAAGAGCCTTCCGACAAGTACCCCCTGACGAAATAAAGAAATTCCCACGACGATGCTTCAACTAGGCTTCATAAAGTGATAAACATGTGCAGGCACCAAAATAGACAACTTGGTTCTTGGCTTACAAATTGCCGCCACCATCGGTCACTATGATGAACTCCTACTCCTGGTGGTGTAGGCGACGATTTCAAAGAACTCGAGGCACTTTAGCAAGCAGATACTTGCCTTTAGAGCTTCGTCTCCTGATCTGTGGCAGCAAATCATGAAACTAATCTGTCTCTATTACTCGATTAAGCGTCACGACGGCATATGTACATTGTGTTACTGATGTTATCCAAGCAGGGTTGCGTACGGGGAAATCACTGAGCGAAAAGGGAAAATAGTTCTTTGCATTTCCCATCTGTTTGACTCCTCATTGCTAAAATTTTGTGGTTTTTTTACTGTACAGATGAATAATGATATCGTTCCAAAATATGGATAGTTCTACAAATTCATGATTGATTTACTCAAAAGCTACCGACACATTTGAAAATTTACCACCTCTTGAAACTTGCCAATTTCATCTTTACAACTAGGGGCGAAATGCAGAATCCTGTTGATAATCCTCAACCAAAGACGAACGGGAAGGCTATGAAACCCCCTCAAGGATGGCAGCACGGTGTTGAGACTATACATGTCCTCTGAAATAATTGATAGAGCGACTCTGCTTTAGAAATAAGTAATCCCTCAGAAGATTATAAAAATGAATGAATTCTCGGGTATTGATGAACCTGTGGATGAGGTTGCTTGGACGGTGATGCTGACCTTGCAGGCATCGACCGCAACAGATTTCGATTTGCCAGAGCTCGCGGTTGGCATCTGTCTTGTCAAAGAATGTGGAGTCCGTTCAAAGTAAATGCCGAAACCATAAGCCCTTATCGTGTCCTGGCGTTGCAGGTGGAACGTTTGATGATACAATATAATGACAGGAAATGTTGGCACGCATCTTCTGCAGATATTTCTTCAGATACCCACCGAACTTTGCTCACGCCTCTAGATTAACCAATTCATGTACTCCATGATTTTTCCGACTTCAAGTGGGGGTAGCATATCAATCCTACCCAGAGATGCGTATCTTTTTAGTTTGGTGCCTACCCTGCGGCAATCATCTGTGCAGAAGAATCCGGATTTGTACTGCTCACGTTACGGAAAGCAGGATAGGAAACTCTCAATTGACGACACAACACGACGCAGCCTCTCAGTCTTTTTTTCGTCTCGAATTGGGTAATGGAAGGTCGGGTCGTATTCCGGGCAGGAGGACCGAAGCAGATGTTCCAACGCTGGACGTCTCGAGAACTACAATCCACCACACACCGACCGGAAACATGCCCCACAACAAAGTTGATAATGAGCACATGAGACGGGGAAATCATCCCCCGTCGCCATCTGCTCCTGGAGTGCCACACAAAATAAAAAGATTCCCACTCAAGTGTGTCCCCATGCTTGCCCTTTGATCATGCAAGTGGAGCCGCCGACTGCTTAGATATGTCCAAGATTTGCATCAATCACGATCGTCTGTCTTTATGAGCAGACGGGTCAAGACACTGTCATGACATCGCCACATCAGCGTAACGAGCGCTCCATGTTCTTAGCATAATCTAGGAGCACCAAAGGGATATGCATTAGCTTTGATTTCAAAGAAGCAAAACCTGGTATCTCTCTGCTCTTCTTTTTGCTGTCATGGCCTCCTCGAGTTTTCTTTTTCTTCTTCTGCTCTTGGTAGAAAGCTCGCTCGTGGTCGATTCAGCTAAGAAGTTTGCGGGACCCGTGGTCAACGTGACGAAGCACCTTTCTTTCCCCGATTTCAGCTTAGACAACCCCAGGATAGTTCATGATTTGAGGCTCTTGGGCAGCGCGAAGCTGTCCAGGGAAAAGAGTGCAGTCCAAATCCCCGACGTGTCCAAAGCCGTTGATCTTCGGCATCTCGCTGGCCGAGCCCTCTACTCCTTTCCCGTCCGCTTGCTCGACCCAGCCACGGGAACCCCGGCTTCCTTCGAGACTACTTTCGATTTCCAATTCAAGAATGACAGCTTTGTAGCTGATTCCAAGAATCATACCGGCTCTCCGGGTACAGAGAGCAGCCATGGCGGCAGCGGCTTAACTTTTATCATGGTACCCGATGAGTTCACCGTTGGAAGATCAGGGCCGTGGCTTGGGATGCTTAATGATGCATGCGACGAGGAGTACAAAGCTGTAGCCGTGGAATTCGATACACGCTACAATCCTGAATTCGGTGACCCAAATGACAACCATGTCGGCATCAACTTGGGTAGCATTGTGTCCACAAGGATAATCAATGTGTCCGATATCGGGGTTTCTCTCAAGGACGGGTCCATTCACCGAGCTCGAATTAGATATGACAGTCCAAAAAGATGGATCGAAGTCCATCTCGGATCAGAGGGGCAAGAATTCTTTTCCACTCCTGTATTTTCTGGATTCCTTGATCTCTCTCCTTATCTGAAGGAGTATATGTTTGTGGGGTTCTCAGCTTCCACGGGGAACTTGACCCAAATCCACAACATTCTCTCGTGGAACTTCACATCGACAAGCCAGGCTTTTCTCCGTATCCCGTCAGAAGAAACTTGCCAGAGCAAGATCATCCTGGGAAATTCTGAGACTCCTGGAAGACCAAAAAGAGAACCAATTAGCAATTTCTTGATTTTTGCAGCTGTCGTGGTGCTGGCTCTCGCAGTTCTAGTCAGCTTGTACTATAATAGCAAGCGCAGAGGAGATAAACCGAGCACCATCATCTTGCCGGAGAATATACAACGACCAAGGCCTCCTAACAAGCCACGGAGCTTCACTGTCAATGAGGTATCCTGTGCAACCCATGGTTTCGGGGAGTATGAAGTACTAGGAAGTGACTACAGAGGTTCTTTTTATAGGGGAAAGCTACCGAACGGCTGCCAAGTAGCTGTGAAACGGTTCTCAACTCATTTTCTGAATTCAAATGGATCAGATGGGCGAAGAATTTTGAAAGAAATTTGCACCATCAGTCGTATTCGTCACCCCAATTTGGTTCCCATCCGAGGGTGGTGTCATGACAAAGGGGAACTCATGGTTATCTATGATTTCTTCCCAAATGGAAGTCTTGATAAATGGTTATTCGGAGCAGGCGTCTTGCCGTGGACAAGGCGGTTCAAGGTCATCAAGGATGCGGCGGAAGCTTTAAGTTTTTTGCATTCAAAGAAACTTGCACACAAGAACATGAAGACGACCAGTGTCCTCCTTGACGTCACTTTCCGTGCTGTATTAGGGGATTTTGGATTTGTGCTCTCAGGTTCGGGGTCAAGAAAGTTCGAGTCAGCAGTGAGTCAAGCGGCCGATGTTTTTGAGTTCGGGGTCTTTGCTCTGGAGGTCATTGCAGGTAGAAGGAGGAGCGACCCGGAGATGGAAGAAGAAGAAGAGAAGGATTTGCTGAATTTCGCATGGAGACTGCACGAGAGAAACGAGAAGGTGAAGGTGTTTGATAGTAGGATGGGCTCGCTGGTCAACCTTGAACAAGCAATTCGAGTTTTGGAGATTGGTTTGCTTTGTACCCTGAATGAGAGTAAAGGTAGGCCTAGTATGGAGGAGGTGATCGATCTCCTGGCCACCGATAGACCGATTCCTGAGCTGCCACTGAATCGACCTGTCGCTTTGTTCCCTTATAGCAGCACTACTGGTCTCTGTGCCAGCTATTCCTGTGCACCTTTCCAGTGATGTTGCTGGCCCTATGGAAGCTGTTAGCTTTGGGGGACTCCATCTACACATTGCAAGATATGGAGATTCTGGATTGAAATCTTATGATTTTGGTACGACCAGTGTTATAATGGTCATATGCCGGATCACTGATTTTTAATGTTGGGTGAATGTAAATTACTTTCTAAAATTTAGACTCTGCTCTTGTGAACCTGTTTCTAAGTTGGACTCCTGCATTATTTCGACTTATCTCATGATCGCTTAAAACGGACTAGTGCTAAAACAAAGAGATTGAATGTCCGAGTAAGTTTCATGCCTTAAGCTTACTGCGAAAGTAATGTTTGTTTTAAATGTCCATAGTCAATGAAAACTTGCAAGGCCATCACAACTCTTGAAAGAGAATTAAAAAGATGATAAACAACATGAGCCTTCGTCTTATGCTTCCACAGGCCATCAGAAAATGCAGAGAGAAGCAAGATATTACAAACAAAAGCGACGACTGGGCACAGCACAGCACCAAAGTCAGCATTGATACATCCGTTTTTTAAAGGGTACACGAAATGGAAACACGATGGTGAGAGTCACAGTCATAACCAATACCAGTGGTAAGAATGCTTCTCATCAACTGGTCCAATTCATGATCTAGAGAAGACATTACTTGACCATGGCTCTGTCATTTTGCTGCTCCTAACAACAAACTTTTGCCATGATTCTGACAATATAGTGAGGCAAACAAGAGGTTACATTATCGACAGAATTCTGATGACCATCAGCCTGTAACTTTGTCTATGAATATTCATCAAAAAGTGATATAGCAAAGTCGCATGACTTCTACGTACGTTATATAAAGCTAAATCTGCTTGAACATTGATGTAGAGGATGTAGGAAAAGCAAAACAGTATCAGCTAGGAAAAAGCAAATACATGCTTCCAACTTCTATTGACTTAACCGGACACTGATTTAACCTACTGCCATACGCTGTACATGGCGATTAACACTTTTGCAGCAGCCGATTCACAGCTTACCTTGCACATGTACTCTGTGACTAGAAGTGGCCATAACTGAGGAGTTTACTATAGATACCAAAACCAAGGGAGTAAATTTGGACCCGATTCGATTGAACATTTCAGAGATACAAGTTTTCAGCAGCTAAGGATGATATAGGTATCCATTAAATACAGCTTGTGCCTCTAATTGTTCTGCCTCTCGATGGATCCAGAAGAGGAGTGCAAGAAAGAACACTCTAAGACAGTCGGCATGCATGGTGTTTGGGAGGGGAGAGAGAAAAATTTACTACATCCTTTCAGTATGTGAAATCACACCCTGATCTATAAGGTAACACCTACGCTTTTCTCACTTGTTATTTGTACGTACTCCGCAGTTGATAATACCTTCCATTACCATACATAAAAGTTACACAGTTTTTGTGCTCTTATGCCGCCTCTGGTTAAAGCTCGCAGAAGAATAGCACAGATAATGTAGCTCCTCCTTGTATCCTCTACTGCTCTTTTATGTTCGTCTCAAAGTTTAAGAAAAACCTGCTCCTGTACCTGAGTACAAATTTCACTAAACTTTTTCCCCGATAAGGCGGCAATTGTATAGCTACCAATAGCAATTTCCAATACAAAACCACGTCATCATACCAAGTAGGAGTAACATATGGATTAGTTTCTCCATCAACGTTTGACAGCACAAGATGATGGGGAGAACTCGGGTACAACAATTCACCACGGCCAAACGCAATCCAGGATCAATTTCTCCCCGAAGCTAAATCAACTAAAAATTTCTTAACCCCCAGCAACAACCAACAATGTATAGCCTCACAATATGTAAATATAATGCCGATATGATAAGTAGACAAAGAAAATAACGACACCAAGGATTTAACGTGAAAACCCGATGCGGGAAAAACCACGGACCGCCCAAAAACATCCACTAATCACCAAGAATAGCAGGATACACAAAGTATTCTTCTCTAGTCACACACTAGAGGATCAACATCAACATTACAATCATCTTTTTCTCACCACATAGGTGGATAAACAAGTTTGGAGCAAAGAAAACCTTAACCGCAACCTGGAGAATTCGGAGACGGTTCTCGACGAACAAAAACCATCAACTCGTAGCTCTCGGTCTCACGAACAACATACTGAAATTTGAGCCGATTCCGTCAAAGTTTGGCCTTCAAATCAAAGCCGCAAAGTTGCAGCCCTCTTCATTTCTTCTCTTCTCCCTTGCTGCAGTTTCTTTTTCTCGTTTTCTCTCTCCTCTCTACGGACGCACACTGCACGACCCCAACTTCCACTTCTTTTGTTCTTTTTTTTTCTTTTTGTTTTTTTTTTTATTTAATGCTGGCTGGGCCCCACATGAAGGTGGACCCAGCCAACAAATCTCCCCTCCACCTCATGTGGGAAGGTTTGTCATGCCCGCTTTTCTTCTACAAGCGTCAAGCTTCATCACGGGCAAGGCTTTGGTCATCATGTCGGACTTATTGTTGTCGGTATGAACTTTCTCAAGTAGGAAGAGCTTCTCTTCTAGCTTTTCTCGGATCCAATGATATTTCACATCAACATGCTTCGATCTTGAATGAAACACTGGATTCTTGCTAAGATGGATGGCACTCATGCTATCGCAATATAGAACAAACTTCTCTTGCTTCAAGCCCAACTCTTGTAGGAATTTTTGCATCCACAAAAGTTCTTTACCTCCTTCGGTAATAGCAATATACTCCGCTTCAATTGTAGAAAAGCGGTACATTTTTGCAATCTTGATTGCCATGAAACAGCTCCCCCGCAAAGATTATTATAAAACCCGATGTGGATTTTCGGAATCAACATCACCGGCATAGTCCATCCGAGTAGCCACTCAACTCAAGCTTCGCATTTCCATAACACAAGCAAAGTGTAGAAGTGCCTCTAAGATATCTCGAAATCCATTTAACAGAATCCAATGCTCCTTACCGGATTAGAGAGAAATCTACTCACAACACCAACCGCATGAGCAATATCGGGTCTTGTACAAACCATGGCGTACATCAAACTACGCCACGGCCGATGCATAAGGAATTTTCATCATCTCAACCTTCTCTTTCTCGGTTGAAGGACACTCATTACTACTCAACTTGAAATGGCCTGCAAGTGGAGTACTCACCGGTTTACATGTGCTCATGTTGAATCTTTCAAGCACCTTTTCAATATACTTCTCTTGAGATAACCACAATTTCTTATTCTTCCCGTCACGAGTAATTCTCATGCCTAAGATTTGCTTAGCCGGGCCTAGGTCTTTCATTGCAAAAGCTTTACTCAACTCATTTTTTAAGCTCTTGATTTTCTTGGCATCATGCCCAACAATCAACATATCATCCACATAAAGTAGGAGAATAAGAAAATCATTATCCGAGAATCTTTTCATAAAAACACAAGAATCGGAGTTTGTCTTACCGTATCCTTGTTCTTCCATGAATGACTCAAACTTCATATACCATTGCCTAGGCGCTTGCTTGAGACCATATAAGCTTTTCCTCAATCTACATACAAGGTGCTCCTTGCCTTCAACTTCAAAACCCTCCGGTTGCTCCATATATATCTCTTCTTCTAGGTCTCCATGAAGAAAAGCCGTTTTACATCAAGTTGTTCAATTTCTAAATTCAAACTGGCGGCCAACCCAAGAACCACTCTAATAGAAGACATCTTTACAACCGGTGAAAAAATCTCTTCAAAGTCTATGCCCTTCTTTTGACGAAAACCCTTCACAACAAGTCTAGCCTTGTATCGTGGTTTTAAACTATTTTCTTCTGTCTTCAACTTGTACACCCACTTATTTGTGAGTGTTCTCTTACCCTTAGGCAACTTCACCAATTCAAATGTGTGGTTCTCATGCAAGGATTTCAGCTCCTCTTGCATTGCTTCATGCCACTCATTCTTTCGTTCACATGATATAGCCTCTTCATAAGTTTCTGGCTCTCCTGCATCAGTGAGTAACACATACTCATGCGGCAAATATTTTTGAGAAGGCCTACACTCTCTTTCAAATCTTCTAACTTGAGGTAGGATAGATTGCTCTTGCTCAGCTATTTCACTGTCTCAGCTGAAGAATCAACATTATGTGAGGACTCACTATCTTCATGATTTCCATGTACTTCTCCCCCATGATTTCTATCAACATTAGAAGGATTTGGGCTGAAACTAACTGAACGTTGAGCTGTATTCTTCGGTCCCTCTGTCTTGTCAATGTCTTCAATAGTTTGATACTCACAAAACACTACATCTCGGCTTCTAATGACTTTCTTTGCAATGGATCCCATAACCTCGTAGCCAAACTCTTCATGTCCATAACCTAAGAAGATACACTTGTTTAGACTTGTCATCAAGCTTGGATCTTTCATCTCTTGGAACATGCACAAATGCCCGACAACCGAACACTTTTAGATTACTTGTAGGAAACATCTCTCCCACTCCAAACTCTTTGTGGAACATCCCCCTTAAGAGGAACCGATGGAGATAGATTTATCAAGTCCACTTTGTTGTTCTCATCGCTTCACCCCAAAATGACTTAGGCAACTTCGCATGAGAAAGCATACACCGAATCCGATCATTAATTGTCCTGTTCATTCTCTCTGCTACTCCATTATGCTGTGGTGTTTTTGGAACAATCTTCTCAAGCTTGATACCATAATCCCTGCAATAGTGTTCAAATGGACCTCTATACTCACCACCGTTGTCGCCCGAACACATTTTAGCTTCTTCCGGTTTCTCTCTCCACATTGACATGAAATTGCTTGAAAGCCGCAAGTACCTGATCTTTAGTTTTCAAAGCAATAGCCCACACTTTTCTAGAACAATCATCAATAAATGTCACAAAGTATAATGCACCTCCAAGAGTTCTAGCATCCATGCAACAAACATCAGTGTGAACTAAATCAAGTACATTTGATTTCGTGTGTGGAGAGGAACTATGAAATGAGAATCTATGTTGCTTACCTGTAAGACAATGAGTGCATTCCTTTAGATTCTTCTCCTTCAAAGATAAAAGGTTCTTTCTAGCAAGAGTCTCAAGTCCTTTCTTGCTAAGATGACCCAGCCGCATATGCCATAAATCAACCGAGGAATCCTCCACTGCATTTACCTCTTCTTTAATCAAGTCAACTTGCATGGTGTAAAGAGAGCCTGTCTTCTTACCCTTTGCCACTACCATGGAACCTTTAGTCAACTTCCATTTGCCATCAAAGAAGGAATTACAATAACCATCATCATCTAAGGCACCCGTAGAGATCAAGTGAAGTCGAATATCCGGAACATGTCTCACATTTTTCAAAAACAAATTACATCCGACATCGGTTTCCAAATAAACATCTCCTATGCCAATAACCTTGGAAACATCACTATTTCCCATCCTAATATAACCAAAATCACCGCTGCGATAAGAAGCAAAGTAATCACGCCATGAGGTGACATGAAAAGAAGCCGCAGAATCAACAACCCACGTAGAGTCTTGGCATGTAAGATTCACATATCCGTCGTCACATACAAACACAATATCGCCATCGGATGCAACCGCCGTTGTAGCATGCTTTTCTTCTTTCTTTTGATCTCCATTTCTATCATGGGATCTATCTCTCTTTGGCAACCAACACTCTTTTGCATAATGTCCCATTTTGCCGCAATTATAACACTTGACACTCCTCCTTGGTCTTGATTTTGACCTTCCTCTTGACTTGCCTCGGATATCATTTCTTTGAAACCTTCTTGATTGACTTCTCGCCCTGTTTTCTATGACAAGAGCATCCGATGTAGAAGCATAATTCAAGCCTTTTCTTCTTGTTTCTTCATTGAACAAGCTTTCTTTAACCATGCTCATAGAAAGCACACCAAAAGGAGCCGAGTTGTTTAATGCCACAACCAAGATGTCCCAACTATCAGGAAGAGTACCAAGTAATAAGCATGCTTGCAATTCATCACCAAGATCAATCTCAAGATTTGTCAATTGATTTACAACATCTTGAAATTCACTCAAGTGTTCCGCCATATTACTCCCCTCCTTGTATCTCAAATTTACAAGTCGCTTAACTAGAAGAGCTTTATTTTGTGGAGTTTTTCTCTCATAGAGATCTTGTAATTTCTTCCACAAAGTGTCCGCCTTCGTTTCTTGAGCAACATGATGAAACACACTATCATCAATCCATTGTCGGATAAACCCAACCGTTTTCCGATTCATTCTCTCCCATTCTTTGTCTTCCTTTTCTCCTTTGGCTTCATCACCTTCAATAGGATCAAATAAGTCTTTGCAATATAACACATCTTCCATCCGAGGCTTCCAAATAGAATAATTCGAGGCATTTAACTTAAACATGGTGCTGTTGGTTTCTTCCATTTAACACTAAAATTTCAACCTTAGCTCGATACCACTTGATGGGGAGAACTCGGGTACAACAATTCACCACGGCCAAACGCAATCCAGGATCAATTTCTCCCCCGAAGCTAAATCAACTAAAAATTTCTTAACCCCCAGCAACAACCAGCAATGTATAGCCTCACAATATGTAAATATAATGCCGATATGATAAGTAGACAAAGAAAATAACGACACCAAGGATTTAACGTGGAAAACCCGATGCGGGAAAAACCACGGACCGCCCAAAAACATCCACTAATCACCAAGAATAGCAGGATACACAAAGTATTCTTCTCTAGTCACACACTAGAGGATCAACATCAACATTACAATCATCTTTTTCTCACCACATAGGTGGATAAACAAGTTTGGAGCAAGAAAACCTTAACCGCAACTGGAGAATTCGGAGACGGTTCTCGACGAACAAAACCATCAACTCGTAGCTCTCGGTCTCACGAACAACATACTGAAATTTGAGCCGATTCCGTCAAAGTTTGGCCTTCAAATCAAAGCCGCAAAGTTGCAGCCCTCTTCATTTCTTCTCTTCTCCCTTGCTGCAGTTTCTTTTTCTCGTTTTCTCTCTCCTCTCTACGGACGCACACTGCACGACCCCAACTTCCACTTCTTTTGTTCTTTTTTTTTTTTTTTTTTTTTTTTTTTTTAATGCTGGCTGGGCCCCACATGAAGGTGGACCCAGCCAACACAAGAACACAGTGAAACTCCTTCCCAAGGGGCTTTTCAAATGTATAAATGTAATTGCAAAAAAAAAAAAAAAAAATACTTTACATGAACTTCCATGTAGATATTTATATGTTTTGAAGGGTTTCGGCATTTCTCTAATCCAAATACTTTTCCAAGATTCTTTTGGTTTTAAAAGTCCATTGAGGAAATGTTGGGATGTTAGGCAAGCCTTCCCAAGCAGCTTTTGGTGAAATGCTAGCCTTGGGAAGGCTAAAAACTCAATACTAGTAGAGACGAACATTAAACTTTCAGTATTTGAGGAGTGGGTTAAATGTTGTTTTCCCTTCCAAAACTACCGTCAACAATCCTTTAGTTTTCTGGTTTTGCCCCCTAGTTTTCTGGTTTTGCCCCCTCCTTTTTATTGTACATCTTTTTTGTGCAGGGGCAGTTGACGAGGATCAATGAGGCCACATCAGGCTGGCAAAGGGCCACTGAAGGTTGCTTGAGATCGCGCTATCCTCACTGAGGAACCCAAGGTCGAGCAACCTCAACCAATAGCCGTCAATGCAAATCTTGCTCAGCGATGGCCTAAGCACTTCGCTGACTCTAGCGAAGGGTTTGAGTGTTTTCTAACCAATATATATAGCCAAATCTTCTTGCAAAAGTCTTTCTTGTCAAACACTACTTGAAATCAAAGTTGCTTTGCAAAGAGATTTTACCAAATGTAATTTGCATTTTGCCAAAGAGCCTTTGCTTTGGACATTTGCATTATACTCAAAACCCATTTTCAAGTTGAACCAAAACCACCTTAAGTTTTATTTCTTGGCCTTTTACAAGTAAGTACACACCATTAAGTTCTGAAGTAATCATGATATCTAAGTGATTGGGCTAAAACTTTCCTAAGTTTTTCGAGATGAGACGCGTGTTCACACGATAGTGAATAGCATAGTCATGTCGATCTAAGATGCCAATAAAACCTTACATCTAGCATAGTCTATCGCTTGTCGAACTACTAGTCCTCTAATGGAAAAAAAGAAAAGAAAAATCTTTAGTCTCTTAAGATATAAAGTGTTATCACCTTTAAGTTTCTAACTTGTGCCAACAACAAAAAAAAGGTCGTGGCAATAGCTAAGTGTCGTTAGCAGGTTGTTAGTACTATTAATCAATACTATTAATCAATTCCGGTTGCAATAGACGTGCTTTATCATAATTAATATCATCTCCAGGAATGACAAAAATTGCTTTATTATAGTTAATTATTGTCGCCAGGAATGACAAAATCCCAAATTGCAGCCATCCGTCTTCACAAGGTAACCATAGAGATATTGAATGTGAAATCAAGAGATAGGAAAAGGGACCAGAGATCAAATATTATTCAATCAACTCAAGAATTCAGGCGGTGAGACATTTGATGCGCCTTGTTATGGGGGCATTGTGCCGAACGAAGCGACTCGAGAGTAGATCGTGCCGCATGCGCAAACACTCAACAAAAGAAGAAGCATATGCACTTTATCCGGCGGTCGAAGTCTTGCCCGCAGCCCGCGGCGCTGTAATCTGTGCCGTGTTTGCTCTGACATTGCGCCACACAAGGCTGGTCGGCACAGTACTTGAGATCAAGTTCCAGAACCTCACTGCAGGTAAGCGGTGTTAATGCGTGAGGGCACACGTACAAGGCTGCATTTTTCCATCGACCAAGAACGTCAGTAACAAAGCAGTGTACAGTCGCTTCACGTCGTGCGAAGCAAGATAGCCACAGAAAGAAAGGAAAAGAAAAAAAACTCATGAATAAAAACCTGAGAAAACGAGGGCCGCGATGAAGAACTGCGCGAACGAAAGCTTGGCCATCTTAGCAAAGTGAGATGGGAGAGGCTGAGCGTTGATGTGGAGAAGACCACGCAGTGTCTCTGGATCTGATCTGATGCTGGGGGCTGATTATGTGTATAGCTTGTATGAGGCAACTTCGCAAGGAAAATGACCGCGTGAATCCACAGATTTAGCGAAAGTCAATGCCTGTTTTTTCATTTCTTTCTGGAGCCGCTTGGTATTTTGTACTTGAAACCGCTACCTTAATTTAATAAGGGCAGATTTGCTCATGTCCGTTTTAAGGATTAAAATCAAAGTTTTGGGAGCTTTCTTGGTAGTAGGATATCCCACGAAGGAAGTAAATCAGGAAGCAAATCAATTTGTCCCTATCTGATGGTGCCTAATAAGGATTTCCAGCGGAATTTCCATTTTAATTCCTTCGTGCCCATCTGATGGTCTTGGAAGCTTTCTTGGTAGTAGGATATTCCACGAAGGAAGTAAATCGGCAAGCAATCAATTTGTCCTGCAGAATTACCATCCAATTCCTTTCCATGAATGAAACAAAGGAACGAAAGTTGATCTCGTTTGCAAGCATTCAGTGATTCGCATCGGATCAATCCCAAACTTATGCAAAACTAAAAACTTTTACAAGCATTTCACAAGATTAATATGACCAAAAGAATTAACTCCCGTGGAATCATTTAACTCTTACATACACCTAAAGCACCCTAGAAAGAGAGAATAAAAACACAACATTCAGCTGGCCTCTCACATTATGTTAAAAAAAGCCTGAAAAGAACCAAGAACCCTAGTTCAATAAAATCAATAGCATTTTTCCACTCCTCATTCGACTTAGATATTATTTTTTTGTGTTTTGACCATATTATTCCTTATGAGGCCATCACTTTTTATATAACTTTACATATGCAATCATTTTCTTTAATATTTGGTCAATTTTTTTTATATTTTGTTTCTTCTTTTTTTCTCTAGGAGTCCCACTTTCCTTCTTTCTTTCTCTCTCTCTACTTTCTCTCTTGCAAGCCATTCTCTTCTTTCTACGCCTCCTGCTCCTTCTTCCCCAAATCGATTGTCTTTTGTTTTCTGTCTATGATCCAAATTCCGTCATCCTCCACACTTTCACTAGCTTTAGCACCTGTGACCTCCCCCAACGTACTGTTTTCTCAGCCGCATGCAAGCGGTGGAATAGTAGACCACATTGTTGTCGATTTCGATACAACATACCACATTTGTTCTTAAAGCAAAGACAAGCACTGCGGGAAGGTCTCTACTTTGTGGCTACAGCCTAATTTTTGGGACAAGAGGCGTCCCCTAGCCTCCGCCCTATTTAAACTCAACACCCATAATCTTGAGAAAGCGAAAGGATTTGGCCTCCATTGTTATCAAAGAAAATAGATTACTCAATTCGCCTTGAGAGCAAACAAATAGATTAAGCATATTCTGCATCATTATTTCCAACAAGTCAATTAATGAGAAGCAACAACAGTATCCCAAAACTAATGATTAAGAACTTATGGAAACCATAGTAAGAAATTGAACCCAAAGGAAGCAAAAGTCCATAGGACGTGAGTATGCTACAGATAACAAAGCAATTGCACATTTAATTCACAAACACTGTTTTGATGCACGATATACTCTAAATGCAAGATTATAACACAAGATTTCACTTTCAACAAAAGATACAAAGAAACACTCAATGGCAACCAGAATAAACATGACTCGAGACCAAGAAAACTAAAAAGGAAAAGAATAGGCTTTCGTCAGAATACGTTTGATACCAAATGAGGAGAGTGTGGACCGTTGAAGTAAGCAATTCTTTTGGAGATTGCAAATGTATGAGGGATTTGTGCTAGACGAAGAACAACAAGGAGGATTGGGGAGCGTAGAAAGAAGAGAATAGCCTGCAAGAGAGAACATAGATTTGCAAGAACGGAGAACTAAGACATCAAAGGCGTGGAAAGAATGAAGAAGAAAGAAACCAAGATCCGCAAGAAAGAAAAGAAGAAATAAAATAAAAATAAAAAAGCCTACCCATTTTATTGACTCCTGACATCCCTTTATTATATTAATTTGACTATATTATCTCTTCTAAGTCTCATTCTTGATTTAATATTATTTCTTTCCCTTTTTTCATGTTTCAATTTTTCTAGAGACGAAACTATCCATGTTCCTCTCAAACAATATTTGCTAAGATTGTATGTGAGGTCCACTCTTAAGATTATTGCTTGCCTTCTTTTATTATTTTTTTTATTTTTTTCCTTTTCTTTCTCTATTTGGAAAAAAATTGGTGTTCCTTTTTTTAAAAAAAAGAGTTTTTTTGGTAGATAGCTAACAAATTTATTGTATTAATAAGTTGATATTTCTCTTTGTTTGTATTAGTAAACTGCTATTAAAAATAACCTAAACATAAGTAAGAATGAAAAGGACCATCTACCAGTTTTTATACACTACAGGTTTCTGCGCCAGCTATTCCTGTGTACATTTCCAGTGATGTCGCTGGCCCTATGGAAGCCGCTAGATTTGGGAGACTCCATCTACACATTGCAAGAAATGGAGATTCTGGGTTGATATCTTAGGACTTAGGCACAACCTGTGTTATAATGATCATACGCCGGATCACTAATTGTTAATGTTGGGCGAATGCAACTTCCCTTCTTAAATGTTAAATCTGCTCTTGTGAACCTGTTTCTACGTTGGAATGCCTACATCATTTCGACTTATTTCACGACCGCTTAAAAGGGACGCGCTAAATCGAAGAGATCGAATGACCTAGTAGGCTTCGTACCTGAAGCTTACAGCTAAAGTAATATTTGTGCTAAATGTCCATAGGCAATGAAAACTTGCGCCGCCTCCTCAACTCTTGGAAGATAATTGAAAAGATGATAAAACCACACAAACCTTTGTCTTATGCTTCCACAGATCATCAGAAAATGCAGAGAGAAGCAAGATATTATTACAAATAAAAGCAACGACCATCCACAGCACAGCACCAAAGTCAGCATTGACATATCCGTTTCCTAAAGGGTACACGAGGTGGAAACACAATTAGTAGTGAGACTCACATGTTATACCCAATACCAGTGGTAAGAATGCTTCTTATCAACTGGTGCAATTCACGGTCTAGAAAAGACATTACTTGACCATGGCTCTGTCATTTTGTTGATCCTGACAATTAGCTTTTGCCATGATTCTGACGATGTAGCTACACGAATGAGAGGTTAGATTATTGACAGAATTCTGATGACCATCAGCCTGCAACTTGATCTATGCATATTCATCCAAAAGTGACAATAGCAAAGTTGCATGAGTACTCCATACGTTATTTAAATCTAAATCCACTTGAACATTGATGTAGAGGTTGTAGGAAAAGCAAAACAGTTTCAGCTAGAAAAAAGCAAATACATGCTTCCAACTACTATTGACTTAACCGGACATTGATTTAAGGCTCCTGTGATATACTGCACATGCCAATTAATACTCAACTTGCAGTAGCCAATTCACAGCTTACCTTGTCCACGTACTCTGTGACTACAGTTTGCCATAACAAAGGAGTTCACTATAGATACCCAAACAAGGGGACCAAATTATGACCCAATACGTTTGAACTTTTAGGAGACAGGTTTTCGGCAGCTAAAGATGATATAAGGTCCATTAACCACTCAGCTCGTGCCTGTAATTGTTTAGCCTCGAGTGCAAGAAAGAACATTTTAAGATGGTATGCATGGTGTTCGGGATGGGGAAGAGACAAAAATTTACGCCAATCTTTCAGCATGTGAAGTTGTACCCTGATCTAGAAGTCGTATACCTCCCATTACCATACACAAATATGCTGCCTTTGGTTAAAGCTCACAGAAGAATAGCACAGATAATGTAGCTCCTCCTTGTATCCCCTGCTGCTCTTTTATGTTTTGTCTCAATATTTAAGAAAAACCTGCTATTGTACCTGAGTACAGATATCACTAAAAATTTTCCCCAGTAACGCAGCAATTATATCTCTACCAAAAGCAATTTCCAATATAAGACCGCATCATCACACCAAGTAGGAGTAACATACGCATTAGTTTCCCATCAACGTTTGACAGCACAAGAACACAGCAAAACTTCTTTATAACCCAATCAACGAGCAGATAAAAGGTGGTCGAAACAAATAATTCAAGCTTCATTTTAAACTGAGACAGACATCATGGAAAACCGACATAAACTTCGGAATCTATGCCTCTCACTCCTTGAAGATATCCAGAATTTAACAATTGAAAAGGCTGATAAGAAACTAGATCACAGCGATCAATTTGTCCCAATCTGATGGTGCTAAATAACGATTTCCAGCAGAATTTCATCGAATTTCTTTCCAACAATTAAACAAGGAACAAAGACCGATCTAGTTATAAGAATTCAGCAATTTGCAACAGATCAATCGCGAAATTTCTAGTTATAAGGCCAAACTTCTGCACAACCAAGAACTTCACAAGATCGCACAGAAATGAATCGATATATCATCAATGATTAATATGACCAAAAATTAAATCCCGTGGAATCATCCTACTCATACATACACCGGAAGCACCCCGGAAAAGAGAGAAAACAAAAACGGAAAAAAATCCAATTGCCCTCTCACATTCTTTCAGAAAAGCCGAAAAGAACCGAGAACCCTAGCACAATCAACCAAACAATGTGGACCAAAAGCAACGCCTGACCCGACAACGGACCGGAGCCGCCGTTCCCGACCTCGCAGTAGCCCAATTTCGCGACCTCCACGCCGGAGCACGCGGCGTCGGCGCAGCCGCACCAGTAGGTCACCCCGTCCACGCCGCAGACCGGGTCGGCACGGAAGCACTTGACCGGGCAAGAACCGGGCCGGGCCGCCCCGGAGCACAGCCCTCCGCCGTCGCCGCTCTTCTCGGTGGGCAACCGGATGGCCGAACCGGGGATCTGCGGCTCCGATCTGGCGGCGGAGGGGAAGAAGAGGAGGAGGGCGGCAGCGATGACCGCGAAGGCGGCGACGAGACGGCGTTTGGGGATCTGGGTATCCATGATCTAGGGCTTCGGCGAGCCCCCCGGAGAGAAAGCTCGCGCCTTGGAATGGGGCGGCGCCCCCAAGATCAAGAAAATCCTAGGGCGGAACAGCGCGGCGAGGCTTCGAGAGAATTTCAGAGCCGAAAAAGAAGACGAAGAAGAAGAAGAAGGGGAAACGCGACTTGGGTCTCGAGCAAAGGATCCGATTCTATTCTTAGGTGGGCTCGAAACGCGAGGAATCCGAAGGGAAAGCGGAACGAGAAAATGGGGGAAAATATACGGAAATCGTGTTTTTTTTCGAGACGTTAGAGAGAACGAGAAAAGTTCCTGCGTTTGGTGGGCGGTTGGGTTGGGGACAACCTGCGCCAACCTGCCCGCCGCTTACTTTTCGAGCGACCTTTGTCTTTTTCTTTTCCTTCTTTTTTAAATTTTCCTTCGTTTGGGGGGCTGACACTACAGAGGCTTCGAGCGACTGGGACCGCGTCGTCGCGTCGTGTTTGATTGAACTTCCGTAATTTTCTAATCTGACCTTAATCAAAGATTTTTGGGTTTGTATTTCTCGCGTCCTTTTACGATAGTGACAGGTATGGTGCTTGGTTGGTTGGTTGGTTGGTTGGATGGGGTCGCTGAACAAAAATTATAATCTTAATCAAATACATATATGTAAAAACAAAAACTAAAAACTAAAAACTCTACATGAACTTGCGTGCAAATATTGATTTGTCCCATTCGAATACAAGTTAAATATTTTTGGCTTTTAATTATGTCGATCTAAGATGTCAATAACTTCCAAAGTAATCATGACATCCAATGTGATTGGATTAATTTTTTTTTTTTTGCAAGGTTCTTTGAAATGAGGTTCACACAATCGTGAATAGAATATAGTCATGTTGATTTGGGATGCCAATAAAACCTTACATCTAGCATAATTAGTCTATTGCATGTCGGACTATTAGTCCTCTTTAGTGTAAAAAGAAAGAAGAAAAAATCTTAGAGTTTCCTGCTACTGTGTTACTGTAAGGTACTAGTCTATCATCACAAGTCTCACAATGAAAAGAGATGTAAAGTGTTATTGCCTTTCAATTTCAAGGTCTGATGCTGATAAGGAAAAAAAATGCAACTTGAATTAATCAATTCTGGCCGCAATAGACATGCCTTATCAAAGTTAATTATCGTCTCTAGGAATGACAAATATAAATTGTAGCCGTTCGTCTTCTCAAGGAAATCACAAAGATATTGAATGTGAAACCAAGGGATAGGAACACAGACAAGAGACCAAATATTACTCGATCAACTCGAGAATTCAAGTGGTAAAACATTGAATTGGCCTCATTGCGAGGGCATTGCGCCAATGAAGCAGCTCAAAAGTAGATCGTGACACGCCACTCTGAATTTTTTTCAAAAAAAAAAAAAAAGCAAGAAAATCTCATAGATTGCATGATGCTTATTCTCAAACTCTTTGTTTATACAGTAGTCAAGCACTCGAACAACAATGGAAGCTCAAGCAATGCTTTCAGCCGCAGTCCGCCGTGGCGTACAAACAACCGTACTTGAGCAGTAAGGCCGGCAAAATGGGTCATGTACCCGTATTTCAACTCAGTTTTAAGAGGCTCTATTTTATTTGGGTAACTCGTTTTCTTTTAAAATGGGTTAAAATGGGGTTGAGAAAAAGTAAGGCCCAAAAAACAAGTCAGATATGGGTCACAAAAAATGACCCATATTTTCGAAACCCACACGACACCCACGAGTCCACGGCCCACAACACACCCTTTCGCTTCGATTCATCTCCATTTCTTCTTCTTCACCGAGAATGACAAACATGGACAGGACATCGACGAGGCGTTTCCGGCACCGGAAGCCGACGAAGTGGCTGGACCAGTCTCGGAGCCGCCCGAGTACGTGACGTCTAAGCAGCTCAAGGTAAGGTCATGGCAATGGAGCCCCATCGTCATCTTGATTTTTCTCTAGTTTTTCTTTTGACTGGATGTAATCTGGGGGCTGATTATTATATCTAGCCTGTACGAGCATTCAAGTGGCGACACATTCGATTCGCCTTCTTATGGAGGCCATTGCGCCAACAAAGCAGCTTCGAAAAGTAAATTGTGACGTGCGCGCTCAAGCTCTCAACAATGACAGTAGCATTCGCAGGACATCTGGTTGCCGGCTTCCTCGCGCACACGCAGGAAGCGTGACGGAATAAGCCACCGCGGTTGCTCTAACATTTCACCACACAAGCCTGGTTGGCACACGCCCGGAATTCTATGTACTCGCCGCACGTGTTCTCCGCTTCTGCATGAGGCCACGAGAACACGGCTGCAAATTTTCCATCGGCCAAGAAACGTCAGTAACAAAAGCAGTGCACAGTCAATTCACGTCTCGCAATGCAAGATCGCCACAGGAAAAAGCTAATATGTATAAACCTAGAAAAACGAGGGCCGCGACGAAGAGCTGCGCAAACGAAAGCTTGGCCATCTTAGCAAAGCAAGCGTCAGATGAAAGATCGATAGGACAATCGAGTGTAATGTGGAGAAGACAATGCAATGAGTGGATGTAATCTAGGGGCTGATTATATATAGCTTGTACGAGGCAACCTAGAAAGGAAAGTGACCAGTTGAACGCAGAGATTAGAGACGGTTCGTAAAGGCTAATGCCTCTCCTTTCTAAAACCGCTCGAGCCTCTTGCTTAATTAGGATGGATATCTGCATTGAATAGCTACCTGCATCCAAGTATGTCAGCATATTCATGTGGTCATCCGAATGAATTTACATGATGTCTAAAGGGTTCGAGGCAAACAGGCAATCAAAGTGAATTTCATGCGACATTAAATGATGTCAGGCATTAGAGTTCGTGATTGGTTCTAGGGTTGGATAATTACCCTTCAAGTGAGAGGGCACGTGCCGAAATTATGATTCAATTCCTCTAACTCTCGGTATGAAAAATGCAGCTTTTCTGAGATTTCGTATTAGGTGCTGTTGTTTTTCGGGACAAGGTACAATGGTAGAAATCTTTATATGAAAACTGAAAAGGGATTGTCGAAATTACATTTACAAATCAAGATTGCACGATGAATGCCCAATTCATCCCGGGGCAATTTATCCAATCGAAGGTCCTAATTCTTCTCCGGTAGTTGTTTGAACTAGCTCGTTTTGGATTTACCAACTCCTCAATGATTGTCTTAGGATTGATTTAGTGACTTGCGGGATCAAATACAATCAATGCGATTTTAGTTGTGTCCAAATAATTATTCGACAAACTCTAATTCATTGGCCCACCATTAAAATCAAACAATTTCATGATCATCATCAGGCTATCGACCTCGACCCCCGAAACATATCCCAACATAAAAGGCCTCTTCGGAAAAAGAGAGAATAAAGGGTATAATCCTGTTGTCTACGAGGATCGAATTCCCCAAGGTCCAAAGTAATGGCACTAGAATATAAATGGTGAGCTCTCGATATGATCTTGACCATGTCCAACTGAAAACCCTAGACCAGATCTGAAATAAAAACCCACCAAAAAATCAAAATGACTACTAACATTCGCTTCGCACCAACCCCAATCCAAGACATTCCACTCTGTCAACGCAAGATTCTTTCCAAGACGACAAACAAGAACGCATCGACAAGAAATTGCCAACCTTGTTCTTGGAACAACGTGGGGAGAGACAGAAGCATTAACTGTCAAAAACCGACTGTGCCTAACCGCCAAAACCCCCAGGTTCTACCATGGAAAACGCCAACCCAGATACGATCTGTCCAAACCACAGAGGGGCCTCGACACAGCACCAACCATTTCGCCACCTCCTAAAAACCATCAGCTCCCATGTCCTAATATTAGCAACTTCTCTCCGTCTATAATTGTTCCCTCCTTCCCCTATTGAAAAAAGCCAGAGCTTCTCCCGCAACTGTCTCCGAAACTCAAATTCCCAACCAGGAGTCACTTGCGTGCGAGCGATCATCATGGGAGGTTGTGCAAGCAAGCCCAAGGAGACCGACGGCGCCGCCGCCCCCGTAGAGGCTCCCGCCACCGAGACCGTCCCTCAGGTAATGATCGAAGCGCACCGCCCCGTGATAGAGCGTAACAAGCCGTCGTTGTATTCAAATCTCAATCATGTTATGACCGCTTCTGATGTGTGGGTGATGATATGATGGGTTGTAGGAGAACGGCACTGTAGAGGAGACCCAGAAGGAAGCCCCTCTGGTGGATCTTTCCGAGCCCAAACCCGAGGCCGGAGACAAGGCTGTAGAGGCTAAGGAGGCAGAGCCCGAAACCGTCACCAAAGAGCTCGATGCTTTGGCCTCAGAATCAACCGCCGCGCCACAAGAGACCAAGGTCGAAGAAGCTGAGGACAAGCCCAAGGACGCGAAGACCGAAGAGGCAAAGGAAGCCACAGAAGCCAAGAGCTCCTGAGGTGAAGGCTATGATGCTCCACTTGTTATGACAAGATTTAACTTGAAATTGAATTTGTTTGCTGCATAACGATTAAAAAAAAAAAGAAAAGGAAGAAAAAAGTGGAATTGTGCTAGACTGTTTTGATATCCGAATAATCTATTTCATCTATACATCTTGAGTTGCATTTGCCACCACTTCATTCATTTGCTCGCTTTCCCGATTAGCTCCTGTCAACTTTAGGAATCGCGGGCTTTAAGTGCCTGTAACTATAGGCATCGGCAACAAAGGGTTAGGTTTTGATCCCTTTCTCCTAAGTTTGCCATGGCTGAAGAGTTTCAGGACTCCAAGTCTTGCTTAATATCTCCCGATACAAAGTCCTGTAATGAATCAATCAGCCACAAAACGATCAATGCATAGTGGTAGGAGCAAATGAGCGACCGTACTACTTTCTTCTTCTTTTCCCCCTAATCCGTCTGTCGAAGTCTAAGCCATTCAGCTCGAAAGCAATGGACGCAACGCTAATTCCCAGAGTCCTGTACCTCATAAGTTCTCCAGGTCAAGTAGCTAGGACGAAATGTCAAAAAATATTAGAAATGGTTGAAACTAGCTTGTTGGAGGATTGATGGGCATTTCTGTTTCTTGAGCTCGACGGCGGGGCTTGTCTTGCCGGTCGCCCTCGTCTTCTTCCGCACCATAATTTGTCCTAACTCCAGACAAGACAAAGTAAATGCGATCGACCATGCTTTTTAATTGGATCGTCTGTCTCTGTCCTCCTGCACAGACGATAGAATTCTCAAAAGTCGAGAAGGAAGGGTCCTTTCTGGTAGGTTCTTAGAGAATAGATTAATATAAGCTGGCGTGCGTTTGTAGTACGCATGGGGTCGTAAGAAAAATAATTTGCAAAAAGGGTTTTCAGGATCCAACGTGCAGAACAAAACAAAACAGTATAGCTGACTTAGATGTCGATGGATCTTAAAATCAGGATCTGAATGTTGTTATTGTACAAATCCCATAATCACATCCTAAACTGTTTAGGATCGGAGCAATTTGGAGTTCGGTCGGTTTAACTGGTCCTCTAATTTAATATCTCTAATTAAAAAAAAAATTGTTGAAATAAATTAAGGGCTTGTGCTCGAATAGTTGATCATTTCTTAATTGAAATTTTAGAAGCTGTGTTTGATTTTGCTTCTCCGACATCAATTAGCTCTGAGGAAACCTTGGGACTCGCATCAGATTTTCTCAGATTCTCCATTTAAATGCAGCTTCCCCGCTGCTCCGCGTTCGTGCCTTCTACCAACCCCCATTTTCCCTTACTTTGATGGCGCATTACGACACCAAACCTATTTTCCTAGGTAGAATATCCGAATCCGATTCTGTGAACGACTATTCGCTAGTCGTTTGGCACAGAAGTTGTGCTAAAAAAAAAAAAAAAAAAAAAGCAGATCTCGACGCGTTAATCGCTTTGCATTAGATTAGAGCATTTCTTACAGAAGAATTGCTTGAGAAATTTCCTAACCACCGTCGCTAACAAAACAAAAGCCGATGTATCCGATCATGGATTTTTTTCCAACATCTGTGATTTCACTTCTAGATTTGTGAATCGATCGTGATTCCCTATTCTACTATCGCGATAGCCACAGCCACCAACGTTATATTCTTATGGTCCGTGTGAAATGATTGGACTAGGCATTCCCTACGAATTCACCTGTCGAAATGATTGGAATACCATGCGAAAGAAACGCAACAAGACAAAGTTCAAATCCTTCTCTTCGTCACTGCTAGAGAAAAGCTGCTACAACAACAGAGAAACAAAACGAGGACAAAGTTTTGGGAGCTCCATTTCAACTTGGATTGAAACCTACGCTGCCCAATTTATTCTAATGGATTTTTTAATATACTAAAGTACTCTAAGATCGATCTATGAATTCGACACAAGAAGTGACACGACAGATTCTCACTGGGCGTCGAATCCATCGTGTCAGTTCGAGTGTTAATTTATAGACCCGTCTCAGTCGTCGCTTACGTTTCTGTTCAACCACTTTCTTCGTCTCTACTACCTCCGCCGACGCCGCCCTTCTCCTCTACGAGGTGCGGAACGACTGCCCATCCGAAGTCCACGGTGACATCCAGAAAGTACAGCATGGCCACCAGCACGAAGCAGCTCACGAACATGGTGACCGGCCCGAAGAGCCACAGGAACAGAGGCAGCGAGAAGTAGAACGCGCGGAGCCCGAGGGACCAGAAGTAGCTCCCCCGGTTCACGGCGGTGGCCACGTACTCGGCCGTCACCCGGTGGTGCCGGTGGTCGGGCGACATCTTCTTGTAGGGCGTGTTGACGAGGATGCTGCCGTGGCTGTAGTAGCGGACGGACTGGACGTTGAAGAGGAAGGCGACGAGGAAGCAGACGAGGATGGCGAAGAACTTGACGGAGAAGCTGCGGTTGCTCTTGTCGCCGAAGACGAAGAAGACGGACCGGTCGCCGTTGCCGCCGGTCATCAGGATGCCGATGAGGGAGGTGAGCATGATAGCCGTCGAGGCCAGGAGGGTCGACGCCATTATGTTGTTGCGCAGCGTCTGCACCGCGAGCACGCCGTTCTTGGGCGAGTCCTGCCGGACAACAAAATCAGATTACTGAAATTGACCGCTCAGCGTAAACCACGGAGACAACCGGGTGACCGGAAGGGACGACGGACCTCCATCATGGCCTGAACCCAGAAGCGGCGGTTGATGGCGTTGACGCCGATGACGGTCTTGTTCGGGTGCCTGACGATCCGGTGGAGCAGCCAGGCGTGGTACGCCACCAGCACGAGCAGGCCCGCCGGGACCAGGACGTAGTCGAGGGCGCTTCTCTCCATGGACGGCGATCGGAGCCGCCGCGTTGGTGGACGAGAAAGAGGCGAGACCGTGGGGGGAAGCTAAGGAGACACGACACGATACTGTCTAAGGGCGACACGCGAATCTTAAATACGGCGGTCGTGCCAGCGGAGAATTTGGAGTTCGATACTGCGGACCGCGTATAGTGGCTTTTGCTATTTCCTTTCCTTTTTTTTTATTCTCTCTTTTCAGTAGAGAAAAATGTTACAAGGGCCCGTTGTATTTATCCTCGTCTAGAATGATCTGCGCGCATTAGGAATAGAGAAAGAATTGAATCACTCTCTTTAATCTAATCTAATGTGAATATAACAATCTATTTTGAATCATAAAAGGTCAAATATCCAATAATTATTATTCACTATGGAATTATTTCTTTGTCTATGTTATTCTCATGATAGCACAAAAACGATTATGTTAGCAAATTAGGAATGCATGCACTCGGTTTTTGTGAGAAGAGAAGAGAAGATAATAGTGATCTCTACGTGTTTGCATGGGTAGAGAATGGGAAAAGAATTAATGATGGATTTTAGAAGAGATTATGGAATTGATGTTTGGGTTTTGCCTTACTCGATTTAGCAAGACGAATTTTAATATCTCTCGCACTGCAACAATACGTAAAAACCCATTGTTTCTTACCTTAACATTTCACAAATAGATCCTTTAGGTAGGTTCTTAAGTAATGATTGTTATATCCGTTTTTACATCAATATGGGTTGGGGTATTTTTTGTACTAAAGGTCTTAAAATTTGTCACGAAAATGTAATTGAATCCTAAAATTTATGAAATGTACAATTGGATTGTAAAAATTGTCAAATTGATGAAATAGAATCCTTTCATTAACTCAATCCATCTTGACTAAAGGAAAATATTGACATGTCTTTTTTTGTGTTATTATTTTTTCTCTTCTATGTGGTGACAACATGCCTCAAACATAAAACATAAGACTAAAACAACATCATTTTGGTTCATATCTAATTTTTTATGCAAAAATTATTTAAATTAAATCTAAAAATGTGTTGTACGGGTACCTATCTAAAGCATCCTAAACCCATAAGGCTATAATTAGAGTTCAACCGATGATTTGGGAATCCTTATTTCTCATCTCAAGATAACCTTCTCAAGCCGCTCCCCTTGCATATGAGATCTACCATTTTATGGATGAGTTAATATAATTTCGCCGAAATGAGTTGTTTATCAAATTCACGATCACATGATTTGATAAAAAAATTTATTTATCTCTCATGAGCAATCTAAAAATATTATTGATCGAGACAGTGACCACCATGGTGGAAGTCAATGGCTAGTCATAGACTCAGATCGATGTTACCATACAAATTAGTTATTTGACTCTTTTTCAATATGAAATTCTATCTAGGTCAACCAAAACCAAACATACCATTTGCATTGTCTCAAGAATGAGGCGGGTCGGGTCGGACCGGACCGGACCGGAGGCGGAGGTTTAAAACAAACGGACAAATCGAAAAAATCATCACAAAATCCGAATTTCCGCCGAACAGTGTCTCTCTCTCTCTAAAGTCTATCTCTCTCTCTAAAGTCTATCTTCTTCCCAATCTCGAAACACCGCAGGGACCTCGCCCAGGACTCGAAGCGCCATCCGCAGGCGGAACCCTCGCCTGATTCCAATCCGAGCTCTCCGGGAATGGAGCGGGAGGGCAAGGGGGGGATGATGGTGTCCAAGCTCCCGCCCCAGCAGAACCCGATCCGGCAGCTGCAGGCTCGCTTCAAGGAGGTCGAGGCCGGGTTCAAGGCGTGGCTGTCGAGGCAGCCCCTCGCCTCGAAGCCGCCGTCGTCACCGCCACCAGCGGCCTCCAGGGCGCCGCCATCGGCGCCTTCATGGGGACCCTCACTGGCGACGTCTCCTCGTCCGTCGCGCCTCCTCCCCAGGCCAACCTCAACCCCGAGGCCATGGCCTCCCTCAAGCAAGCTCAGGTCGGACCTTTTTAGCTGATTCTGTGTTCTCTCTCGTTTCTGGGAACTCTGGGGAGTTTCCGTTTGGGATGAGTGCTTCGGGTTGCTTCTTGTTTCTTCAATAGAATTCGTCAGGTTGATTTGCTAATTGACAAGACGCGAGTGAATTCGTGCGATTGATTTGTCTTTTTGCCTCACGTTGGTGGAAGGATGGCATCCGAATTGTGAACTCGCGGAGTTTGCTGTGTCACATTTCGAGCTCAAGATGTTGTTGTGTCATCTCGATCAATTTTTTGACGTGTATAATATGGTTTTTAAGGGATACAATGAGTACTGAGATTGTCAGGAATCGAATTCGCGCGCATCTAGAGTGCAAAACTTTCTCAGGAGAAGAGATGTATGATATGACTTTTCGAATTTTGCCTGTACTTTAGTCACTTGCTTGGTCCGAGGAGGATTGTTCCGACGACGGTTAGGAATGCATGAAAATGTGGTAAGCGTGTTCCTTTACTGCAGGCTTTAGCAGGAGGTCCCTTGGTGCAAGCTCGCAACTTCGCTGTCATGACTGGTGTCAATGCAGGCATATCTTGTGTCATGAAGAGGCTGAGAGGGAAGGAGGATGTTCAGTCCAGGTGATCGTTTTTACCTCTTGTTTTTCTCTGGATCAAAATATTTGGTTGGGTTTATACATGCATTCTGGTACACTTAACTCCTGCTCCCTTTGGGCTATTATCGCCATTCATTTAGAAAATAGTGAAATAGGTTCCACATGATAGGATCTTACCTGCAAGTAAGTTCATTATTTTTTTGCACATTAGCTTTTTTTAATTTCATGCATGTTACCCTGCAGAAAATACTAATAGAAATACATAAGAAAAGTAATGCTGCTCTTGGCAGACTTGCCTATAGCTATCAGCAGTATGGAGTTCTGGCTGGAAAATATATCTAACCCTCTTAAGTTTCTTCTGTTATATCTACATTGGATCGCGACTGCTGTTGTCATTATTGAAAACTTGATAAACACTTGACTCATGGTTGTAGACCTGCATGTTCTTGCTCTGAAAATTCATTTACAAAGAGAAAAGTGAAAAATCAGTTGGTGTTTCATATGAACATGTCTTCTTGAAAATGATTATCATCTGCAGTTTTGGCAAAGATAATTTCCTATACAGCAAGTGCTAAGTAATATCTAGGTACACTTGCTTAAGATTTTACGAGACACTGTGTATGGATTCTTCTTAAGAGATCATTCTTGCATTTGGTCAGTCACTGCGGCAATACTCTAGATAAAATACCATTCAGCTGTGTCTGACATTGTTTTGTGGCCAACTGGTGAACGTGTGAACCTTAGTTCTTGTAACCTGTGATGTTAAGCCAAGTGACAAATTGCTGGACGAGTCTCCTTTTTGCACTTCCATTCTCTATTACACAGTTGTTTTTCTGTGCATACTAGGAGAGTTGGGATCATGGAGGCTTATATTGTTACTGAGTGTCACAGGTTAAATATATAACATCTCATTTCATTGCAGTTTTAGTTTCCAATTCTCGTATTAAAGCTATTAACAAGGAGGCTTCCTTCCATCTAGATGTTGACTGGAGCTTCCTTTTTTCTGCAAAACATAACTTTGCTTCAGCTACTCAGTTTGCAGAAAGATTATTGTCAAATGAGATTATTTTACAGAGTTCCTTTTCCTTTTCTTATTTTGATCAGTTTTAGCAATGCTCTCACAAATTGTATAATGAGCTTAATTCTGTGTCGCAAATCTTTAGACTGTCGTAAATGACAAAATTGGGGTTTGTCTTCAGTGAAGCGTACTAATGCAACTCTGAAAGGGTTGAAAGGAAGTTCCTACATCATCATTCTTTCTCCACTCTGCTTGTCTTATTTACTTTGTCTAATCAATTTCTCTCCAATTTGTTTGTGCTTATTGGGTTCTCCAATAGCCCAAGCATTTGTTGAAGGCTGAAATTTAAATCATTAGATACCTTATCTGTGCCTACATTCAGCAATAGTGCATGGAAATTTCTAGTTTCTATCAAACTTCTTGTTTCTTCTTTACTGAAGAAACTTCACAAGACACTGTTGCAAATTCTTCTTTTGGTCTGACTGGTTTAGCTTCATTCTTAGCATGTATGTTGAAGGCGGTAATTAAAACTTCTCTTTTTAAATTTAGCGTTCTGTTTTCTTTTCCCATCATCATGTGCTTGGTTGTTGGTTTACGTCTGAAATCTCAAGATATTCTCACTAGCCCCATGCTTTCAGTACTTTAATAGGTTGGCAGATGACTGTTTGCTTGAAGTGGTCTCTCTCTCTCTCTCTCTCTCTCTGCGCTGTATCTGCTAATCATCGGCTAATATGTAGTAATTTTACTTGAACTTGTAATCGCAGTATGGTGGCAGCTTTTGGTTCTGGCGCCATGTTTTCATTAGTGAGCGGCATGGGTGGCCCAAACCAGGCAGTAAATGCTGTTTCTTCAGGACTCTTTTTTGCTCTTGTCCAGGGTGGACTATTTAAGGTGAGTTATTAATTTAAGCTTTGCAGTTGTGAGTAGCAGAGTTCTGGTCTGAGTTTCACCCCAAATTATCGCACATAATCAAACTGGGGATCTTGTACATTTTTTATTTGACTTAAAAGAATGGATGATATGGTAAAGATTAGGACCCAGTGTTTCTTCTCAAAGGAGAATCGAGAGTATAAAAGTTTCAAAGGGATTTTACCCGTATGAAACTCACCATTTGAGCGTGGTTGTTTATGTGATGATGCCATTGTGGAGCAGTCTAATGCTTGGTAAATCTATGTGGGCCTCTGCAGTTTGGGCAAAAGTTCTCCCAACCACCAGAGGAAGATATGCACTATGTTAGAACAAGAAACATGTTGACAAGGCTGGGTCTTCAGACATACGAGAAGAATTTCAAGAAAGGCCTTTTGACAGACAGCACTTTGCCTCTGCTTAACGATAGGCAAGTTTTGGTTAATTTCTTTCCGCATGCACTTGTGCGCATAAAAGATTCGTTGGACATTAATGCCTGGGAAGTTTATTGTTAATTATCTTCTAAAGCACATATCTCATCTTACGATGACTCTGGACTGTCGCTTTTGCAGTGCCCTTAGCGATGTGAAAATTCCTCCTGGACCGAGGCTACTCATTCTCGACCACATTCAGAGGTACGATCCATGACGCATTTCAACTGTTCGTTTCCTTTGTGATCTTCGTATCCTTTAACGGGGACATCAAATCATTTTCTTGCAGAGATCCGGAGCTGAAAAGAACGAGAAAGCGATAGATGCAGTTGGTCTAGCGGCGTCGGAAATTATTTGCCAGTTTAGAAACACTTGTACGAGTGTAATTTTGCCACTAACTTTGCTTTAAAATGTGCGTGGGTTAAATCAAATTGCTGATCATCTTGAGATGCAAATGCCGAATGCAATTTATTTCCGATGAGTGCGATGTTTTTGGCTCCGATGGTTCTTCGGTTAGTCTTCAAGAAATGCAGCTTCGTCTTTGAACTTTCTATACGCATTGACGGGCTGGAGTCCGAGTTTCCAGCATTCTATAACTTTAGAATCCTGATGGGAACCAAAATACAAAGAGAAAAGGGTGCATTTGGTCGACATAATGACGCGCCTCATTTTTTAGGCTCGGTCAGGACTCACCGAACCCTTTGCGGTTCAGTTTTCCTCATCCGCGGAATCACCATCCATAATGTACCCTCGCCCGTGGGGACTAATCTCTCAAACGATTCATTCGCATTTTGAGTCGGCGCGTTTCTGTCAAACCATTTGGGGGTTTAGCCGTTTAGCCGTCGAAGGTCCGGCGACTCTGTCAAACCATTTGGGGGTTTAGCCGGCGACGACGACCAGTTCGACGATTGGGGACTTAGTGGTTTGCAGGGTGCATGAAATTTGCAACCCTATGAAGAAGCCAAAAGAAACAGAAACGAGAACGGAGAATTGGATTTGCTCTCTCAAAACTTTTCGTCATTGAAGAAATCTACTAATCTCACTACGTCCGAGATCTTTCTATTACATCTCAACCGCAGAGCCCTAAAATCTAGCTTACAATTGACAAGGATGGACGACAAACCCCGACGACTCGCCGCCCGATTTTACATATACATTTTCGATCACGTCTCCTACGGACAGGCGAGGACACGTTAGGAAAATTTGTACGGAAGGACGGGCCGCATTCACGCCTGGGGAAGAACGGAGGCGACCTGGAGGATCTTCCGGGCCTGCGCGAGCTGGTCCGCGAGGCTGAGGATGCGGGCGTGGTAGGCGCGGGCCTGGAGGACGGCCTCGGCCTCGAGCTCGCCGAGCTGGGAGCAGAGCCTCTCCTCCCCCTCTTCCGCCACCCGCAGCCTCTCCGCCGTCCTCCGCAGCTCCTCCCTCGCGGCCTGCTCCCGCTCCCGACTCTCCCTCAGCTCCCTCTCCAGCTTCCTCGTTCCTCCGCCTCAGCTTCTCCTGCTCGTTGCCGCCGCCCGCCGACAGCGCGGCGCTCGCCGCCCGCGCCAGGGCCTGCCTCGCCAGGGGTTCCGACGCCGCCATTGCCGGAGCCATTGCAAATTAATGCACTCTCTCTCTCTCTCTCTCTCTCTCTCACGATTGAATGGATGGATATGGATGGTGAGTTGATTGGTTGGTAACTTGGTAGGATGTCGAAGCTACGGATGCGGAGGGGCGTTCTTTATAGGCCTGATTCGGAGGTGTCCAGGTTCAATGAATCCGACCAAGGTACGAGAAATGATTTGCTTACGTATGTGCTTGGCTAATTTCGGTTAGATTCCATGGTGGAGGACGCCTCGTGGTTCCCCCGGACCCTTGTCGACGTTGCAACGTACCTCAACCGTGAGATCTGTTGAACGACCGAAATCTAATACTCCCCATTTTTATGTTTATGTTACGTTCCGATTAATGAAAATTTCAGGAATCGATTAAAAAAGTAAAAATAAAAATTTGAGGGGTGAGGTACATTTTATGTTCTAATTCGTTGTCTTTCTTGCGATTGAGGAATCGAATCAATCAAATTATCTAATGAAACAGAAAAAAAAAAAAAAAACAATTGGAGAACCATTGTCGACGAAATCTTTTTCTAAGGTTTCATAATCATGATCTGAGTTCTTGGCTACAAATCGGTCTACTCAGTCCTATGGCTCTTCTTGTGTTCATAAACTCGATCCCGTCTTATTCATGTTTGTAAAAACTTTCTTAATGTTTTTTGTTTTATTAAAATTTTATTTTATATGTCTAGGTCAATGATGTTTAATTTAATCAAATTATTATTATTATTTTCATTCGGAACACGTATTTAGAACGTGTGCCAATTGCTCATCTTGATGCAAAGCCATCATTCTATTCCCTTGTTGAGACATAGATATTTATACTTATTCATAACACAAACATGGGATCTTCATTTATAGCAAAAGCTAAAAGTAGAGTCAACATGAGTTTCATATTCAAATGATTGTTTGGACGATGCATTGTCATTCTTTAGACTTCCCTTTCCTTAATTTCCTTTTCCTTTTGATTTCCCAAATTACCGTGCATTGTGCGATTCCAGTGGTGAGAGGCTAAAATAGACGAGGCACGTTTCTCTCTCCTTTTCCCGCGCGCACCAACATCATAAAACTATGGTTATGAAATGAAAATAATTCGGAAAAGGAGATTGAGAAGTCGATCGGTGAAGCCGATGATTTCTTCTTTTGCTCGTTTTCTTTTTTCCGCCATGCCCGCTTTTTGGTAAAAGATTAACAAGAAAAAAAAAAAAAAAAAAAAAGAGGTCCCCATTACATTTTTTGAGTTCGTCCCTCTTGAGGCTAGGAAGCCTCCAATGATCAAGAAAGGAGTCCCAATCATAATCGAGGTCCCCATTACATTTTTTGGCGATAGAGAAGTTGCAAGAGTATCCAATTAGCATTTGTGGTTTTGCATTGACGCAATTGCTAGCCGGCGCTTTCTCATCCCTCTAGGAGGAGCCCCACTCAGATAATAAAAAGGAAAAAAGAAGAAAGGCAATCGAGAAGGGGGGCCACGGAAATGTATAGACCTAGAGGAGCAGCAGCAGCAGCAGCTTTCTCCCCAATCCAACAGGCTTGATTTGCATTAGGGTTTTCAAGTACCGATTGCGTGCAGCAACCCTCGAAAGCATTGTCGTCTCGCCAGCAATTTCCGAGAACAATAGATGGTTAGAAGGGCGCGGAGTTAGATGAGCGACGCGACATATTTGTGCCCGAAAAAGTCGGAAGATAATCAAATCATTTCCGTGATTATATTATGATTGCATGCCTCTCGTCATAGGGAGGGAATTGAAAATTCGAAGAAGAATCGCGATAAACTGGTACTGTAAGGAGAGTCCTAGATTGGAGGGCCACCAGGGTTCTCTTTGATTAAGCTTTTTCCTCTCCCTCTTAATCAATCATAGAAGAAAGTGATTTTGATCTCGTCGCTATTAGGCCCCTCTTTTATTTGGGGTAATTTTTAATACAAGTTGATTCTTCGGCTCGTGTGTAAAGTGGGAGAAAAGGGTCTTAAATCAACGTGACCCATCTTGGGAAAATTAAGACATGGTTATCGTGAGGACTTGTTGGGCAATCTAGTGGGCCGAATGATTTAATAATTCCAGTCCAATTTCTAAAAAAGGCATCGGATTTCCCTTTTGACCATAGAAGACAAACGTCATTTGGGGTTTTGATTACTCCCTAATAGAGGGGTTACCCAACTTGTCTTTCTCGACCAGGCCATGCCGCTTCAGACTTGTCGTTTGTATCATAATTGCATATTTTTGTTTTGATCCTACGAAAAGATTGTCCAAAAAATCTTAAATCTATCATGATTTTATCAATTCATATTTAAACTTTTCAATTTTGCCTATTTAGTCATAAATCTTTTCATCTTTGCAATTTTAATCCATCCGACTAATTTCAATCAAAATTCGCTAATGTGGACGCAACTCTCCAATATGATACGACTATTACTAATATATACAATTTTTAATAATATTTTAATATTTTTTCCTTTTTTTTTCTTTCTTTCTTCTTTCTTTTGTCGGTGACTAGCCATCATTGGCCTCACGTGGGGTCATCCTCACACGCCACAAGTGAGGCTTGGCTGGACAAGAGTGAGCCCCAACAAGTATTGGCTTTGCCCAAGCCAGATCTATCAAGGGCAGCCTTCGTCAAGGCTTGCCCTTACTTGACACGGCCTCACCTATGGTGGGCAATAATAACCCTTGCTCAAGCGAGGCTAGCACGCATAGCCGATGGCTGAGCACAGACAACAAGTAGAAGAAAGGAAAAAAAAAAAGAAACAAAAAATATGATAATCATGTCATGTAGGACGGCTGACGTTATGTCAATAAATTCTATCCAAAATTGGCCGAATAAACTTAATTGACAAAATGTGAAAATGTCTATAACTTAAATGACAAAATTGAAAAATTCAGAACTGATTTGACTAAATTGCGATAGATTTAGGATTTTTTGGACAATTTTTCTCATATTAAATCAGCATTTGTTGCGATGTTTAGAGGAGTGAGCAGATGATTTTGCATGTGACATATATCTTAGGATACATCTCGATGGTGTAGATATATAACCGAGTGGAGTATTAAAATGATCGTAAGATGTCCATACATTCGAGCAATTAGATGGTGCTCGTGCCAGAGCAAACAAGTGCCGTGGCATAGTTGTGCTCGTGCCCATCATGTCCATATTCCACCAAAAACTTTGATATGTGCGTAGAGAATGACCATGCTATAATTCTGTATTAGATGTGCCCGGATCGATCTCAATATCCTTAAAATCCATACATGAATCGATTGCTTTGGTAACTTTACAGCACATTCCTTCTGATTACACGCTTGTCCTCCGGAAATATGATGCAATGGATTGATAGCGATGGGGTCACGCGCCTTTGGAAGCACCATCGCTCCTCCTATACTATACATACAACGGGACATCGACGATGCATGAAGCAAGATGAAAAATGCGATCGACAGTCCTTATCCTTTCAACATTACTTGTCCCTCACACCAAAATCAGACATTGATTTCCAACACAAGGCAGGCTAATCATACACATATGTAAATAAATCCATTTACCGAATCACTTGATTTATCGAATATTCGAACAACCTAGTATGACCACATTAGTCAATCTTTATCTAATAAAACAGAAAAAAAGAAAAATTGTGGAACCATTATCGACGAAATCTTTTTCTAAGGTTTCATAGTCTCGATTTGACTTCTTGTCTATGGAACGATCTACTCAATCCTATCTCTCCTCTTGTGTTCATAAACTTGATCCCATCTCATACTTGTTCCGTAAAAAGTTTCTCGATGTCTGCCTTTTTTTTTTTTGAAATTTTATTCTATATGTATAGGTCGATGATGTTTAATTTAATCAAATTATTATTTTTTTTCCTTTGGAACACACATTTAGAACGTGCGCCAATTGCTCATCTTGATGCAAAAGCTATCGTTCCATCCCTCGTTGAGTCAAAGACATACATACTCATTTATAACACAAACATGAGATCCTCATTTATAGTAAGAGCTAAAAGTAGACTCAACATGAGTTTCGTGTTCAAATGATGGAATGGACGATACGTTGCCATTTTTTAGACTCCCCTTTCCTTAATTTACTTTTCCTTTTGATTTCCCATATTACCGTGCATTGTGTGATTCCAGAGGTGAGAGGCTAAAAAAGACGAGACACGTTTCACTCTCCTTTTCCTGCGCGCACCAACATCATAGAACTGTGGTTATGAAATGAAAACATTCGGGAAAAGGGGATGGAGAAGTCGATTGGTGAAGCCAATGATTCCTTTGTTTGCCCGTTTCCTTTCTCCGCCATGCCCGCTTTTTCGCCGAAGATTAACAAGAAAAAGCAAAAAATATGAGGTTGGTAGACAAATTAACCCAAACCAAAGATAAGACCATACTTCTTTGAGTTTGCCCTTCTTGAGGCTAGGAATCGTCCAATGGTCGAGGAAGAGGCCCAATCATAATCGAGGTCCCTATCACATTTTTTTTTGTGATAGGAAAGTTACAAGAGCATCAAATTAGCATTTGTGGTTTTGCATTGAAACGCAATTGGCAGCCGGCGCTTTCTCACCCCTTTAGGAGGAGCCCCACTCAAATAAAAAAAGGGCAATCGACGGGGGGGACCGCAGAGATGTACGAAGGAATCCTAGAAGAGCATCAGCTCTCCCCCCCAATCAAACAGGCTTGATTTGCATTAGGGTTTTCAAGTACTGATTGCGTGCAGCGACCCCGTCTCGAAAGCATCCCCGTCTCGCCGGCGATTTCGGAGAACAATAGATAATTAGAAGGGTAATTTCAGCGCGCGGAGTTAGATGAGTGACGCGATATATGTGTGCCGGCGAAAGGTGGAGAATAATCAAATCATTTCTGCGATTAGGGAGTAATCGTTCACCTCTCGTGTAGGTAGGGAATTGAAAATTCAAGGGAAAAGTACCAAAATAGTCTTAAACCTTTTGTATTGGTATAATTTTAGTCATAAACTTTTCAATTGAACTAATTTAGTCCTAAACATTTTCACATTAGTACCAATTCAGTCTATTCGACTAATTTAAGCCGGAAATTGCTGACGTGACCACCGGCAGTCTTATGTGGCGCCACATGGATAAATTTTATAATTTTTCAGATTTTTTAAATTATTTTTTTATTTTTTTCCTTTTTTTCTCTTTTTTTTTTCCTTACCACCTCGCCGGCCGGCCGACCATCGCCGGCCACAGGCTAGTCGGGGCGAGGGGCCCCGCGCCCTCACTGACCACTGGCGAGGGTCGCCACTCCTTCGCCGACCACAAGCGAGGGCGTCGGCCCCGCCCAAATCCAAGCGAGGGTTGTTGCGCCCGCCCGGATCCGGGCGAGGCGGCCGTCGCCCTTGCTTGTGGCCGGTGAGGGTGTGGGGCCCCTCACCTCAACCAGCTTGTGGTCGGCGATGTTTGGCCGACCAACGACCTTGTAGGCCAAGGGATAAGGAAAAAGAAAAAAAAAAAAAGAGAAAAAAAGGAAAGAAAGGAAAAAAAAATAATTTAAAAAATCTGAAAAAATATAAAAAAAATTATCAAATTTGCCACGTATGGCACCACATAAGACCGCCGGTGGCCACGTCGCAATTTTCAGTTTAAATTAGCCGGATTGACTGAATTGATATCGATACAAAATGTTTAAGACTATTTTGGTACTTTTCTCGAAAATTCAAAGTAGAATCATGGTAAACCGATAACATAGGGAGAGTTCTAGATAGGTGGGCCGCCAAGGTTGTCTTTGATTAGGCCTTTTCCTCCCTCTTAATTAATCAATAGAAGAAAGCAACTTTGATCTCATCGCTATTAGGTCCTCTTTACTTTAGGGGTAATTTTTAATTAAAGATGATTCTTTGGCTCGTGTGCAAAGTCAGACAAAAGGGTCTTAAAGTAATGACCCAACTTGCGAAATTAAGACATGGTCATAGTGGGCCGAATGGTTTAATGATTCCGGTCCAATTTCGGAAAAGGCATCGGGTCTCCATCAAGTATCTTTCTACCGTAGAAGACAAACGTCTTTTGGGGCTTTGATTACTCCCTAATTGAGAGGTTACCCAACTTGGCTTTCTCCATCAGGCCATGCCCTTCTGGACTTGTCGTTTTGTGTCATAGTTGCATGTTTTTGTTTCGATCTTATAGGAAAATTATTTAAAAAATCTTAAACCTAAAAATATTTTATCAATTCAGTCATAAATTTTCTAATTTTACTAATTGAGTTATACAAATTTTCATATCTTACAAATTGAGCCCATCCGACCAATTTCGATCGGAATTCATTAATGTGGATGCCAGCCATCGAAACGACAAGTCCGGAACGGCATGGCCTTTTTTAATATTTTAATTATTAAAATATAGCATGATCAAAATTGATGTGAACAATTTTTAATAATATTTTAATTTCCAATTTTCTTCTCTTTCTTCTGAATTTTTTCTTTCTTTTTTGTCTTTTTTTCTTTCTTTTGCTAATGATTGGCCAAGGCTAGGCACATTGGCCTCGCCCTTGTCCAGCTAGGCCACCCTTGGCGGGCGACAACAACCCTCATGCAGGTGAAGCTACCTTGCCCGACCACTTGCAAAAGATGATAAAAAGGAAGAAGAAAAAATTAGAAAAAAAAAAAAAAAGTAAAATGATATAAAAAATTATCCACGTCAACGATGGCCATCCTATGTAAGATAATCGGCATACACATTAACTAATCTCAACTAAAATATGCTGGATGGAACTCAATTGGCAAAAGAAAAAGGTTTATGATTTAATTGATAAAATTGAAAATAAAATTACAATAGATTTGAGGAAATAGGTCGAAGACGTGTGTGTATATATGTGTGTGTATAAGTGAATGGAGTATTAAATCAAGCGATTGCTATCCATGCATTTGAGCGATTAGATGGTGCTCATGCTAGAGTGAACAAGTGTCATGGCATGGTAGTGCTCGTGCCGATGATGTCCATGTTCCACCAAAACTTTGATCAGTGTATGGAGAATAACCGATAATTCGGTACCATATGTGCGCTGGTCGGTTTCATTGTCCTCAAAATCCATACATGAATCGATTGCTTTGGCAACTTTACAGCACATTCCTTCTGATTACACGCTTGTCCTCCAAAATATGATGCAATAGATAGATAGCGCAGGGGTCACGAGTCTTTGTAAGCACCATAGCACCTCCTATACTGTACATACAACAGGACATCAACGATACATGAAGCAAAGATGGGAAATGCGATCGACGGTCCTCGTCCTCTCGACATTGCTTGTCCCTCACACCAAAATCAGACATTGATTTCCAACGCAAGGGAAGGCTAATCACGCGCGCATCTAAAACAAAATCCTCACCGAATCTCTCGGTTCATGGAATTTCCGAACCTTTGCACTGCCGCATTGGTCAATCCTTATCGAGAAAGAAGCAAACCGTGGCTTTCACAGACCTGCGTCCCAAAGGCGAAGGAAGGAAGAGGAGTGCCGATTCCACGCGCGCGCTCATCGCCACCTCCGACAGAGCTGTCGTCGCGATCGCTCGCAACACCTGCGATTACGTGGACGATCCCAACCGAAGCCGAGCGCCCCGGATAAGGACAAATCCGTCCTTGCGTACAGAGCGAACCACACGGTTTCCTTTCTTTCTTTCCCGTCTTTTCTCTTTTGGAGTTCATGAGGAAGCGACACGAGGCTTCGCACGTTAATGAATAAAGATCCGGTGCAAAGACGGTAATAAGAACCTGCGACTCCTTTTTTTCTTTTCCTTGTTGGGTCCTCCTCTCCATCTTATCTCCAGGCGCCATCATTGACGGGGGGGCGCAATGATTTTGCCTTTAAAATAATGGTCTTGCTTGTACTGTTTTACTAGGCAAAGACAATCAAGAAAGCGAGTCAGAGAGAGAGAGAGAGAGAGAGAGTTCTCTTCGATGGGAGAATGGGGAGCGAATTGCTGCGTGTTCTTGTCGTTCGATGATGCGAAGACGGGTCGGAAGCCTCTGCACTCCACGCCCGAATTCGATCGATGGATCGATGATGCGATGATACCACCCGTCGTTTGAGTTGGATCCGGTTGGCGGAATTTGGGGGACTTTTCTTGGTTTTGGTCTTAATTTTTTCCTCCTCCCGATCGCGTCTGTTTCTGGTGCACGCAATCTTTGCCGTTCCTCCGCTTGTGAATTCGCCGTTTCTTCTTTTCCGGGTAAGTTTCTTTCTCTCATTCTCGTCGGGTTCTGCTCGAAAGTTTCGTTTTTGTGTTTTTTTGACGTGGCGGGTCGATCTTTCTCGAGCAGGTTCGTCGATCTGGTTCCTCTGGGAGGTTGGTTTCTTGGTGTGGTTGGATCAAAAGTGAGGGACTTTTTGGTGATGGTTTTGTGCTTGATCTGTTCATCAGAATCGTGTGAATCTTGGGTTTCATGAGGATCGAGGATTCGTGGATTGTTTGATCGGGTCTCTGCTTGAACGACATGTCGCGTAGAGATTGTTTCTTCTTTATTTTGAGCTGATGATTGTTCCATTCAACTTAACTAATGCTCTTGAGAGGAACTTGTTAGCATGGGAATATAATGGAAGCATCTGGTGAGGATAAGATTTTTCCTGACCTGTAAAGTTCTGATAACATAAGTAGATTTTCATTCAAGCTTGTGGTGAGGGTGAGATCACTTCTGGTAGTGGTGGTGCTAGTGTGTTCATCTGGGCCCGGAACAATCTACAGTCATTTGATATGTGTTGTGAGATCAATAGGACTACCTACTGAAAGTAAAATTGGTGCTGCAAAATGGATCAGATAGTATCGCAGTTTCTGTTAAAGAGTTTGCACATTATTTTGGATTCCAGGATTCCTTCTCTTCATCCAAATGATCAAAGAAGCGACCGCCGTACATCAGTTTCTCGAGTGAGAAAGAATGACAAATGGTTTAACTTAGTGTTGGGGGACCGTCCTGCTGCCCTGGAAAACTTGAACTTTTGGCACAGGAATTTAATGGACCCAATGATTATCGACATAATACTTGTTCACGAGGGGCCTAATTCATCATCTGTGGATGCTTACTCTGCTATAAAAGCATCCGTTGAGACGGTCATAGAAAGGTGGGTTGTTCATTATGAGTCTCCTAGAGTTACTCCTAATATCAATGATTCTTCTCTTCACAAGAAGATATACAAGAAGTTGATCGTACTATTACGTTCTCTTTATTCGCAAATGAGACTCCTCCCAGCTTACAGGACATTTCGGCAGCTAAGTTCATCGGGCCAGACATATAATGTAAATCTCATATACAAAGTATCTACCTTTAGTAATCCGTTCTCACGGGCAGAGGGGGAGATGATGAAAGAATATACTTTTGCTCCTGTGGAGGCCTCTTCAGGACGTTTTAGTGTAGCAGTTTCATATCGCAAGACATTGTCTGATTTCAACCTGGAGCCTGCAACTTCGATGATTCCGAGGATTATTACTGATTACGTAGGTAGTCCTGCCACTGACCCACTTAGGTCATTCCCCTCTTTCGATAAGGGTGTTGAAGCTACATCTTTTCCTTTAAGAGGAGTAGGGCCACCTTCTTCAGCACCATTTCAACGTCCACACAGCTGGACAAGTGGATTCCACAGACCAGCTCCGTTTACACAAGGTCATTCCCTTGGTGGGTCCCCACCTACATACTGTGCATATGGTTCTCCATCTCCTCCTACTGACATGTATTCTCAACGAGCTCAAAGCTATAGATCCCCATCTCAAAGAGTTAATAGCTATGAAGAGTACCAACTGTCACCCCCTTTCTCTCCGTCTCTTTCCCCTTCTCCGCCAGCATACTTTTCCAGCGGTAGTGTTGGCAAAAATCGTGGACGGTCAGAGACCGCTCCTATGACCATTCCACATCCAACAGCAAGTGGAAATGCGAGATACTTATCTCCAAACTTTTCTGATCCAAATAGACATTCTCTTCCCCCTCTATCACCTAGGCACACAAGGCTTGACCCCTCATCCCAAGAGTCCCCATCTGGAAACAGATCATTCCGGAGACCGGAATCTTTGAGATCTGGCGAGTTGCATTACCACTATGTTAATCAGAAGGTAACACCCTCTACTCTAGCTACTTGTTGATCCGTGCATTTTTTTCTCAATACGAGAGTAACAATCTGTAGCATATTTGCTGAAGCCAAATGTAATTCCTTTTGGTAGGTCACAAGAGATGGTCGAGATGATTCAGGGCGGTTTTCAGGCTTGTTATCTTCAAGTGGCTCTCCGCGCATAGGGTTTTCCCGAAGTTCTAGTAGATTGTCTTTCCAAGATGATACGGATGATGGTGACTTTTCATGCCCTTTCGATGTTGATGATGTTGATCCACCAGCCAGGTACTTTCTGGCCATTTGTTTCTCTTGATTTCAATTGTACATATAAATTTTTCTGTTGTCTCTACACCCGGTTTGCTTTTGGATTATAGCTTGGTGTGAATGGTGTCTTAAATGTGATCCATGGATTGGTGAATGGTTATGCTTTCAATTTTAGTTCTATTTTAAGAGCACAAGTTTCGGTATCAATTCTTCATATGCATCAAGGGGCTTTGGCCTGAATCATCCGTCAATCATGTTCTCACCTGATAAGAGCGATCACCTCTTAACTTGATGAAGGGCAAAAAAAAGGCTTAACCGTAGTGAAGGAACTATGGGGATCCTTTAGTAAAGTACGTACAGCCATTTCTGTCTAGTCTAGAATGGCAGCTGTAAAAGCTGTTGATATTGGGGATGCAGCTGAGCATGGTAGAACCAGTAGCTTTCAAAGGGGATGAGATAGCTTTAAGAAAACAAGGATTGCATGTGCAAAATGCTTTTCAATTATAATTTGATGTGCAGAATTTTCATGCAAGTGCCGGTTAAAGTGTACTCGGTGGCTTCACAGAGAACCTTTTTTTAACTGCTAGGAGGTTCCCCAAGATCTTTCTGATAAACTATGATATACAATCTGCCTATTGCTGAGCCAACGGACCCCTGTACATGATGGGAGTTGGAATATCTATTGGACTGTATTTTGCACTATGCTTAGTTGCCCACTGCCCTGAGATATCTCAGTCATTACAACTGCCAGGTCTCATGTATTTCTATCCAGAAAAGATTTAAAAAGTGAAAATACTTAAAGACTACATTTCTTTTAGAATGGCAGCTGCAAAAGCCGTTGTTATTGGAAATGCAGCTGAGCTTGGTTGAACCAGTAGCTTTCAAAGGGATGATATAGCTTTAAGAAACAAGGATTGCCTGTTTGATATGCTTTTCAATTAGAAATTTGATGGACACAATTTTCATACGAGTGCTGGTTAAAGTTTACTTGCTGACTTCACAGAGAACACTTTTTTTTTTGTTAGAAGGTTCCCCGAGATCTTTCTGATAAACTACAATATACAATCTGCTAATTGCTAAGCCAATGGTCCCCTGTACATGATGGGAGTCCATATATTTATTGGACTGTATTCTGCGCTATGCTTTGCTGCCCACTGCTTTGGGATATCGCAGAATTTACAACTGCCAGGTCTCATGTATTCCTCTCCAGAAAAGATCTAGAAAGTGAAAATACTTAAAGATCATTTTGCTTGTATGTTGTGATGTACAGAGGAAATGAAACCTGACTCGTGTATAGATGAGCCCAAAATTAATTGCTTGGAATTTTTGTGTACATCTATGAAGTGCTACTGTTTTCTGCAAGAGTTGCCATGCCCCATTTTCAGTCTCCAATTTTTGGGGCGTACTTTCCGCAATTACCAATTAAACAATGTCAGTCATAGTGCCTGATCCCTGGGATAGCTTGGAGGTAGTTCATTCACATGATCCTTGTGAGATTTGTGTGATCTGAATCTTACCTTACCATCGTCTATCTTCATTCTGTAGCAATACTGGTGATGGCAGAGAAGGTTCAGAGTTCACTTCATCATCGTTACCTATGGGCACAAAATCGCAAGGTGCTGCTGTCGGGATGCTCGTTCAGATGTTAAGAACAGCGCCTCCACTTCAACAAGATTCCAGTTGTTACTCAACCCAGTCCTTGAACATGGAACAAGAGGGAGGTGTGGCTACAGCCTCAGGAATCTTTATGCCACGCAAGGCCACAGATGCGCTGGAGGAGCTTAGGAGTTACCGAGAAATGAAGAACCTCCTACTCTCAAAAAGCGGAGCTCGTGTCATAACCAAAGAAGAAGCTTGACCTTCACCTCGTTGTATATGAAGGTACCTTGTTTTCCAGTGGACAGAGGGCGTCACGAATTGCAAATTGCCGAGAGCAAGTTATAGGAGCAGCTGAGGTGATTGTACACTGGAAAGAATACAGACATTGGCGAAGATACGAGTTGAGCTTGTGTACATAAAAATGACTGCGAAACTGATTGTGAGCATTGATTTAGCCTTGCCTTTGTATTCCTCGTGTATCATTAAATGGTACCAAACTCATATAAGCCGAAATCAGTCTATAATAGCTTTGCTTCTCTACATCTTCTTATTGGGAGATGACTCAAAAGAGTGCATGTCACGTCCTAACAGGCACTCGGTTATGTTGTTAGAATACCAAGAATTGTTGCAGACACAGAACAATTTGTGCTGAACGAGAAAACTGTGATCGATTTGGAAACTCGACATATGATCCATCCGCATAAATGCTCCATTTGCAGGATAATTAGTAGAAAATCCGGTTGATATGAAATGATCACGCAATGGCGAGCAATTAAAGTCGAAACGAACGATCCCGCAGCACCACACCATTGCAGTTAGCTAGACCATGGTTCATCGACGCTTCCAGGACAGTCATCGATCGAGTCACCACCTAGCCGAGCATCTCATTTGATCGACGTCATCTTTACACATCTAAAAAGGTCGAAATCGAAAGGAAAAATAAAGAGGGGGTTTCTCCTTTTAAGTTCTAGATTCCATCTCTCTCTCTGATGCATTGTATGACATGAAGGATCAAAGCCGAGCTGCAAAGGCGAGATAATTTTCTGTCGTCACGGATGCGATGGATCCTTCATGGATCGAGAACGTGACTTCTTCTCCCGGGCCCATCGGCCCATCTTCAACCAAAAGCTGCCTCGCTCCATTTGCTCTGCTCTGTTCTCCCTCTCTCTCCAGTAAAATCGAACGTCGCATCGATGCTTCGATCTCCATAGTCCAGTTCGAGGATTGGAGCGGGTTCAAGTTTTGAACTTCGACGGTCCTCCTTTCGAGGGTACGGGAACACGAAGAAGAAGAAGAAGACCGGCCGCCGCTGTGCTTTCCTGATCGAATCACGATCCCTCTGGTTTTCGCGGGATTCTTGTTTTCTTGGCGCTGGTATTTGAATCACACGCGAAGCGGACCGGAAACTTCCCTCGCTCTCGAGGCGCGCGAGCGAAGAAGAAGAAGCAAAGGAACGCGACATGGACGATCTGTCGAGCTGCCCGTTCTGTAGCCTGAGCGTGCCGCGCGGGGAGCTTGAAAGGTGACGATTCTTTTTCGTTCTTGATGGCGTTTTCAGCTGCTAGAGAGGTCGACGCTGGCGGGGCTTTAGCTTTTTGGCGTAGAGCGTTGATTTTGGGGGGTTGAATCGTTAATGCAGGCACGCGAACGGCCACTTCGAGGATGAAGAAGCTGCCGAGGACGCGGAGCTGGCGCGGCGAATTGCGATCGCACCCCCGAGTCCACCTCTTACCATGGTAATCTTGTGGATTATGTTTATATGGGATGATAGATGCTCTCATTGTGCAGTTGTCTGTGTAGCTGTCGAGTCTGTGTCGTGTGTTAGATTTTTTTTTTTTTTTGGTCTTCAGATGCACAAAATTGCACGATTTGTCCGACGAACAACTTGGGACTTACACCGTTATCTTGAAACCGAGAAGAAATTTATTGGGAGTAAACATATACATCGGATTGGAGAAGAACAAGAACCATTGTTAGCATAAAAAGGTGTTTACTTTTGTGCAAATTCCGACATACAGAATGTGATCAGAAAGAAGGGGGTTTGCTGCAATAGATATGTGTTTCTTTTTTGTTTATGGGCGTGCCTGTAATGCTAATTTCAGTGACTTGATGTTTGTTTCATAGACCGATCGACTGGAAACAGATAAGTTGAAGGAAGTGAACTGTCATAAAGCTGCTGAAGTGGACGCAACAAGGTGTGATGGAAGGATGCCCGATGGTGTGGAGGATGAGATCTTCCATCTAGTCAGTTTGCAAATGATAAGTAGCTTCTACAAAATTGAAGATGGTTTAATGGCCCTGTTAAAGAGATGTCTTGAATCAGAAGCTGAGCAGTCTACATGTATACTTTGTAGTTACCTCGATCATTTTCAGAGCACTGAATCTGAGGATGTTGGCTGGGGCTGTGGTTGGCGTAATATCCAAATGCTCAGCTCTCACTTACTAGTAGAAAGGCAGGAAGCGAAAGAGGGGCTATTTGGTGGTTCAGGATTTGTTCCTGATATCGTGTCGCTTCAGAGATGGCTCGAGATTGCTTGGAAAAGGGGCTTTGATGAAGTTGGATCAGAACATTTCAATCACAAGATCTACGGTTCTAGTAGTTGGATTGGAACTACTGAATGTGCTGCTCTTTTTCGTTCTTTTGGGCTTCGGGCAAGGATAGTGGATTTTGGTCCAAAGAACCTTGAATCACTCTTTCTTTCTGTTCCTGGTTCCAGAATAGACTCAGAAAACGTGGAAACAAGAGGGAAAAAAAAGGCAGTTCAGATTCATGGCCCAATGGATAGATATTTAGCCAAGAGGAAACGGATTTCTCCTGAAGTTTGTTCCTCCATAGGGCATGCTGGCTGTTCTTACATTCAGCCTGATAAATTTTCAGATAGCAATAATGAGGATCTGGGCGTAAGTTCTGCCAGATCTAGTAAGGGTCAGGAGGTCCTTACTGATTGGGTGTGGAGATACTTTTCGGATAAAAGCTTCATAGATAATTCTTTCAGTTGTGTCTCAACTGGCAGAAAGACGTAAGTGATTGCCTTTTTATAATGTTGATCCTGCTCATATCAAGTAATGCCTGGATCTCTGGTTTCTGATAAATACATATTTGAGTGCTTTTGCGAGCAGGCCTCTTTATTTTCAACATGATGGACATTCAAGAACCATCGTTGGGATTCAAGTCATACATCAACCAAAGGGGATACAGAAATACAATCTCTTAGTACTCGACCCTGCTCATGTAAGTATCCATATTGTGGTAGTGAATTATCCCTTATCTCTATTTTCAAAAGGTATAAAAAAAGGTGTGAATTTGTTACTAATGCATAAAATACTGTTGGATGTGTCCTGGCGCCACCCAAAAGTGGCATGTGAAATATGTTCAAGTAAGGACTGGGAGCTTTAGACTGTTGTGATGGGATATCAGAAAGCATGGGGAGATCTTTATCCAAGATAGCAATATCGTTAACCTAGTTAGATTTTGCATTAGAACTTTCAGTTTGCTACCAAACCCAACCTGCCTTACCCAATTGGTTCTATGCGTGTTCACAAGGGGCCCAAGTAGGTTCATGGATGAAAAAGCAGAGAACCAGCCCTGACTGGTTTGGTTTCCGGTCTTGTACTGTGATTATAACCTATTTTTACTTTGTTAAAAATATAACGAATAAGTTAGACATGGGGATCGAATCTAGGTGCCCTAGGTACTCTATCAGTGCTTTAACCACTATGCTAAGGGTCGTTACATGACATGTTATCCTTAGTTAATAATTATTGCATAAAATTTGTTTAGAGTTGAGCCAGTTCCAGGTCGGTCCTAAGGGAACCTTCCAGTTCTCAGTTTCACATACCGGGAACCCTCTTTGATAGGGTAGGTTCTATGTTCTCAGTCTGGCACCTACGTAGCTTGGGACTGATCAAACTCTATTTTGGAGTGTTCTTAACACAGCATTAGAAGATTCTAACAAAAAGCTATATCATATAAAGTGCCTCACTTGTCATGGCCAACTGATGTTTTTGACGGACAAAGGAGACAGAATTGACTAATGAAGCCTGGGGAGGAAGAAAAGATGATGCTTCTTCTTAAAGTAAGAAGTGGAGAAGGAACATTGGGTAGGTCACAATTGGAATGCCTCTTCTGAAACTTAAATGCATTAGAAGAGCCTTCTTAAAAGAAAAATGGCAGATATGGTAGAACATATATTAAGAAAAAGCAGTCTAGCACTCTACCTGAATGCATGAATACTGATCATGAATATTATTGGCAAAAAATTTTGAGAATGGGTAGAGGTCCTTGGAAGGAAAAAGATCTGAATAATAGTATTGGTTTGTCATTTCTGTTAGCGAGTTATCATGAGCCTATGGCATTGATAAGATTAATCCACTTTGAACACCCTCTCCTCTCGCCCCTGCAAACTAAAAAATTCACCTAGGCAGGAACCTCACCCTCAAAATGCTTATAGATAATATTTTGACTTCACAGTAGTTTTCAAAACGTTCAGTCGAATTTCTTTTCTGTGAGTGTGTGTGCATTGTTGCCCGTTGGTTCAGCAAATTTTAAAGATGTCTTACTTTCTGGTTCAGAGTAATTAAAAGTTCATAATCCTTAATAGAGTGGAGAGGTATATTGTTGCCTGTTGGTTTGGCAAATTTGAAAGATATCTTGCCTTTTGCTTCAGAGTAATTAAAAATTCATAATCCTCATAGAGTGGAGTGGTTAATATCTTCAAGTGTTTTGGATATTCAAGTCCACAATAATAAGTTATTCAGGGATTATCATTCATTGTTTAATTCCCCGAACATTGATCACTTCATTGCATGATAGTCAAAGTTATGGTTTGGCGAGACTTGTGCATGATCAATTGCAAAATGCTTCTTACTTGTCAAAATAATTATGATTTGTTTGTGTGTTTATGTAGAGAACAGCTACACTGGAAAGATCACTGAAAAGAAATGCCGGGTGGCAGAAGCTTATCAAAAGGGGCATTCATACTCTGAAGAAGCCACAATACCAGGTAAGACTGTTTTTCTGGGATTCTTTTGTTAAATCCTGAAGTCATGACTATAGTCCTGAATTGCCTTGATTCAATCATTCGTTTCAGTTATGTTATATTGACCCCGGAATTGCAAAAGGAGAAGAGTTGGAGCAGCTCAAAACAATGGACAGTGTCTTCATTGAAATCTAGAGATGAATAGAAAGTTGACCTGCGCATCTGTGAGGTATTGCCGACCATATTTAAGGTCATGGTATTTTGCTTTTTGACCACATCAAATGAGTAATGAGGCAATGTTGCACATAACAAGATCGACGCACTGCTGTCAAAGGCACCACAAGGAAAATGTGGTGCTAGATAGCAAGACTGACATAAATATTGTACATGTACAAGTTGTCTTTAGAACTAATAGTGGTTGCAATCTATTTCTGAAAGATTGCACTCTTAATAAGCTCAATCGCTGGAATGACCTTGAAGGAGGATCGAACAGGGCCAGATGTACCATTTCTCACCCTATGCTCGAGAAGAAATCTGTTCCTGGATTTGTGCAGGATATTTTGGGTCTCCCAGGATCCAGGAACTGAAGGCGGGATCTTGAAAGAGATGTGTACATATATATAAACAAAAAATAAGGAACTTAGCATTATAGTTGTCTTCCTGGGCGTGACTTTGGTGTCCCCAGTATTTCTTAAATGCACTCATCAGCGCAGCATGGGTTTACGTATTAATCTTTCAGAAATATATGGACATAGGGTGCGTGCTTGGTCCTATTTTTGCGGCGCCTTTTGAAAAAACAATGAAGCTTAGCATCTGTCCTAGCTGGACCACACTGATTGGGGTTTAGAGCATGGTCATTTGTTTAAGTTTTGCGAGACCACGAACGTACTGGGGGCCAATGAAGTACGAATCGGTTCTTGCTTTTACTCGGTTAGCTGACCTCAGGCTGCCCGAGTTGGTTAGACTGATAGCCAACCTCCCATATACAAAGCCAGCATGGTAGGCACGCTATTATTTGAAAACCTTGTTTTAGTTTGGCATAGATTGAGATAGCCAATCACAGTTTAAACGGCATTGAGACCCGACTCAAAGCTTACAAAACGAAAGAGAGGTGTCTCTTTGCGCGTCTAGGGGTCCAATTTAATAAAGGCGACTTCGATACCGTGTCGAAGGATTCAGTCGAGTTTAGGTGCGTGCTTTCTTTGGGATGTTTTGTTGAGCATGCCTAGCTAGCCAGAAATGACTATCAATCCATTCCAAGATAAATTTAGCGTGCATTGCCATTTATTCGCCGTTCTAAAAGAGAAATAGTAGACCAAATTATGTTTCGCTAGTTTGGGTCAAATATAGACATAGTGGTGTGGTTGCATGGTAACATAAAAAGAAAATCGATCATTTACGTTTTGATGTAATTTATTTACTTGCTATTCTAAAAGAGGATGGTATCAAAGTAGACTCCTGCAACGTATGGGATCATAATGGGCACGAACTTCCGCAACGTGTGGGATAGGCACGTTGTGCTTGAAGCAATGTGTGGCACCATAATGGGCACGTTATGCCTAAAGGGGTGAAGAATATGCTGACCTAGACCCAAAGGATATGTCTCCTATCCCATACCGTCTAGTTGATAATACTTGGGTTCTGTACTTTGTTTAATGCGTTTTAAAATCACGTGGGCCTCGGCCCAAAGTAGATGGTCCCGGATCCTTACAGCCTCGAAATCAGCAAAATCCCATCCCAGAGGGGTGGCTGCAGCAGCATAAAGTTTTCTGAGCCAAAAAAGAGAAAAACCCTTAAAAAGTCGGTCCTCTGTGCATTAAATCGGGGGTTGTCCTCGTCTCCTGAAATGGAGGCCGGGACCAAGTTCTTTGATGGTGTCTCCCCCGTTGTGATGCGCGGAAGACGATGACCTGGCCAAAACCGAGCCAACCTTAGTAGCTTCAGAGCTTTGATTGTGTCCGGGACCATGGAATGAAAGAAACAACGTGTTGCACGAGCTTCCTAATTTAGTATCATTAGTCCTTCCGAGAGAGAAAGGGGCGTAAGAAAGTTAGGTGGGAGATTCAGCTTGCATTCGAGATCTTACCCTCCTCGTCGTACTTCTTTTTCAATCTGAACCTGCACCACTCGAGCACTAAAGAAAGTAACAGATCGCCATCTCGTTGATTCCTGATTAAACTGCTTTTTTCCTCCTCGGACATGAACCCAAATGCGATCGGGTTTGCACGAGACACGGTCCGGGCGATCTCATCCCATAAACAAGTCTCCGCGATCCCTTCGCGGAAATATAAAATGAACTATGACAGGCAAAACTTACACAGCTTTTGGCAAATGTGATGAAGTCATTCAAAAGCGCCAGGGGGGTTCTTGTTCTTTTCCCATGTGCATTGCTTCGCACGTCTGTTATCGTCATTCGCGATCGTATTGATAAAAAATGCGAAAACCCAGGATTCAGAATTGGTTTTACTGTCGAAAGATCTCAAAAAGAACCATTTTTTTCAAAGCATGGTCTTATTTTATTGTCATCAAAAGGCGGCCTCCTTCTGGAACTCTAGGGAGATTGTTGATTAATGCTAACGTGACTTTCAAGGCGTTCGCATTACTGTGGCGTTTATTTTATTATAATCTGCACTGGGATTCTTCTATCCACATGTGGTCCTGGAATTCACACTTGAAGATACAGATCAAGCGCATGCAACACTTTTCCAATTTCCACTAACTGCCAAATAATAATGTCGAATTTGTTTTCTATGGACAAGTTCTGCTGACTATGCTAATAATTTTTTTTTTACTGGTAGTTGGGGAAGTGATGAGATGAGAGAGAGAGAGAGATGGACAAGAGCTGCCGAGGTGTTATCAAGAACTCGCACAGTTCGTTCAGCGCTTCACGCGCTCGCGCCGCACGGTCTGGTCTGGTCTTAATATGCACGTGACACGAGTTACTGCTTGTTTGGTCTTCTTTTGTTAAAATATTATGGTTGACGTTGACCCAGATGAATGATAAATGGTGGTGGTGTGTGGACTAACAAGTCATCGAAGCCTCAGTCCATCGCCTGAAGCCTCCCCGTTAAGTGTAGACAAAGGCAAATTTGAGCAGTGGCAGTTTGGTGGGTCTATCTTCCTCGTATCTCGCATCTCGCGTCTCTCTGTCTCTCTGTCTCGCTGCCGATGGAGGCTCCAGCTAAGCTGCAACAAGAGGGAGAAGAATATGATCTGAAAGTGGAAGTGGAGGAAGAAGAAGTGGGTCTGCTGAGAAGGCAGTCCACGACGCGAAAATATGGTGTCGATGAAGGTGGTGTTTCTAGGAATGGTAATCCCAGCAGGACCAGCAATAATGGCACCCATGCAGAAGAAGAGCCGGAAGCAGGACAAGAATGGGTTGAGGGGGTGAATGGTGGGGAAAAGGATTTTGAAGAGAAGGGACCAGAGACAGAAGCAGAGCAAGAACCAGGAGAAGAACGAGAAACCGCATTGGAGCGAGACGAAGTGGATGAGAATGGGAACAATGGCGGTGCGAACGGAAAGGGAGATGCCGCGGTTCTTGCACCAGCGGCGAAGACAGAACCCCACTTCCACAATGGGGTCAAAGTGAATGAATCGACCTGGACCAAAATCGTTCACTTCGACGACGGACGAGGTAAGCAAACCGCTAGCCATATCACTCAATTCGAACAACTCATGTAGCATAGGATTTTCAACTCGCGCCATCACATTCGTCTCATCAATTTCACGGGATGTGACAGTGAATATGATACGTCGAATGTTTGAAAGAGGAACTGTAGTTTTTTTCTGTTAAATTTTGCAAAATCTGGAGCTGCATCCTCCTGCGCAAATCATTCCCTTTTTTCTACGTAAAAGTTGGAACTCTCTTGCTTCTTACTTCCGACCCATACAATGATTCTTTGGCTGCGCATGATAAAATTTATGTTTCTCAATTTATCTATTTCTCTATTCTCCAGAACAGATTTGGAACAGAAATCCATTTGGTAACGTAAATTGATTTCTCTATTTCTGAAACAGATTTCTATTTCAAAAATTATTTTGGAGGAGAAATCAGAAGCTAAAAATTTTAGCTTTTCTATTTCTGAAATAGAAATAGAAATAGAAATTGTTTCTTATCCATCCTTCTTCCTTCAGCAGAGACGTCAACTCCTTCTATCCTCACTACTCACTACCCTTGCTTTCCCATTCCTTCTCCTCACCTCAACCAAAAACCCTAGCGACTCCGAAGCTGTTCATCCTTGTCGTCGACTCTGACGCCGTCGTCGCTCATCTCGCTGTTGCCGTCCTCAGACCGGCCAATTTGCTCCGGTCGTCCCGTCAGACCCGCCTCCTCCGTCCGCATCCCCAGTCGCCGTCGCCCATCTCCAGTCGCCGTCGCCGTCGCCGTCGCCCATCTCCGTCGTCCATATTCGTCCGCGTCCCCTTCGGCTCTCGATTCCGCAACTCCAGTCGCCGTCGCCCCTTTCTGCTCTCGATTCCTCATGAGGTTTGATCGATCCTTCCCTTTTCGCCTCTTTCTTGGTTGTTCTGTGCTTGTGCTCTGCAAACGAACGGTTGGTGTTTGTGCTACGAGTCTGGGCTGCTCTGTTTCTCGGTGGGGTGGGGAATGTGAGAGCGATTGCGAATGGTTGGTGTTTTTGCTGCGAGTTCTTAGGTAGATTTCGCTCGAGCGAGAGCGAGAAGCGAGAAGCCCGCATTCTTGGGGCTGCTTTCAGCTGCGACGGGTTTCGCCGCCAAGGCCACCGGGGTAAGAAGCCTGCATTTTGAATGAGAAACATGGGATGGATTGAAGGGGTTTGCATTTCCATTTGTTTGTTCCTCTTGAATCCTTGGTTGACATTGCCGAGAATAGTTTCCTCTCGTATGCTTTTGCCTTCTGGTTGTTTAGGAAACACTTCTTCGCTGAGCCGTGAGCTTGTGTTAGATATTTGAGTTTCCAGCTTTCAGTTGGAGTCCCTCCCTCTCCTCTATTCCCGGCGCAATTTTATTTTCTTTCTCTCCGATTTTTTTCTCCCTTTTGTAATTGCCCCCGGGAAAAAGGGTATGGATTGCTAATTTGTGTTTTTGCTCTATCTTCTAAGTGATTAGAGTTTGAGTTCAAAATTGTATGTCCTATTAGAGTTTTCTCTTTCTGAAAGATTGCTCGGTTGGGAGATTGTATCTGGTTCTTGCCGAGGTGCTTAGTAGAAGTCTTATGACCTGATTTGGCCATCATTCCTTATGTACACTTGCCTATTTTGATCACTAGTTTCTTCTTATGTATAAGGAACATAACACCACCTATCACCAGCTAGTATTGGATAACTTCTTCATTTATTCCATTACGTGCTGAGAGATCTCTTAACTGTTGAGCCTTGGCATATCGATATCTTTGCTGTGAAATGAAAGCATTGACATTGTCTTAAGCACCTTCTTTAGCCTGCCATTGTCTATCTAAGCAATCATCTTATGCACCCCACTAGAACTTTCAATTTGTTGACAGTTTTAGAATGCACCAATCCACATTGGCAATATCATAGTGAAGCCTATGATCACCTTTGAATTTTTAAATGCATCAAATGTTATGAGGAAAGTGAAGAATGGCTATTTGGACTGCATTTTGTTGCTCTGCAAATTGCAAGTATGGCTTGTGGAACTTCCCATGGGCATTCATGTACTATTACTGGTGCAAGGCACTTGGGATTTTATGAACGGCATAATAAATGGTGATTGACTAGGTTTTCTTATTGGAACTATTCTAAACAGCATAGAAAACTTTCTCCATGTTCTGGTTGTAGATTTTTGTGTGTATATGCGGGCAGGGCAGGTGTTGGTTGATTTTCACGTGGACTATGTGACCCAAGAGCAAAATTGTTTCCAACCTCCGCTGGCAATTATAGATCTTTTCCTCCTGATTCGTATAGTCTATCAGTAATTGTCGCGTGCATTGCTTCATTTTTGCAAATATGAGATTGATATGCATATGACATGTGGCTTCTGACACTGACCATGGCCAGCATTTTGACTTTTTTCTCCCTGGTGGAAATACTATGTTCTTAATTATTTTTCCATAATCAACATAATATTCTTGCATGTAACTTTTGATGAAAATGTCCTTGCAGGTAAAAGAGGTGATTGTTTCATTTTTCATATTGATGCAAAAAGGAACAGCTACGAGACAAGTAGCGCGTGGCCTTTTTGACAACTGATAGTTTGCAATGTGAGACGAGGGAATCTTAATACTTAAAGCCTGAACACTTATTTTGTGTTGTAGGATATTGATCTGCACTGCGAAGAACTTAGAAAAAAAGAGTTCAATGTGAATTGCAACTTCGATGTGGATGATGCTGTTAAGAAATTAGAAAAATTAGGCCTCATAGTTCAGGTAATATCTCTCCCCTAAATATTCTGGTTTTTAATATGGTTACTGTAATTACATCTGGGCTAATCCTTCTGCTCTTATTTTCCTCATCCTTAGTGGTGCACATCTTTTTCCCTCATGCCTCATTTTCCTAGGAAACAACCCCAATCAGCCGTTGATTATCCAGCAGATATAATTGAGCTTAAAGATGCAATATTTCTACCTGATTGGCTGGAAAGAATCATCTTAGCCTGTGGATTTCTGTGTCTTATTCTTAATAAGGGGCACCAATCTATATAGTTCAATGCATAAGCATCTCCCACATAATATTGGATCGGTTGGAATTCTTTTGATGTTTGGAAGAGGCAAACCCTTTCCATACTATTTATGCTCTCTGCTTCCTACTGTGTCTGATAAGAGAATAACTGACTCAGGATGCAGATGGAAATTATTCCTGCGTAGAGTTGAAACATGCTAACAAGATCATCGGCACCACTGCAGAGGAGGTTGTTATGAAGGCCAGGGAGGGTGCTGGCATCCCTTGACATGTTCTCGGAATGTAAAAATATTGCCCTTTTTTTGTTAATTTTTGTTTCTTTTTGGCCAGTTATATACGTTTTTATTAATAGCGGCAGACCTAGGAAGTTTGTTGGCACTTTCGCTCGTATCATGTGCTTAGCAAAGCACCATTGGAAACTGATGGTTAGAAGGTAACGAATGTGGTTTCATGATTCATTTAATCCAATTCCACTTAAAGTCTTAAAAAGTCTTTGCAGTTTATGAGAAAGATGTCCAACTTCAGTTGCGCCCAAGTTCGGGGAAACTGTAGTTGAACATTCTACAGCTGAATAGTTCCAGCATAGTTTACCGAAACGCTTATGTTGCAATTATATCTGAAAATCCGATACTATTCTGTCTCGAACCACCATGGCCATGAGCTGATGAAAAAGAAAAAGTATAGTAACAATAGTTCCACGATTGCAATTATATCTGAAAATTATGTTCGCGAGTCGCGCAAAAAAGCGTAGTGACTTGAACCCGAATCTTGAATGAGGAGAATAAATACATTCACTATTTGCATATTAGCATTTGAAAATACCAAATCTTTTATAGTTTGCATATTAGCATTTTTTATACTAATTACTAGCTTTTATTTACATAAATTGCTAATGTTTTGAAGTTCCTAACTACTCTATCGAATTACCAATCTAAATTAAAGTGATTTACCAACTTTTATCAAATTAAATTACCATCACAAGCACCAAGAAGAGTGAGGTAAAAGGATGGGGACAGCATGATTCATAGAAATAGAAATTTTATTCTCATTATCAAAAGGATTTTTCTTTCGTAAATAGAAATTTTGAGTCGTTATCAAACGGGTTTCTTTCTTCGAAACTTGTCCTAAATAGAAATTGAGAAATCAATTTCTGGCCAGAAATCAATTTCTGTTTCAGAAATTTTGTCATGCACAACCTTTGTCTGTAAGCGTGCTCCAGCTTGACTCGGTGATAATAATATATTTACCAAAATGCCCCGGCTCTTTGTCTGGCTAGTGGAGAGTGAGAAATGGACCCTCTTTCACGCACTCACTCGACCACATTAATCTTTTGTCTTTCCGTCGCTTAATCTGATCTGCTTCGTTGTAACTGTAACTACCCCTTAGTCGAATTAGTCCTTATAAACACCATCTTCTCACTAGCTCCATGCTTTCGGTACTTTCATTCTGGATAGGAGTTAGTTCCCGTTCATTGACAAAATGACTCGTACAAGGTAACAAAACTCTCATGTGAAGAGTGTGAAACTTCACAAATTTGTTCTGATCAAACCGTATTTCGAAATTGATTTATGCAAAACCCTACAGGTTTACAACGTCTTGAATTATCATTTTCACAAAATTAAATAGCTTAATCACTCCTAAATCAGATTTCACATTTCAAAATCATATAACTTCAAATATATGGCCGAACTTCAAAATTACTTCGGTTATATGAATTAAGGTCTCGAATACTTACTAGACGCTGCAAATCATAGTTAATCATGATTGTCGGGTGTACGGTTTTTCGTATTTTTCTACTCTCTGTTGACATCTAAATTTTGGCGATCTGGTCATTTCTTTATTGCAAAGAAAATTATAGGTTAATTTTATCCCTGAAAAAATATTAATTGCATAGCATATAAATTTAGGAGCATTTGTTTTTAATTTACATTTTGTGCATTGGACTAGTGACGGAAGGGTTTGAATTAGTGGTTCTGAGCTTTAAATTGACAGGCCGGACTAAGCTCACGAAACAAGCAAATTGGCCCAAGCCCCTTTTTTTTAATGATAAAAGATTATCTCGTGAAAAATAGGAATTTGAAATTTTTCCGAGATATGATGATTTTTTTGATAGGGCAGATGGGACGAAAAGATATTGCGTTCGGAAAAGCAAATATTGCATTTGGAAAAGAAATCTTTGTGGATATGGATTTGGAAAAATCAAAACCCTAACTTGTGGCCTATAAATAGGTTAAACGCGTAGGGTTTTGGGGGCCACACAATAGAAATACAAGGCCACAAATTCGGAGAGAGCACGTTCATTCACGAAAAAAGAAGAGAAAGTGTAAGAGGTAGAGAGAGAAGCGACTGCGTCAATTCAGATTCTTTTACAATATTTTTCTCCTCCCCTCATCACATTCACGCCTCTGCCTTTTTTTTTTTCGAGCAAATCACATACTCCACTATATTATTTTTACAATCCCTCATGATCATGGATGGTCACATGGATTATCCCATGATCTGACCATCACTATTTGAGGGTCGGCACTTCTATTCCAAAGGTAATTTGAGAGACGTACGCGTGAGAAAGAAAAGAGAGGGACCTCCCTCTGCTGAACCAAGGAGCCCCACATCGTGCGAGGCCCTTTGCCGCGACGCCACACCCGAGCCGCCTGAGTTGCCGTCGCTACACCATCTTTGCTGCGTTGACGACGGACTCGTTGCTGTGACCTCGTTGCCACTGCGACAAGCTGCTGATCTGCACTCACTCGAGCAGCCCTCGGATTCCCGACGATCCACGATCTGCTGCTTTTGCTGTACCACGAACCAGCACACCCCAAGGACGCTTGAACCACTATAGCCTAGTTCGGAGTCAGCGAGGACTCTCGCAAGTTCCATCTAGCCTGGCGATGCCCTGAAGTGTTTTTTTCTGACTCACCGACAATCACCAAATGGGCTTTTGCGCTTCGTTCGTATTCATTCTTTGCAGGTTTCGTCGAAGTCCAAAGAGGCCAGCATCTCCTGACTAGCGTGAATACCACGTGGCCACCACTTGCAAGCCTGGAGTCCACGGTCAAAGGAGTTGCTAGAATTTTGATGAAATAAGTCTTAAGTGGTGTATTGGTCTTCTGCAGGTATTGTCCAGAAGTGAAAATACAAAAGAAAAAATCGTCAAAGCTTCCTCGCTGCGGAGTCACCTCGACGTCTTCAACCTTAGCTGAGCGGTCCACCGAGAGCCACCTTGGGCGTCCTCGTTGCCGACGATCACTCGGCGACACTAGCAAGCCTCCCAACGAATTACCTAAGCTTTCGATAGTTTTGCAGGTTTCCTGGTGTCCCGTACAACAACCCATCGAACTTGCCGCGGCCTTGTCGATCCACGCCAAGTCACCACCACAGCCACCGTCCTCGAGCCGTGCCGCGCCAAGCCTCCATCGTGGTTCGCTTGAACCGATCGGATCGTTGAAAAATTCCAATTTAGGTAGAGATTTACTTTGTTTTTAGGTAGATTTATTTTATCTTATTTAGTTTTTTTAATATTTTGTCTCTTTGTTTGAAATATTTCTCGATGCCTAATTGAAATCATTGATGTAGCATCCAATTCGCAATCGCACAAATTTTTATTCCATCTATAGGGCTTTAGATGGAATAATTATTCACGCGGGAGTAAAATTGATATCTTAATCTTTAAGGCTTAAGATCAATTTATTGATTTCATTAGCGAAATAATCAAGTTTCAATTTCAATTTGAATGATGGATGATGACCATGGATGTTTTAGTGTTTATCTTTTAATTGTTCTATTTATCCTGAAAATACAAAAAAATTGCATTTGCATTCCATGTAGATTAGGAGTGATTGCATTGATAGGTTTTTTTTTTTTTTTAAATGCATGTTTAGAAGGCATTGAGAATAGATAACATTTCACTTTAGTTTTCACTTTAGTTAGATTTTATTTTTAGTGAATTTAATTGCGAATTTTTATAAAATAAAAAAAAAGTCATGCGCATGTCATGTAGGATTATGTTCATGAAATGCACGTCATTTAGTGTTTGTTGCTAGGTTGATTTAATTATAAATTACCTGTCATTAGAATTAGGTCATTTGTTTAATTTAGATTGCACATTTAATTATTGCATTTTTTTAATTTCGAATTTCATGAAGAAAAACAAAAAAATTGTCTAAGGATAAATTAATTAATTCTCTAGGATAGATTGCATACTTGTGTCATACAGTTTAGGTCATATTGACATGTCATATCATTTCATGTTAGATTAGATTCTCATTGAATAAGTGAAAAAAAAAGAAAAAGAAATTGCATGTTAATTAGAAATCATATCTAGGATTGTCGATGTGAATTCTGATTTAACATTGTAGATGCTTTCTTTACTATGAGGTAAGTCTTACAATTTATTCACTGTTTTATCCAGGTGTTAAATTGGTGGTTTGCGCACTCGCATGATTGCCTCACATGTTAAGGAAGTGAATTAAAATCAATTCAAGCTGCCTGCAAAAAAAATTTTCAAAATAAAAGAGGAAGGTACCAAAAGGGCGTTAGAGAATTCTAGCGTAATCAAATCCCTGAACTCATAAATCTCTAGTTTGTAAGAGTAAAGTAAATCTCCCGTTACTTTACTTGGGTTTCTAATCGACCCACCAAAAATAGATTAGTGACGACTCTTGATTAAAAAATCAATTGCATATTAAGAACTTGAACCTAAGTCGCGAATTGGTATGGGCTTGGGAGAGCCCGAGTTAAGTCTAGACTTAATAATCCATTAGCTAAATCTTAGGTGGTTCACCCGAAAATTTGGTCGCGACACTCTCCTCTTTACGTTTTGCTGAAACTTGTCATATTGTGACCGGTCAAAGCCCCACATATCACACAATTAAATCCCCATTTAAATTTCAAAGTTATAGCATATAATTAAACGCAAATCCGTCAAACCATAGCTTCGGAATCATTCCAAACGAAACAAGATAGAAGTGGACGTTGGCACATGCTCTCATTTCATGCCAATTATGGCAAGTTTTGTAATTTTCTCATGCATGGTACGCCGCCCGCATTTTATAAGCCTTCAATTGCTTATTCAGACAATTCATATATATTTTGCTGAAACAGGCATTATTTTTTGCAACTGCGCATCATTCACGCGGCATTATTTTTCCTCCCTCTACTTCTACTCGCCGATCGGGTGAATTATATCTTTTTTTTTTGTTTTTGTTTTTTTTTAAAGATTATTGGGTCCAACCCGAATCAGCATTGAATTTCTTAAGAGTACTCTGTTTCATTGCGCATGTTGTAAAATCATTGTGCAGACTCGAAGTTTATTTGTTCTCAATATAGACAAGTGAATCGGATGAAATTATTCAGAAGAAATGAAAGGAAATCGAACACCAAATTTACGTGGTTCGATTCGAACATCAGAACTAGGGGTGTGCACGGTCCGGGTGGGCAATTCCCGACCTAGAACCGAGAACCGCCCAATAAGAACTGGTTCCGAAAAATTGAAATCGAGAATCGCCCGCTAGTTGCATAGATCCACCCGGAAACTAGACCGCCGGTCCGGTCTGATTCCCGGGTGGATCCACAAAACCGGTCCAACCTCCGAGCCTTCCCCTTTTCGCCCTCTCCACATCTACTTATTTTGGCTCTCCCGATCATGGTAATTTTATTCTTCTCAAGTACTAGTGCTGTAGCGGCGGCGGTCTCGACCCTCGCGCCTCTTCTGTCCCAACCACCACCACCATCTTCGCCACTGCCTCTGCTGTCTCCCGCTCCTCCCTCGAGACTGACAATGAGGAGGACAATGGGGACGATGAGCCATTCTTAGACTTGGAGTTCGCCCTTGTCCCCAAAAATGAGGACGATGGGGGGAGGCCTGAGGAGGGGGAGGAGGAAGAGGGGAGGTAGAAGCAGGACGAGACCAATAACAAAGAGGACGATAGTGACAGTGAATGTGGAGGTGGCGACGAGTATGGCGACAACGTGGAGAGAGAGTTCAAGTTCGAGGGAGGAAAAGAGAATCAACTCACTGTTTCGCCGAGTTCGGACTAGGACTCGAAGGGAGATAAGTAGATCAGGAGGTGAATGGAGAGGAAGAGGAAGCTTGGGGAGATTTTGAACTAAGAGAGACGAAATGGAATAGGAGAGTAGTGAATTAAGACAAGATGGTGATTGGAGCACTAAATTTTTGATTTGTTAATTTCAAATTTTTTTAATATTAAAAATTAATATATTATTATAATATAACCGGTCTGGTCCGGGTGGGCTGGTGGGCGGATCCGCCCATGGAATCGGGAACCGAACCGATACCCACCGATTCCCATAAATTGGAACCGAAAACCGGACCGGTTCCCTTAAGAACCACCGGTTCCGGGCGGTTCAGACGGGTCCCGGTTCTTTTGCACACCCCTAATCAGAACCTACGTCCACGGAGAGAGCAGCATGAAATTTCACTATAGAAATAAGCAATATAGCGGAGATTATAATCACTTGAGCACTCAAATACTCTCTCAATATTTCCTAGCCCCCAATTACATCCAATAACTCACACGATGTTTAACCCCTCATAATTTTTAGTGAAACCTCACTCAAGGTATTAAACAAATTCTATTCACAAGAATTTATCTAGCTAAATCACTAAGGTGTAATTGCAACAATACTCAACCCTTTCGGCCATCAAAGAACTTGGCACACTCTTTTCTCTCTGACCACCAAGGACTTGGCGCACTCTTGGCCACAAAAGGAACTTGGCGCTCTCTCGGCCACCTCGGCGCAATTCTTGTCCTACGTCTCTCACTCGCTTTTGTAATGCAAAAGTGAGAGTCTTCCTCATTCAATGGCAAAGACCATTGATGCTCACATGGAAAAGCGACATCTTGTACATTGGGCTCTCTTCTCATGTTCAGAAAGTCCACCTTGCATTTATTTAGATGAGGTCCATGCAACTTCCTTTTCATTCCTCTTCCTGTCGAGGCTTCCACATGCTTCTTCACACGGATTCCTTCTTTTAATATGCAGACAGGAATTTTCATATTTTTTGCTTGAGCAAATCTATCCATTGACTCCGATACAGCTCCGCATAGAGCCAAGAAAGAAAGTCAATAAAACATGCAGATTTTCTTTACTGCTTTTCCATACATGCAAAGAGATAAATGCAAAATGAAATCCATAAGCAATCTTCTTCTTCTCACAATTGCGGCTAAACATAAATGCAATCATGTGCAGCTGAATCAAAGAAGAAGTCCCACAAAATTATAAGGTCACTCAATCTAATTTATTTAGACTAGTATTGTTCAATAGACTCAAACTCGAGACATATTTTAACATTATTAACATAAAATAATAGATCTGTAACTTTTCCTTTTCCCATCCCCAAGCATCATACAGTCACTTCCTTATTCTTTCTTTTTATGAGCACAACTTAGGACACTAAATCGAAAGGCGACTGTGTAAAAAGAGGCTCATTTGCGACCTATTGAATCCAGGGAACCATTAATATCACAACCCAGGAGAGCACACTTCAAGCTGTTTTCAAGAACTCCATGATGTAAGTGTTGAAAGCGTGACAGATGACTTGGAAGCCCTGAAATCCTGCCCCTTTGGCCAAAGCCTCGAACTCCTCCGTCCTTTCTTTCCCACCGGGGCAGTGGGCCAACATCATGCAGTCCGTGTGGATCACTCCCTTGGTCGCTAGGCTCGGGTCCGGGTACACGGGGAGTATGTCTTCTGCAATGATCACCCTCCCATTTATCGGAAGCACATCGTAACAGTTCTTGAGGAGCTTTGCGCAATGTTCATCGTTCCAATTATGGCAAATCGACTGCAAGAAAGTAACATGCCTTTTATGAAGCACTTTGTACTTAACTCTAATCGGTAACTACTTTTTAGTCTTGCTAGATGAAATCGGGGAAGCAACAACCAGCCTTGTCCTAGTACTTTCCGAAAATTTCAACTTCAAGAACAGAGACATTCACTCCGACCTTCATGAAAATGGCATCTCCTTTTGGAACACTGACGAACATGTCACCTCCAACATGCTCTACACCTGCGTTAATCCCGGCATTAGATTTTTCGGTGCTCTTTTCAACAAGGTGATTCATATTAGTTAAGAGGCAATGAATTGAATGCGAGATGCGAAAATATTCCTAGATCTTGGGTTGCTCTGAAGTATCTAGGATATGACATTAATGTCGAAGAGCGAGCGAGCGATGCATATTATATACCAGGATAGGATGGAGCATCTTTAATCACATGAGGCAAGTCGAAGTTGATGCCTTTAATCAACGGGTATTTAGCTATGATCATGTTGAGTACAGTCCCGGTGCCACCTCCGACATCGACCACCGTCTTGAGGCCCTCGAAGCCGTTGTATGTTTCCAGTATCTTCTTCATCGTAATGGTGGAAATATCAGACATTGCCCAGGTGAAGATTTTGTTAAATCGCGGGTCGGTACCTAGATAGTCAAATGGGGTCATCCCGTGTGCCTTGTTGAAGGGGATTCCACCTTCAAGAATCGCATCTTTCAAGTAGTACCTATGAGTTAAAAGCAAACGGCCCAATTCAACGCTCAGAGAACAATAATGGGGAATTAATAAGTTCTTGTGTGGTGAAACTGGGAGGAGATGTCAGGTGATTCAAACGTTGGATTATGGTCAGCTATTACTTCACAATATGACTGGCATTAAGGATGAATCCTGAAAAAAAAAAAAATCCCAAATAGTAACAGGAAAAGAAGGAAAAGTTTTTTTTTTTTTTTTTTTTAAAGAGCATACCAGCTTTCCACTACGTGTTTGTCCTGGTCGATCAAGTTGAGTGGGGCAAGGGAGACCCCATCCTCGTTCTTGACCAGGAACTTGCACACCGGAGCTAAACCATAAAGCCGCTCAACCTTACCCTCGGGCAGGTCACGGAGGGTACACGTGACCACAGAATAGCTGGCCAGCAGTCGAAATATTCGGTCGAGCATGACCGGGGCATCGGGGTTCCGGGTTGGGAGCTGCGACGCGACTTCCCCAGGGGTGAGGTAGGCGCCTGGCCCGGCCCTGGCCATGATCTCAAGGAGGTCGAGCTCGATGGCAGCCTTGAGGACCCTAGGGAGAACGGAGGCGGTTGCCAGCTGCATGGCAAAGAGGGTCTCCTCCTGGTCCGAAACTTGGATAGGGGTCATTTGGGTCTCGAATCCTACTGAACTCATTTTGTATTGAGGAAAGAAAGCAGAAGAAATGGAATGAGAAAGTGCAAAGGCCTGCGCAGTTGGGTCTACGGGGACACCAGCAAAATCTTAAGCCTCTATCACATTTCATCGACCAAAGCTTACTTATATAGTGAAAAAGTTTACTTCGACCACGGTTTAATTCCTTCGATTAAATCCCCATTAACGTTTCAAAATTTATAACATCCATCATGTTGCAAATATAGATCAAATTGGATAAGATAGCTGAAAGGAAGGAAAGGGAATTAGACACTAGATATACGTGGTTTAGCCCGAATATCGGAACCTACGTACACGGAAAAAGCATAACGGGATTTCATTATAGAAATCAAGTGATATATCGAAAATTATAATCATTCAAACACTCACTCAGTGTTTCTCTATCCTTAATTATACCCAATAGCTCATATGGTGTTTAGCCCCTCACAATTCTTAGTGAAATCTTACTCGAGGAATTACATAAATTCTACTCACAAGAATTTATCTAGCCAAATCACTCATTACAACAACACTTATCCCTCTCAGCTACTAAAGAACTTGGTGGCCTCTTTTCTCTCTGGCCACCAATGACTTGGCGCTCTCTCGATAACTAAAAGGAACTTGGCGCTCTCTCCACCCCCAAAGACTTGGCGCTCTCTTGGCCGCCAAAAGGAACTTGGCGCTCTCTCAGCCATCGAGGCAACTTGGCGCGCTCTTCTCCATTGGACGTCTTTCTCTCTTACAATACAAAATAGAGTCTCCATCATTTATTGTAGTACAAGGAAGTCTTCTTCAGATGAAAGAAAAGACAAAGGAAGACCATCATAATTTATGGGTGTGCATGCATTAAAAGATGGATGTACGTAGTCCCTTCTTTTCTCTTCTTTTTTCTTTCTCCCTCAAAGTCAACAACGATGGCTAATGATGAGCCATTTTTAAGAGAATCAACCAATCGCCGAAATTCAATTTCAATCCATTACAAAAGGAAGCCTCACAATAACATAATTTCTTCATGAGGTAGCCACCATTGCAGATCAAGTAGCTACCATTGGAGAACCCCTATCAACAAATGAGTACCACACACACATCTTCCGTGGTCTTGGACCAGAACTTTTCCATTTAGACACAACAATCTCTGTCATCTCAATCAGGAACACTCTCATGCGATGCCCTTCATGGTTTGCTCCTTCAACACGAAGGAAGACTACAAATCAACAAAATGACCTCAAATACCCCTCCACTTATTGCCTTTGTATATCGCCAGTAAAGATTCACGTCCCACCAGTCTAAAGGGGGCACTTAAAATTTCAGCCCATCAAATGCAAGCCCATCCATCATTAATCCAATTTTATCGACGCCAACAAGGGTGTTAAAATATGTCTTGAGTTTAAGTCGTTGAACAAACTCAATCCGAATTGAGTTACTGATAAAGTTCAAGGACATCTTAAAGATTATGGATATTATTTCCGTATTAAAGATGCAGTCAAGAATGGAAGATAATATTACCTTGGACTTTGTATTGGATAAGGCTTGTTTTGAAATCACGGAAGTTATCCGCAATGTAATTCAAGTCGGTCAAGAAGAAAGGAGAATAAATAAATAAAAAGGAAACTTGGATATGGTTGACTGGTTGACCGACATTATCCTATTCCATGTTGCAGTCGGCTTCTGCAGGTTTTATATGGCTATATATAATTAGATTAAGGAGCTTTCTTGGGCCGTTGGTTGATATGTGTTCAAAGGGCGCTTGTGAATTTGCTTTACATCCCATTGGAGTTCTTTCTCAAACAATTTCATTTGAGGAATTGGTTACATGTGTCGAAGCCGATTAAACCTTGTAGTAAGATTTACATGTAATTCCTTCTTGAGATTGAGAGGTTATTTCGTGAAGAATTTGGGTGCTAAACATTGCGTGCGTTATTGGGTGTAATTGGAAATTGAGAAACACCGAGAGAGTATTTGACTGACTCAAGTATATAATCTCCTTATATCACTTGATCGATAGTGAATTTGTCGCTACTCTTCCCGTGGACGTAGGTCTCTACGACTGAACTATGTAAATCTCATGTCCGATATATTTTCTTCTTCTGTCTATTATATTGTTCGATTGCTCGCTTTCCGTAACAATTGGTATCAAAGCCAAACTTGGTTGAGTTGAAGCGAATCAATGGCGAAAGAAGAAGGAAAAGTGAAAATCGGCAAATTTGATGGGAATGATTTTGAATTCTGGAAGATGCATATTAAAGATTATCTTTATTAGATGAAACTGCACTTGTCTTTGTCTAGGGAGAAGTTAGAGTTGATGAAGCAAGCTGACTGGGATTTGTTGCATAAATGAGCTATGGGTGTTATTCGGCTGACGTTGGCTCGTCTATAATTCCCTTACCCTTCTCATTCTTTAGCTTAAGGCAATTCCTTTTAAGATGCCCCATTTTGCCACAACTCCCGTTGGAAATTAATCCAAAGAAAACAAATTGTTTGTTATAATGATAACATCAATGTAAAGAATATGATAACAACTTTATAATATCATTCCTTTTACAAATCTTGGAGAAGAAGAAAATAAGATATCACTAGAATAATAACATAAAATTAGAGGTGAGGTACGGATAACCGAATCTCCTTAAAGCGATTAGTTCCTGCCAATGATGCTCCACAGATTCATGAACTATGCCTCCCAAGATACAACACCTCGAACCTATTTAGATTAGCACCATGCAAATAGGACTCAGTCAAACCATTCAATTGAACGAGCACACCTAGAAAAATCGAAAGAGTAGAAAAGTATATCAAAGCTCTTTTGGAATCGAGTCGGAAAAACCAAAACCAAAATCGTAATGATGCCCTATGTTCCTATTTATTTATAGAGCTTTTTATTTCATGTATAGAAGAGATACATGAATTAAAAAGACGCATGTATCCACAAAATTCATGAATCAAGAGATACGTGAATTCAAGATATTCATGAATCCAGATACACGTGAATTCAAGATATTCGTGAACTCAATAAATACATGAACTAAAAAATACCTGAATCTAGGAAATTCATGAATTCAATAAATACGTGAATAGAAAAGTTTAGAAAATTCATGAATCCAAAAAGAGATACGTGAACAGAAAAGACATATATTAATTTAGTGGCTTTCTTTGATACGTTAACCATAATTATAACCATAATTATAACAATCCCCCACATTAATGGATCAACAAAACAATTTTTGACTCGAAAGAATCTGAGCATACCTGTTGAAATACGCTGCATAAAGATAGGTAGCTTTCGCCTTGAACCTTCTTTAGTGAATGCTTATCGGACTTACTTAACTAGTCGATGGACTAAGCCTTGAATCGCCAATTGTTTGTGTAAGCCTAGACAATAAACCTTACACAGAGTATTTCCAATTCAAGATTGGTTATTGGTTGTGTTCGTTCTTTCGGCCTTGAACCTCTCCGGATTCATGCGTGCTTTAGAAAATCTAGCCTTTAAATATTTTCATAGAGTCGGCCAGCTCCACACATATAGATGCATTCCTATTAAAGATATCCTACCATATCTCACTTGGATGTTACATTTCAAGTTATAGGAATCATTAAACGCATAGCGTACCCTTAATAACACTGTAGGAAAGCACTTTTGCATCATAGGGATGGGAGACAATGCTTACACTAGAGTTTCCAAAATTTGCGTTGTCCTATTGAACCTAGACCATGGGATCTCCAATTGCATAGGTTAGGTTTTCACCCTGTAATCTCTTTATTGGGTTAAGACTTTTAAACCCATTCCCCTCGATGCACAATTTATTTGCTCTCTTGACAAACCTTTTGTCAGCGGATCCGCAATATTTTCCTTTGATTTTACAAAGTCTAAAGAAATGATTCCATTTTAGAGCAACTACCTTACGGTATTGTGTCTACGACGAATGTGTCTAGACTTACCGTTATAAATCACATTATGCACCCCCACACTTTTAGAAAATTGTAGGATGTCAACTTTTCATTCCATAACTCGTATGGAGTTTTACTTGGCCTTTTGCAGGGTTTTTTATTAAGAATAAAATTTGCAGTTAAAACTGCCTTCCCCCATAAGTTCTGAGGTAAACCTGAACTCAAAAGCATGGCGTTAGCCATCTCCTTTATTGTCCTGTTCAATCATTCAGCAACTCTATTTTGTTGTGGAGTATAAGGTTCAGTCGTTTGGAGAGTTATTCCAAAACTAGCACAAAACCCTTTGAAATTGATTGAACTGTATTCTCCTCCTCTATCAGACCTAAGCACTTTGATTCGTTTATCAAGTTGGTTTTCAACTTCATTTTTATACTTGACAAACATGCTCATAGTCTCATCTTTGCTAGTTAGTAAATAAACATAGCAAAATCTAGTACAGTCATCCACAAATGTGATGAAGTACTTCTTTCCACCTCTACTTTCTACAAACTTTAAATCACATAGATCACTATGGATTAATTGTAGAGGTTCACTTATTCTTTCAATGAATTTGAAAGGTTTCTTGGCAAACTTAGCCTCAACACAAGTCTCACACTTGTAACGAGCATCCAACTCAAATCTTGGAATTAACCCCAAGTTTGCTATTATTGTACCATAGTTTACATGTCCTTATCTACCATGCCATAGATAAGAAGACACAACAGTGTAAACTGAAGACTTTTCTTTATTAATAGTCTTTGGGTACACATAATTCGAGTTTACATCAATGACAGTCATATTGGCTTTAAACAGGTCATTACACAAGTGCCATTTTCCCACATACATCCCTCCTTTCGAAAGGACAAATTTGTCAGATTCAAATACAACTTTGAAACACTTCTTGACAAGTATGGGGCCATAAATTAGGTTTTTCCGAATCTCTGGTACATGCAAAGCACATTCGAAGGCGACCTCCTTGCCGATGTAAACTTCGGGATCACCTTTCCTCTTCCGGCAATCTTTGCTGATGCGAGTTAGCCATATAAAGCTTCTCATCTTCTTCAGCCTTCTCATAAGATGAGAACATGTGTTTATCTGCACATATATGATTTATGGCACCTGTATCTAGCCACCAGCCATTAGTATTCGACACCAGAAATGCTTCGGACATTACCACAGCAGACAATCTCTCAATATTGTCATGTTCTGTCAAATTCAGTTGTTGGGATGCACCATCATTCTTGCCTTTTTTGGGGCGCTTCTTGCAATCCTTATCACGATGGCCAAGCTTGTTGCATATAAAACACGTCCTTATTTCTATAACTGTTCCTTTTGCTTACCTTTTCCTTGAAAAAACATCTTCCTTTTTTCTATCTTGCTTGGATTTGGAAAATTTCACAACGTTGGCCTTTGGCTCAAAAGAAGGGTTCGCACTCCTTCTATTGTCCTCCTCGATTCTGAGGCGCAGAATGAGATCTTCAAGGCTCATCTCCTTCTATTTGTGCTTCAAATAATTTTTGAAGTCTGACCAGCCCAGAGGCAGTTTCTCAATCATAGCCACCATTTGGAATGATTCACTAAGGGCCCGCATGGTAACATTTCTCTTCATAATAATTTCTGTTCTTTTGTTCCCCGGAACAAAAAAAGAACAAAAACCCGTTTGGTAACGCCAAGTTGTTTTTCTATTCCCCGAAATAGAAAGATAGCCCAAGAATAGATTTGGAGCGAAACGAGAAACAAAAAAATTGCTTCTTGTCCCGGAACAATTTTTAGAAATAAGTCAAAAAAATTTTTCTTTTATTCTTCACTCTTGCCGCGGCCACCACTGGAGCCGCCACCGCCACCGCCCGTCGCCGGCCGCCGCCGAACGCCTCCGGTCGCCGCTGCCGCCCGCTCATCGCCGCCGCCCGCCGCTATTGCTGTCTCCGGCCGCCCGCCACCGCTACACGACCGCCGGCCGCCAACGACCGCTGGCTGCCGTGCGGCGGTGGTCGACAGTGACGGTCGGCTGCCGGCGGTCGCGCAGCGGCGGCGGGCGACCGGAGACGAGTGGCGGCGGCAGGCAGTTGGCGGTCGACGATCCATGAATAAGAATAAAAAATGAATAAATACAAAAAAGAAACTATTGCGTTACCAAACGCATTTCTATTCTTTTTCTATTTCAAGAGTAGAAATTTTGTATAGTTACCAAACGGGTTCTTTTACTCAGAAATTGTTCCCCGGAATAGAAATAGAAAAGAACTATTTCTGAAAAAAAAAAAAAAAAAACTCTTCCCCAGCTAAGAAATTTTACCATGCGCACCCTAAGTATCATTCTCTCAACAGAGATGTCACTCAGAATTAATTGTAATTCTTGAACCTGACTCATGACAGATTTAGAATCCATCATCTTGTAGTCCAAGAATTTGGCAACCACAAATTTCTTGGTACCAGCGTCCTCGATCTTGTATTTCTTCTCTAAGGACTCCCATAACTTTTTAGCGATTCAATATTACAATAAACATTATAAAGAGAATTCACTAAACAGTTAAGGATATAATTTCGGCATAAGAAGCCTCCATGCTTCCAAGCCTCCAATGCACCGAGCGTCGTGACATCTCGCTCATCTGGACTAATTATCGGGCACACCTCCGATAAATATTTGTCAGATTTAGCATGGTCAGATAGAAGAACATCTTCTGCTGCCACTGTTTAAAGCCCACTCCGGTGAATTTCTCCGCTTTCTCGTTAGTTGTAATTGGAGGTGTTGCCATCACAGTAGGCAAGGTTCGTTGAACCATCCCTCCAGAAACAGAGCCAAAAGCCATTTGGCCTAAACTATTCTGAAAAACAGTCCCGGGCATACCAGTCGTATGACTTGTACCCGCACCACCAAAATTGGTGTTGGCCCAAGGGCCCGTAGCATTGGCTGCTACAAATTCAGACCATGAGGGTTGAACATCTTCCATAGCAATGGTCGAATCGACCATAGGAACGTCTCCTGAAACATTCAGGACATTGAAGGGCACTTGATTGTTTTCAGCCATCTCAATAATCTGACAAGAACAACAAACAATGAGTGAGATAATCGCCTTAAGATTGTTGGAAATTAATCCAAAGAAAACAAATTGTTTGTTGTAATCAGAATATCAATGTAAAGAAGATGATAACAACTTTATAATATCCTTCATTTTACAAATCTTGGAGAAGAAGAAAATAAGATATCACTAGAAAAATAACATAAAATTGGAGGTGAGGTACAGATAACCGAATCTCCTTAAGGCGATTAGTTCCTACCAATGGTGCTCCGCAGATTCATGAACTATGCCTCCCAAGATACAACACCTCGAGCCTGTTTGGATTAGCACTATGCAAACAGGACTCAGTTAAACCGTTCAATTGAATCAGCACACCCAAAAAAATCAGAAGAGTAGAAAAATATATCAAAACTCTTTTGGAATCGAGTCGAAAAAACCAAAACCAAAACCGTAATGAAGCTCTATGTTCCTATCTATTTATTGAGTTTTTTTAGTTCATGTACAGAATAGATACATGAATTAAATAGACGCATGTATCCACGAAATTCATGAATCAAGAGATACGTGAATCCAAGAGATTCATGAATCCAGAGACACGTGAATTCAAGAGATTCGCGAACTCAATAAATACATGAATTCAATAAATACGTGAACATAAAAGTTTAGGAAATTCATGAATCCAAAAAGAGATACGTGAACAGAAAAGACATATCTTAATTTATTGGCTTTCTTTGATCCATTAACCAAAATTATAACAACTCCAACAGACAGCATTGCCAGTCTTAGAGTAACTACGCCTATTCATATTAGTACTACTGTTACTAACACGTATTCTAGATCTTCCTCTATTTTCACATGCTAAAGCAACAAATACAAGTTCGCCAGATTCTTTTCTATTGATGTCCTCACTCAAAATCAAATCTCGAACCCCATTAAACATCAAATAGGGTTGAAAGAACAAGGAAGATCTGAGGAAAAGTAAGCCTTTGGAAGGTTGAAAGATCAAGGAAGATCTCGAGGTGTCTTGAGCTTTTAGCTTTCTCGGCATGCTTGTCTCTAGGGTTAGTACTTAATTTTTTTGGTCCCTAAAAACTACCCTCACCAATTCTATGGTTTTCCAATTTTGCTCTCGTTATAACTATTCATCTTCTTCGTGTGAGGTGGTTGGCGAGGTCACGCAACCCTAGGCGGCCCTTGCCTGGGTCATGCAACCCTTGCCAGGGTTTGCACCACCCCAGGCGGCCCTTGCTGACGGTCGTTGGAGGCTACTTGAGGTCATGTGACCTCATACAACGGCCGTGGGCATCAGATCTAGGATTTGGGTTGCCGGTGGCCTGAGCCCTTTGAGTATTTTTGTTCTTTAAAAAAAAAAAAAGAAATCTCCTTTGCAAAAAATAATTTTTCAAACACTATTTTACCTCAAAGTTGCTTTTCAATGGACTTTTAAATTACAATCCGACAAACTGAATATGCATTTTGGAAAAAATGAATCAGCTTACGAGGGGATTCAAGTCATACATCAACCGAAGGGGATACAGAAATACAATCTCTTAGTACTCGACCCTGCTCATGTAAGTATCCATATTGTGGTAGTGAGTTGTCCCTTATCTCTATTTTCAAAAGGTATAAAAAAGGTGTGTGAATTTGTTACTAATGCGTAAAATACTGTTGGATGTGTCCTGGCGCCACCCAAAAGTAGCATGTGAAATATGTTCAAGCGAGGACTGGGAGCTTTAGACTGTTGTGATGGGATTTCAGAAAGCATGGGGAGGTCTTTATCCAAGATAGCAATATCGTTAACCTAGTTAGATTTCGCCGTAGAACTTTCAGTTTGCTACCAAAACCAACCTGCCTTACCCAATTGGTTCTATGCGTGTTCACAAGGGTCCCAAGTAGGTTCATGGATGAAAAAGCAGAGAACCGGCTCTGACCGGTTTGGTTTCTGGTTTTGTACTGTAATTATAACCTATTTTTACTTTGTTAATGTTAAATTATGTCTCGAGTTTTCGTGGGACTACACGAAGGATTACAAAAGAGGAAATATAAAAATAAATGAAAACAAAGTTTCCTCTTTGCTGCGGAATCCGAAACGCCGAAGGAAGAAAACCTGCATGCGCGTGAAGAGGAAGGTTTCCTCGTAGGGCCCAAGATAAAATATAAAAGCTACGGGTGAAGTTTTCTGTACGCGTTCGAAAGGTCGGGCCCAAAGTCAAATATTTGACTTTGGGCATACAGTGGAAAGAATGAAGCCTTTGCACGTGGAGTCCCTGCACGTAAAAGCCGAGAGAGGAAGCCTGCCGCGTGAAGCCAAAATATGCAGGTGGGGCCCAATTGGGCACACACACGCATATATAAATCGCAATCTCCAGGAGGGGTTTTTCGGAGCTTGGTCGTCGCAGCAGCTTTACGAAAAACCCTACGAAGCCTCACACGATCTTTAAAGCCGAGAGCCGCGAGAAGCTTTGAAGAAATACGCGGAGCCGTACATCCTAATTTTGGTGTACGTAGAGCGTTGTAATTTTGAGCTTGAACGCGTGGTAACTTTGTGCCGTGAGTTTATACCAAGTGAGTTGTTTATTTATAAACACTTTGGGTTTGGGGTTAAATTGGGGTTTGGGAAACACCGAGAGAGTGTTTGAGTGACTTGAGTATGTAATCTCCTTGTATCGCTTGATCTATAGTGAAATTCGCTGCTGCTCTCCCCGTGGACGTAGGTCTTTACGACTGAACCACGTAAATCTGGTGTCCGATTTATTTTTCTTCTTCCGTCTATATTTTGTTCGATCGCTCGCCCCATCGCAACAGTTAAAAATATAATGAATAAGTTAGACATGGGGATCGAATCTAGGTGGCCTAGGTACTCTATCAGTGCTTTAACCACTATGCTAAGGGTCGTTATATGACATGTTATCCTTAATTAATAATTATTGCATAAAATTTGTTTAGAGTTGAGCTAGTTCCAGGTCGATCCTAAGGAAACCTTCCGGTTCTCAGTTTCACATACCGGGAACCCTCTTTGATAGGGTAGGTTCTATGTTCTCAGTCTATCACCTACATAGCTTGGGACTGATCAAACTCTATTTTGGAGTGTTCTTAACACAGCATTAGAGGATTCTAACAAAAACCTATATCATATAAAGTGCCTCACTCAAAGCAGAAGTTTTGTCATGGCCAACTGATGTTTTTGAAGGACAAAGGAGACAGACTTGACTAATGAAGCTTGGGGAGGAAAGAAAAATGATGCTTCTTCTTAAAGTAAGAAGTGGAGAAGGAACATTGGGTAGGTCACAATTGGAATGCCTCTTCTGAAACTTAAATACATTAGAAGAGCCTTCTTAAAAGAAAAATGGCAGATATGGTAGAACATATATTAAGAAAAAGAAGTCTAGCACTCTACCTGAATGCGTGAATACTGATCATAAATATTATCGGCAAAAAAATTTGAGAATGGGTAGAGGTCCTTGAATAATAGTATTGGTTTGTCATTTCTGTTAGCGAGTTATCATGAGCCTATGGCATTGATAAGATTAATCCACTTTGAACACCCTCTCCTCCCGCCCCTGCAAACTAAAAAATTCACCTACGCAAGAACCTCACAATCAAAATGCTTGTAGATAATATTTTGACTTCACAGTAGTTTTCAAAACATTCAGTCGAATTTCTTTTCTGTGAGTGTGTGTGTACTATTGCCCATTGGTTCAGCAAATTTTTAAGATGTCTTAATTTCTGCTTCAGAGTAATTAAAATTTCATAATCCTTAATAGAGTAGAGAGGTATATTGTTGCCTGTTGGTTCGGCAAATTTGAAAGATATCTTGCCTTTTGCTTCAGAGTAATTAAAAATTCATAATCCTCATAGAGTGGAGTGGTTAATATCTTCAAGTGTTTTGGATATTCAAGTCCACAATAATAAGTAGTTCAGGGATTATCATTCATTGTTTAATTGCCCGAACATTGATCACTTCATTGCACGATAGTCAAAGTTATAGTTTGGCGAGACTTGTGCATGATCAATTGCAAAATGCTTCTTACTTGTCAAAATAATTATGATTTGTTGTGTGTTTATGTAGAGAACAGCTACACTGGGAAGATCACTGAAAAGAAATGCCGGGTGGCAGAAGCTTATCAAAAGGGGCATTCATACTCTGAAGAAGCCACAATACCAGGTAAGACTGTTTTTCTGGGATTCTTTTGTTAAATCCTGAAGTCATGACTATAGTCCTGAATTGCCTGATTCAATCATTCGTTTCAGTTATGTTATATTGATCCCGGAGTTGCAAAAGGAGAAGAGTTGGAGCAGCTCAAAACAATGGACAGTGTCTTCATTGAAATCTAGAGATGAATAGAAAGTTGACTTGCGCCTCTGGGAGGTATTGCCGACCATATTTAAGGTCATGGTATTTTGCTTTTTGACCACATCGAATGAGTAATGATGCAATGTTGCACATAACAAGATCGACGCACTGCTGTCAAGGCACCAAAAGGAAAAATGCGGTGCTAGATAGCAAGACTGACATAAATATTGTACGTGTATAAGTTGTCTTTAGAACTAATAGTGGTTGCAATATATTTCTGAAAGATTGCACTCTTAATAAGCTCTATCGCTGGAATGACCTTGAAGGAGGATCGAACACGGCCAGATGTACTATTTCTCACCCTATGCTCGAGAAGAAATCTGTTCCTGGATTTGTGCAGGATATTTTGGGTCTCTCAGGATCCAGGAACTGAAGGTGGGATCTTGAAATAGATGTGTACATATATATAAACAAAAAAGAAGGAACTTGGCATTATAGTTGTCTTCCTGGGCGTGACTTTGGTGTCCCCAGTATTTCTTAAATGCACTCATCAGCGCAGCATGGGTTTAGGCATTAATCTTTCAGAAATATATGGACATAGGGCGTGTGCTTGGTCCTATTTTTTCGGCGCCTTTTGAAAAAACAATAAAGCTTACCATCTGTCCTAGCTGGACCACACTGATTGGGGTCTAGAGCATGGTCATTTGTTGAACTTTTGCGAGGCCACGAACGTACTGGGGGCCAATGAAGTACGAATCGGTTCTTGCGTTTTACTCGGTTAGCTGACCTCAGGCTGCCCGAGTTGGTTAGACTGATAGCCAACCTTCCATATACAAAGCCAGCATGGTAGGCACGCCATTATTTGAAAATAATAAAATGGATCATTTACGTTTTGATGTAATTTATTTACTTGCTATTCTAAAAGAGGAGTAGTAGGCCGAATTATGTTTCGCTATTTTGATTCAAATATAGACACAATGGTCGCATGGTAACATAAAAATAAAAAGAAATCGATCTTGTATGTTTCGATGGAATTGAAGAGATGTGGCCATTTCGCAACATAAGTTCGAAAACTTAAAAAGCTTTGAGCACATCAAGATCCAATTTTTAAGCGCTGAACATAATTGCCAATTCAGAGTTGGTGCGGCCCCATCTTTTCTACCTAACTTGTTGGTAACTTCCCAGACGATGTAAACCAATACCCTCCTCCATAAATATTTACCAAACGCTACACATGCACAACACGTCCTCTCGTGATTTGAATTGATAGTCGCAGCAATGGCCTTCGTGACGACCCAAAGTCGGGAAGTACGGAGGGACGGTCTAGTGCAACGCCTCAGCAATATACAGGCAAGGCTAAGCGTCATAGCATCTCTCTCCTCTGCAAATCCATTCCACGAGGAAAAGAATCTTGCAAACAAATACTAGCGATAAACACCCACATCATCTATGGGGGAGTCCCGGACTAGTTGATAAAGTTTGAATTCTCTACTTTGTGTAACGCATTTCAAAGTTGTGCGGGCTTTGGCCCAAAGCGAACATTATTACACAATGATAACCCCGGGGGTATCAGAGTGAACTCTTGACCACATGTTGGGCTATAGCGAGGACATTGTGGTCCTTAAGGGTGGAGAGTATGATAGCTCAAGCAGCGGTGAGTGAGGAGGAGTGATGGCAATGCGTCCACGCCTCGATCTTTGGACATCCGTAGGGAGGGGGCGCGTCTCTTGTCCCACATTGCCTATGGAGAGTTCTAAACTGGCTTTGTTCTCTATTTGTACATATGCGTTTTCTCGGCAAAGCCCATACGAACAAAACCGTAGGGACTCAATGAGGTCCAAAGCCGACAATATGTGTATAATGATGGGTGCAAGGCGTTACAAGTGGTATTAAAATAGACTCCCACAATGTGTGGGATCATAACAGACACGTTGTGCTTGAAGCAATGTGTGGCACCATAACGGGCACGTTGTGCTTGAAGAGGTGAAGAATGTGATAGACCTACACCCAAGAAGTATAGAGGGACATGTCTTCTATCCCATATCGTCTTCCGTACTTTGCGTAATGCATTTTAAAATCACGTGGGCCTCGGCCCAAAGCAGATGGTCCCGGATCCTTACAGCCTCGAAATCAGAAAAATCCCATCCCCGAGGGGTGGCTGCAGCAGCATAAAGTTTTCTGAGCCAAAAAAGAGAAACCCTTAAAAAGTCGGCCCTCTGTGCATTAAATAAGGGGTTCTGCTCATCTACCGAAATGGAGACCGGGACCAAGTTCTTTAATGGTGTCTCCCCCGTTGTAATGCGCGGAAGACGATGACCTGGCCATAACCGAGCCAACCTTAGTACCTGCAGAGGTTTGATTGTGTCCGGGACCATGAAATGAAAGAAACAACATGTGTTGCACGAGCTTCCTAATTTCGTATCATTAGTCCTTCCGAGAGAGAAAGGGACGCAAGAAAGTTAGGTGGGAGTTTCAGCTTGCATTCGATATTTTACCCTCCTCGTTGTACTTCGTTTTCAATCTGAACTTGCACCACTCAAACACTAAAGAAAGTAACAGATCGCCATCTCGTTGATTTCTGATTAAACTGCCTTTTTCCTCCTCGGACATGAACCCAAATGCGATCGGGTTTGCACGAGACACGGTCGGGGCGATCGCATCCCATAAACAAGTCTCCGCGATCCCACCGCGGAAATATAAAATGAACTATGACAGACGAAACTTACACAGCTTTTGGCAAACGTGATGAAGTCATTCAAGAGCGCCAGGGGGGTTCTTGTTCTTTTCCCATGTGCTTTGCTTCGCACATCTGTCATCGTCATTCGCGATCGTATTGATAAAAAATGCGAAAACCCAGGATTCAGAATTGGTTTTACTGTCGAAAGATCTCAAAATGAATCATTTTTTTCAAAGCATGGTCTTATTATATTGTCATCAAAATGCGGCCTCCTTCTCGAACTCTAGGGAGATTCGTGATTAATGGTAACGTGACTTTCAAGACGTTCGCATTACTGTGGCGTTTATTTTATTATAATCTGCACTGGGATTCTTCTATCCACATGTGGTCCTGGAATTCACACTTGAAGATACAGATCAAGCGCACGCAACACATTCCCAATTTCCACTTACTGCCAAATAATAATGTCGAATTTGTTTTCTATGGACAGGTTCTGCTGACTATGCTAATATTTTTTTTGCACTGGTAGTTGGGGAAGTGATGAGATGTGAGAGAGAGAGAGAAAGAGATGGACAAGCGCTGCCGAGGTGTTATCAAGAACTCGCACAGTTCGTTCAGCGCTTCACGCGCTCGCGCCGCACGGTCTGGTCTGATCTTAATATGCACGTGACACGAGTTACTGCTTGTTTGGTCCTCTTCCGTTAAAATATTATGGTTGACGTTGACCCAGATAAATGATAAATGGTGGTGGTGTGTGGACTAAACAAGTCATCGAAGCCTCAGTCCATTGCCTGAAGCCTCCCTGTTAAGCGTAGACAAAGGCAAATCTGAGCAGTGGCAGTTTGGTGGGTCTATCTTCCTCGTCTCTCGCATCTCGCGTCTCTCTGTCTCTCTGTCTCGCTGCCGATGGAGGCTTCAGCTAAGCTGCAACAAGAGGGAGAAGAATATGATCTGAAAGTGGAAGTGGAGGAAGAAGAAGTGGGTCTGCTGAGAAGGCAGTCCACGACGCGAAAATATGGTGTCGATGAAGGTGGTGTTTCTGGGAATGGTGATTCCAGTACAGACAGCAGCAGGACCAGCAAGAATGGCACCCATGCAGAAGAAGAGCCGGAAGCAGGACAGGAATGGGTTGAGGAGGTGAATGGTGGGGAGAATGATGTTGAAGAGAAGGGACCAGTGACAGAAGCAGAGCAAGAACCAGGAGAAGAACGAGAAGCCGCACCGGAGCGAGACGAAGTGGACGAGAATGGGAGCAATGGCGGTGCGAATGGAAAGGGAGATGTCGCGGTTCTTGGACCAGCGGCGAAGACGGAACCCCACTTCCACAGTGGGGTCAAAAAGAATGAGTCGACCTGGACCAAAATCGTTCACTTCGACGACGGACGAGGTAAGCAAACCGCTAGCGATATCACTCAATTCGAGCAACTCATGTAGCATAGGATTTTCAACTCGCGCCATCACATTCGTCTCATCAATTTCACGCGATGTGACAGTGAATGTGGTACGTCGAATGTTTGAAAGAGGAACTGCATTTTTTTTTGTTAAATTTGCAATCCTGCACAAACCATTCCCTTTTTTTTCCGTAAAGGGTAGACTTTCTTGCTTCTTACTTCTTACCCGTACAGTGATCTTTGCCTGTAAGCGTGCTCCAGCTCGATAAGAATATATTAACCAAAATGCCCCGGGTCTTTGTCTGGCCGGTGGAGTGTGAGAAACGGACCCTCTTTCACTCACTCACTCGACTCCACCAATCTTTTGTCTTTCCGTCGCTTAATCTGATCTGCTTCATTAGCAAATTTGTGTTGGACTTCGCAATGGAGGATTAGTCCCATTGAACTCCGTTTGATCCAGCTTGACAAGGTTCCTCTTTTGTCTGTGAACGTCTTTGGATTTCTGGGTCATTCTTGAGTTGGTGACACTGTCTCGATCCGTTTTCTGGGTAGTTCCAATGTTGAACGCTCTTCTCGTTCTTGACTCTCTAGCTTCGTGTGAGTAGACATGATTAGAGAGATGCATTCTTTGTTAATGGGAAAGAAGAGAAGGAGTTGGGCTCGTGTAGACTAGATGGCAATGTGTGTGATTATAAAAACTGTTTGCTAGGGCATAGATTTTATGGCATAGTAGTGGTTTCTGTCTGAGATTCCATCTGCACTGCACTTGAATGAGGAAATTCCCCTGGTGACTCTCGAGGGCTTGGCTGGTCAATGTAATTTGTAGCCTGTAATCCTTACGAGCTTCCGACCTACGGAGCATTTACTGATTAACTAATTCAAGTTAGCTTATCTCTTGAGAGCTGCATTTCTTTGTACGTGGGTTTCTCCAAGGTGAAAGACAGTCTAACCTGATGATTGATGGGTGTACCTGTAGATGGTCACAGGATGCTGTTATATCTTGTATAAGCTACTTGCTCATGATGGGGACTTGCATGCCACTCTGGATAAACAATTAATAACAATGCTTGTCTTCCGAACCACTGCAGGTACAGAATCCATCCAAGCAACTGTCAAGACGGAATACAGCGATATTAAACGAGTTTCATATGAAACAGAGACAGTGCATGAAACTTCGGATGTTGCAACGCAGAGGTTCAGCGCTTTTGTAAGCTCTCAGGTCGATCATCAAGATGAAGGAATTTCTGAAGATGAGATATTTTTGGACTTGGCTTTATTGTCTCCGAGAAAGTCATCTGAAGAGACAAACACGTATTCTAAGGAGAGTAAAGTAATTGAAGAAGTTGATCTGATAGAAGAACTCAACCCTGAAGAGACAGAATTTGATGTCAAGAAGGTACTGGAGAAGCAAAATACTCATGATTTATACTGTCCCAATTGTCATTCTTGCATAACAAGGGTAATCCTTCGGAGAAAGAAGCCGCGCTATGTGCGTCCCAGTGACAAAATTGAAACAGCAACTGGCTCTCAACTACATGCTCAAGCTGGAACTGCGGTAAATGATGATTACATTCTTAAACCAATTACTATTGGCATCGATGAGGTTCCAACTCCTGCAGTCATAGGAAATATTCCAGCGCCTGCAGTCAGTGATCAACCTGATGATAGGGATCGAGAAGCTTTTAGTTGTCTGTCATGTTTCGGTAAACCTGATGATAGGGATCGAGAAGCTTTTAGTTGTCCGTCATGTTTCGGTATTTTCATTCTCAAAGGTATTTTTTCATTTCTCATTGCTATGGAAGCTCATAATTTGTGCTGAATACTTATTTCGTTTAAGCACCTTCTAATTCTCTGTACTGCTTACAACTTGGTTTGTCACAGATATGACTCTTTCTGTTGCTTAAGAACACGTTTAGGAATCTTTGAGTATGAGCTACTTAAAACTTACTAAGAAAATCTTTTGTAACAGATTGTAATTATCTATTTGGAATCCATATCAGCAGGTGTGATACCAAAGAAGCCAAGCAAATGGCAAAGTTTCTAAGAACTGAGACTTCAAGACTAAACAACGAACTGAGAGGATTATGTTCTCTCTCCATGTTGTGTTTAGTTTTCAATCATAGAGTGGGAACTGAACTACTATTTTTTCTTAGCAGGAGACTTCTGGCCTTTTAAAAAGAGAACAGATGGTCAAAAAGGGTCAGCTCCTTCTGGTCAAAAAGGTAAATTCTTCTCTTTTTTTGGCTCCATGGAAGGGGAAACCAGTTATTCAGCAAGATAATCTGTTGGCCTGCAGTCCATGATTAACCAATTCCATCATGAGCATTTGCCAGAAAAGTGCTTACAACTTCTTACACTGCAATCAATTCCTGTAACCATAAAAAGAAAACTTCTTACAACTTCACAGCTTTACATTCAGTAAAACAGCTTCGAAAATGTGCGTGCCTATATGAGCTTTATTAAGGACCAACAGTTGCTGTCATTCTCATACTTGTATGTCCTTCTGACACTGCAAACTCCATGCATCTGCGGCATAGAACTTATCATCCTTATTTAGTAAAAGCTCTTTGACAACATCGTGATATGGATTCTTTCGATATGCTTTTCAATATAAATAGGGACTGCATCAAAGAAGCACGGACACTCTCTAAGAGCCTGTATGTCTGTGTCAAATGCTTGAATATGTGTCCGACATGCGGTCAACTCTCCCGTCACGCGAGTCAGGAATCCCAACACGTGATTTCGACATGCATGGGATCAATTTTAGAAATCTTCAATAATTAGGGGTCAAAATGTGAATGTATAATAATATAAAATATAAAAAGGGAGGAGGAAAACCCTATCTTTTGATGGTGAAATGTGCATTTTTTTATTCGACTTATTGTTAAATGTCAAATTTAATAGTGGAATGTGGATTGTTTTTTTTTTCCCCAAATTTTATGAACTAATAGAAAGAAATGTAGTTGAATTTGTCAAATTAATACAATGAATGATATTAACAAATGGTGGATTAATGTTTTTAGTGTAAATTCATTCTAGGCTCTTTTTTATTAATTATTTATTTATTTGTGGATTTGAATCAAATTAATTTAATTATAATTTATCAGGTATATTAAAAAATATACATTTAGTATACAACGTGTCCCAATGCATTGAAATCCTCTATTTTTTTAGAAATGACGTGTCGGCGTGTCGTATGTGTCGCATGTCGGTGTCGGAGTCGGTGCTACTTAGGACTGCATTGGTTGTCTTGGAAAGAGTTATTTTAATCTATTTAAGAGAGAGACTGTGGCGTGCGCTTACACTCACCAGAAACTTATCTCTGTGATGTCTATTGTTCACTAAGTTTTTAAGGCATAATATGATTGTAATTGTTCACATCAATTTTAGCAGAAGATATTGAGAATGCCCACTAAATCTTCTAAACATATTCATACATTCAGTACACCATGCTGTCTTATTACTTCATTTTTCTGTAAGCATGTTAAATCAACAGCAACATTCTAATGACGGAATGCGTTACAATCATATTTCGGGCAAGGTGAATTAATTTTATAGACTGTTTTCTTGATGTCATTGCAGATAATGCTGTGACAGAGACACCACAGGTGCGCATAGAGCATACAGATTCAACTAAAGGAACTGAGCAGTTGGCTAATCCAAATGCTTCTGTCTCACCAACTGAGGACACTCCCTTAACCACTGAAGTACCATCTGATACGGGGCTGCTGAATGGCAAAGTCACTCAACCCAAGGAAATTGATAAGGATACAGAACGAGATGCTGGTAAGTGGATGTTCCTTTGGGTCATATTTCTAAAAAATTAGTATTTTGATTGGTGCCAAATGTGCATTGAGAACAAAACGAAGCTAATTATTTTCCTTTTCAGACATATATAATAAGTATATATCCGGAAAGAAAAAGGATTCATCTTATCTTTTCTATCGCTTCTCTTGCCATTATTAGATGTATGGATTTGGTGCATGATGAACCAAATAGAGGCTACCTCGGTTGTCCTGGAAATCTTTTCCTCTTATCCATGACCATTAGAAATGTTCAATGGACTTACAGCTCAATATTCTCCCCTTCCCTCTAAACTGAAGCAATTGGGGCTTGTCAGCAAGTCCTCAGATATTAATCCCCAACCCTGAATAGTCATTATCTTCAAGCAGAAAAGGAAAAAAAAAAAAAGAAGAGAAGAAAAATATCAGAACAATCAACCTGGACAGAATTTAATGAGTCAAACATACTAGTCTTTGATAAAATCAGAACAATCTCTACAGTGTTAAACACAGAGCAAGAATTCCAGTTACAATCACCATACTCAAGGTGTTAACACTGGCTCCAGGAGCATTAAGGTCTAAATTATGCTTCAATATAGCGATACGTGCAGTGCATGATTTTCTTGATAAAATGCTGCAAAATAATGCTGTGTAGTATTAATTGAATCTAGTTTAGTTTAATTTGAGAAGTGAATCTCATTATGTCTTTTGTACAATGTGTTATTGAAATGCTGGAGCTTTTGGTGACATCAATTTCAGGTGAAACCTTGGCAGCTAATGGACAATCTGTTAAAGATGCATATACAAAACCTCTGACCATTGAACCGATACCACCTTCAACGCCTATTGTGCCAGTGGTCGGAACAACTTCAGAAGAGATTGATACGGAAAACACAGAAGAATTACCTGCTGTGAGTTCTCCTTCTGCAATTACCGGGGTTAAACCATCCCCAGCTCAACCATCTCCAGCTAAACCGCTGAAAGGTGAGGACTCTGCAACTAAATTAAGGCAACATGTAAAAAATATCCAACAAGCGATTAATGTTGGAAAAGAATTAAGAGATGCTATCAAAAATGGTATGTGAAATTGGTGCCTTCTTGGTCTCTGTAGCATGTAATTGGAGAATGCACACACAAACTTGTCCACACAATGCAGGCACTCCTGTTGACATACTAACAAACTTGGCGTGTCTTCACTCAGACTTACTACTGCTGGCCTAATCACTGTTCTATTACATGTCGTTTGTCTGTCTTCATCTCTGTTGATAACCCATGCGCTTGTTGTGTAATCATCCATTTTCCAAGAGTGCTGCTTAAATATTGGGATGCTTTTGCCGGTTTTACTGAATGCCATTTGTAATCCCTTTAATTTCTCTGTAGCTGGAATCTGTATAAGTTCTTGTTTAGGAGCTCCTGTTCCCGAAAGGGTAACTCCTGTAAACTTTTATGGTTCCTTCACTAGCAGAGAAGGTTACGTGTGACATTAGTACATCTCATTGACAGAATATTCATGCTTACTGCTCTTTAACCTTGCCAGAGCCGATTGCGAAAACTATTTTCTTAGGATTTCAATTAAGGTGCAAAGTCACCACTCACCGACCTTTCTGGGTTTCTGCTCACTCTCTCTCCTCTGAATAGACTTCTTACAACAATATTTCTGCACCTACTCATAGCTCGAGTATCTAGTCATGACTTTGTATGATCACAAATGCAGCAAATGACACAATAGTTCAGATTGACACAAGCGCAGCACCCACAAGTGACGTTGCAGCACAACCTGGAACTCAGGATATTTTAAAGAGCATCATCTACGGTGGCTTGATAGAATCAATAACAAGTCTAGCTGTTGTGTCATCTGCAGCAGGAGCTGGTGCTGCCACATGTATGTACCCAAATTTCGTCCATTGCGTAATGTGCTCTAAACTGCTTGTCCTTCATGTGTATCCCAACTTCACACAAATCTGAAATACATTTGGGTTCATTTCAAAATTTGGCTTATTTTATTTTATAAAAATTTCTGACATATTTAACGTAAAAAGCTACATACATGTGATGTTTGATTTTACCGATCAAAATTTCTGATTTGATTGCTTAGTGTCCTACAAGTTTACTCCGTCCTTGTGTAAGCTTTTTGTTTGGCTCACTTTACTTCCACCTATGTTTTTTATTCTTTGGTGCCTAACTGTACTGTTCGATGTCAATGATGTTTCCTGACTGTGTTTCTGTGTTTACTTTTCTTATAAATAGTTCCGCTATGAATAAGTTTACTGCATTTCGGTTCTCAGGGTTTCTTACTGTTCTCTAAACTTTTTCATATACGAATGCAGTGAACACCTTAGGTTTGGGATTGGCTAATCTGTTTGGAGGACTTATCGTCATTGCCCATAACGTGAGTAATTCTCTTTTATCCATGTCAGGCATCTCATAGTGATCTTTACGTCTTCCCACATAATATTTATCACATCGCTGATTTCTTCTAAAATTTACTAAATTGCTTTGCCAATAGAAACTTCATCCCAAAAGGACTTGAGGATGTGTTAATTAAAATCAGAACCACATCTTCTTGTAATAAAGCCAATCTATTCGAGGATGTGAGAACTTATCATTACGTGTTAGCTTCGGCTAACTTGTGTCCAGCTCTCGTTGTAATAAAGGTCAATTTTTGCAGCTTAGAGAGTTGAATGAGCAGTCCAGACAAGGCACCGAGCAGGTAGACCGGTACCAAGAGGTGCTAGGAAAGATAGAGCACTTTCCCCAGCATGCAGTGGTAGCCATTTTATCCTTCATAATCTTTGGCTGCGTGGCTCCAATCACTTATGCATTCTCATTTAGGGAGAGTGACAATAGGGATTACAAGCTGGCCGCCATTGCGGCCGCTTCTCTATTATGCATTTCCCTACTTGCCATAGGCAAAGCCTATGTCGGGAAGCAACCTTACTTCAAGACAGTGCTACTCTATGTCATTATGGGGTTCATGGCATCAGGAATCTCTTTCTTAGTCGGCGAACTGATTGACGAGCTTCTCACGAAGCTCGGCTGGTTCGATTCGACCTCATCTCTGTCTGGGACCGGGGCTTTGGAGACTGGAATGATGCAGTCTGGATGGGCATCCTACTGAAGTCATGGGATCTCAAAGAGCACTTCCAACACGGAGTGGACGGAAACAGTTTTATTCTGAAGTAGTTGTTTCATTCATGTCATCCCAAGGCACGACTCCTTTTCCTTTCCAAGATTAGAGAAACTAGTAGGATCCGGCGTCGCCTTCACATCTCTTCCTTCATTCTCATGTTATGTCTTAGATGAATAATTTCTAGTAAGAAGAGTGCCTCACAATTCATACTAGGAATTTACCATTTCCTTCCCCGTCTCGACAGCCGGAAATAAACCATGGCCCTTCTGTGAACTTCTGTATTTTCACTTTTCCTTCGATGATAAACTGTTCTCTCTTCAAGGCGATTGCCAAGGGCATCTTGTGGTGTTTGTTTTCCTCTTGACGCATCATTGCATCCATGAAAGCAACTATCATGCTCCTAGACATGTTGCCCCGTTTTTCTTCTTCTGCATAAGCACGAGTCGACGTTTTTCTTCTTTCTTTCCTTCTTTTTTTGTTGAGTGCGAGATGGGCAATATCTGAAACAATCAAGACATAATCCCAGCACGTAAACGAATTTGGTTAGACGATCCGGCATGCATGTTTTGAGTGTCGTCTTTCTTTATTGACAAGGTATCTTAATCCGTGATGCGATGATCTACACGTAATTGAAAAATCTAACATTTCAATGAATTGGGAACTGTGCGCGCACATGCCATGCAATGCAATCGCAGGCGGACGTGTTTCAGAGTGTTGCTAAAATGCTTGGAATGACTTCTCGTGGTAACGAGTACACGGCCGGAAAGGAAGCACATATTTTAGTACCTTCTTTTGCAATTTTCCATGCATATTGTAGAACCTGACCTAACCTCAGACGAGCATTAAAATTGCAAAACTTCAGCCCTTTGTCAACAGAGATTAAAAAAAAATTGAAGCATCTGAGTTTCTTCTTCTTTTTTCTTTTGGGCCATGAGAGCATGGGATTTACTACACTGTCGGTACATTCATCAATGAGGTGACTGGCTTATCGTTGAACGATAAGATGATGGTGCATGTTGCTGTCTAAAAAGTTCCCATAATTGGAGTTGGGGTATGGCGTTATTTGAGGCTCTTCTGCCCAGGCTAAGATTCCAGAGTCACATCAAGAATTCGAGTTGAAATTTACTTGAAAAGGAATTATTGGCCCGCAAAAAAAAAAAAAAATTGAGGAAACGGAAACCGATGGCATAAACTTTGCCCGTTCGGTTTGCTTAATGGAGATTTGGGTCTTAAAAGATCTACAACACCAATATAGTCATCAGGGCACAATTTGTATTTTCCGAAGGAATTGCGGTATAAGCAAAGAGCTTTATAATCATTCAATATGCCGTTCATTTATATCTTCCCTCAAATAATTCGAAAAAGAAAGAAATTGCATGGTAAGAAGATAAAACAAGGGGAAATGACACAAATTGTCTATAGATATTGTTTCAACGTGCAATACCATCTTCGAATTTTTAATTTATTTAATATGATCCCTAATTTTAATTCAACATGCGATGTCGTTCCTAAACTTTTAATTTATTCATTATAGTATATGAATTTTAGTTAAATGTTTGATAAGAATCCCAAAAGAAAAATTAGGTCATTATACATTATATTAGAGTTCGGACATAATCTGTGCAATTATTTTTCAAAATAAAAAACATTTTGCCCCGTGTTCCGACCATAAAAGGGAAAAAGGAGGATAAGGAGAAATTTTAAGGAAATATATCTTGGGAAAATGATCGGCACTTGTAATAAGGAAGATGGCCCCTAAAATATCTACCTGCCGTGACGAACCAACCAATCGGGTTGCTTCGATGCCAGTTCTTGTTGAATCCCAAGCATAAAAACCAAGAAAAGTCTCCCCCTCTCTCTCTCTCTCTCTCTCTCTCCTCTTGGGAATCTTCCTCCTCCTGCTGCCTGTCGTCATCTTATCTTCGGAATCTGTATTGATCCTTTGTCTGCTCAAAGGGGCAAAGTGCATAAATTTCACTCGCCCTTTGCAGTTCCCCTCCACGGCCATCTTCTTCTTCTTGATCAAAGAGGGAGGAGAGAGAGAGAGAGGGATGGCCGCCAGCCAGCCGGGTTTGGTCAAGTTCTTGTTTTGCCTTGCAACCCTCTCCATCTTGCTCGCTCAGGTAAATCAGAAGACGGGGCCTTCCTCCCTCCTCCTCCTCCTTTTTTCGTCGTGTCATCTTTGGGTTGCTGATGGATGATCTAATTTGAGCTTGTTCCTCTAGCTTAGCTTTTGGTGACCGATTTTTCTTGAAGAGGATAAAGAACTCTAAGAATCGGTTTGAAAGTTGAGAGATAGTATGTGGGTCTTTTTACGGCGCCCGCGACGTTGGAGATTTTCGAGTAAAGATTTGGTTTTTGCGAGTCTGAATTTCGATTGATTTCGCGCCGATCATGGTCTTCTAGCTGATGTTATTACCTGCCATCGTTATTGGTCGAGCTCTAGTTTCATTTCTTGAACTCTGGCTTGTTTACGATCCTTGAGAATTCGGTTTGAGTCTGTTCATCGTTCTCCTAATGGCTTCTGTGTTGCTCTCTTAGTATGTACGTTATGCATCATGCGCTTTAGATTACGGAAGTTGCAAACTTGCTGCTTTGAATTGACAATTGGTTGATATCATCTGTTCTCTTTTATCCAAAGAAAGTTATATTTTGCTTTTGAAAAGATGGGTCTGGTCTAATAATGAGAAGTCCGAACAAGGGCAAGAGACTTGATGATCATGATTGCCTTCTCAATAAAAGCTGAAGGTTATCATGTGTGGTTCTGTATTATGTTGCCTTAGTAAAGGATGTGACTTCCTTTGAACGTATCTTGGCAGGTCAATGCAGAGAAATCACTTTCCCAGCTCAAGCTCAACTCTCATATCCTTCAGGTAATACAGTTTTTGGAGGACACAGATTGAAGCTCTAATCCGTCCTCCTTTATTTTTAGTTTGAACAATATGTCCTGAGCTTCAATATTATCGTGCAGGACTCTATAATCAAAGAGATAAATGAGAATCCGAATGCTGGATGGCAAGCTGCCATGAATCCTAGATTCTCAAACTTCACTGTAAGGCATCATGATGATAATTTTACTCTATTTGCAGGAAGCATTCTGCGTTTTAGTTATTGTCCCACACGTTCCGGTCAATAGCCTGATTAATGTTGGTTTTTCCCAGGTTGGCCAATTTAAGCATCTCCTTGGAGTTAAGCCAGCCCCTCACGGAGAGCTGGGACAGGTTCCTGTCAAAACTCATCCAAAATCCTTGAAGGTGCCAGAAAAGTTTGATGCTAGAACTGCTTGGTCCCAGTGCAGCACGATTGGAAGAATTTTAGGTCAGTTTGTTTGCTTGGTCTTTCATTTGATTTATTCTAGATATTATGCTGACGCTTTCTCTTTGTTGCGTGATGCTGGATTACCTACCAAATGGCAGATCAGGTAATCAAGCAATCAAGCTTCTGCACCTTTATTATAACTTGTATGCTGCCCTAAAAATGCTAACGATATCACCTTTTATTGAATCAGGGTCATTGTGGTTCATGCTGGGCATTTGGTGCTGTTGAGTCACTGTCAGATCGTTTCTGTATCCATTTTGGAATGGTAGCTAATATCCAATGGCATTATTCTTAAATGCTATCATCCTGTATAAAATCGCATTCATTTCCTACATGTCTTGTTTCAGAACATTTCTCTCTCTGTCAATGATCTCTTAGCCTGCTGTGGCTTTATGTGCGGAGCCGGCTGCAATGGAGGTTATCCCATGTTTGCATGGCGCTACTTTATGCACCACGGTGTTGTCACTGAAGAGGTGCGAATCCTTGGTGTTGCCATTTTGAAGAGCATTTGTCTAAACCCCAAGGAGTTCAAAAGATCATTCTTTCCGAACTTTTTGCATTTTCTTATATATCCTGATTTATAGCTAATGCATTTCTATCCTATTTAACAGTGCTATCCATACTTCGATGATATCGGCTGTTCCCACCCAGGTTGTGAGCCTGAATATCCCACTCCGAAGTGTGTGAGGAAGTGTGTGAATGGGAACCAGATGTGGAGGTCCTCAAAACACTACAGCGTCAGTGCATACAGAGTCGATTCCGATCCATACAACATTATGGCCGAAATTTACAAGAATGGACCTGTGGAGGTGTCTTTCACTGTTTATGAGGTAATGCCAGAAGACTTGGTTTTGGACTGAGTATGCTCTGCCATGGTTGATAGAGGCAAAAGGCTGTGGTTGATTGCATACTCTTGCGTATCTTACCGAGGCTGAGCATATCAACGTACCATGCCTTTTTCTTCTGCTATCATGTCAAAATGACCAAGATTTTGGGACTGTAAAGCTCATCAATACCATTCTATTATGTGTCTATAATGTCCATTTAATTGCAGGATTTCGCTCATTACAAGTCAGGAGTTTACAAGCACGTTACCGGTGATGTGTTGGGGGGTCACGCTGTTAAGTTGATTGGCTGGGGAACTACTGACGATGGCGAGGATTATTGGGTATATTATCCTCTAGGCATCTTCTTTCTTTAATAACACTGAATAAATCAGTTAATATGGCTGATATTCACTCTCTTTTCCTCATTGCAGCTTATTGCGAATCAGTGGAACCGCAGTTGGGGCGATGTATGTCTCTGCTTAAGCTTTTGACATTGCATTAAGAAAAGTTGGCAATCGTGTCTTTTAATGTTCTCTCTTCTTGGGTTAAAAGAGTTTTTCTCGTCTGTGACTTGCAGGATGGTTATTTCATGATCAGAAGGGGCACGAATGAGTGTGGTATTGAAGAGGATGTGGTTGCTGGTTTGCCTTCAACCAAGAACCTCGTCAGAAAGGTTGTTAGCGTGGATGATTCTGAGGATGCGTTGCTGTGAAGGATATGAGATTCAGCGTCGTATTACATGTCCGTACATCAGTCACCGTGGAAGACCATGGTTTGGACTCCATTTAATCAAGTACTTCCCCCGATGCTGTTACGGCGGCAATGCTTTTATGCTGTTTTTTTCCTTGTATCAATAGACTCTTGTTTCCGCAAGAACTAATTGAATTCTCAGATTTCATTACCAACTGCAATTATAGTTGCTGCAGCAGAATTGAACCCTGAGCCGTTTGCGAAAGCAACAGGGCTAGACTGATGGCTCAGTTTGTTGATAAGGGATCACTCTACTATGTGCCGAGACATTGGAAAACTCCATTTATGATGCATAAATAGGGACCCTTGATGTCCATGCCAACTTGAGGCGCGTGTAGGTTTCAGCTATTGTTTGCAAGGCATGTCACTCTTAGTCTCCCATTTTCTGGTAAAACCTTACCCTTTCCTGGGAGCCAAATTGCTCAAAAAACTTGAAGCAGTAATCTGGAAGGGTCCAGAGTACTAAGGAAATCTCAGGATCTGAATTTCCCGTAACGTGATCAGGTAAACAGGACTCTGGAAAATGATATTCTGTCATCCTGCAAACGTGAGTAGGCTTACAAGTGCATAAACCCAAGTGTCAAATTCGATGTCTTTTCACTCATAAATGAAGTTAATTCATTCATTCCACGGTACCGACATTTCACCCACCATCCCTTCAGTGGCACAGCTTTATTAGCCAAATATGCTCACAACCAAGCGGATTGACAATACCAATAAGAAAAGTAAGATTTTCACAAATGACATCTTTCCAGTTTCTCGGATCCAGTAACTTGCAGTCGTTTGCAACTAGGATGGTCGGTCCTTAAATCATGTTTATAGATGAAACAAATTGGAACTCAATGTGCCCAAATGGGATATCCAGATATTGCTGTTGATTTCATAGACTTTCTTTGGCCCCCCAAAGATCTTGTCTATATTGCTGCAACCGAGGTCTGTCTCTTTCCCCCATGAACCATTCGTACAACTATAAGATACCAATCTAGAAGGTGAGATGACTCCGATTGTCCTTTAAGGTAATAACCATAACCAGCATAAGCATGTCATCTGGCCAGTGCAGTAAGATGCCATTAAATCATTGTAATGTTCATGCATCTATAGAGCCAGCGGCAATCCAAGAATTGTTCAGGTTAGTGTAAAACGTAGCTTAAATTAGTTGCATCAAGGACGTCAAAGTCAACTATGCAAGAAACAGTCAATCAACAGCCTTGTGCACGTGTAACCTCTACTGACCACTCCCATCAGCAAGCACCAGAAAATCACCTTCTTACCGACACTATTTCCCAGAAGAAACAACATCCCAACCTCCTAGCGGATGACAGAAGCTGTACATCTAGCAAATATACAAGACAGAGAGGTATTCGATGCATCACTTAAATCTCTCTGGATACGCTTACCATATCACTTCAAGTAGCAGTATGCAGAGGTAGCATCTTCCTTCCTTCAATTCAAAAAAGGCATAAACTGAAGAAGATTGATACGTTTACCACTCTTCATTTTGTGGTGATAATGGAATGACAATCAGTAGAATGGGCATTCCAATTAATCAACTGCTATTGACAAAGAAATAGGTGAAAGTGGAAAAACACATGGTAACAAAATGTCCAATATATCCTCATAATAACTCACAAGGAAGAGAAAAAAAATGAGGACATGGAAAAATAGCATGCACATATGGCAAGGAATGGGTATTCTATACCAAGAAATCCCATTACCTTGTAGCAGTGGAATGGACCATAAAAGCTCTACCAGATGTTGTAAACTAAAGGGCAATTCCATGAAAAGGAGAAACTGCTTTGTATAAAAGGGAAAATTTACTCAGATTCATTTCCTTTCAATAAGCATGAAGCAGCTAGCATTATTAAGAGATTCCAAACATGAAAGTAGAAGGTGGAGCTTACCAAAATTTGATGACTGACAGATCATCTGATAACCAGGAGTATCCGCCCATGCTATCATATATTCCTGAAACAGGAACTGATGCATGGAAAGAGAATATAACAATTCTATGAAAAGTTATGACCGAAGTACGACCCTTTAACACAGTCACATCTATAACAAACACCCAGTGAGTTCATATACAGGATATTTGAGACTAGGCATTTCTTTAAATGGACAACTATTAAAACTATTTTCTAAACTGACCATTGGTTTTATCGATATCTGAAAATTTAGACTGGATGTACAGCACTTCTGAGGTAGTCGGTAACCTGTGATACAGATGGGTACCCAAAAAAAGAAAAAAATTTGTTTCGGCTAGAATTAAGATATGAAAAACTGTGCAAGGCTTAGTCAGTCGCTATTATTGCTCACTACCCCATCTTTGATGATTTACTATCCACAATGTATGTTTCAGGACACTTCCTAGACCTTTGAAAAGAAATCACAAAAGCAGATGGTTTCTCCTGTACTTTCAACATGCGTATCCTAGTTGAGAATTTCATGTTCTTTAGGAAGCCAATGGTGGATGAACTATTCTTTTCAGAACTGCCTTTCACGCTAGAGGTACGAGAGGCGGTGTCGTCCAACTAGAGTGTGTAAAATTATCAGTCTCTAGTTTTGAAGAATGACTGATACACAATGTATTGATCATACGCATGTGTGCAATGATGAAGCAGAAGAATTGTGCAAAAATAAATCTGGTTAGGTAAAACACACATGAGAATATCAGCAAAAAATGAAAAAACCAGCAGCCAGCGCCATTTTCCTTTTCTTAGTATCAATTCAAACATACATGACTGAACATAAAACATGCTAAACTCCTGGCTCGTGAAGTAAGTTCACTAAAGGAGAGAAGCCACCTATAAAATGCTAAAGTCTGAGTTCACCGGACAGAGCGCTTGACAACCATTCTCTAGTCTATTAGAGGTTCATGTACATCCGGATGAAAAAAAAATTGTAACAGATGGCCTGAACAGCATGATCAACAAAAATCGAACCATATTGACCTCTGCGGTGCACATGCCACAGACAGGTTTTTGGCATAGGAGTGACCACAAATATGTGACAAACAATGTGAATCAAAACAGTATCTCTCAGCAAATGTACAACTCCACCACACTTGTCGCCATCTCATCATCAGCCTACCACATCTTAATTCACTAGGGAGCTCTAGTTATAATTGACCATGTCCAAGATTATTAGTCATCTTACTTTCACAATGAGCCTCTATTTGTTATGAAAATATACTAAATGAAATGAACAGAGAACAGGTCGGCCAGGTCACTGGGGAATGGCAAAAAGATGGAGCTGTCATAATGGCTATATTCAATTTGGGAATTTGACAACCAGATACTACCCCAAAAGGAAAAAGAGAAAAGATCAGCTGTTTCCTCTTTACAAGATATGTGACTGAAAAAATGATAAACCAATGGTCAATTACAGGTCCCTATCTCAACATTTTTTCAACTTACAGAAGAGCTATGTTGACCAAACCTCCACTAGCCAGTTGAGGGTTGAATGCGCTTCAGGCTTTGAGCAACTTGCTTCATCGAAGGCCTTGCAGAAAGATGTTCACCTGTGCACAAGACAGCCAAGTGAAGCATCTCAACGAGATCATCATGTGGCCCAGAATCCCACAGGCCAGCTGTGAAAAATTCGTCAGCTTGTCCCTGTCGGAGAAGCATGCTAGCCCACTGCACAATATTGAAGCCATTTCCAAATGAAGAGAAGGAGGGATCCAGCGCCTTCTTATCAGATATCAACTCTAAAAGGACAACGCCGTAACTGTACACATCTGCCTTATCAGAGACACGGCAAGTCATTGCATATTCAGGAGCAACATATCCGAAAGTCCCGGCTACATCAGTGGTGGCATGAGTCTCAGAAGTACCCAAGAGCCTAGCCAACCCAAAATCAGAAAGATATGCGTTAAAGTTATTGTCTAGTAAAATGTTGCTCGGTTTGATGTCTCGATGCAGCACTCTTGGAACGCATTCGTTGTGCAAGTAGGCAAGAGCACGTGCAATATCCAAAGCAATCTTGTGAAGAACGCTCCACTGCACAGTCCTCCTCGGCCTATCCTGGATAAACTTCTCGAGGTTCCCACCAGGCAAGTAATTATAGATGAGGAACATTTCAGACTCGCTCACATGGTATCCAATCAGCGTCACGAGGTTTGGATGCTGAACTCTTCCTAAAGTTCTGATCTCAGCAGAAAATTGTTGCACACCTTGAAATCTTCCAACCGAAAGCCGCTTCACAGCCACTACCACTCCAGGCCCAATCTCGGCCTTGTATGTGGCTCCAAATCCTCCACTGCCAATGCAATTTTGGATATTGAAACCACCGGTAGCCCTAAAAACATTTTCATATGTCAGCTCAATACCAATGTTATTGAAAGTTACGACTTCTTTTCTTTCCGATCCTTGACACAACACCGATTTGCATCCGAATCTCTTCATACACAAAAGCAGGACAACCAGTGATATCAGGACACAAACAATGACTGAGGCTGAAGTGATGGAAGCAATTTCTATAGGTTTGAATCCATTGCCTCCTCCCAGTGAGCTTCTAGGAGGAGAAACAGCTGCTTGCTGGGAACCATTACCAGAGTGCTGCTGCTCCCACTCAGAGGAAGATGAAATAGTGGTACAAGGTTGGAGATATTTATTACCTTGTACATTTTCACACCTTCTAGACTCTGGGTTAAGAGGGATGGACCCAGAAAGATTGTTGAAAGACACATTGAACACTGATAGAGAAGTCATATTACTGAAGGCAGCAGGTATCTGTCCAGATAGTCTGTTATGATCCAAGTTTAAAACATCCAGATGTTGAAGTTTTGCAAAAGCAGCCGGTATTTCCCCTGACAGAGCATTCGAGGAAAGTTCCAAGACCTCCAAGGAAGCCAGCTGAGCAAGTTCCGGAGGAATGGTACCAGTGAAATTATTGGTCGACAGAGATAGCCACCTCATATTCATCATCTGGCCAATATAAGATGGTACAGATCCTTGAATCCTGTTTTTGCTGAGATTAAGGTTCACCAGAGCAACCAAATTGGCAAAAGTAGGAGGAAATGGGCCCATGAGTTCGTTTCCCGCCATATTCAGAAGTTTCATGCAACTGCACATGTTCCCCATGTCTACGGGAAGTTCTCCCGTTATCTTGTTGTTACCAATGTCAAAAGCTAGACCGGCCAAGTTACGGCAGAAGAGAAACGAGTATGACGAAATATTGCCCTCAAGGTTATTCTCATTCAACCATAATCCATAGAAAGGGCGTGCAGATAAACGGTCAGAAGCAATAAGTGAGGAAGGGATGGGGCCAGAGAACATATTTCTGCTGAAATCATGCAATATAGCCAGATCATCGGCATTGAATGAAAAGGAAAAAACGCCTGTGCCGGAATATTGATAGAAAAAGTAGGTGTAGAAATCAACCATGTTGACACGCAGCACTCTTGAATTAACCGACTTTCGAGGACAGTCACGAGTAAAACTTGGAATATGTCCCGACAAAAAGTTTCGGCTGGCATTAAAGACGATCATGCAAGGAACAGGAATTTCCTTTGGAAGTGAACCAGTGAAATTATTAGAGCTCAAATCAAGAAAGTGCAAGCTCTGACAGCTGCCGAGTGTTGCAGGTATTTGTCCCACAAAGAAATTTTGAGCTACATTTAGAATCTCCAAGTTGGAACAAGATCCCCATTCATGAGGAAAACTTCCCCCCAGGTTTGAGTTTGGCGCCCAAAGTACCCGTAAGTTGGGAAGTTTGGTGATACTCTCAGGCAATTGACCCTCAAAAAAGTTGAAGTCGTCATGGCTGTTCTCCTCTTGAGGGTCCTCTGTGCCTAAAACTTTTCTGGTAAACAAAGGTCCATAGGTATTCTTGAACACAAGAACCTTGAGCTGACTGCAGTTACCCAATTCAGGAGGTATAATGCCGCTCAAGTAGTTCCTAGACACATCGAGAACTTCAAGCATTCCAAGATTGCCGAGAGCTGAAGGTATACAATCTTCTAACATATTTGACGACAAAATCAATGACCGTAACCTACTGCAATTTCCCAAACTTGAAGGGATCGAACTCGAAAGAAAATTGCCAGCGAGGTTGAGATGCTCAAGCACACCACACTTCTCACCCAGTTCAGAGGGAATAGACCCAGTCAACATATTAAATGACAATGAAACTACTTCCAGACTGCGAAGCGTGGCTAAGAATGCAGGGACCGTGCCATTTAGCTGGTTCCCAGAAAGATCAACCACTCGAAGCGCAGTACAATTCTGAAGACCAAAGGGTATGGGTCCTCCAAAATCGTTAAAACTCAAATCAAGAACCTCCAGAAAGCGAAGTTGGCCGATTTCTTGAGGAAGCTCACCGGAAAAACCATTAAACCCAAGAGACAAGACCTTGAGCTGAGAAAGCCGCCCTATCGCAGGCGATAAACTACCCCTCAATTTCGCCGAAAATGGCAAGCTTTGCTTGCCGCCCACATAGTCCGAGCAAGGAAACAGCAAGGAGAAGTTACCTCGCGCGTCCACGGCGTCGAACTCGGAGCATGCAGAGCTGAAGTTGGAAGAAATGCGAAGAGCAGTGACTCTCCGCGAGAGAGTGTCGCACGTAACTCCGTTCCAAGCGCACGCGTCTCCGTCGTCCGGGTTCCAATTCGAGAGAAACCCTAACGCGTCCACAATGACGGCGGATTTGAGCTCCAGCAGTGCATGCTTATCGCCGTCCCCGTCGGACGCGCCGGCACCCACCGACCCGAAAGCAGCCCAGAGGAGGACGATCGACCAAGAAACGACCACCGACCCGAAAGGCCGAAACTTGCCGGGTGCCCTCCGCCGCATTTCTCGAGCCGCGAGATGGGTCGCTCGAGACACTCGAGATGAAGCAGGAACACGGACGAACGGAAAAGGAAAGGGAAAGAACCGAACCCTACCCACTTTCCAGAAGCAGAAGCAGAAGCAGCAACTCGAGGCGCTTCATGGGAAGACGACGGCGGCGGCGGCCTGAGCTCGTTCGGGGACAGATCGGGGCCGGAGCAACGCCGGTGGACGCCGCCGGCGGTGGAAGCTGCGGCGAGGGGCGCCTCTGTCTACTGTTTCGGTCCGAGAGAATTAGCTTTTTAGCAGGAAGCTGCGAGTGTGTGAAAAGGCTTATAACCCAACAGCAGCAGTGAACCCGTCAAAGAGAAGTAGAGAGAGAGAGAGAGAGAGAGAGAGAGAGAGAGGGAGAGAGAAAGAGTAAAGAAGCAAATCTGGGAAGGAGGCGGAGGTAGGGAGGGAGGAGGAAAAAGAGGTCGCGCAGCTGGAGAAAAGGGACTGTAAAAAGGTCGCCTGTAGCAGGTGCGTGCAGTGTCGCGTTCCGTGTCGTCCATGCGAGTCCATTTAAAAAAAAAAAAAGAAATAAAAATGAGAGAGAGAGAGAGAATCATACAACGTGTCCTTGGCCGCTCGACACGACCCTTTATTTTAAGCATAATACATGGAGGGTGAAAGCAAAAGAGGGAAACATGAACATGATATTATGAGGAATTCATGCATTGGTTGCGAAAATAACACAGCAGGAAATTTTTACGAGCGTTTCGAGAAACAAATCTGAAAAAGCTCCTTTTCATTTATTGCCCAACAGAAAAAAATGAGCGTGAGAGAAAATGAGAGGGAAAAAGACCGAGGTGTGACTGGGAATCGTTTAGAATATTTAATTGCCCGAATCGTTTTAATGGCTCCTTGAACTGTTCGCTACTTCAAAATATCAAAAGAAAAATATCGGAAAAAATCTCTCTATTTAATTTTTTGGGGTCAAATTCTCTTTATTTAATTAATTTGCTGTTGAAATCGAAGATTTGATACTGGACGGCGCCCATGTCGGGGAGTCGCTGTCTAAATTTAATTAGTCAACCTGATAGACATCGGCGAGCGAATTTGCCTGCCCACGTAGCCTTTTGCCTCCGTCGTCTTCGGCCGATCTTGAGACGTCGACTCTATCGACACATTTACGTCACTTTTTGAGTCATTCTTCTCCCTTTTGTCATCTCCCATTTCTCGAATGGCCATCGCGTGTCTATGATATTTATCTTTGCAATTCCATAAAGGGATCATTAAGGTTCTCAATTATGTCAATATGATGTCAAAGCGAACCGACAGAATTGAGAACTGCCTGAAACCGAATCGAACCGACCTAAAAGGATCAGTCCGATTTACTACAACAATAAATATCGGTCTAGTCCTCATTCTTGTTCTAGGTGTGAAACTGCCTATTTCGATTGTATTGATACATATATACTTTTTTTTTTATGTTTTAACTTTTTAGATCAAAATCCTAATTTCCTCTTCATTTCTCCCTATCTCTTGCGCCCATTCATCTCGCAATCTTGCATTCCTCTCTCACTCTCACTTTCAATGGCCTATGGCCTCTTCAATCCCTCTCTCACTCTCAATTGTCTCCTGTCTCATTACTTGCTCTTAAGTCTCATGCCTCTTTGAGGAGGGGACATTTCTATCAATTCCAATTTTTTAGAACTAATAGTGGATAGTTTTTTATTTCATAATGGGAATTGCCCACCCTAGAATCAATCACCCTAAACAGAACAATCTAGCTTGTCGAAACATGTTGATGTGGTTTGATGAACGAAGAGCATATTCTTGTCTTGTGACATGTCATGGAAAAGCCTCAATAATAGTCTTAAAATACTCTCTTGACATTAGTAACAGTTCTCATCGATTCTCCCACCAAAGCCAACCCTCATGTTGTAATATTTTAGTAACTTTTAAAGCAGTTAGAAGCCACGATTTCAAATCATTCCCAAACCCTATCTACTCTCCAATTGCATATTTCCAAGCACGTCACCTAGTGTGATTGGATTCTAAATAGCTTATAAAGACAAGAATCGGAGTATAAAGACAAGAATCGGAGTATGCATGAAGATCATCTATTGCAATCTGAAATTTCCTTTCTATGAAGCTGTTTCTTACTCTATTTTGTTATATTTCTTTTAGCGGATGAGAGGAATCCCGTATTTGCACAAACTCACAGGTATGTAAAAAACCCTTTCGAGAATTATACTTGATTAATGGATAAGCCTCGATGGGTCGAGATGGATACAAGACCTGAAAATCCTTACCTCGGTAGGCTTACCCATGACTCGAAATTATTGAATTTTAATCGGTGAATTGTTCGGCCTGGCATGCCGCTAGGTCATGATCAAATCGATCGAATGTGCAAGTCAGCCTGTCTACACATCCTCGAGCGATGATTCCAGGGAAAATCAAGTGTGTGGGCGAGTCTAAGCCCCTTGGATGGTTCGATTTTTTATTTTATTTTTTTGGGTCAAAATGATGGCGATGGTGATGGCGATGGCGTGATAAAAGGTTATTTCAACGGCATTTTGAATTCCTTTCAAGTTTCGTGACAATCGTTGAAGTGTTCGTCTCAGAAATTTCACAAGCATCAAAGTTCGAAGTCACGTAAGATACGACGACGCATGGGGCAATGGGATCCACTCCGAACGGTTGAGCAAGACTTAGGGCGCGTTTGGAACGATTACGTTCCTGAGGGATTCGGCCAGAAATGATTATTTTGATTACTCGTTAACCGATTCTCGAGTAAAAAAACGCGTTTGAATCGTCCAAAATTTTTGATTACGGAATAGAATTGCGTTTGATACCGTCTTTAATTGATTCTGTTTCAAATTAATTTCTTTTAATTTTTAAATATTTTTAAATATTTTTTTTACTTTTTCCTTTTTTCCTTTTCTTTTTCCTTTTTTCCTTTTTTTTTTTTTTTTTTTTCTTTTTTTTTGCCCTTTTCTCCTATTCTTCTTCTTCATTTGGCCGGTCGCCGGACCGGCGACGGCCCCCGCGACGCTCACCGGAGCGTCGGCCCTCGTCGGGTCGAGCCTCGCCGGCCGAGCCTCGCCGGGGGCGAGGCTCGCCCGGCCCGCCGAGGCTCGGCCTCGCCCAGATCTGGTGAGGTCGAGCCTCGTCGGTGGCCGGCCTCGCCCGCCCGGCGAGGCGAGGCCGGCCCGGCCACCGGCGGGCCGGGCGAGCCTCGCAGTGGCCGGCGAGCCTCGCCGGCCGGGCGAGGCGGCGGCCACACGGCGAGGCTCGGCCTCGCTCGATCTAGCGAGGTCGAGCCTCGCCGGGGCCGGGTGGGGCTCGCCCGGTGCCGCCGGCGAGGCTCGCCCGGCCACCGGCGAGGCTCGCCGCCCGCCGTGGGCCGCCGGCCTCGCCGGTGGCCGGGCTTGCCTCCCGGCGAGCTCGCCGGACCTCGCCACGGCCCGGCCGGCCTCCGGCGAGCTCGCCGGACCGGGCGGGCGGCGACCGGCGGCGGGCGGCGGCGGGCGGCGGGCGGCGGCAATGGGCGGCGGGTGGTGGTGGATGGCAATCGCGCGATGTCGGAAGGGAAGAATGAGACTTTTACTTGTTTTGATTCTTGTTTTGATTCTCGGACGGAGAATCACATTTTTTTTGATTCTCAATTCTCATCCCAATCTTCCCGGGAACAAATTTGTTACCGGAACAAAAATTTTACCAAACGCGATTCTCGTCCCAAACGATTCTAACAAAAAATCGGGAATCGGGTCTTGTTTGGACGTTACCAAATGTGCCCCTTAACTACTGGGGCCTCGAAGGGATACCTCGGGACGCACAGCATCCGATGCAGAATCGATTATAGAATCGTCACGCCGTCGGATCAAAGGCTTTGCGTGATTTATATATGTTTTTATTCTTTTTTTTATGAAGCAGAGTCGACCATTAGCTGAATCACCCAATGAGATTAAAGATGATGGAGATATTATCGATTAGTGTTGCTAATGCAAGAGTCGAGACCCCTCCGGCAAAGTCGGGGCATTAAGATAAAAGCATGTGTCTCCAGAAAGTAATGCATGCGTCGACTAGTTAGAAAGTAATGCGAGAGTCGAGACCCCTCCGGCAAAGTCGAGGCGTAAGGATAAAAGCATATGTCTCCAGAAAGTAATGCATGCGTCGACTAGTCAGTAAATTTTGTCGAATATAATTTCCTTATAACTTTCCGAAGGTATAGAGTCCACCATATAAATATAACAATTTTTTTTACCAAAAAATAGACAAAAAAATATGTAACACAAATGTGCCAACATCATTTTGTAATTAATTATTTTAGCTCAGGCCCCTTTAAAAAAAAAAAAGGAGGAAAATTGGAAAATGTGAAGGCGGTTTCGCGCGCGCTTGCGACCCTATAAAAACCTAATCGTTTCGTCCCTCGTTCGTCATTTTTTTTCGAACGGTTTTTTTGAATCTCGGCGCGAAGAGATCTCCAGGTAAACGTTGCGAACATTCTCTCTCGCTCGAATCTTCGACCACTGACGAACTCAATCCCTTCGTGCTTTCGCGATCGCGCTTTGCTTCTTCCCGATTCGAACCGTTTCGATCTTCGAGCGCGCGTCGCGAGAAGGAAGGAATCGAGAATCGGAGGAGAGGAGATGGCGTTTCCTTCGAGATCGGGAGACCGCCGCGTCGCACGTCGATCGCTCGAACGATCGCCGCAGTAGGTAGCATTCGCGCTCTCCTTCGCGCGGCTCGCTATCCTGTTCATCGGATCGCGATATGACCGGTTTAGGCTTCTCTTTCGTGCTCGTGCTCGTGCTCGATTGCTGCTGGACTTTGTATATGTTATCCGATTCCTCGTAGCTCTGAATCGGATGCTGCTTGATGCAGCGAAGCTAAGTTCGTTTTGTTAGGACTGCTGCTGTGCTTTGTTGTTTCGAATTGAAACTCGCGCATGAGCGAGTTCATGGATGCTTCTCTTTAGCAATGTTAAGATGGGAAATGGCGCTGCCGATTAGACCTGCAATGATTGTAGTTACTTCTCCGCATTGCTGTAATTTCAGTATTGCGATGGTCGTTATGCTCGCCGAGCGGTGCAGTGCAGTGCAGTGCTGTGCTGGGCTTTTTCTAATCGCATTGTTGACGATCGTGTGTTGTTGCCATGAAGTATGTTCAGGCATATACGGTTGCCGTCACGTTTTTTGCTTTTCCATTTTGCAGGCTGTAACTTGCTCCAGGAGAAATCGTTTGCACAGGATACGGTGTTGCCGTAATGGATTCGGTGATGCTAGGGAAGGGAACAGAATCTCTGAGGAAACGCATGAAACCAGATGTATGCTAGCTTGTGTCCGACTATTTTGGAGGAGGCGAACAAAAGTCGCTGCGAAATCTAGTTCTTTTAAGATTATGTTGTGTATCATCAGGTCAAAGAGAAGGAAGAGGACCCGGGACATAATGCTATCGCAGAGATGGTAGAAAAGGAAGAGACCGAGACTGACGTTGCTGGATCTGAAGAGATGGAGCTTCATATCGCTCACGTTCTTGATAAGATCGAGAGCTTCACTCAGCTGGTAACCAGCCGTGCCACAAAATGCGCACCAATTACCAATCATTGCAGCCAAAATTCAGTTCATATTATGCGGTCGAGGTCTTGATCTTAGGAAATGATGATATCCTGGAGGATAAGTGCTCTCATTGCGTTTTCACTTATGTTAGGCTTTTCTTTTGAGACCTAATTCACGAGTACTCTGGAAGTGGTGTCCGATCATCTGCCTGCTTGAATTGTTAGACCTTAGAACCAGCATGTTTAGGTTGCTTCTAAGTGACTTCATGGCGGGCAGTTTCTGGATTTTTTTTTTCGTAGCAATCGCCATGATTGTGCTGCTACTTTACCTCTTCTTAACCAAAATCGGTTCCTGCAGGTGTCAGAGCTGCTGGAATCAGGGAAAACAATGTTCAAGGAGCTAAGTGATGAATATGACGAGCGGTTGATTATGTGAGTTGTGACGAAAGTGGAGGACAAAAGACAAGTCTCGTGATGAACTGAAATTCGATTTCACATTCTCAGGCACAAATTTGTTTTCCGCAGGATACACAAGGAACAGATGGAGAAGTGGCAGGATGAAATTAAGGAAATACGGCTGCTTGATGCCACAAATGAAGAAGTGAACGCTGCTTTACATAATGCTCGATATTTACTTCAGAACCCTCACGTAGACTCCTGAAAGGTGACTCTCAGTATATTTTCTTATAGTAGTATCAATCTGCTTTTACTAAGCTAGGGAACTCCACAAGGCCTAGTTTTGAGCTGAACATTGCATTTTTGAACTCTCGGAACTGATCCAGTCTCTGGTAGAGACCAACTTGGCCTGCAGTCATGCTAAAGGAACTGTTATGAGGAGCAAAGTTCTCTTTCTCCTCTCAAGCAAACGCACAAGTTGCGAATAACTTTGAAACAGATCATTATATCTAGCATTTAAAGTCAATTGAGTTACCTCAGACACCTCAGACAAAGGCCATCTTAGCAGCTTGGGAGCATTTGTTTTGGAGCATGATGCCATTTCTAAATCAGGATGTTAGACCTAGATTCAGCTAATTTGGCATCTATAACGTCTTTTTTAACTGCTTCAACCCAAGTTGGAGTACCTCATGAGTCCCTGCTGATCATCACAAGAGTCACTCTATCACATGATTATAATATTTCTAGATTATAAATGGCAAATAAGCTCTTGAAACTGCAAAAGGAATTGCCCTTCCCTTTCTCTAAGTTTCGGAGATTGCTGATGTTTCCAAGTAACTCTGCATGGAGAGAATGAGCAAATCGATATGATGAATACACTTCTGGAGAATTCCAGCACCGATCATTCGAATGTTTGATTAGTATTGTAAATTTGTGGCCGCATATTCTGTTATCGCTCCTACCTTACCGGCGAAGAAGAATAAGTGGTCATAGAGACGTTGATTTACAAGCATTTGGAGCCTCAAATTTCCTTCTAACCATCTCATACATCCTACCTCACAGATATGTGAAATCCAAAAATTAGCGAGATTTTTCAAGATTGGAGGTTCCTATCAGGTCAGTCCAAAATTGAAAATGGACGGTTACTTATGCGAAGTGTCTACTCAAACCCATTTGCGAAAACAAACACTAAACCTGTGGCCACGGAACTATCTTAAACTTTTGGTTCAATTAGGTCTTTTAACTTGATTTGGGAACTTGATACAATTAGCATCGGCAATGATCGAGAGAGAGAGAGAGAGAGATCAGGGTACATTCCCTCTTTGATTGAATTTGACAAGGTGACTCCACTTGTGAATCATTGGCATAGATCACTTGTGGCATAACCCACGTGCTAACTACATGGAAGCTCCGCCAAACATGGCTTGGCTCATGGCACGCTAGTCATTTAAGACTTATACATGGCCGTACATCAAGTGCCCAAAGTTGACCTTGATCCTGTCCTGTCCTCCTACTCCCTTTCATTGTATATTATATTTCCTATTCTTTCTATATAGCCATCCTTCATAAACAAGGCAATTGCAGTTCCACATGGAAGGCCCGGATAAAATGGTGGAAATAGCTTAATTATACCCACTGACTTTGACTTTCGGTTATGCAGCTTGAATATCTACACCATCCATCTTCACCAGAGAATATAATAGTCCAGCCAACACAAGCAGAAAGGATTATAATAAAACTCTCCGCGCAGAATCTAATCACGCAGGCCAGAGACAACTTGCCATTTGACATTATCCCCCTTCCTCTTGGTTTATCGTGTTATCGACAACTTGGACCTGAACTGTACGACTAACGTACAACAGATTCTCCAACTAAATGTTCATACATGAAAATGCGGACGGTGGATTTATAAACTGCGCCTCAACTGTCTAAATTCCGTGAACTTAGACCCTTGAGGATTTTAATTTATTAAACATACTGTATCTTTAGACTTTCTTTGCGTACAACCAAGTTTGGGTAGTTCCTTTTTAATCACGTTATTTGAAAACAGTTACATATGTACAGATCATGCCGCTATTGAAAAGCAAATTTAACGATGAGGAAGTTTCTTAACAAATCTTGCTTTTCTTCTTAATGCTAGTAAGTGCAGAAGATTTAATAAACAGTAAGAGCTATAATTCAAGCAAGTTCGCCATGACTACCGACTTCAAATACAAGCAGCCGAAACAATATGTGACAGGAGACTTATACACCTGCTGATTATTTTAAGGAAAATTTGACAGTTGATATTGCAACTGGCTAGCTCAAACTGCCCCCATTTCTATTAAAGTTTCTACGTGTGGCATTTGTCACGCTCCATGTGAACATGGAACATGTTTTTTTTTTTTTTTTTTTTTTTTTTTTTTACACCTTACATTTTATATGCATTATGGTATGTCAGAGTGAATAATATATCATTTCGAGGAACATGGTTAAGTCAACTTATCTGTCATGTTATCATGCAGAGTTTGGAAATGTGAAAACTTCCGGTGGTTATCTCTATCTCCGTTCCACCAGTATAACTTAATAAGCTCATTATAAATAGCTCTGCGGTCCGACACCTTCAGCAATAACAAGAAGGAGGAGGAGGAGGAGAGAGAGAGAGAGAGAGAGAGAGAGAATGGAAAAGGTGTCCATGCATGGTGGTCTTATACTTAGTCTTGGCCTGGTGTTGATGATCACTGTGCAACCAAATGGAGCAGCGGCTGCTTGGCTTAAAGCCCACGCAACTTTCTATGGCGGAAGCGATGCTTCAGGAACAATGGGTGAGTACTGCCTCTTTTTCTTCCTTTTCATTTTCACCTAATTATGCTCAAGCCACGATCATGTCCAATATTCGAAATGCATAAATGACCTGCAACTACTTTCACAAAGCCTCATTCTTCTCGTGCAGCATTCATGATCATCTGTGTAATTAATACAGATGGTAGATACGTATTGCTGGTCCATCCTTTTTTGCAGCTTTACGTTTTGACTGTCGATGGTTGTCTGACTTTGTGAAGTGTGAAGTCCTCTTACAGGTCATATTTCATGACGTGGATGGTGTTTTAATACTAAGATTGAATGATTAGAACTTGATCTAGGGAGTAATCTTTTGTGTACTCCTTATCAGAGCATGCAAAATCTCTCTCTGAAGAAGATGAGAACTGATAGGTAACCTTCTGGACTTGCAGGAGGAGCGTGTGGATATGGGAATCTGTACACAGATGGCTATGGAATCAAGACAGCGGCACTGAGTACGGCTTTGTTCAATGACGGCAAGTCGTGTGGCGGATGTTATCAGATAGTCTGTGATGCCACGCAGGTTCCTCAGTGGTGTCTCAAGGGCACTTCCATTACCATCACTGCCACCAATTTCTGCCCGCCAAACTATGCTCTCCCTAGTGACAATGGCGGGTGGTGCAATCCCCCAAGGCCTCACTTTGACATGTCTCAACCTGCATTTGAGACCATTGCCAAGTACAGCGCCGGAATTGTTCCCATTTTGTACAGGAAGTATGTTCTTTTCATGTCCACTTGTAACTTTTCTCGGTCTTTTCTGAATTTAGTTTGTCTAGTTTGCAACATGATTCAAGAAAGTTTATTAACTAGGTTTTCCCGGGCCATAGTGCTAGACAAAAAAAAAAAAAAAAATTCAGGTGAAACCAGACCGAGCCAATGATTTCCTTATGTCCTTTTTTGGTTTCTCAGTATTTTTCAAATTGCAAGTTGGGTTCCGTAAATGTAGAAGCTTCTTCTGCATTTGGCCTGCTGAATCCAATTTGGTCTTCTTAACTGGACAAGAATATGTAGACTGAGGACTCAACCTCTAGTTTTGGCACAAATTTGGCCATAAGAAAATCCAAAGAACTTGCTTAACCAGATTATACTACATTACACTGAAATTAACAGGAAGAAGAGGAAGGATTTTGATGAGATTAACATCTTCTATTTCTCCTGAATCTTTTATTAGGGTTGGATGCAAGAGAAATGGAGGCATTAGATTTACCATCAACGGAAGGGACTACTTCGAGCTCGTCCTCATATCTAATGTAGGGGGAGCTGGAGAAATCTTGAATGTGTGGATCAAAGGGTCCAAGATGAACAAGTGGGAAACCATGTCGAGAAACTGGGGGGCAAACTGGCAAAGCCTCAGCTATCTCAACGGCCAGAGCCTGTCCTTCAGAGTCCAGGCCAGCAATGGCCGAACCGTCACGGCCCTTAATGTGGTGCCTTCAAATTGGAAGTTTGGCCAGTCCTTTTCTAGCAGCACCCAATTTTAAGAAGACGGGTGCAAATACTACGATTGATGCAGCCTCATCAATCGACTATAGAAAGGTTGCTTATCTCCCTTTGCCATACGTATATTTCTATTTTTACACCTCATTTTACAATTGTATACATGGGGTTGTGCCGAGTATCTTCAAGGACCAACCCATGATGCAGAACTTTTTGAAGCTGGAGCTCTTAGCCGATGCTCAAAAGTTCAAGAAAGCAAAAGAATGACGTTAAGAATAAAAATATCTACTTGCTACGTTCTCTTAATATACATCTGCAAAAGCCAAAAAGCAAGAAACATAATGGAATTGCCTGAATGAATTCCTGGGCCATCAATTAGATCTTTCCCTTGAAAACAAATAGACACATCCAAATTTGATCATGCCTTTCTTCCATGAATCCTTCAGAAAAAAATGATACATTAGAGAATGAACTTTCCAATCAGGACTAAAAAGCTCAGAATTCCACACCAGGGACATCCATGTCCAGTTAACAATGAACAAGAGGCAGCCCTCCATTAAATAACTCAAAAGTAACTCATCAAAGAAAATCAGCTTTGCCCGAACCCTCTGTTCTTGGAGCCAGCATCTTTCTAGATGTAGATGCATAGCTGTCCATAGAAATGCAGCTCGGTGAAGCAAAAAGCCAATCATATTTATCTCCTCATACCCCAGTGGCACTCCTGTCTTCGAAAATGCTCTAGCATGAATTCACCCATTGCAGCTTGCCATTGCCCAGGTGCATCAGCATTATCATCAGCCGGTTTTGTCCAGCACCATCATCCTGTGAACTACAGTCCTTGTACAGCTGAGGATGCTCTGCAATTTTTTTCATCAACAAATAATTCATCAGAACTGGAATTTGAAGAGTGGTTGATTATGTGAGTTGTGGCGAAAGTGGAGGACAAAAGACAAGTCTCATGACAAACAGAAATTTGATTTCACATTCTCAGGCACAAATTTGTTTTCTGCAGGGTACACAAGGAACATATGGAGAATTGGCAGGATGAAATTAAGGAAATATGGCTGCTTGATGCCTCCAATGAAGAAGTGCATGCTACTTTACATAATGACCGATATTTACTTCAGAACCCTCACGTAGACTCCTGAAAGGTGACCCTCAGTATATTTTCTTTAATTAGTAGCCATCTACATTTACGAAGCTGGGGAACTCCACAAGGCCTAGTTTTGAGCTGAAGATTGCATTTTTGAACTCTCGGAACTGATCCGGTTTCTGTCAGAGACCAATTTGGCCTGCAGTCATGCTAAAGGAACTCTATGAGGTGCAAAGTTCTTTTTCGCCTCTCAAGCAAACGCACAAGTTGCGAAGAACTTCGAAACAGATCGTTATATCTAGCACTTAAAATCGAGTTACCTCAGACACCTCAGATATTGTTTGCAATGGCCATATCTTTCCAGCTTGGGTGTATTTGTTTTAAAAGTATGATGCCATATCTCAATCAGGATGGTAGACCCATTTTCAGCTAATTTGGCATCTATAACGTCTTTTTTAACTGCTTCAACCGAAGTTGGAGTGCCTCACGAGTCCCTGCTGATCATCACAGGAGTCACTCTATCACATAATTATATGATTTCTAGATTATAAGTGCTTAATAAGCTATCGAAAACTGCAAAAGGGAATGCCCTCCCCTTTCTTTACGTTTCAGAGATTTTTGATGTTTCCAAGTAACTTTGCATCAAGAATTTGAGCGAGTCCATATGATGAATACACCACACGAGAATTCAAGAACTGATCATTTGAATGTTCAATCAGTTTTGTAAATTTGTAGCTGCATATTCTGTCGTAGGTCCTACCTCGCCTGTGAAGAAGAACAAGTTGTCATAGAGATATCAATCTACAAGCGTTTAAAACCTCGAAGTTCTTGCTAAACATCTCATACATTTTACCTAATAGATACACGAAATCCAAAAATCAGCGAGATCCTTCAAGATTGGAGGTTCTTATCAGGTAAGTCCAATATTGAAAATTGGAGCATACTCAAACCTGTTCGCGAAAACAAGCACTAGATTTGTGGCCACGCAGCTATCTTGAACTTTTGGTTCAATGACATCTTTATCATTATTTGGAAACTAGATGCAGAATCCAAGGTAGCATTGGCAATGATCGAGAGAGAGATAGATCAGCGTACAATGTACATTCCCTCTAGTTGAATTCGACAAGGTGACTCCACATGTGAATCACTGGGATAGATCACTTGTAGCATCACCCATGTGCTAACTACATGGAAGCTCCGCCAAACATGGCTCGGCTTATGGCACGCTAATCATTTAACACTTATACATGGCCGTACATCCAGTGTACAAGTTTGACCTTGATGCTCTGCTCCTGCTCCCTTTCATTGTATTTTATGTCTCCTATTTTTTTCTGTATCGCCATCCTTCATAAACAAGGCAATTGCAGCTCCACATGCGAGGCCCTGATAGAATGGTGGAAATAGCTTATTTATACCCACTGACTTTGACTTTCGGTTATGGAGCTTGAATATCTATGCCATATATCTCCATGAGAGAATATAATAGTGCAGTCAACAGAAGCAGAAAGGATTATAATAGAACTTTCGGCACAGAATCTGACCATGCAGACCAGAGACAACTTGTGATATGACATTATCCCCCTTCATCCCCCTTCCTTTTGATTTATCATGTAATCGACGACCTCAACTGTACGACTAACGTACCACGGATTCTCCAACTAAATGCGCAAACATGAAACTGCGGATGGTGGACGTACAAACTGCGCCTCAACTGTCTAAATTCCATGTTAGACCCTTGAGGATTTTAAATTATTAAACGTATTGCATCCTAAGACTTTCTTTGCATACACCGAAGGTTGGGTAGTTCCTTTTTAATCACTTCATCTGAAAACAGTCATATATGTATAGATCATGCTGCTACTGAAAAGCACATTTAACGACGAAGATATTTCTTAACAAATCTTGCATTTCTTCTTTATGTTACTAAGCGCAGAAGATTTAATAAATGGCAAGAGCTAAATTTCAAGCAAGTTGGGACTCAAAGGTGCCATGACTACCTATCTTCAAATATAAGCAGCAAAAACAATCTAATGTGACAGAAGATTATACAGCTGCTGATTATTTTAAGGAAAATTTGACAGTCGCTTTTAAGGAAATTTTGAGAATTGCTATTGGAACTGGCCAGCTCAAACTGCCCCCCTTTCTTTTAAAGTTTCTCGGTGTGGCCTTTGTCACCCTCATTGTGAACATGGAACATGTGTTTTGTTACCCCTTACATTTTATTTGCATTATGGTATGTCGTGAATGATTAAGATTTGGGGGAATAACATATCATTTTGAAGAACATGGTTAAGTCAACTTATCTGTCATGTTATCATGCAGAGTTTGGAAATGTCAAAACTTCCGATAGTTATCTCTATCTCCGTCCCACCAGTATAACTTATTAGCTCATTATAAATAGCTCTGCAGTCGGCCACCTTCAGTAATAACAAAACGAGAGAGAGAGAGAGAGAGAGAGAGAGAGAGAGAGAGAGAGAGAGAGAGGGAGAATGGAAAAGGTGTCCATGCATGGTGGTCTTGTACTGAGTCTTGGACTGGTGTTGATGATCACCGTGCAACCAAATGGAGCAATGGGTGAGTACGACCTCTTTTCCTTCCTTTATATTCACCTAATTATGCTCAAGCTACGATCATGTCCAACATTTGAAATGCACAAATGACCTGCAACTACTTTCACAGAGCGTCATTCTTCTCCTGCAGCATTCATGACCGTCTGTGTAATTACTACAGATGCTAGATATGGATTACTACAGGTGCTAATATGGATTGCCGATCCGCCTTTTTCACAGCTTTACTTTTTGACTGTTGATGGTTGTCTGACTTTGTGAAGTCCTTCTATAGGTCATATTTCATGACATAAATGGTGTTTCGATACTAACAATGAAGAATTAGAACCTGCTCTAGGGAATAATCTTTCGTATACTCTTGTCAGAGCATACAGAATCTCCCTCTGAAGATGTAAACCGATAGGTGACCTTTGGACTTGCAGGAGGAGCATGTGGATATGGGAATCTGTACACAGATGGCTATGAAATCAAGACGGCGGTGCTGAGTACGGCTCTGTTCAATGTCGGCAGGTCGTGCAGCGGATGTCATCAGATAGTCTGTAATGCCATACAGCTTCATCAGTGGTGTCTCAAGGGCACTTCTATAACCATCACTGCCACCAATTTCTGCCCGCCAAACTATGCTCTCCCCAGTGACAATGGTGGATGGTGCAATCCCCCAAGGCCTCACTTGGACATGTCTCAACCTGCATTTGAGACCATTGCCAAGTACAGAGCCGGAATTGTTCCAATTTTGTACAGGAAGTGTGTCCTATTCATGTGCACTCGTACAGTTTCTCGGTCTTTTCTGAATTTAGTTTGCCTAGTTTGCAACATGATTCGAGAAAGTTTATTAACTGGGTTTTCCCGGGCCATAGTGCTAGACAAGAGAAATCCAGTGAAACCAGACTGAGCCGATCATTTCCATATGTTTTTTTCTGGCTTCTGAGTATATTTCAAATTGCAAGTTGGGTTACTTAAATATAGAAGCTGCTTCTGCATTTGGCCTGCTGAATCCCATTTAGTCTTCTTAACTGGACAAGGATATGTAGACTGAAGACTCCCGACCTCTAGTTTTGGCTCAAATTTGGCCCTAAGAAAATCCGTTAAAACTTGCTTAACCAGATTATACTACATTACACTGATACAAGAATAGTTACAGCCACAAAAACAGGACGAAGAGGAAGGATTTCGATGAGATTACCATACTCCATTTCTCCCGTATCTTTCATCAGGGTTGGATGCAGGAGAGATGGAGGTATCAGGTTTACCATCAACAGAAGGGACTACTTCGAGCTCATCCTCATATCCAATGTAAGGGGGAGCCGTTGAAAACTCGAACGTGTGGATCAAAGGGTCCAAGATGAACGAGTGGGAAACCATGTCAAGAAACTGGGGGGTGAACTGGCCAAGCCTCAGCTATCTCAACGGCCAGAGCCTATCCTTCAGAGTCCAGGCCAGCAATGGCCGAACCGTCACGGCCCTTAACGTGGCGCCTTCAGATTGGAAGTTTGGCCAGTCCTTGTCCAGCAGCACCCAATTTTGAAAAGAAGGGTGCAAATACTACTATTGATGCAGCCTCATCAATCAACTATAGAAAGGTTGTGCTTGTCTCCCTTTGCCGCATGTATCTACACTTCATTTTACAATTGTATCCATGGGGTTGTGCCAAGTATCTTCAAGGACCAACCCATGAAGCAGAACTTTTTGAAGCTGGAGGTGTTAGCTGATGCTCAAAGGTTCAAGAAAGCGAAAGAATGGCGTTAAGAAAAAAAATACCTACTTGCTACACTTCTCTTAATATACATCTGCAAAAGCCAAAAAGTCAGAAACATAAAGGAATTGCCTGACTGACTTCCTGGGCCATCAACTAGATCTTTCCCTAGGAAGAAAAGAGAAGCATACTAGATTTGATCGTGCGGTTCTTACATGAATCCTTGAGGAAAAAATGATACAATAGAGAGAGAGCTTTCCAATCAGCACTAAAAAGCTCGGAATTCCAATACAGGGATATCCATGTCCAGTTAACAATGAACCAGAGGTGGGGCCCTCCATTGAGTAACTCAAAAGGAACTTATCAAAGAAAATCGGCTTTGCCCAAAGCTTCTGTTCTTGGCTCTAGTTTTAGATGTATAACTGTCCATAGAAATACAGCTCAGTGAAGCCAAAAACCAATCATCATTATCTCCTCATACCCCGGTGGCGCTCCCGTCTTCGAAAACGCTCTAGCATAAATTCATCTGTTGCAGCTTGCCGTTGGCCAGGTGCATCAGCATTATCATCAGCTGGTTTTGATCCAGCACCATCATCCTGTGAACTACGGTCCTTGTACAGCTCAGGATGATCTGCAATTTTTTCCATTAACAAATATTTCATCTGAACTGGGATTAACATGAAAATTCTCTGCATGATGCAATCAACATATTATAGGAAACAGAAATTTGCATGCAATCTGGCTAAAGAATCCAGTTAATCCAAACAAATCCATGTATTCACACACTACGGACCACCCAACCAGAATCCAAGCCAAAGTCTAATAGCCTGTTTCTGGGGTGGCTTAGACTTTTTATCCGAGACCTTTTCGCTTTGTACCTTGAGGCCCATGATTATTCACTTGCAACTTTAGATAAGATGATTTTCACTATTAGGTCTTTTCAATTTAATTCTTTTGTTCGACTAATCATTTAGCATTTATAATTTGATCCTATATTTCGCATTTCAAAAGATTATTTGCCAAAAAACTAAAAGCCAAAAGTAGATGTAGTATGCCACCGGCTCTAATTCAGTACTCATCATGAGATGAAGAAAGGGAAAAAGGAAAAGAACCTCTTCTAAGTTTTTCAGCATAATCTCTGCCACGATGGAAATAATCCGCACTGTAACTTGAGGGGATGTTTAAGTCAGATTTTGCCCTTCCCATGAGCCTCTTCTCCTGCAGAAGCTTTTTAGCAGCCTCTGTCTCCTCAATGTTTTTCAACTTGTATCTGCAGAATTAAAGATGCAATTGTAGAAAGAAATAAGAATATGCCTCCTTCACGTTGGAAAGAATACAATAAGATCCATAAAGAATGTGTCTGATATAATGGTGCAGGTGCGCTGACTTCAATCTTAAACACAATTGCAAAATTAAAATCATAGCTAAGGGCGTACTCAATTGGAAGCTGAACCTCAGCAATTCCAGTTGTCCACTGGGTAGACCCTTCATCTGAAGTTCGCTTCTTCACCTGTGACAAGTTGCATGAACATATTTGGAGTTATCAGCTCATGCATGAAAACCCTAAGTAGCAATCCAAATCAAAGGGCTGCTTAGCCTATTCATGGATTCATTACCAAAATATTCATCGTACCAGATAGAAATAATAGAGGATCATGTTAACAATTTTAAAAGTGAAAAGCTAGAAAGTTTGCTGTTTCCTCATGGGAGGAAGAATAACATTGAGAAACTTCATTTGAAAAGAATATGGTTCTTTTCGAGCAACTCACTTTAAGATGCTCTGGAATCTTGTACAGTTCATCTTCCGCACTCTTTATATCATTCTCAACTTGATCACTTTTATTAATATTCCTGCCCCTTTTCTTTGCCAATTCTTGCTCAACATACTTCACCCTGTTGCAACAGATATAACGATAGCAATTATAACAAGTGCAACAATTGAAGCTAACAGGTGCAATATCTTAACAAGAGTGAATAGCTAAACATAACACCGCGTGTGGACATGGTAAGTATTTTACTTTTGGACCCTCGAGGAGTAAAATTACTTAGGTAGAGAAAAAGTTCCATTTATTTTATCCACATAAACCAGCCAAAATGTCAGAACAAAATGAAGGCACCCCCAATGTGGAACCTTTAAAGCCTAACAACACGTAAGGGCTGTAGTAAGAATTCAAAAGCTGAAGAAGCATGAGGTTTTTCTAACCCCAGTTTGTCAAATCAATTATGGGGATGAATATGACCATTGGACATTCCTCTTTTTCTAAAAAACCTTGTGAGAGGTGGCTGTATCTTGTCGACAGTAGAAGCAACATTTTGTAGCAGATGAGAAATTATAATTTTTTCTATGTCTCACTTATAATGTACATTGAAATACTAAGTTTGGATCATGTTCAGGAAAAGTGATTCTATAATGTTCTGTAAAATCAAATTACCACCAGCTAGTACTAGAGATCTAGAAGGATTACCCCTTAAAGTAGATGAGAAGAGTAGCATAACTCCAAACTACAAATTCCAGCTCCAGAAAATATTCGTGATAGAAATGCCAAATCAAGTCAAGCTACCAGCATTTCTTAGTAGAATCTAAGAGAGTGCAGTCCTCAGTGAAGAGGAAATGGCAGTACTACTCCAAGTGACAATTCTAAGTTTCTAACCTAACATATTCGAAAACTATTGGATCCCATTTTCTTGACATGGCTCAAAAACCGTTCGCCCAAGGTGTTGCTATAACACACGCAGTTCCAATACACGCAAACTTCTAGAACCTACTGATTCGATTCTCAAATTCAAGTTTTTGAGCTAAATAAACATCCCACTCGCATGGGATACAGCAAATTAAACTAACTACCGCCATCAACAGAAATACAAAGCATGAAGAAGCTGAAACTAATGGAAAAGGAAATATATTGCTCAGGCTCCTCGTAAGATTATGACCATGCAGACAATTTCTAAGGGTTCATTATCTTTGCCTTCTTCTACAACATCCAATGTAAGCCCAGCCGTTCGTGGAGATGTAATCGAGTAGGCCTAGCAGCGACAATTCAAGGCAAGATTGAAAATTTATCCCTTTTTCAGCTTTCACAACCCCAAGTGGTCGGTGCTCGCGCATGTCAAAACCAAACAAAACACTGCGAACAAGGGTGCGGCTTCGGCGACTCACATGTTGGGATCTTCGACCATGACCGCGGTCTCCTGCGCAAAGGTGTCCTGAAGAACCAGGTCCTCCTTCTCGCCGTCGCCGTCGCTCTTCTCGACCGGCTTCGCCGCCGAGCCCACGCGAACCCCGACGCCGCCGCCGCCCCCGCCACCGCCGCCGCCCTTCTGCGCCGTCAGGAGGGCAGGGATCCCGGATTTCCTCTCCCGCTGCTTCTGCAGGAACTTCACCTCCTCCAACGCCAACCTGATTCGACGACAAACAACCCAATTCAAACCGCGTCACTCACCGCAATACCAACTAAAAGAAGAAGACGCAATCAAGAAAACCGTCCATTCCGGGGTGGCGATCGCGCACCTCCGTTCTTCTTCGTCATCGGAGCGGCTGCTCTCCGGCCTGTTCTCTCCTCCTCCTTCGCCTTCGTCGTCCTGGAGAGGCCGCTTCCTGAAGTTCTTCTTCCGCTGCTGCATCAGGGATTTTGATTGATTCTTCGTTCCGAATTCGGGGGGAGAGGCTCGGCTCGTGGAATTGCAAGATCGCCGAAGCGCGTTCCCCCGCTCGATTTGCAGTTCTCCTCCTTTTCTTCACTGGTCTCGACTGCGGTCCTCCCCCTTCAAGGCCCCCCCTACGACCCCCCGTTTCGATCGCTCCTCCGCAAGCGACGCGCAACGCAAGTCGTTTTCGAGCGGGGCAGTAGTTTCGAGCTTAATATATCGTTGGTGAATACGGCGAAGAACCCCAAACTCTCACTAAGTAACAAATTTATCCCAAATTATCCAAATTGGTATATGAGTGATGTATTTATCCTCCATTAACTTTCGTCAAATATTATCATTAAATTACTTACATGGATGCCATGTGATAAGTCTACATAATTGACGAGTTAATATTACGGAAAACTCCAACCGGTAAATATATAATAAATTTACTCAAACAAATATTTAGATCACAAAATTCATATGTATGTTTCATATTATAAATTTGACAATGTACAATTCAAGGTTGGACACACTATGTGATGCTAATGAGAACATTAACTCACGCGAATGACCAACTAGCAAGAGTAATGCATAAGCATACAAGGAAATTTTCGAACAAGCTACTAAATCATGTAGGCCGGAGACATAAAAACATAAGGCCAAGTTTGACACAAACCAACAATAAACGAAGCAACTGGATATGCAATTAGAAGGTGATGGCCAGGAGATCTAACAAAAATGAAAGAGAGGGAGGTACTCGGAAACATAGAGTCTCGAACGTGACTGATACAAATCAGTGCAAATGGAAGGCTCTTGTTTTCCTATTTCGACAAGATGCAACCTATGAGATAAACCCACCTGTCATATCCGTAGATGATCACACCGAGAAAGGACAAAAGACTGCGACCAAGCAAGGCAGAAGTGGCGATGAGAAGATGGGGGTAAAGAAGGGAAACAAAGAGATTTTCGGAGGAAATGGAGGACAAGATGAACTTGAACCTTATTTGTCTTTAGGATTTATTTGGAGTCAATTAATTATAAATATATCGATTTTGAATAAATTTATTCTAATTAAATAAATTTGGGATTTTCGTTATACTAATCCGTCAATTGATCCATCTGGATTCGCCACGTAGCATACATATCAATAATTTAACCACAATATTTGACTAAAGCTAATGGAGGGTAAATATAATATATTTATATAAAATTTGGATTTCGGTAGTCAAAAAATTAATTTTCAATAAATTTATCACTGGTATACCAATTCGAGTATTTTGTGATTTTAACATTGTATCAAATCAATCATCATCGTTAATCAAATTGGATCTCATAATTGGACTCATTCCGAAAACTCCCATTCCAAGGAAGAAACCCGACTCCACCACAGTGGCAGTGGGGTAATTTCGAGCCGAGCAAAGGGCAATTCATTTTGCGCGAACCGGTCGGAACAAGTTGGCTTCTTTTCAGTCGGAATGAATTATCTTATTCTCAGTGTCCGAATATTTCAGATGCAGCAATACTATTCTCTGAATAAAGGCTTTGATCTCGCCAGAATGATTAAGGCATGCTTCTTCATGCGTCAGATTTCGTTTATTTCTCCACTGTATACATAAGTTATTTTCGCGAAGATCGAACTACATTTTATTTTTCTAGATGTAATCGTATATAGTTCGACAAATGAAACTCGCGTTGAAGTAAATGGCAAAACCAGAAATCGGAAAGCTGGAATGGACATATTCTTTTAGTACTGTCGGACGTTGCGGTTCATCTCCTCATGGCTTCTTTGATGCGAGCTTGTCCTTGATCTTGTTGATCTCCTTAGTGCCGACCTGGAACGCCTTGGTCAGCACGTTGTCTGGCACCGCCGGCGTAGCGGTGAACAGCGTCACCGCGATGGACTGCGTACCAGGCAGCTGGCTGTTGAACGCCGCAATAACCGAAGCGGCCTTGTTGCCATTGTTCTTCTGGAAGTGGACGAGGCCCCTAGGGAACACAAACAGCTCACCCTGCTTGATGGTCTTGGAGATCAGCTTGTTCGCGGTCGTGATGAAGCCGACGTCCAGCTCGCCCTCCAGGACGAACACGATTTCAGTCGCGCGCGGGTGGGTGTGGGGTGGGTTGAGGCCATCTGGGGCGTAGTCTATGCGGGCCAGAGAGACGCCTAAGGTGTTGAGGCCGGGAACTTGGTCCACGTTGGCGAGCGTGACCAGGGATCCCACGGAGCTGTTGATCATTCCTGGCTTCGCCAGGCCTTCGAAGGCGAAATCGGACGCCGTGACATTTGCTTCACTCTTGCATGCGAAGCCATTGACCTTTACATCTGCAAGGAATAGCAAATTGAGAATTTCACTTCATGCGGCGGATCGTGTCGGTAGGGGAATGCAGTTCGAGTGAAATTAACGGTGTTCATTCAGGCCCCTTGGTCGGACAATACATAGGACAAGTGACAGCATGCTGAATCTCCCTCTAGGACAAATCCATAATAGTTGGATTCAAACAGCTGTGAGTGTGAAAGCAATCCGTTTAAGATTACAGCAAAGCAAGCTCAGAAAAATTTGAGATCCTGACGCAAATGGTACTTGGAAGCTCATGAACAGATGAAAGAGGAAGTAAAAGGAAGGGAAGATACCAGAGGAAGTACTGGCCACACAGATATCCTGAAGCAAGTCGGGGTCATAAGCGAGAGCGCCGGACAGCACGGCAGAGACAACTAGATAAGCGAAAACCGCCTGCATCTTGTGAAGTGGCGGAGGGATCGATACGGTGGAATGTGGAGGCGAACAAGGAGAAACCCGGTTTTTAAGAACTGGCCAGAGAGAGACCGAGCAACTGATGTCTGAGCAGATCGGGTAGGGACGGATGGCTGGCTGACAGGGAGAGGAACTGACGTTGATGCAAAAAGGAAAGCATGGGATGGGAAGAGTACTTCAACTTTAATGCAAAGCAATCAGGATTCAAAATGGGCTCTGTAGTTTGACCCAAATTCCACGCTTCGGACTATCATCAGGTGGCGTTGAGGAGATTTCAAGCGTTAAAAGTGACGATTAAGCTAAGAAAACGCTCACCAGATAAAGAAAAAGGAGGAAAGGGGGAAAGACAAGGACATAGGACTCAATTGGCTAAAGTGCGTAGTTTGGCGAATGAGGGATAGACGAGTGTTTGAGTGCATCTTGCTGTTACCAAAAGAGGGTTTGTACAGCCAACAGCACTTAGAGTTTGGTGGGAGAGACATTGGTCATCAGGGTACTAGGAAGAACGATAATCTGTCAGTGAAAATGTAAGAAGGAAAGAGGAAAAGGTTGGTGCTTTCCAGGGAAGAGAGAGAAGCGGTAAAGTTAAAGGGAACAGTGCTCAGAATGGGCCCTGGAAATGGAACCGGAATTCTAACTCTTGCACACCATCTTTCGGTTTGGTGTGGACATGTTTTCCACCTTTTCTCATTTTTTTTTTTGGCCGAAAATACGGATGAGATATATTAGTTAGCCGATTGCTTGGTAATTACATCTAGAGCGTCTGCACAAATTAGATCTAACAGAGAAAAAGGGGGTTGGGAGACCCAATTTGTAGGAAGAAAATTTAAACGACGGGCTTTCGCAAGCCAATCCACACATTTTCTCATTTACATATAACATAAAATAGTCCTTAAACTACCACATCTGAACTGTGAAACGTAAAATTCGGGAAATTTACTTGAGGGGAAAAAAATATTTCCTCAATTGAAGGTTGAAGCATATGAACACTAGCACATAAAATTAAGAAAGCAGTAATGCCCACCCACCGGGATTACCTGGCAGGCGGGGTGACCCTCAACGGAGCTCTCGAGCTCGTGACATGATGAGAAATAACCTTAACCACCACCAAGGATCCTCAACACACTCCCGATTTTTTTATTTTTTAAGTTTGGTGCAGACGTGTTTTCCAAATTTTTGTTGTTTACATCCAATGTAAAAATGAACCTTGCACATAAACAAGGCCAAATGACCAGCCCTGTCGCGGCAGTTAGATGGTGTCCTGTCTGTTCGCTTGCAAGCAGTCTATTGGGTAATGCGAAATGCAAAGATGCTTAGCTAGAAATCTTTGAAAAACAGAGATAGATTCACGCGAGAGTTCCACTTTATGAAGCTTTTTAGCTCAGGTGAGGCCATCTGCTTGACCTTGTTTAGTTTTCTTCAACATTTGCACCTGATGTTACATCACTTGTTTGCTGTTATTAGAATTGCCACAAAGATGAGAACATAGGAAAGCATTGGCCAACTAATTATTTGTTAGCAGTAACTTAGGTCTTTCTGACCTATATCAGAATAATTTGGCTAACATTTAGCTCCAATACTGTAACCCATCGACTCAAAAATTATACCGATCTCAAAGGATTATCTGGGTATAATCATCATTATGAGATGCGAGCAATGTTCACCCAATTACTGTTCCGGGAAAACATAGTTTCCTGGTTCTTCCACTGATCAGGTCTAGATAGGGATCAGAGTGGAAGCATGTCCTACTTTTTTCGATGTCGGGAAGTTGAAATTAGTGATTGAGCACTGGCCTTTGCTATGGTGACGGAGGCGAACCATCCATCATGAAAGATTGACAAGAAAAATAGCAATTTTTCTATGTCACAAGATCTCGAGGCTTTGAGCTTTTCGATCCCTGAATGAAAGAAAAGGTGAACCCCAAACTGGGAAAAAAATTGATACAACGTTGGGGTAAAATGAAAACGTGAAGAATCATCTCATCCAGACGATCTCCAAATCCTTCCTTCTAAGGAAACCACCATAACCGAAACATCATCATGGTATTTACGTCTGTCTCCTTGAGGAATGTCAAGCAGCTCATGAAAGTCCATTCCTGCAATGGAAAAATACCAACCCCAGCTATAAAATGATGGCAGTAATCGCAAAAAAAGGGGATTCAAAATAAATGTTCCTTGGAAAAGAAATTTTGATGGTGCGATAGGATAAGCATCAAACGACTGCTTATGCTAGTGCCAACAAGATTATTTAATTAAGTCTTCAATCTTGTTTTCTAATAACGTAACACAAACCAGTTATCAGCCGCCAGACTCGACAAATTTTGAAATAGACATGATGAGATCAGTCAGTGACCAATTGAATGCAAGATTTTTAATAATGCCCATCACAGACTAGGTGACAACAAAGGGGGAGTTTAATTTCATTTTCGCAGCAACTAGCAACTCCACGCATAACATATTACTAAGTTATGCACAAACTCCAAAGAATATTGTCTCGTGATGGTTTGGATTAGGTGTCAATGTTTTCAGCAACAGGAAACTATGAGTCTCCAAGTATTTTAGGACAACACATGTTGAATCAAATTACTTCTAAAACTAAATGAACGGAACGAGAAACATCATTCATCCAGCCAGGACAAGAGAAAAAGAATAAAAGAGACACAGTTCTGACGACTGACCATTCTTTTTAGCAGCACGGAAAAGCAGCTCGGCAATGAGGTCTTGAGCAGGATCGCCTTCAGGGACATTTTCCATGAACCATGTGACATGTGCAACCACCTCTTCGTTGCTGAAGTATTGATAGAGCCCATCGGAGGAGAGTACCAAGAAACGATCACTCGAGGAAAGTCGGTGATGGACAAGAGATGGTATGCAGCTAATATAGGGAGCAGTTCCCAGATAATCAACTCGAAACATCTGCAGTAGAGCCTCATTCAATGTTGGCTGCAACCAAAAAGTTATGTATCCTGGTCAAGTTTACCTAATGGAGAGAAGATAGCAAAGAGCTATTGCACAAAACTACTAGCAATGTGAAATGAAGAAAGTGCACTCTTTCACTACAAACAAAGAACAAATTTAGGAACAGAAACATGTCTCTTTTTATGCCCAAAAAAAAAAAAAAATCACATAGAAGCTATCTCCAACAGCTCACTTTCACAGCCTTCAGCCGATAGTCTAAAAACGGGCCATCCGTGTACAGCCACTTTCTAACCCATATATGCATACCTCCAACAAAAAATAGCTAAACTTCTCTGGGGCTCAGATGCCATTTTATTACAAGTTCATAAACATGAAATCGACAATGACCAAAGAAGCTAAAGCCACTTTAGAGGCTGTTTTAATCATCGTTGTTAACAAGCTATATGGTGTGAACTTAGCTCACTAAATTTTAGAATGAACCATCCTACACTAACCACACCCTCTCATTGTAACACTGGAGATACACCTTGGTCGCTAGATGTGCTCTAATTTAGCGTGTGAAACATGTGCATCTGCTCAAGTTTAGTTACAATGCTTGCTGATAAGCAATAAATCTTCTCAAGTTCTCTACTAAGCATTACATTATTCTCGAGTTCTCTGTTACTCTTTCTAGAATTATATAATTCTTGCACGGTTATGTGCACTATCATTACTTGAGAACTTCTGTCTATTTCTTTATAAGCAAACTGATTATTTTCTCATTAATAAACTCGGAGAATGGGCATCCACACAAAACATTCAGAGACTGAGGCTCAGTTTCTTTCGCGGAAAATAAAACGATTTGGAAAATATTTTCTCGAAAAAGATCGTATGTATCGCTTACCAAAATGAATGAACAAAAAATATTTTCATCATCCATGAAAATATTTAGAAATAAATTGTTGTCGACAATGAAAACATTTTCCATTAACTTATTATTTCAAGCAATGTAAGTGATCAGCTTTAGGAAAATATTTTTGATATCATTCATATTTCCGCAAAACAAACGGAGCCTAAATCAATTCATCTTGGACATTTGCATATCTTCAAGACTGAGATTTTCCTTTTTTGTTCAAATTCAGGGTGGAAGTACACTGGTACTTTTTTTAAGTGAGCTGTGCAATGTGATAACAGATATGATGAGAGCCCATGCTTCATCAAGCAGGAGAGAAATCATAGGCCCTGTAGGCCAAGGAATCATAGATAGAGGTGGTTGAACAGAAGTAGCTAGGAATCTGCAGTGAAGCAGATGATTACTACTGGCCCAAAAGAAGATGATCCTTTTTTCCGAATTTCTGAGTTGCCAAGCAATTTTCTTAAATTACACATCCTTTCTACCCGAAACATGTGGAAACATATATTAACTATTGTCCTCTCGTGCATGCAATCAATGAAAGCCCAATATTATAAGCCATGGCCAAGTCTAACCAACCCCAAACAGTCGTCTCCTCCAAAGAGAATTGTCAGACCAGAATTCTGCAGCCGAAAGGCAAACTTTAATAAAATTTATTGGACTGACCAACCTTCTTGAGGAAGCCAGCCCCAAATGCTCTAGTTACTTTCAACTGCCCCTTAACACGATCATTCATGACAGCTTGGTTATCATCCGGATGTTCCAATTTTATCCTCAAAACCTCCTGCAACAGAAAAGAAAGATTATATGTCATTCATTACTGTTGCCATTGATCTTCAACATAGTTAGGAAACATTACAGAAAACGTGCCGTGATGAGAAGTACTCTTGATTATACAATTGGGGTAGCTAAGTGCCATACTCATTCCGTTTCATTTTATATAGAAAGATTCAGGGCCACAATTCCACAGACAGCACTACTGCTCATAGATAGCAGCTGCACCACATCTGGAAATTACAGCCTTCACTTTTGAAGAAATTAAGCAGCCACAGCTTCAGTCACTTGATGAATTGTAACCATATGGAGTGCAGTTCTCAAAGACATTATTAGGTTCCCCTATTGACAGCCATATGAAGGTCATACTAAAATTGGGTTTCTTTACTAGGTTCTCCTAAGTCAAAACGTGTTGGCTATATAGATGTATCAACAGAGATGGACACACACAAAAAATAAAGGAGGCACTCTGCCAACAATAGATCACTGACGAACATACTCCTTGCTTCACAAAACCCATATACAAAAGTGCTGCTATGATATGAAATAGTTGCAGCAATAACCCAAAAAACCCTAGTTAACATGCATTCACCAGAAGAAAATTAAGTTTCAAATGATACTTCAGAAAACACTGACCATTAATAAACTCAAGGAGTTCAATTGATGATGAATAGTTAGATTGTCAGATTATAGTATGCAAAATGGAAGGAAAAGTACAAAAAACTTCCAAGAGGGACACACCTCTTCAATGCTTGTGCTATGGTCAGTTGAGAGCTGAAGTGCCCTCATCCTCAATCTGCAGATGGAAATCTCTCTATTCTTGTTTGTTTTGTTGATCAGATTGCTCTGATTATGCATCGGAGACTCCTCTGATATTCTGTCTAGCTCCATACGCACTAAAGACTCCCTTGATCTGTTTCGATGCCGCAGATCATCCTTTAGAGAAGTGGAATTAGGAATGCGATCGCTCGGCCTCTCCTGTGCCAAAATGATGCGGCTGTCACCAAGGTTCATGACATACACATCCTGATCCTTCATTAACATCACTAATACACAGGATCCCATTAAAGCAAGCTCTGCATTTTTGTCCAAAGACTTCTCCACCATTTCCATGTAAGCCTCTTCGGTCTTTTGAAGTGCGCGTGCCATTGCCCTTAAAATGGCATCATGATCCACAGTTCCTGATATGCATTTCCTGATCGGTCCAGATTGTTCCATTATTCTCTCGTCAACAAAGTTATCTTCTCTATGCCAATCATAGCTCCAAGGAAACAGTTTCTTGTGTAGTGACTTTTGCTTCCTGTACATCTTTACAATCCTCGAACTTATGAGGGATTTTCTTGTATTTTGCCATTTCCCAGAAAACGAATTTGCAGGGATAGTGCCCTTTTTGCTAGAACTAACTCCAGCCCCTCCATTTTCTCCCGAAGTAGTGGGATCATCACCGTGATTGATCAGATTATCCCCTTTCAAATTCAACGAATGAGATCTTAGCTGCTCCTTTCTTAAGGCTTCCTTGGGAATCAGAGCGCCTGAAATTTGTTCAGAATCCCATGAGCCCCTCCTTCGGCTCCCAGCATCTGGTGGCAAGACTGTTTGTCCATCCCGTGATTCCAGCTGGAGCAATTCATAAAGCCGCATACTTTTTCTGCCTTGACCACCTGAAATTCCAGTTGAAGTGGAAAGAGGAGCACAATTGGAGATGCTGGGCTCCAAACTCACCTTTTTCCCATTTTCTTCCTCGACTATCTCACAATTAGATGACTGAGTGGCACTCAATGCACATGATTCTTCCAAGGTGCCAGAACTAACTTGAGCTGAATTAGACTGCGGTCGGTCATCAATACTGCATCCTGAAATAGCCTTAGCATTTTCACTTTTCTGAGGCTGATCTGTTGGCTGATCATTTGATGATTTGCATTCATAATCCCACAGCAGACCCTCTAGTTCCTTGTCCACAGCTTTATAAAGATGGGTCATAAGAAACTCCGGTGCATCTGGCCCGCTAAAGCCATCATATATACCAATATATAGCCACCCTTGTTCTTCAGAAATCACAACCTGAACCCTATCTTCACCAGCCTTCCCATGAGCCCATTGCAAATTGTTGGCATTTCCATAGTCCCCTTCAGACACCCCCACTTCAAGACTATTTCGGGAGGCATCCGGTCGAAACTTTGCATCCTTAGGATGCCAGGCCAGTTGAGTCACTGGGTGCAAGAAAAACCTTTGCATCCAATGAGACCCCATGGAATGTCTAGAAAAGGTTCGAGTAATAGTACTTTTCATGGGCCCACTGACACTCCTCATGAGACTGTGGAGACCACGTCTTCGACGCCCCCGTGCAAGAGGTGCCGAGAAGTTGGATTTATCTGTAGCATCCAGAGGACCAGACATTACACCCCTCTCGATTGGCCCGGACATAAAACCGCCTCCTCTATCCAAAGGCCCCGATGCAAAACCCCTTTCCAAGGGTCCAGACATGAAACTGTTTAATGGTCCAGAACCACGAGGTATCGGCTGCAAAGGGATTGCAGCAAAGGACGCTGTGCTCTCAAATGAGGCGGCAGGCTCCAGAACGTCACTGGCGAGCAATGCATTCTGGTTACCAGTCCTAGCAGTGGAAACATTAGCACTGACCGAGGCACCCGAAATAGTCTTGAACGTGGTTTCAGTGAAATTCTTGTTGGGTTTGTTCAAATTCGACGGATCATCTACATTCTCATGCCTGAATGACCCGCTTAATGTTTCGGAATCAAGAGTGCTCGAATCAACTGTAAACCGCTCAGAGTTCGATGGCGTAATGGCCGGAGAGTCGAAAATAGTTGGCCTCACATAGCAAAACGAATGGCCTAATCCCTCATCCAAGGGCTCTGAGAACTCCAAATCCACTCCGCCTTTCCCATTGGGAACGAAGCACCCCACAACGCGAGAAGTACTGTTGCCCATCACTATCCTCGCAATGAACCTCACAAATGAGACCTCTGGTGCGGAGGGGTCCTATGACTTTGTACCATGAGCAAATACAGGGCGAAAGAACTCAAGCAAAGTCGAGAAAACTCAACAAACCCAACCGCCCCACGCCTGCTCAGGTCACTATGCATCATCAAATTCTCATGCTCAACGAAATACACATGCCAAATATAGAAAAACCGGTGCAACCCACTCTCCCGGCCCGTTTTCGCTATTTATCGTATTCCCTGGTCAATTCCAAAGGGCGGGCATAACAAAGAGGAGAAAGACCAAGTGATGATCTGACCTCAGGAGTAACGTTTGAGCATGAATACAGAGCAAGAGCGAATCGGGCGGACCTGGCAAACAGATCTACGAGGAGCAAGGACAGCAAATGGAACACATCAGAACCAAACGAGGGGCGCCCGGAAACCCATTCGATTCTTTCGGGTTCGTGGAATCCGACGGAGTACCCAAACACGCCAGGACCGAGCTCATGCTGATTCGACCCGTTCGATCGAATCATGCAGACACCGGCGCCCGTTCAGCGAGGCGACCCCGGCACTGACGTATCGGAACAAGAAAAGGGTCCGAACAAAAATGGAAAAGAAACGAGACCCAGCGGAGAAATCGGACGGGAGTGCAAGAAAATGGCCACAGCGGTGGCTGCAGACAAAAGAAGGAAGAGAAACACGAGGAGAGGGAGGGGAGGGGGAGCAGAAATGCTGAAGGAGGAAGGGAGGTGGGGGGTTGGTCTTATGAGGGGGCGTTGTTGTGTAGCATAAACAATTGGGGGGGGCGGGGGGGGATTGGGTCTACTGATGATGCAGAATCAAAGTTGAGTTCATCAAGGAGAGGGGGTCGCTCCTCTTTCTTGGGGTTTTCAAATGGTTTGGGAGGGTAAAAAGAAAGAAAAAAAAACCACCGAGAAACAGAGAGAGAGAGAAGAGAGAGAGAGGAGAGGCTCAAGAAAAAAACAAAAGGGCGTTAGATATCGGACATTTCAATTCGCGTTGAAAAGTTGGGAGACCCTCTCTGTCGCTGTTATACTCCTCCTCCTCCTCCAAAGGACGGACTTTCAGCTCCAAATTTTCAATCTTTTTCCTCTCTCTCTCTCTCTGTTCTTGGTTTCTTGCAACTCTTGCAATTCTTGCGGGAAAAAAAAAAAGAAAACGAAAATTTGCTGCTCTCTTTTTGGGTGGCGAATGATTGATGATAAATGGTAAGTGTATTTGGTGCCGCGGGAGTCAATACGGATGCCACTATCTTTCATCATGGTCGTCAGTGAATTCGGAGACGGAGGGCCCCCCGTGCGGGGCCTCTCTCTCCCCTCCCCTTCGCATTTTGACCCCCACTCCCCTTCTTTTGCCACTCTAAATTTGTGAACAATGTGCATCTTCAAGAGAGAGAGAGCATTGCTGCAGATTCATCAGATGCCAAACAGTAATTTCTGGTCGGTCACCAAATCGGTTTTATTCAAAAGGGATGTCGAGAGGCGTTTCACATTCGGAGAATCTTTTCTCGCTAGTCATAAGACACTCTAATCGTGTCCGTCGTCAATCATCTGTTTAAAGTCAAAATATTTCTCGTACGATCGCTTTTTGATTTTCTCCCCGCCTTGGTATAATTCCCCAATCGAAAGGGGTTTTTTGATGGCCCCACTTTTAGCAAAAGGAGCTGTGGTATCAAGAAACTTTCTCCGTAAGAATTCGTAATTTAATCTCGTACTATAAGCTTATGTATTACGACTTAATAGCTCGATCGAGAACTTCCTTGAAGGGGACACGTCCACGTCATTTGCATGTAGAAAGATGAATCAATTAACGATTACGCGTGCGGACAGTTAGATCTTTACGGGATCGGGGGATTCCGTTCGAATTCGCTTTTTGGGGAAGTGTTAACAACTTTGAAGCAAGAATTGGGAAATTTCGTACCTTCTTCTCCTCTCTTACTTTTGTGTAGCTGACCGATTTTGCCCTAAACAGTTGAGAAATGGCCGAAAAAAGGGGATTGGGATTCGATGGATTGGCGGGGCTCAGCATCATTGAAAAAGGCTAGGACGGGAGTCTTGACTCCAGACAATTATCGGAGCTAATCATTTTTGGTTCAATCATTAAAGCAAAAAGGCCCCTTTTACGAAATTATAACCCCCCCTGGAAAAAGGCAAAAAGAAAAAAAAGGAAATGCTAAGTTGAGTTGCTCAGCAGAAGCATCATTCGCACATTGATCATGATCTCCCTCTACTATTGTGAGAAAAAAATGGGTACAGAATCACAGTGACAACTCCTCCACTAGCTCACCAGCACTTTGAAAAAGATCAATCTTTTCAGGTATTTTCGCAAGCGGGTTTCATTAAATCGCACACGGAAACTTCAATCCAGAGCAAAGGTGATATCTTCTATCGATTTTTCACATACCCAGTAAGTCTACTTGTTCGATGCTATCCCAGGAAGGCCACTCACATCATGACCAGGAAAAATTGTGCGAATTACTCATTTTCTAACTGGGATCGAGAAAGACTACAATAATCTTCTTGAGAGCCTTTCATATTTTATTTTATATGTTTGCCTGAAGGTCTAGAGTGCAATAAGTCCCGATTTTGACTTACCCCGTTGTTGCTTCATTTGGGGGTTGAGATTCAAGGACAAATTTGACCTAAAAGATAGAGAGCGTGAATGCACACATTAAAAGCATCAACCCCCCAACATTTTCTGCAGATGGAAATGGAAGTATATGTGTTGCACCAAAGCTGCTGCACATGAGATGGTAGTGGCCAAATCTCGCCAGATTGCCACCAAAAAAGAAAAGAAAAAGAGAGGCCCCTTCTCCTCCTCCCTCGTGAGGGCACCCACTCCTCTGACGCTGCGGTTTGACTAAACCAAACCCGCCCACCAGAATTCAACTCCCGCACAAAATCACATTGTTTGCATCTTTTTGTCAGATCCCCTGCACAGATCGTGCTTTGATTAATCCCCTAATTTAAATTTATTAGGCAAGACTCGAGATTAATATATAACCCGTGGATCACGAAAAAAGGGAGGGAAGTTATTAAAAAGAACAAATGGGGGCGTCCCCGAACCGAAGTCTTGACCTCGAGATTTAATATCGTCCAAAAAAAGAGTGGAACACCCGAGACTTCGTTCATAAAAATAAAAACCTCCCGAGACGAAACGAAACCACGAGTCCGGTACGGACAAAGGAGGAAATATATATATAAAAAAATCAATAATAATAATAATAAAAGAAAGAAAGAGGGAGGGGCGAATGTATAAAATAAGATGCGAGACCCTGGAAAGTCCAAGTTGATTCCCGCATCCTTCCAAACCATTCGTCGTCTTTTAATACTGCCCCTCCCTCTCTTCTTTTAAAATTGCGTATTTATTTTTAGGCCCTTCGGCAGGCAGGCAGATGGGGTTAAAAGAAAAGAGACGTGGACGAGGACTTCCACCAAAGTGGTCAATTATTTATAAAAAACATGTTATTGCGACTTATGAGGAAAAAAAAGCGAAGGGAAAAAAAAAAAGAATTCCCCCTTTTTCGACCCCCTTCCGAATCCACTAATCGTGTTTAAGTTGATCATTACTTGCCAAAAGGTCACAGGTTTTGGGCGTTTATGCGGTGTAGAATCATGATTAATTACTATTATTCGTGTCCGAAAAGGCCCAATCTTCATGATGATGACGATGGATCGGCTCCATTTTTTTCGGGTCTTTTTTTTTAATACGGATCCACCATGGCCCCCAACATCGTCGCCTGTGATCGTCCACCGCAGGCCTAATCGCGACCCGACACGACAGTCGCGTAGAGCATCCGGATAATTTGACTCTCGACGAAGCCCCAATAGGCTGTCTTGTTCCGATTTGAGACTTTTCTCGCGACCCGGGAAGAAAAAAAAAATCGACGATACATAAAAATTCAGAAAGGATATATGCTGTTGCCACTCGATGGAAGCAAAAGGAGTTAGGCAGCTGAAAAGGGTCGAATGGTCTTCTGCGATGTCGCTTGAGTTTCTTTGGTTTGCTCACGTCTCGATTTAAGTCAACCCCAAGTGGGAACTCAGGTCGATCGTTTCTTGTCTCGATCCAGGAACATGTGAACCGATGCCTGCCTTAGCCGCCGTAGAAAAGCCCAGGATCGTCGGCTGCTGATTCACGACCGTGATGCGTGCGTGTGTGTGTCCCAGCCGCGACTAGTTCGACAGCAACGACGCTATCGTTATCCTACTTGGGATCTGGATTGTGTAATGTTTATCTGAGGAGGCGATGTTGACTTGGGACGTATGAACGCTTTGCCTCGATTGCTTGTTTTCGGAATGACTATCGAAGACTTTTGCATGAGCCGATTCGCTATTTAGGTGATTGACCCGTGTATGAACCTATGATTGACCCATGTATGAACCTCAATTTGGATATGATGACGTCTATGAAATCTCGATAGGTATGGAAAAACTCAAAATCAATAAAAGATGGCAAAAAATTTCATTTGATTCTCGTAAATAAACGTGTACTATTTGGGCGCTGATGACTTGCACGTGGATTCATTGAGGCTAAGCTCTGGACTCGATGCTTGGACCCAATTCCCTATGCTCAAACCATGGTCCATTGAGGTTTCCGCCGAGGACTCGGCCCCATTGCCAAGGGCTGATGAATGAGTATTAGGGTTCCCTCGCCCAAACGTAAATTTTATGATTCAAGAATTCATACTTTGTCAGATTTTAAAAAATGATTTGGAAATCATTTTCTTAAGTTAAAGAGGGGTAAACTTTTTCTTTTGATTAGGAAGGAAAATTTTGTCGACTCATTTTCTTAAATAATCCAAACGCGAAAAACGAGCCTAAATCCAAAAGGCAAAAACCATAGAACCCACCGGAAAATCACGCATGGCAATACGGCGCATTGGCAACGACAAGAGAAAAAAGCGCGAGGAAACTTCCGGACGGCGAACACGTACCGCAGAACCGACCAACAACACAACACCAACAACGCGAAGAAAACGCATCTTCACCCGTCAAGTCTAAAAGCTACTACTCCCCACGCACGTCCAAAGTTGAGCGGCATCATCCACACAGCGATCCCGGATCGAAACTATTGCTTTCGCCCCCCCGCGACCGCTCGACGGGATAGGACGGGCGGGGGGGGGCCCGATCCCAGCCTCGGACCGCATTTCGTGGGCATTAATTCGCAACGCCGGTGCGGCAATAATGGCGAAAGATCTTCAAAATAAACAAAAGACCGTGATGGTGATGATGATCGGCATGATGATTTCCCCCACTTATCCTCCTCCTCGTACGGTGGGACGACTTTTGCCCCCTCCCCGCTCGCTCCTTAAACCGTGCCAAACCCAGACCCCTACCAGCCCCCCTCATTTTTCCAGAGAATGTCAACGCCCGGGTTTTCAGGATCGAAAGCGGTGGCCGAGGATCGGACGAGGAGGAGGATGCCGCGCTGCGAATTTCGCTCCGTGCGGAATTGGGGCCCCCCTTCGCTCGGGCCTCCGCCTCCTCCTCCATCATCGGCCGAGCAATTTGTATTGTCGTCTCCATCGTCTAGATCGCATCCGCGTCCTTTATCTTTGGTGAGTTTCGGGTTCCTCTGTTGTCGTCGCTAGTAATTTTTTTGGTGCGCACAAAGGCAAGGATAGCGGGCCGCCTCCAAATGACTTGGCATGTCGGGGGGTGAAGTTTTAAGGCGGTACTCGTCGTGTCGAGAAAGTGTAGCGTGATATCCTGTGACTTGCGAGCGGCGAGGCGAAACGTTCGAGAGGTCGAGATAGGCCGGTTCGATGGTCGGCCGGTTTTCGGGCGGCCGAACGCCCAGGACGGAGCATTGGGCGTTCTCGGGCATGGATCGAGGAATGAATTCTAAGTTGGGCCGGTGGAAGCACAGCACGAAACCCACAATGGTCCCTTGGAAAAATGGCCCAATTCGACAAATCCTCCCCAAAAAGACGAGGTACAAAAACACCTCGTAGAAAAGCAGGAGCACATGCCTATATTATAGTCTACGGATCGATTGTAATGGCCCGATTGGGTCCCAGGTGAGAACCGCACGATCAATGAGGGTAACTTTATCCGGCACACCCGATCCGGGTAAAAGAAGGTTATCATCACCGCACTAGATGTATATAGCACGAAATAATCGTGGATTTCGGAAAAAGGTGACAAATCACATAAATTTCCCCATTTTTCACGTGTTGGAAATATGATTGAAGATCATGGCGCCGGTCTTGATTACGATCTGACCGATTCATCCAATCCATGATCGATTTTGCTTTTCAAAGGCATTGATCTTGTATATAGGAAATATTCTCTATATATTATTTCTTGCCTTTCTTTCTTTTATTCTTGCATTATAAATGCATCAGTGTACTTGTATACAATGTATAGATTAATACAAAAACACTTTTACTTCCAAATTCCTTCTTACATTTCCGTCATCATGCACTTTTGAACGAAATGAAAAATCTCTTTTAATTTGCATTCTAGCAAGAGCATGGCTGTCCAAACAAGATTCGAATCGATTGGTGTGATGAAAAGATTGTAGTTCTCGATGGGTCCTTGAAGCCACCCGTTCGAACTTTTGGGAATCATTTCCGATTTAAGAGTAGAATTGCCTACCCTGAAAATTAATTACTTCCTTGATTTAAATTTGCTGGTGACTCGCATTAAAACCGCACAATAAAAAGAGTAGTTGTATCCAGCACAATAAACGAAAATGCCCGTGGTTGCAGATGAATGGTAATGGTGGATTAACTTATATTAACTCTTCATTTTTTGCGCACTTTTTGAACCAAATGAAAAATCTCTCTACTTCGCACTCGTAAGTCGTAATCATCGTTCGAAATTCTCGGGCCTAGCAAAAGCACGGCTGTCCAAACAAGCTTCCAATCGATCGGTGCTCACGAACTCATAACGGTCAAAAGATTGCAGTCGGCCGGGGGGACGTGAACTTCGAAGCGGCACCGTCTGAGATTCCGAAGGGGCCGTGCCGAGCCGGTGCGCACGAGGCGCACGTTAACCACCAGCCCCCTCGTTTTCCTCGGGGAAAAAAGAATAAAATAAAATAAAATAAAAATGGAAACGGATAGAGAATATGCTCTGCGATAAACCCCCGTAAGCTGAGCTCCCCGTCCTCCTCCTCCTCTCGGGAAGCTCATTTTCTTCGTCGGTCGTATCGTTCTTCCCACCGGATACCGCGTCTTATCTGAAACCGCCGGTCCAAACCACCATCTCCGCAGGCAGCGAGCGAGAGAGACGGAGAGAATCTTGCTCCCGTTTCAATGGCGTCCGCAATCTCCATGCAGAGCTCTTGCCTCCTCCTCCTCCAGGTCCGTCTCTTCTTCTCCGCCCTGCTCTCTCTCTCTCTCTCTCTCTCTACACTTCTCCGGCATGTTTTGAGACGTTGCGCGAATCGGAGCCGGTTCTCGTGTGGATGATGGCTTTCGACTCGACCGAACTTGTGGATTCGAGCTGAAACTGGAGGGGTTGTTGGCTCGGCTCTCGAGTTGATCATAGCCGACCTGTCGTGGAGCTGGATTGATGTGCATTTTGACTGTTTCTACTGCGATTAGCAAGTTAGGAGCAGTAGCTCGGTTGTTTGGTTTGGTCTGGCGACGGGACGGTCGAGAACCGCGCAATCGCGTTCTGTTTGAGAGCTTCTGTGGTTTCCTACTCGAAGCGTTTGCTAATCTGCTAGGAAAATCAGGAATTCTCTCGGTGCTCTGGTTAGTTGCTTCCGGTTTCGAAATGCGGTGTCTACATTGTCGCTCTAATTAGTTTCACTCGACCGCGGGGTTTGTTGATGGCTATTTTTGTGATATTCATGTTCCGTCGTCAGTACTTGACAGATGAGTAAAAACGAACAGCGGTTTTGCGAGTTTAGGAGTCTGGGAAAAACAGTGATGGATACTAGTCCCGTGTAGTTGGAATTAGGTAAGAGAGGCGAATGAAACCAAATGTGCATGACGACTCAGCATGTGCGGAGTCAGTGTGTGTTTACTGGATAGATTTTTCCGGGATGTTGTATGGTAGGCGTTCATGCGATATGATGTAAGTTCAATACTTATAAGGTCCATGCTTAGTGCATGGTTCTTTCACGCAGGCTTCTATTAATTACTGTGAACGGAACCATCATGTGGTCTTGCAGGGTACCAACGGTAAAGATGTTACTGAAATGGGTAAGGCACCTGCAAGCTCTCAAGTTGCTAATATGCAGCAAAGGAAGTATGGGGCGACATGCTGTGTGGCCAGAGGATTAACATCTAGATCTCACTATGCCTCCAGCTTGGCATTCAAACAATTTTCTAAAACCCCCTCCATCAAATATGACAGGATGGTTGAGATCAAGGCTATGGCCACGGTTAGTATCTCGCTCTTTCACTATTATTCAGTGCTGTTCTACTTGTGTTTTAGAAGCTTCTCAGCAAGAAATGGCAAAGCCAATGCTCGCACGACAGCTTGGTTCTAGAAACAGTTTCAGTTGTCATAAAACAACTTTCACTTTTCCAAGTTCATGAAAACATATTTGTTAAGTAAACATGAGAAGTTTCTTTGGAGTAAAAATACTAAATGAAGGTTTATGTCTCATCAAGATCATGAAAGATCCTTTCCTTTTTGTTTAACAAACTCCCCTGGTTTATATCTGGAATAAGAACAATGAAACACTAAAAAGCAATCTTAGTTTTCAACTATAATTTTCTTATGTATTTGGACTATTAGCATTCTCAAATGAAATTAAGGACCAAACTATGGAAACTTCTGGAAACCAAAGGGAGCATAGATTTTCAGTTGGCCAAATTTAGCTTTTATGTTCATAAACCTGCCGTGCAATGTCTTGTTGCCGTTGCTCCTTTTAAAATACCATCTCTATGATTTTATTGATTCTTGCTCATCTTGATTGTTACAAACGTGCTCTGTTGCTTTAGGACTTGGGGCTGCAGGCGAAAGTAACAAACAAATGCTTCTTTGACGTGGAAATTGGGGGAGAACCTGCTGGTAGAATAGTAATAGGCCTCTTTGGAGATGATGTTCCAAAAACAGTTGAGAACTTCCGTGCTTTATGCACAGGCAAGCTTTCTTCATAGAGTTTAATATAAAGAGGCGCTATTTTCTGGAACGAGACTTTTTGGTATGGTGCCTGCCACTCTTTAACTTGCAAAATTCTTGTGCAGGTGAAAAGGGATATGGCTACAAAGGATGCTCCTTCCATCGTATCATTAAGGATTTTATGATCCAGGGAGGGGATTTCACTAGAGGAAATGTGGGTTCTCTTGCTCTCTGTGTGCGAAAGAGGAGGAAGGAGGGAGGGGGGTTGTTGCCAGGGTGGACGAAAATTATTTCAGTGCTCTTGTGTGGCAAAGTGTTACTCTCATGAAAGTTAATTTTTCCTTTCTTTTGGCTTGCAGGGAACTGGAGGAAAGAGCATCTACGGTTCAACTTTTGAAGATGAGAACTTTGCATGTATGCCTCCTTCATTTTACCCAAGAGCTAGCTCTGATAGTGCAAGCATTTCAAAATTGATTTCCTTGTGTTTTTACCTTGGTTGAATTTGTCTGATAGATGGGTGACAAGTTATCTGATAAGCATTTGTTATATACTGCCTTGTTCTATTTGCAGTGAAGCATGTCGGACCTGGCGTACTGAGCATGGCTAACGCTGGCCCTAACACTAATGGGAGCCAATTTTTCATATGCACTGTAAAGGTTATATTGCTCAAGCTATGACTAGTATTTCCCTTAGCAAAGTCTTGACCCACATATTCAGAACGTAGCAATACCACACGGCCACATTTCTGACACAGTCTCTCTGACTTTCACCTCTTCATCCAAAGTGCAAGGAAGGATGCTGATCTCTTGAGGCTTCTATGCTGACTGCCTTGTCTCATTATTAGTTTCGTGAACGTGACTACTTGAACACTTTAAGGGCTTTTTTTGCATTACTCTATCCCATCTGTCCTTCAATATTATATCTCGACGATTGTTGTCAAAGTTCGACTATGAGGTGATTTGGTTGAAGTATGCAGAGTTGTACTACTACCGAGAGTTCCCTTTATCTAACAATTTTTTGTTTCCTGTCTTCTTGTTAGACTCCATGGTTGGACAATCGCCACGTTGTGTTTGGACATGTCGTCGACGGGCTGGATGTTGTGCAGAAACTTGAATCTCAGGAGACAAGTCGATCAGACGTGCCTCGGCAGCCATGCAGAATTGTGAACTGTGGGGAACTTCCCCTAGATGGTTGATTCACATGAGCTGGCTTGTTGCCATGTGGAGCACAAATTTTGGTAATGTGTTCCGGTTTTGTCAAGTTTCATGCGACAGCTCTTCGTTGGGTCAGGATTTTTTAACTGGACGTCAATTGGTGATTCTGACTTCAGTGGTAGCCCATGAAATTTGGGTTCTGTGTTAGAATTTTTTTCGTCAAGGAAAGTGAATTTTCAAATGAACCATGATTTTACTTGTACACGACTCTGATACTGCAGAGTGCGAAGTCTTTTGAGGCTCTAATGCAATACTCTCAATGCTCGGACACTTCTCATTGGCTTGTCCGCTGAAATGTTCACACTGGTGTATGTTGACATAGCAGATGGTCGTCGATTTTGATTCTAAATATGGAGAATGTGTTGTGTTAATCAAACTTCCCGACATTGGAGTAGACGGGATCGAACTGGCGGACGGGGTTGATGAAGCGGAATTTCATTAGTTAAGCTTGTTTCCAGTTGAAAAAGTCACGTAGGAACTTTGAGCCCTCGTGGGGGCGGAATCGGGCTGTTTGTTCTCAGCTTGCTGACTCGCGTGGGCGGCTAAATTCAGTCTTGGGGAACCCTGTAACGCGAGATATGATCGTCATGGAATGCATCAGCCGAGCCCCAACTTAGACAGATCTTTGAATTCTTTATTTTAAAGTAAAAAGAACAGCAACGAGCAATCAAACATTGACGACCCCTCTATCGAAATGTGTAGTTGCCGTATTATTATTACTCGTCTTGAGTTCATGATCAAATAGTAAGTTGTAGTCGGAACTATAACGCAAGAATTGGAGGTTGAGTCAGAGTGATTTGTATGTTTAGTACACAAATCCGACTAATACCACAGAGGAACAAAGGGCGAGTGGATTATTCAAAAGTACGATGATGGGGAATTCCAAACCACTAGGGAGAGAGTTTCAACCAACTCGACAAATGCTTTTGGTGGCTAGAATGTACAAATGCTTTTGGTGGCTAGAATGTATTGATTTAGAAAATATAGTCGTTACAAAGTGTAAATTTGATCGATCAGTTCAAATTTTATTTTGTTTTTTTTCTCATTTTTTATGAGTTTTATAATCCAATGTAGTTTTTATTCGACGTGGAGCATTCAAAATTAAATCATACAGTAAACGTAATCTCTGATGGCTGTCCTCTTTTTGTGTGATTTTTGCCATGTAAACTATTTTCAGTTCGGTCAAAAAAATTGAAAATGCAAATCATGAAGGACCGAGATTCAGTACGAAACCGGATTTCAGGTCAATAGCCAAAAGAGAATTGAATTCTGGTCCTTTTTTTTTTTTTTTTTTTGGGAGGGAGAGAGAGAGAGAAAAAATAAAATAACCGAAAATGCAAATTTGGTCGGGTCACCCGACCCGACCTGACCCCGGTCGCCGGTTCCCAAACCGTCAAACCTACAAATACTCTGGCCTGTCTCCTCACCTTCGAACTTTCATGGCGGAGACGAACCCCACGTAGCTCTCCTTCATGCTCGGACGGACGCCTGATTCGGAAGCCACCCCCCTCGAGCGCCGCCGCCGCCGCCGCCGCCGCCGCCGCCGCGCGTCTGTCCCCCGTCGGTCCATTCGCAGCTCCGTCGTCCCGTCGATGTGAATGATGGCGTGGCTGAAGGACCTCAACCGGCTCGCGCACGGCCTGTCCCTCGTCGCCAAGGAGGCCGCCAAGCGCTCCCCGCTCGTCGGGACCGCTCGGAACGGCGACATCGAGGGGCTGATCCGGGCCGCCGCCAAGCAAGCCCTCGTCTCGGCGACGGACCTGTCGGGCCTCACCAGGGGCAAGGTCCGCGACCTCTCCCGGCCTACGCCGAGGCCGAGGGAATCCGTCGTTTACTTCGATAGTTCGGCCGAAGCGACCCAATCCGGCGGCGATACGGAGCAAAAGCAGCTGGTCGATGATGCGGAGGTTGCGCGGGCGAATGATTCTGGTCGTCGAGGTTTGGCGGATGGAAATGCGGATAAAACGAGCAGTTCTGTAAAGGAATCAGACGATCGAGGTGTTTCGGATGGGAGTCAGTCTCATGGCTTGGCTGAGGAGCCGAAGCAGGCGAATGATCCTGGTCGTCGAAATTTGGCGGATGGGAATGCAGATAAAACGGGCAGTTCTGTAAAGGAATCTGATGATCGAGGTGTTTCGGATGGGAGTCAGTCTCATGGCTTGGTTGAGGAGGCGAAGCGGGCGAATGTGGTGGATGTAGGAGGTGGAGAGAATGTGCCGCTGCCCGAGAAAAGGCGGAAGCCGAGGGAAAGGAGAGTCCCTGCGACGCCTTTCTCACGAGCCCTTGGGTGAGTATACTCGGCTATCTGCAATATGTTATGGTTTGCTTGTGTCTTGATTTCATTGTGTGTAGGAGCTGTCTTTCTTCATCGGTCGCCTTTTCATACCTTTCAGTTGACTATGTAATGTCAGAGTTGAAATTGTGGGGAAAATGCTACGGGTTCTAGGCTAACTCCTCCTGAGTGATTATAGCCTTTCAATGAATTTGACGACTTTAAGGGAGCTGAAGATAGTTTTGACAGAAACGATATTAACAGAGGTGAACTGTAGGGCTCTTGCTTACAGGATGGAGGCCCTTAGGCAATTCAGATTCCATGGCGATCGATGTCCATTTAAGCGTGAAATTTGGTGTATGAGGTCCTGCGTAAAGTGTCGTGACGTAATTTGTCTTTCTTTCAGATGAAATCTGCAACTTACCGGAACACATAGATGGTTAGGCTTCTGCATGTTGTAGAAAGCATTGCCGTCTATGTCTGGACGAACTGGACCAAACAGCACTTTAGAGAATTGTTTTAGCATCTATTGCATGTCCCTCTGAGAAATGCCGATGCATAATCCTAGCAATTCTGACATGTCGATAGTGTTTTACTTATGACCAGGGTTGGGGTTATAGATGCATCTCTTTTAAGCTTTGAATGTTAACTTTTGAACTGTGTGAATTGGTCTTGTGAGTCCTAACTTAAATCTTATAATTGCTTAAGGTTTGCTGGTCTAGGTGCTGGTCTCGCATGGGGAACCATTCAGGAATCTACCAGGAGGCTCGTCTATGGTAGTCCGCAAGAACAAGACAAGCAATCTGCTCTCTCTCCTTTTTTAACCGAAAGCAATGCGGAACGTTTGGCTATTGCTCTATGTAGGATGCGTGGGGCCGCTCTCAAATTGGGACAAATGTTGAGCATACAAGATGAGTCTCTTGTGCCTGCCCCGGTACTATAGCTTTCCATTATGCTTGGCTGTTGCTTTGTCGGTTCTTATCACAAACTCATGTTCTATACACTCACACCAAAATAGTTTTGCATTTTGTTCACGCATAGATTTTGGCAGCTCTGGACATTGTTCGTCAAGGAGCAGATGTGATGCCGAGAAGTCAGCTCAATCAAGTCTTGGATGCTGAATTAGGTTCTAATTGGTCATCAAAATTGAGTAGTTTTGATTATGAACCACTAGCTGCAGCAAGCATTGGCCAGGTCATCAAAATTGAGTAGTCTTGATTATTTCCATATGCTGTCTCTAAGTTTGAAACTTCTGCTTTCTTCATGTTATTGTTATTGTGTTTCTGAATCTCTGGAGGGTCAAGGGTGAGCTTCCCCTCCCAGATATTATGCAACCTTCATATTTCACTTAGCAACATCTATTTTTGTTAAGACGCCTTCTTTTGGATTTTTTTGCTGATTCTGTCTTCTTTATCATTGGTCTCGTGTTTATTCTGCTTTTCGAATGCCATGTTAGCTTGTTCTCTTCAGAATTTTCATGCACATACATTTTCCTCTAATTCTTATATATATATCCCATGAAAATTTGTCTTATCTAAAACCCACACTTCTCTAATCTTGCATGAAGTATTCCACAAGATGGATAGCCCTCCTTGTCTAGGCCTGATAATCTCGTGCTTACAGTTCTTTGAATGATTTCAGGTTCATCGAGCTATCACGAAGGATGGCCTGCACGTTGCAATGAAAATTCAATATCCTGGTGTTGCAAATAGTATTGAGAGTGACATTGAGAATGTAAAACTTCTTTTGGATTATACGAATTTGATTCCAAAAGGACTTTATCTCGACAGGGCTATGAAGGTAACTAAGTGTTTGTCTTCATTTTCTTTGTATCCACATCCCTATACTGCTGGGTGTGTTTGGGAGGACCTTTGTCCTTCTTGCACCACTGCTAGAACAAATCATTATCTTTAATTAAGTGCTTTTGTTTACCTAAGGATAAAACGTGAGATGTTGATTTGAATGGAGTCTGCAGACTCTTCTTTTGATTCTTAATAAACCCATTACTCTAGGAAACCTAGAAGGTTGACTATCAACATATAAAAAGTGGAATTGCAAAATCAGGGGGTAAATTTATTCCCAATACTTCCGCAGGTGGCTAAAGAGGAATTGTCTCGTGAATGTGACTATGAACTAGAGGCCAGTAATCAAAAAAGGTTCCGAGACCACCTATCTGGCACGAAAGGGTTTTACGTGCCAATGGTGTTGGATGACATTTCAAGCAAGAGAGTTTTGACTACGGAGCTTGTTCAAGGTACTATACTTATTATGAATGACTACTCTGATGGTGTACTGTAGCAGTTCAGCAGTTAGTACTTCTATTGTTGATGGACACAACCTTCGTGGCTGCTTGTTCAATTTAAGGAAGATGGGAGCAAAATCATTGTGAGCAGAAGTGGGACATAAAACGATGAAACCTTAATTTTGAATACATTGGTAAAACACAGGATATAGAAAGTATGGGGAGGAAACTAGATGAAAGAAATTTTCAGCATTGTTTTTGTCTACACCTTATGTGCTCGCTGATATGGAGTATGCAGCAAACTAGAATGCTTCATTGTGAGAAATTAAGAAATGGATGAAACTGATGCTTAAAGAGCTTGATCTGAGGTTTTTGAAGCTCTATATTTTCATGCTTAGTGCTAGAATACAATGTGGATTGGAAAGGACGGACCTTAAAATCTTGTCTGTGGAGATGATTAGCTGATTTTTAAGGTAATTTTGATCGAATACAGAGAACCTAGACTAGTATTTGAAGAAATTTATTAGGTAGATTCTTCATATTCTTATTACCATCTTCATGAAAGGTACTTGGGAGAAATTTTGCCAGTGATGAAAACTACTGCTGATGTAACTGGTACTGCACAATATGGCAGAGCTGCAGAATAGCAAAATCAGTGTTTCAAGGTGTCAATCATTGTAGACTTGTCTTTTGTGGAAGCTCCTTGCACGGTGTTGTTGCTTTTCTGCTGAAGCCAAATGCTTCTACTGGTTTGTACAGCTATAGTGGCCACACAATGTAAATTTCAAGTCAATGTGTTGATTTTATAGAGTTTCGTTGAGACTAAATCTTGAATTTCAGAGTGTTTTTGGGATGTAATTTTCAAAATAGCTGCTTACACTGTCCTAACTGTACTATATATCATTGTACTTCCTTTTGCTGGACTAGAATCGAATATTTTCTCTTTTTCACATTTGGCTAGCAACTGTCATTAGATAGGTGAAGCTTGATTGGAGAAGTATTGGAAGTAAACACTGCCAATGACATAATGATAAGTTTTCTATGTGGCAGGTGTTCCAATTGATAAGGTGGCATTACTGGATCAAGAAACTCGTAATTATGTTGGGAAGAAGTTGCTTGAAATCACCTTGATGGAGCTATTTGTCTTCCGTTTCATGCAGGCAAGCTCTTCTTTAGTAACCTCTTTTGTTTCATCCTTGATATATGTTCAAACCTAGGTTCACCAGATACTTTCCCTACACACACACACTCGAGTTTGTTGTCTTTGAAGCTAGAACTTTGTGCCGAATGATAAAGAAGGATGAATTGTGCCAGACTGATAAAAACTGTTTCACTGGTGAGTTAGAATTAACTTAAAGAGCACCATTGATGATGGGAGAGAATTTTGGTGTGCCTTGACATGGTGAAGTTCATTCCTTATGAAGTCCCGCTTCTGTCTGGCCTTCTCATTACAATTACCTCCGCTATAAAACTTGGCTACTGGCAATTTCATGTACAAAGCTTATGTTGCGGGAGGCCATCATAGTTGGATCAAGCAGTTGCTTGGTTTTCAGTAACTTTTGGATAGTCTTCTGTCTGTAGTCAATTAAAACACATTCTTGAATTGTTTCATTCTCCAGCCAGCCTGGCAGAAACTTTATGTGATTGTTCATAGAGTGATCCCTCCGTACGGCTCTCTTTGAGAGTCATCCTGCCCCAGTGATGAGGGTGAGAGCTCGGCCATGTCAGGAGTTTTATTGACGAACTTTCTGTTAAATGATTTGCTCTTGTCATCATTTGCTTATAAAATGCTTGCCTGATGCAGACTGATCCTAACTGGAGCAACTTTTTGTACGATGATGCTACAAGAACAATCAATCTTATCGACTTTGGAGCAGCTCGTGATTATCCTAAGAGTTTTGTGGATGACTATCTACGCATGGTGAATTCATTGTTTCTCCCTTGACTTTTCCTTTGTTCCTAAAATTATATGCTGCATGACACATAGCAGGAAATCCACAATTGCAATCTGTTGATGTCAAAGGTCCAAGTAAACCTTGGCATCATCATGCGGCTTCAAGTGATTTTTACTCATGCTATGAGCTTTCAACAAGAGTCATTAAAATGCGCTTGCTGTTAATGCCAGAGTTTTTAACTGGGATGAGATGTATTCACTTGAGTTTTGAGATTCATTCAAACTACTTTGATGAATGCTACCCGACTTGTGAAACACTGCCAGAATTGCTGCATTGATTTGTAGGAATGACCTTCTTAAAATTGCATGAACTAAGCGACTTTCTCTTAATGCTTAATTAGGTTGTTGCCTGTGCAAATCAAGATAGAGATGCGGTCATTGAGATGTCCCAGAGACTCGGGTTCCTCACAGGAGACGAGTCAGTTGTCATGTTAGATGCTCATGTTCAGGGTGGCTTTGTGGTTGGACTGCCATTCTCGAAGCCTGGCGGTTACGACTTCCGATCCACTAACATCACTCAAAGCATTTCAAACTTGGGGGCGACCATGTTGAGGCACAGGCTTACACCGCCGCCTGATGAGGCCTACAGTCTCCATCGCAAGCTTTCAGGCGCTTTCTTGGCTTGCATCAAGCTTGGGGCAGTTGTGCCTTGCAGAGAGCTGTTGTTTAAAGTGTACGAGCGCCATCAGTTTGGCCATGAAGACGATGGCAGCGCGATGTTGTCGGGCGGCTCAATCTTTTGAAGCACAATTTTTCTTTTTATTCTTACATTTATGTGTTGATTCTTTTTGTGCAATAATTATGGGATGCAATCCTGTCCCAAGTCTTTTGTATTAGGAAATAGATTTCCTCTTTCGAGCAAGCCGTCAAGTTGGCATCGCAGACCCAGAGCTACAATAAATTTTTCCGGCTTATCATGTCAGGTATGATTCTCCTCCCAATTTATTTTTCAGGGTGAATGATGTTATTCAGTGTTACGAATTACACAGGTGTAGAATTCCTTATATGTTCCCAAGTTCCATTTGACTTTGGTCAATATCTCTGTTTGGCATATTGAAGAAGGAAAATCTGGTTTAAAGAGAAGAAAATGCTACTGACATATTGTATGGAAGAACAACAGATCTGCCGAAACGAGTGATGCAGATCCGGACGCACGAGTTTCGCTAATCTAAAAGGTAGTTGTTCGATTTTAAGCGCTTGATTGGAATTGCGATTTTAGGGTACGCATGGATCAGATGGGTCCCCTATAGAAGAAAAGGGTTTGGAAGTACGTATTACAGGAATGGTTAGGTCATAGGTTCCGCCGTAGAACGCGTCCAGGAACAGATGAATGCTTTCATTCTGTTTTCTGCCTAATGCTGCTAGCGAGAGCGACAGGCCTTTGCATCGACCAAAAAAATCGCAAAATTTGTATTAAGTAAAATTGGAAAAAAGTAGGAGTCGTGTCCGAACACGGTACGAACTACTTAGGTTGCAAGATTATGGATCGAACGGCTGAAAAGGCATCATCATGAGTCGATTTCCCACGAAACCCACACAGGGTTTCGTACTCTAATGAAAAAATTGTGACACTAAAAGTTGAAAATTGTAGTGGGCGCGAAAGAGGGAAATACAACGCCGAAGGTGGGTAGATTGAGGAAGGCGTTACTATACAAGCTAATTTGAATTTCGATTATTAAAAAATGATGGATCTAACGTGAATTAACACGAGCTAGTCGCATCCGACGGCTCAAATATAATTCAGTGCCTATATTGCGTGACATCCGCTACACACATCCACAATTCACGCTAGTTTGAGGCATATCGAGTGTAGCCATTCAGACAGATCCACATGGCGTCTGGTTTCCTATGCGTCGGCAGCGCATCTTAAGGATTACAAGAGTGACGGCTAGAGAGAGAGAGAGAGAGAGACAGAGATTATGAAATGAATTCGGAGAAGACGACACGGGTTCTCTGTGCATAACTTCACCCTTGTTCACACGAAGAACGCTTCTTTTTATCGTTTTCCAGTTCCGTTGCACTCCAACGAAACAACAGGCGGCAGTCGGCACCCCTCACCATCACATTAGCATTAATAAAACAAAACCGGAATTCTCTTTTTCAGCCGTGGAAGCTGATGAAGCTTTTTAGCCTTTTTCCATTTCTTGAGGTCGCTTTGTGGCGTGAATTACCACCGTCTCCTCCTAATTAAGGAAGGCAGAATCCAGGAGTTATGGCCAGCTGCAATGTTTTGGAAAGAGCCTGCATTCTAGACATGTCATTTATTAAGTCTCCAAATGGAAAAGGGCAAAAAAGAAAGGAAAGAAATCACGCCGCGATGAGAGTATCGAGGTAGCGACAACCACGCCTTGGGCTTGTGGCCTTCTCTTTTTCCCCCCCATATAATAACCCGCCGAGGAATGATTGTGTCCCGGGCGCGAGTTAGGCGCTAGCAGTGGGAAAAGTGTCCAGGAAAGGAGGGTTCCTTGGGTTCTTGAGAACCAGCGCAGAGAGAGAGAGAGAGAGAGGGAGAAGCAAGAATGGAGCTGAACCTGAGAGGGGTGACGGTGGCGTTGGGATGGTGCCTGTGTTTCGTTTTCGGGTTTGCGTTGTGCAGATCTGGGGAGCGTCTTCAGGATTTCGGGGAAAGAGAGGGGCTTCTCTCTTACCTGGAGAGCGGTGCGGTCTCGCCCGCCGCGCCGCAGCCTGTCCTGGTCGGCCTCACTCTCATTGAGGGTGCTGCCGCCAGAGGAGCTGGTACTTTCTTAGATTTTCTTGACCCCTTTTTTTTAATGATTTTTTTGCTCGTAAGTGGTGTAGGAATTGTAGTTAAGAATGTTGGTGTTTCTCTGTATATTGTGTCTGGGTTCGCTTCATTCTTAAGCAACTTATGGGTTTACAAGATTTTGGTCTTTTCTTGTTTGTTGAGGCGCATTATTTTGTGTCCCCGGGTTTAAAGTCTGTTCTCGCTTTTCAAGATATTGATTATCGTGCGCATAACTAGGACGGGCTGGCGCGTTATTTCTTGGAGATTTTATTTTGGTTGATCCACTTTTCTATTCCCATCACCCTCGTGCGATTGGGTTGTTTTCCATTTTTCGTTTGAGCTCACTGTATAAAGACAAGATTTTCCTATTATCTTTTGGTGTTTTTGATAGTATTGGAAGCTGAAAATTGATGTTTGAGGTTCTTATTTATTCTTGTTCTGCAATGTTCAGTCTGCTTAGATGGTACATTGCCCGGTTATCATCTTCACCCTGGCTCCGGATCTGGTGCAAACAGTTGGCTCGTCCATTTAGAGGTTTGTTGAATGGACTTCGTGTTATATGATTTAAAGGAGCGTACTTAAGCTAGTTAATTTTGCAAACTTATATCTTCTGTTCTGCTCGGTTTTCTTACTCGGTTCTTCATAGTTCTCCGATTCTTGATTCTTTGTCTCTCTGCATTTTCTGGAAGCCATTTTATGTTCTTCATTGATGTAGGGTGGGGGATGGTGCAATACAGTGAGGAATTGCGTTTACAGGAAAACTACTCGTCGTGGTTCATCAAAGTTTATGGAGAAGCAATTACCTTTCACAGGAATATTGAGTAATAAACCTGAAGAAAACCCCGGTATTTGAAATCTATTGATGATTCAATCTGTCTCGAAACGATTCTTCGCTATAGTTTATTCAAATTGGAAATGTCATATGGAGCGACTGTGCTTTTGCTGGCAGATTTTTTCAATTGGAACAGAGTAAAGATACGGTACTGCGATGGGGCTTCTTTCAATGGAGCAGGCCAGGATGAGGTTGATTGGAAGATTTTAAGTTTTTGTATTCTCTATTGTTCCGTAGAAATGATTACTGCTGTTGTCTTAGTATACAGTCATAAGAGTCTACATCATAGGCCAGCTTTAAATGATTCATGAGCACACCTGCTCCTGTGTGGCCCGCTGGCACATTATAGCGGAACTTTCAATCAACTCCCTGTATACATTACCTCCTCTAGCTGCATTGTAATCCTTAGGAAGCAAGTCATTGATTGCTGCCAAGTGCAAATACAACTCGTGTGCATGGCACGCTCATTAAAGTGTGCGTTCACTCATGGGTGTGTGTGTGTTTTCTAAATCAAAACGTACGTAAAAGCAATTTAACTTTTTGGGAGTTTACCTGAAATTTTTATTATCATTTCAGGCTGCGAAGCTCTACTTTCGAGGACAGCAAATCTGGTTGGCGGCAATCGACGAGTTGATGTCCAAGGGAATGAAGAATGCCGATCAGGTTTTTGAGACTTTCTCCAATTGCTTTCAGCCTTTCTCAGCTTCAGTCAATTCATCCTCAGATTTTCGCAGGCTCTTCTTTCTGGATGCTCTGCTGGGGGTCTAGCATCAATATTGCACTGCGACGAGTTTGGCAACTTATTCCCAAAGACTACCAAAGTGAAATGCCTTAGTGACGCGGGATGTTTCTTGATGCGTATGAAGCTCTCTTCTGGTTCTTAAATGTCTTCATCAAATGACTTGGAGTTTTTGTTTTGACCAAGAATCTTCTTTCGCAATGCAGAGTAGATGTTTCTGGAGGCCGTGCTCTTCGGAATATGTTCAATGGTGTAGTCACCTTGCAGGTTGCATTTCACTGCTCCTTGACATTTATAGTAGCTTTCCTTTATGGATTATTTGTGATTGATGCTAATGGATTTTACAAAAATTCTTCATTTGGGCCTAGTCTAGATGTTAACTTAATGGGTGTGGTAATTTATGCTAGTAACTCTGTTCTCTATATCAGTTTGGGTGATGAACAATTGAGTAACTTTGTCATCTTTGCATATCTCAGTTTTCCAATTTTATAATTCCGGTTTACTGTTTTAGGATGTGAAAGAAAATCTGCCTAGTACCTGTACCAGCCATCTGGATCCAACTTCGGTACTCTTCTCTTAATTTCTATACTTACTATGGAAAATTTCAGCATTTTTGCAGATTAACCCTAGCTTACTCTCTCTCTCTCAGTGCTTCTTCCCGCAGAATTTGGTTGCAAACATTAAGACTCCACTGTTTCTTTTAAATGCCGCATATGACGCGTGGCAGGTAAGCTTGTCTTGTTTTGTATATTCTTCCCTGTGGTAACTGTACTTGATAAACCTGTTTTTAGTATTGCATTTAGTTTTGAGAGGGCGATCATATGGTTCAAACAGCAATGCTGTCAATGAAGTTGAACCAGTATTGCTCCTCTGCTACCTTGAACATTCAAGAGGCAGAGATATATGAAAATGTATAAAATATCAGTTAGCGATTGAAGATGCACGGTTTCAACTGTTTTTCTTTTTTCACTGGTAAAATTAAAACTGGGTTACTGTGTAAAGGAGCGGTTATTGAACATCTCATAAAAGTAAACACTGCCTACTCTTTTGGAGTGTTAAATCCACGTCTCGGCACGGTTGCTCTCCTGGCCCCTCTGTTGCTGAAAAAGACTCATTTCTTGAAATGTTTTCAACAGGTCCAAGAAAGTTTGGCTCCACCGTCAGCTGATCCTCATGGCACTTGGTCTGAATGCAAAATGAACCATGAACGTTGTAATTCATCGCAGATAGAGTTCTTTCAAGGTGATTTGATTTGTTTATGCGGTCTAATACATTGAGGCAGCCTTCGGATACTTAATGGGTTCTTCCCCTTTTCTCCATTTGATAATGCAGATTTCAGGAACCAAATGCTCGAAGCAGTACACACTTTCTCGAGGTCTGATCAAAATGGTTTATTTATCAATTCCTGTTTTGCTCATTGCCAGTCTGAGAGACAGGACACATGGTTTGCCAGTGATTCTCCCCTTATTGGAAATAAGGTATGATAAGCAAGCGAACATCTTTAGGAATGTAACAATATGCCCTAATTAGTATGCAGGAGGTGCCATGCAAACTTGAGATTTTCCTTTTTTCTTTATGGGAGGGTTGTTAGTTCTCACATGAATGTTGCCGAGAGGCCGTAGCTTCCAAATGCATTTAATTAATTTTAGGTGCATTCACATCCCGATTCTCTTCTCATGCAGGGGGTTGCAGAATCCGTAGGAGACTGGTTTTTCGATAGAGAGACTGTTAAAGCCATCGATTGCGCTTACCCCTGTGACAAGACCTGTCACAATCTGGACTTCACTCGCTAACTTATTAGGGCTCTCTCTGATCGATTCTCTCCCTCTTAGCAATTTCTGAAGACTGCAAGATTGGTTAAATAAGGTGTTCATGCTAAATTGGCAGAGCAACATCTTTATATATGATAGAAACATAGAAGGAATTATTACCAAGGAAGACTCAGACGAAATGGCATTTTGCTGGAATCAACCATTTCGTTTCGAGCAAATTCGTTGCGAGTTCTCTCAATTGTTATTATTGAACTCGAGAACTCAAGACGAAGTCATGCTGGATTCCATTCTTGTGCGTAAAAACAAGATTTATTTCTTCTAAAACAATGTTTATGCTTTTGTCACTTGGTCTTAAATAAGTAACCTTTTTCAAGGATCCAAGCAAAGGACTTGGATTTGCATTCCATCTGCTCATGGCGACTCTTGAGGAGCAGTATGACCTATATATATTTACGATCAATTCTCTCGCCACATCATCCGGCAGATTCCGAGTCCCAACGTGGCACGGAGGGTTTGTACAAAACCAGGATGAAATACATCGCAGCATCACTCATCAGAACTCACTTCGCAATCGAGATGGAAGTATACAGAACGATTCGATTTCTTTGCCCACGTGGACTAAAGATGGGAAACAATACATCCCGACCCAACTATACAGACATTCCGAACCTAACGGAAGCTTCACCTAAACTCTACGGGGAGCAGCAAAATTTCCATTAGGTCTTGTCTGGCATTATGCATTGTTACGAATTAGGATTTGTGAATGCATCTATCTCCGAACGCATGACAGACCCCCCCTTAAAAAGACAAGTCTCTGCAACCAACGGTCTACCATTACAAAATGCCTATTCCTCGTTCCAATGGCTTTTCTTTTCCAGAGATAGGAATTCCTCTTGTGGGTACGATTCAGCTTCCTAAGGAATTATCATCAGTCTACGTTTGCTTATCTCGTTCCTAGCGCCGTTTCAGGATGTCAGTCTCTACCTGCTAGCCTCGCAAGTCAGTCAACAACGCATACCAAAAACCGTCCATCCACCCACCCGACAGTCTTACCCTTTATCTAGATTTTCGGAAATCGGTTAGGTGCTGTCACGCTCCCCGAGACCGAATGGAGAATCGCGACGCCTGTCATCTTTTTTTTCCCCTGGCTCTCCACCAGATCAGATCATCGCTCGCCCAAACGAGTTTCCGATTCTCTCGGGAATCTGGAAAGAATCTGGAAAAGGGCGCACGATTCCGAGAATCTTTCGGCCTAGTGAAGCTCCCGAGAATAGAAAAGACCCTTCGCTCTTTCCGGAATCCAGTCAAAACAAAAGGGGCAGAGGAAGAAACGCAACGAGAGGGTCGTGTTTTCTTTTGGGTCCGAGGGATGATCGCTCGAATCGCTACCGCCGGTCAATGAGCAAGACCCAGAAAAAGGATCGATCTTTTTACCTACACGAATTCTTATTGTATTCACAGCCGATCAACATGATAATATATGTACAGGAAGTGATGAACAGTGATGAGTGATAATCAACAACCTCAGGATCGCCAAAGACCCCCTGAAGACCACACCAGTCCCTGGAACCCAAGTCCAAAGGACCGCTGCTGAATAAAAAGGAAAACGCCACGCCAAAGCTCTGGCGAATTCAATCCCCCCCTAAAAAGCGAAAGATGCTCTCTTCCTCTTGCAGAGAGTAGAGATCGAAGGACCCTCTCCCTCAATCTCGACCATCCACGAATGAAAAAACCGAAAACAACGAAAAAATTTAGAGAGGAGGAGGAGGAGGAATTTCAAGCCGGAAACGGAAAACTATGATAGAAAAAGATCAGCCATGTGCAAAAATAGAAAAAAACTCAGTTGCTGTGCCGAGACGTGGATGCGATCGCCACCGCCTGCGCCCAGACCTTGAGCCGTGCCTTCACATCGCGCGGGTCGTCACCTGCAAGCGCGTCCAATTTCAAATTGCACGTCGATTTAGACATTCTGATGTATAATCTAGCCTTGCTCGTTTCGAAAAAGAGAACGGCTTCGACCGATGGGTGCTTACCGGGACTGGAGATGCGCCAATTGGCGATGGGAGAGTTCCCGCCACTGCTCGTGTCGAGCGGGGATCCGGAGATCGAGAGCCGGGTCGGCACCTCCACCATCCGCTCGTGCTCCAGCTCGAACCCCAGGTCCCGGCACGCCTTCACCTCCTCCAGGTCCATGCACAGGCTCCTCCGCCCTCCCTTGGGCCTCGTTATCACCATCAACCCCCGCCGCCCCCTTCGCTCTCCCCGCTGAAGCTGTTGCAGCAATGCTCGTCCCTCTTGAGCTTCTCGCTCTCCCCGCTGAAGCCGCTGCCGCTCCTCGCGAACCTCTCCCTTATGATCCTCCTCCTCGCGTACTTCCTCGCCCTCCCGGCCGCCCGCCCCTCACTCTCGCTCGCGTACTCCTTCAGCCCCGCCGCCCCCGCTTCGCCGATCCCACCCCGCGGCTCCTCCGCCGCGGCGGCGTCGCCGGGAGCGAGTAGCACTCCGGCTCCCCGCCGGAGTCCGACGTCAGCTCGGCCTCGCCGCCGAATCCCCGCAGCCGCTCCTTCTCGTCCGAGAGCTCCTCGTCGGCGTCCCCGTCGAAGCTCTCGACGGACAGCTTCGCCAGGTAGCTCGACACCACGGCCGCGGCCCCCTCCACCACCCCGCCTCCCCCGCCTCCCCCGCCGCCGCCGACGCCGCCGCCGTAGAAATCAGAGTACACGTCCGCCTCGTCCTCGTCGTCGGCGCAGGAGAAGCTGCTGTTGCACACGGACAGCCGGGACAGGTTGCCGCGAGCGTGGAGATGGTGCTGGTCGTCGGCGCCGTCGGAGGACAAGACGTCGTCGTCGGCCACGGAGGAGTAGAGGATGGTCGAGACGGTCTGGCCGGAAGCCATGGCGCCGCGGAAACCGCGGGAGATCGAGCGATCGGAACTTCCGACGGAGCGAATCCGCAGATCAATCGGCCGGATACGCGCAGGGACTGCGAAGATTCTAGAGAGAGAAACAGCCGCAGGCGGGAGTAGGAGATGAGAGTTCGTAGAGTGAGAAGTGGGGAGTAAGGGATATGAACAGTCTTCTGTTTTTTTCTTTCTTATTTTTTTAAAAGAGAGTTATCAACAGCAGTAGCAGCGTTGGCAAGCGTTGAGTCATCCGTTTTTCTCTCTCTCTCTCTCTCTCTCTCTCGGTTCTCGATAAGGCGAGAGTCGCAACGGGCTCCGTTACGATCCGACGGGTCGTTATTTATACGGGGGTTCCGGCCCAAGGGATTCTTCCCGGTTTTCCGGTTTTGCCCCCCTCCCCTCCCTGCGCCAGGTGTCCCGTTTGCGATTCGGTTTTCGGGATCGTTTATTTAAATCGGTTTTTCGTATTTATATTTTTTTATTCATATTTTCCTTGATTTCTTTCGGCATTAGGAGATTAATTATGAGGAATGAGGAAGATGGATGGGTTAGGTGAGGACCATTCGGAATAGGGTCTCTTTAACCATAATTTTCGTGTTGTAACTCCACATCATCACTTGGGGTAATCCGACATTTAACACGCGTGAATTATGACTAGATATTCAAATGTTGTTCGATTGGATTGGATATGGGGCGGATCAAGTCAGTCTATCCAAAATCGAATACATTTTGGATATTTCGTCATGCAAATTCGTCTGTAGATCTAGAAATGCCCATTTCGAAGATATTTGATGAGGACCAAAGAAGATGGATGGGTTAGGCGAGGACCATCCAGAATAGGGTCTCTTTAGCCATAATTTTCATGTTATGACTCCACATCACTTGGGGTAATCCAACGTCTTACATGCATGGATTATAACTAAGCGTTCGAATGCCGTTCGATCAGATTAGACTGGATGCAGGGTGGGTTGATCTATCCAAGTCGACCGCTAATTTGGGTCCATGTGAATATCTCTTGATTCGAATTCGTTTGTAGATCTGAATATGCCTAATTCGAATGGGGTTCATAAATTAAGGATAAATTCGATGGATTGAGGAGTGCTGGAATGTTCGGATTAAAAATCAAATCATATCTTCATTTTAATAATTTAAGTGTTCGGAACAGTGGGCGGCGATATTAAATGCGGGCGATGATGCGAGGTAACGGCTGAGGGATTTTGCCACCGAGAGTGGACCGGAGGGAGACTGGCCCGGCCGGCAGTACAGAGGAGCACGGGAGGGGGGAGGAAGGGAAGGGGAGATGGAGACGTGTGCGCACGAGCTCGCAGGACACGACGGCATTGGCCCGCACAACGACAATAAATTTGCCTCACGCGCGCCCTCGTGCCACTTTTTTCTGGTTTTGGTCTCTCTCTGTCTGCTTGTCTTTCTTTCTAACTCCTATTAATTACGAGGATAGCTACCAAAAATCAGAAAAAAGCCAAAAATAAATAAATAAAATATAAAAGCAGGGAAGTCACGGGGATGCGAATAGAGAGAGAAAGGACTCTTTTTTGAAATTGGACGGGAGGAATCCGAAATTGTAGAGGATATTCATGTTTATCGAATTTCTTGATCTGGATGAAGTGTTTTGAGAGATTTTATAGGATCATTATCAATTCTTTTTAAAATTGAGCCGTTCGATAAATACATAATTTATCATTTAAATATTTTAATATATTTCGTACGTCTATTCTAAAACGACTGATCCAATCATTTTATTCACTTAAATATTAAAATATCTCACGTGTCATCGTCTGCCCTTCTCCTTCATTGTATATCCTTAAGTGCATAGGAAACAATGACATACCAGCATCACATAGATAGGTAGAGATTCTAACCTATGTATGATTCAAAACCTCACATTTTTTTTTATCAAATTTAACAACTCCTTGCTTTGAAAACGTCTAGGAAAGATCAGACACAATCTTTTCACTAAATTACCTCTATACACATACAATACGTTGAGCCCGCCAATTGATTGGCGATATATTTACAATTTTTGGTAATGTCGATGAATGAAGTGTAATTAGATAATTTTGTTTTTCACTAATTTAAGGAGGCGTGTTCCAGGAGACTGTCATGATGCAAATAAAATCGCAAAAAATTTACGTCCAAATGACAATCTTAATTAACAAAAAAGGTTGGCACGTGGCGTATTTCTATTGCGCGGAATTCAAGATCGGAGTCCCAAAACTGCCCCTCCGATGCTGCTCGGCGGGGACCAGGGAACTGGGAACGTTCCAGAACGGGCGGGGCAGTTTCGGCAGCATATAAGGAGGCCCCCCGGGCCCACGCTCCCTCCCGGTCCCACACCCGCACGAGCCGCACGCGCTGTCTCGGCGCCCGATGACGTCAGCGAAACCGCGTTTTTTCTCTTTTGTGGGCGGGAGCGGGACCCGGGGGAAAGGTGGGACACGTGTCGGCGCCTCCGTTGGCTGATCCGATCCCCGGACCGAACCTGGAGACGATAACGCTACAGCAGACTCTCGGTGTAGGGCGGGAATGCGACACGTCATAGGCCCGCGGGGCCCGCCGGGCCACGTCACTTCCCTACTCCGCCCCCGCAAGTACTGTGCTGTGCCTATCGCGCGCCCCCCCGGACGAGGTGGGTCCCACCTCGGAAAAAGGAGCAGACGTAGCTTTCGCTTCCCCCACACGTTTTTCGCCTTTCGGATATATTGATGAAAAAAGTGCGCTCGTCTTTTCTTTTTTTCTTTTTTTTTTTTTCCCGGTCGAAGATGAAAAAAGCGTGCTCAGAAAGTCGCCCGTGGACTGGTACATCTCTCCCAACTACATAAAAAAAAGGGTGTGAAACCTACTTAGGATTTGATTAACGGAGATGGACCCACGCGGGAAAAGAGTAGGACCGGTATTGTGTTAGAAAATTCGGATTTAACTAATAGACGAGGAAAGATAATGTGAATATAAATAGTATATAACTTATGTTGTCGAATAATGCTTGATAATTCAACAGAGTGAATTGAAAACCCAAAATTAATTTGTTTTATAAATAATGAATGATTTTAATAAGTTTAAAAAAATTATTATAAATAATTAATATCATGAAAAATATAATTAACGACAAATTTACCTTTTATTAAATTTTATAGAATTTGATTGATATCACTAAATATCACAAACCTTAGGTGCGCTTGTGATAAAAATAGAGTAAAATCTCATATTTGTGCATCGTCACATGTTTTTTTTTTTTTTTTTTTGGTCTCTTTCTATTTGTCTTCTAACTCTCATTCTCAAACGTTTACCCCGCTTCACGGATGTGGGAGTTAAACCTACTCCCGAAATTAAATCATCCCCACCCCAACCCAACCCTTGAGAAGGTGGGGATTCAAACCCCCTACCTCCCCCTTCCATGTTAGAGGGGCGATCACTGGGGCACCATCAAATGTTACGTGTTATCAAACTCAGCAATTTAATGATAAATTTAACGGAAACTAACGATTGATAAATTTATCATAAATATATCGGGTTTGAATTTTTTATGGTAAAAAATTAGTTTGTTAATCCAAATCATCTTCTTTTTCGTTTGTGTTTTTTTTTTTTTTTTTTTACCTTTTTGTTTATTTTATTGTTAGCTTGTTATATTTTTAAAAAAATACGATAAGATAGTTAATTTCATTTAGAAAAATGAACTCCACAGTGGCAGCATCACTTGTATATTCTCTCAAAAATTACAAAGGAATATGTGCCTCCGATTTGAAAGTAGATCTACTTTCAATCTAATTGAAAAGGTGATAAGTATTATTATCACAATAATAAGGTGTCATGGTTTGAATTATTTAAATAACTTATGCCTTTTCTAAATCTTTAATTATTGAATTTATTAAGTTTTATTTTTCACATTCAAACAGCACAAAATGCCAGGTCGGCATGCCACATCGGCACACCAATGGCGATGGCTAATAGTATGACTCGATTGCACAAATGATGAAACTTAGATAGAGACATCTCTTGTGAGGTTAATTTCTCACTCGACGAGATTTACAAATTCATGTGAATTCAAATAATAATCCACAATGATTTCCTTTCCAAACCTCGCGATAATTTCCTTTTCAAACCTCATGGATTCCGTAACTGAAAAACCAGACTAATGTGGAGGTTCGTGCCTTATTTAGTTCATCAAGTCGAATATAATCCGTCAAAGTTTGAATTTCGCATTATTTAAAAAAAAAAATAAGTGTCAACATCCATAAAATGACCAATTTTTGGTTATGATTGGTGAGTAGTAGACTTAGCTAATAATAATAGTTTGACAAACAGTAGAAGCTATTGATGAAACAATCGATAATTTGAAGAGAATCAATAACCAAAGAGGTTATCTACAGCAAACATAGTTATCTATTATCTAGTGATAAAGGCATCGAGAAGTAATGGCCAAATAATGATATTATTATTTTTTTTTTATATAAGCTATTTTAGATAACTAGATAATAAGAAATGATGTAACTTCTTATAATCGTAGGTACCACGAAAGTTATTTGGTTTTAATATAGAATTAGGAAGTAATGTTTTTCAAATTCAGAAACTGTCTATACCCGATGATTATAAGCTTTAAATAACTACATAATATTCTTTTAAATCCCGAAATCCTATTTGTAATTTCCAAATAGTCGATCGTCGATTAAATTTTAGAATATCACGACTTTCAAATATTCATCATTTATTAAATTCCAACCTTGCATGTCATCACTCATTGCCGTCCACTAAATTTCGGCGAAACTTTCTAATGTCATCGCACTTCATTATTGATTAAATTCCATTGAAGCATACCTATCAATGGTACTCCATCGACAAGACTCCCGTCCGAAACCGCCACGGAATCCCTATCCTCTTAATAAAATCGAAAAATGAATTTCCGTAAGGACATTTCTTCGTCGCCGAGCAAATCCCGGAGAAAACAATAAGAATAATCATATTCGCTTGTAGGATGATCACAGAGGAATATACGGTATATCAAATCCCTCCGAGGACCGTATCGATAAAACTTAAAAGATGCACATATATGCATATTTATATGAAGAGACCCGCGGACGTGGCTATGATAAACGAATAAATTATTCCCTTCAATTGAATTTTTTTAATAACTCGTGAACAGCGTCGTAACGGGTGTCTCCGGGAACTCCATAACCAACATTAAAAACTTTTCTGCTGGGCTTTTAGCCTTTTAGTAAAGCGTGGCCGGGCGCCGACCGCGGATGGCGTTGACCCAGTCGCGATAACACATAACAGGGCCAGGTCCTGTCGAGAGGGCCCGGCGGAAAGGGACGGCTGAGGACCGAGGAGCGAGGAAGCAGCCGCGTCGCTTAATTTGCTCGCACGTCTCCGCTTCTCCCATTGATGATTTCCCCTTCCCCAGGTAAAAGCGGGTTACATAACGTTTCCCTCAGCATTAATTCGCTGGACCAGTTCATGCAGGTGCCGGCATCCTCAGTGCTGGGAGTGGGTAGTAAAAGTTCGGTACCTTTTGAGCGAGATTCAAGTCCGAATTCGTTTACATATCTAGTTATACCTACCTATACTCAAAAGTTTAAGCAGATGAGTTATGAGTCAATTATGACATTCTATATCACATCAATTTTTCGATATGGAATTTCTCTAACACAATCCATTCACACGTGCATTCTAGGGAAAGTCTAGTCCGCACGTCAAGGCGTGAAAGTCGGGGTTTCATGCCCAACCTCAACAAAGCTGGGCGCTAGTGCTGGAGCTGAAATTTGATCACCGATGCCCAATTGTATTGTAGTGAATGATTTCTGATTTTTAAAAGAGGAAAATAATTTTTTGGAATTAAAGCGTCAATTTTCTATTGACTATGGAAACATATTTTGGTTTACTCGTTTTCCTAAGCAACCCAACCTTGAATAATGAGCAAAATGTTTTTCAATAATATATTTTCTGTGAAATGAATGAATTCCAAAAGTAATTTCATTTTGATCTTCGTTCTCCTTGATATTAATGACGCCAGAATGCGCACCGTGCCCACAATTTGCACTCAAGCGTAAAGAAGTTCATGACCTGAACAAGATCATGACAATAGCCGACCCACAAGGCGCATTTATTAGAATACCAAGTAAGATCGTCAACGAGTTTCTAATCGGCAGAATCCAAGCGAAATACATAACACGTGACGACGATCCGTTGATGTCCAAAAAAGTTAAAAACTGACTCAAAGAAGATCTACTTGTCGAGAATCAATGCTAAGAATTCGAGTGCGGTCGTAAACCATCCCTTAAATAGCACTCAAAATGGTTAGAGATCATAATGCATAACGGAATGGTCCATTTAAAACACGTTTGATAACTTGCCAAATAATGTTTGATTCTATTCTTTTATTCTCGGGAATAAATTTGGAGATAAATCTATTTAGTAAAATTTTTATTCCCGATAATAGATTTAGAACAAAGCAAAGGGGTAAAAAAAGTTGCTTACTTGTTCCCAAAATAATTCCAAAATCAAGCAACTCAAATTTCTTATTTCTCTTTTCTCTTCTTTATGTTCTTCTTCTTTCTCTCTTCTTCTTTCATCGTCGTCGTAGTTAGCCATCATCATTGATCGCTAGTGACTGGTTAGGCGAGGTCCAACAAGCTCGCTAGAGGCTCACCCAGCCACTGGTGAGCCTTGACCTCGCCAGTGGCTAGGCGGGTCTCGCCTGAGCCTCCCTCGGCCACTAGCAAGCCTCGCTAGGCGAGCCTTGCTAGTGGCTAAGTGAGCCTCACCGGACCTCCCTTGCCCACCAATGAGCTTTACCTAGCCATCGGTGAGGCAAGCCTTCCCCGGCCTCCCTCAGCCACTAACGAGCCTCGCCTAGCTGGGCGAGCTCTGCTAAGCCAGATTTGGGCAAGGCCCCTTGCCTAGCCAAGGCTTAGTTGACAAGGCATGAGGCTCGACCAATGAGGCACGGCCTTATCAGGGGCTTGCGAGGTCGCTGGCTCTTGTCTAGCCAATCACTGGTCATCTCGAGGCCGGTGATTGACCAAAACTTGAAGAAGAAGAGAAAGAAAAGAAAAAAAAAAAAAAAATAAAATTATTAAAAAATTAAAAGAAAATGGTTTATGGTTTGGATTAGAAATTTTGAGAATGGTATTGAATGCAATTTTATTTCGAGAATATAAATTTTAGACAGTTACCAAACATCTTAAAATCTTTAGAGATTCTTAAACGTAATAAAAAATTATCATTTCTTATCATAAATTATTTACGGAAATAAAATGGTTACTAAACACATCCTTAAAGACACACAAAAGTAAATGATTTGCATTTGAACTTCTAAACGCGTTTTACCCTTATCTCCAAAGTCTTTTTTTTTTTTCCTTTTCTACTTTCTCTACTTACTTTATTTATCCCCATTAGCTAGTCCTTAGTCAAATTCAGTCATCGAGCAAGCACGACATCCGCCTTCCGATTCAATAAAATTTCATGCAATATCTGCGTCGTTTCCAATCTACCCCTGTTCACGCGTCATTGATCGTTGGAATCGCGAAAAAGTTTTCAACTAACCCATCATTTTAAAACCTCAAACCTTCAATTCGCCAAGTTACCATCGACGTGATCTCATCACCAAAAGTTTAGAGCTCTCCAACGCGGGATTCGTCCTGGAATCGGGCGACACGATGCCAAAACCGCAATCACAAGCTAAACCCCACAACATTGTTAACATCGAATGCCACTGTTTTAACACGGAAAAGACCAATCGCCTTTTCCCCTCTCTCCCTAATTTTCGCGATTAATTATCTCCCCCACCGTCCACTAATCGGACTTTTCCTCGCGATCTCGGGACGATATTGTCATATTTTATAAATAGCGGGGGCCAAAAGAGAAAAAAAAAAAAGTCCTGGGGGCCCCCGCGGGATCTCCTCCTTCTCCACGGGACCTCTCTGAAATTTTCTCGCGACGTGGCGACGCTCGAGATGTGTCGGCAGGGGGGGAAATTGTAATTAAAGTAGGGGTAGCAACGTGTCGGACGACGATTGGTCGCTGTCGCCCAAAGGAGGCGTCGTTTTACGAAGGAGCAGTTGTTTAGCTTCTCGAGGAAGATGGTGTTTCGGTTGGGCAACGTACGACTTGGAGATCTTGGACTGGACCCGGTCCGAGTCAAAGGTTGGGTTTCAAATACGAGGAATGTCTTTGTTTCTTGCTTGTCTTTTGTATTCCCACCTTAAGGTATTTCGTGGCGAAATATATATTAAAGTATCGTCGGGGCCATTTCCGACTTGGACAGCAGCGATAATTTCGAACTTTGGCGGCGTGGAGGGGAGTTGAGTATTGGAGGGCTCGGAGCCCACTCCAATTTGGGCTTTGCGCCCGTTAAGGCCAGGCTTCTTGAGTCCAGGATCCCGGGATCCGTGCCCTGTTCCTCGGCGGCCGAGCTTTCACCCTCCGAAGACGGGCTTGGAACCCCGACACTCGGCCACGATCCGAGTTGGCAGGTGTCCGAGTGCTCAAAGCCCTAACTCAGGACCTAGGGGCGTATTTGAGACTTTTTTCTCAAATGTGTGTTTTGTATTTTTTTTTTTTTGGTAATCGAGAATCCACCTGAGACTCCTTACGGGTCACACTGCCTTCCGGTGCCTGGTGGTACCGTCGGACGTTGTCGCAAGCCACTATTCGGCGTCAATACCTTGGGGGAGACTAGCTTAATATTCCATCGTTAGGGCCCCCCACTTAAATCGCGATATTACCGAGAGGATTCAAACTCTCGACCGTATCGAAGCTGGAGAGAACGCAAATCAATTGCGCTTCTCACGGATGGGTTGTGTTTTGTAATTTTCTCATAACAAAAATAAACAAAAACTACCTTTTATATTATTCGCAAGATACACTCGAGCATAAAAAAAAATAAAATCATTTTCTTTGAAAACAAGTTCCCAAGTTCTTTTTGGTGGGACAAATGGAACTTTTAGGATGTTTTGAAGAAGATTTAAGTATACAAAATATGAAGAAGAAGAAGATATAGCTAGAGCAGATTCTAAAATGACTACAGCCTATATCGCTTTCCAATGATTAATGTTCACATGGGTGATTCCGGGACGTGGCTAAATCAAGCAAAATCACAAGAGAGTCCTCGGGACCACCGTACCTCCCATTTTTCTTATTGTTGGACTGGAAAGCAAAAAATCACAATCGTCCAGATTGAGATCGATCGAACAATCGACATCCGTTACATTTCAATCCAACACTGAAAGATTATAGAAGGCATTACGTCGCTAGGAACCATAGGATCGCCCGTAGTTATGGTTCGGGATAGCTGCCCGGAGTCTCTCTGTTTCCTGACGCTTGGTGCTCGATGTAATCTTTACAACGTGCATACCATAAGTTACGCTCCAGGATAGCAGCTTGGAAAGAGACGGAAAAATTTGCTGATTCTCTTTTGCTGCTGCGGCCCAGATGTTTATAACCGGGCCAGGACCTGGAGAACCTCATTCACATCGGGCTGCAAAGTCTCGACCCATTGGCAAACCCCTGCCCGGACAGAACACCAAAGAGGTCATCACCATCACATCGACAAGAACGAATCCTTATCGAAATCGAAGAATCATTCAAGAACACGATCCGCGTTTGAATCTGTCATTGGGAAAGCAAGAAGTCCTGGCAATAATGGGCAACAGTCATAATTTGACTTACTGTCCACCAGCATGGACGATTTCAGGGGGAGTGGCGAGTTAACGAGAGCTGTTCCTAAGTCAGATGTGAAGTGGGTCCTCGGCACAAGATGGGATTTGTTTTTCAAATGTTATGGCTGAAGATTCAACTGATGAAGTAAGTATCAATGAGCCGTTTCATTTTCACAAACCGAACCGAACCCGAATTTGTCATCTTCCTCTTCACGAGCTGCGCAAGGATCATGCGAGGGAGGTTGCTTTCTCAGAGTCGTCTCTCTGTTTCGCTCTGCCGTCACATTCCGTGCATTTGCGGTTCTCCTTCCTTGGAATTCCTTTCTTTTCAACTTTGCGGAATAAAGAAAGACTTGGCGTTAGTTAAACTACAGTCAATCTGAAACGCAGTTGATGACGAGGTGACGAGAGAGTCAGCTTAGAATATCCCTCACTCGCATCCAATGCCGAGTTGGTGGTGAATTATCTCTCCCTTTCGGCGTGCGCACGGGTCGACACTCGTGGATCTGTTGACGGCTGCGCACGTTTCAGTGACTAAGCATCACTGTTCATTTTTTTTTTCTTCGTCGAGATTCGTTATAAAAGTTCTCTAACCATCTGTTTCAGTTGCGTATGAAGTCGATAAGTATGGAACGAGTGAGCATTTTCTTCATATGGGTGACCCCTACTCTACCGTCTACTGATTTTTTTTCCTGCTTCATTTTCTTCTGAGGTTGCTTCTTTATGATGAGCAACGCTGGTGTCGGTGCTTTTTGACTGGTGCAAGTCATAAATGGTCCTCATCTCACGGCAATGGAGGTCGCTATCGCCTCGTACGGTCTCATAAAGATTCCAGAAAGCAAAGGGAGCGGCATCTCTACGCTCCCTCGTACGTGCGGTAACTTTGACAGTTCAACTCCTATTGCTCGTCTTTTACGTCTCGACGTCCGCATGAGGCTTCGCGCGCGTCAGCAGCAGGACGACATAAGCACGCCGCAGACATATCCATGAACGACGAACGTGCCATATCGATACGCGAAGTTGGGCTGCCGCTTTTCTTGTCAGATGATTTGGTATAATTAGTTCGTTTGAATTGTAGTTATGGTTTACGACTGTGTCAGTAAATTGATTACCATATCGGAGGCGAGCCGAGAGGACGACTGGATTATTGAGAATTTATATCGAAATTGGAGGGATGGAAAGTGACGCTGCCGTGATAAAGGTTGAGATGGTCTACTGTCCTATGAAGACAGTGATAGAACAGTGATGGACAGCCATTTCTTTTTCCTAATTGTTCTCCATCTTGGCAAAAGAAAAAAGTGCTTCATTTTTCAGAAAGAAGAGAAATTAAGCAGATATTTTGTTTTTCTCTTAAAGGGTGCTAAATTGATTTACTGCATGATAAAAAAAAAATTCGTTTTTTAGAGAGATTTCAAACTAGTGAAATCATCGTGCTTTTGTTTTAATACAATGAAATTCTGTATGGTCGATAAATTATTTGAGTTCTTCGATATCAATTTACAGTTTTTATAATAGATTAGAGCATGGCTTTGGATGGAAATCCCTGCAGGGGAAATTAGCATAGCTGTTGATGTCGCACCAAAGAAAGCAAAAATGAAATAACATTGGTATAACGATAAAAAGGTCAGACAAATGACATGAAATGAAGAACCTCTGCTTCTTCTTTTTGGACCCGATGATGACTGAGGCACAAGTTAGATGCAAAAACACGACAAATTCAAAAAACCCAGGAATAATGCAACATCATGTTCTCTATTCAACAGCAATGAAACCGAAACAGAGCAAAGACCTCCTAATCTTAAAGCAAATATAGGTAAAAGACAAGGGGATGCAGATGTTTTGTATCAGAACTATGTACATTGAAAGAGGAAAAGGGGTGAAAATAAATAAATTATAGTCCACACCTGTAACAAATAACAATCTGCAAATTCTCAAGTCGCCACCAATCAAATGATCCTCTCCTGCTTCAACAGTTGAGGCTCCATCAGCTAATATAATCCTCTATCTAATTGTGTCCGAATAGCGCCGTTAATCTCTGGATATCCTTGACGCGCTTATCCGAAGAAATGTCCAAGGATTCAGGTCCCGGAAGATGATCCCACATGGAAGTAGTTGAATGGTCCGGGACAAACTGGGTCTCTGGCTTTATCTGATTGTACAAATTGGACTGTTCCTGGGCTTGGTTCTGCAGCGCGGCCGCCATGAGCAGAGGGTTCTGGAGATATTCGGCAGCCCACTTGAAGTCTCCAGGTTGGTGAACTTCCAATGGATGGATCGAAGTCGATCCCTCCTTGTCTGGCGAGCCACAATCTGCTAATAATCCCCAGGAAACTAAGCTGTTCCCGAAGTAGGAGCCACTGTTGTGAAAATCTGCAGTTCCTGTGCTAGCGCTTGAAGTCGAATTCGCCGAGGGAACAGCATTAGATGGCTTGAAGTTGAAGTCCATTGAAGCAGTAGGGAATAAAGAGTTAGATGAGGGAGGAGAAATGGCAGATATTACATTCGAGTTGAAGTCGGGAAAGATGGTGTTTCCAAGTGCTCTGCCCGTTTGGGTGAACCAGAGATTAGAAAATCTGGAATCACTTGATAAGTAGTTCAATTGTTGCAGAGAGAAATTATCAACAAAGTCTGAGCTGCAACTGTTCATCATCGAGTTCTCTTGGTGATTGCTCACAAACCCATCTGCAACTGTGTCCTTGCTCAATGTTGGTGCCATCAAATTGCTGTCTTTACTGCTCCTTGCTGTCTCGGAGCTTGAGAATTGGGGATTGAGCTGGCTCAGCAATTCAACTGACCCTCGAGAGACCTTATCTTGGGTCAGCCCTGACGTCGCGTCCTTGTCGTCACTGTTCTCAACCTCAGAGAGAGGCCTGTGGCTCACAGGGTCAATGCCTCTCTGCCTGAGCTTTTTCTTCAGGCAAGAATTCCACAGGTTCTTTATCTCATTGTCCGTTCTGCCTGGCAAGTGTGCTGCAATCTGCGACCACCTGTGAATTACCCACAAAAGATTCTGTTAAACCCAACCGAAAACAGAGATTGAACAAGAATAAAGAGAGAGGCAGAATGGTTAATCAAGTAAAGAGCAGGACTTGTTCCCAAGAGCAGCGTGGAGCTCAATAATGACGTCCTCTTCCTCTTGCGAGAACGCCCCTCTTTTCAAATCGGGCCTCAAGTAATTAATCCACCTCAATCTGCAGCTCTTGCCGCATCTCTGTAGACCTGCCAATTCCCATCACATTGAAATAATTACTAGAGATAATAAAGCCAGGGACTTTGCAAATAAAATTCATCAGGAATCATTCGTTTTGTAACTGCACAGTTGACCCAAAAAGCCGACTTTTTCAAAAGCGAAAAAGGCAGAGGAAGGAGCTCAATGTACCGGCTTGCTTTGGGACAGAGCTCCAACAACCATGGCCATACTGAGAGATATGCCTCAGAAGCTTCTCATCCTCCTCAGGTGACCATAAGCCTTTTCTGAGCTTCTGCTTGTAACAGCAAGAATGCCTCCCCATCCAGAGACTAGATTCTCTCTCTTCCACTCTCTCTCTCCCCCTCTGCGCGTGTTTCCTCAAAATCTTTCCGAAAATGGTAACTACACAGTTTTTGTGACTTCTAGGTGAAATGTCAGCCAGCACCAGAGGCGGCTCCTGGCAGAATTCCAGCCTCGGTGTGATAGAAAAAGATGTGAGCACAGACAAACAGGACAGAGAAGAAAAAGAGAGGGCGAGAGAGAGAGAGAGAGAGAGAGAGAGAGAGAGAAAATGAAGCAGCAGCTGCGAACGGGAGTTGAATTTAACGTCAGGAGGGGAGCCCCTTCAGACCATGGAGAAAGGAGCCACGGTCAAAATGGGCACCAGACTTTTCTCGGTCCTCCATTTAAATTTTCCACCCTTTTCCCCCCACCCCCACCCTGTAGAAAAACATGGAGAAGAAAAAAGCAGAGGTTTCGGCCTAAAGATGTGATCTTTTTCTTGAAACGTGAGAATCAGGGTAAATTGACATTCGCTTGCAAAGTAGTAAGTTCCGTTAACGGGGGGCCTGAGGATTAAATGTCAGCTTGCCCTTGGGGGGTGGGTCCTCATTCGAAATGATACTTTATTATTATAATGTTCTTCTTTTGCGGAGGAGCGGATTTGGAAAGATGCTTAATCCCTTATGCTTGCGACCTAAGTTTGAATCATGATATTAATGGCGTTTTTACAGACGCTTTGACAATTCTGCACAGACACGGCGTTAAAAGCAGAGCACAGACCGAGGGCGGTGTCCGTGCATTCTCGGCCCCAAGCCCCCCCCTCGCCATCATCATTAAAGGGCTAAACTTCCGTTTCCGGCTGGGAATATCTTGCAGGCTTCTTCGCTTTGCCTTTTCCCTCTCTTAGCTCGCTTATTATGCTAAAACTACCAATAGACACGAAGCACGAACCACGTCTATACGCACCCAACTTTTGAGATGGTTAAAAGTACGTCAAAAATTTGCATCTCGTTTGGAGCATAGCGTGCATGTCGAACGAAAAAGAGGGACCGAAATGGGATCAAAAGAAAAGTTTCCGATTAGACATTGGGATCGGAACGAACTTGAGGAAAAATGGATTTTACCGATAAGTGTTCATCGTTCATCGTAAAACTCTAGGTTGTGAAAAAGGAATGCTTCTTTACGTAAGCTGATCAACAACTTTTTGCCATGAAATTTCAGGGCTCCCCGTCTCCCTCTCCTTTTACTCCTTGAGCACTTTGGGCAGCACTTGCAAATCATGATCACTTGGAAAAGTTACTTAGCGGGAAAAAGAGGCCCGGGAAAGTTCCATCATTGCGTGTGATAAGAAAAGTAGTTTTTTCTTGCTTTGCCTATTTTTCTTTTGTTTAAATTATGCTTCCCTTTGTGTGATGTAATGCACTCGATGTTGCCCGTTTCTTCAATCCATCACGTTCTCCATTTTGATTTAAAAAAGAGAGAAAAAAGGAATGGAAGAAGATGGAAGATATTTCTATTCCATCTTTCCCTTTCGGATGGGTCCGAGAGCAAAGCAGGAGGGGGCGCAATCCATGCGAGGCCGAGACGGAGTGATGTGATACGGGGTACGGTTGAAAGGCGACTACGAGAGCTTTAGGGTTTGACGACGTGTACGTGTGTAGTCTTTTCGTAGACCTGGTTCGCGTCTTATTCGCGAGGGGATGATGAATTTTATTCAAGATACGAAGCTACACCTCTAGGCCGACCGACCGATAAAGGGGTACCCCTTTTGACTGGGATGTACAGGGCGGGAACAAAAAGCAGATGGGCCAATGAACGTTTTGTCCGGTGCCGACCAATGATCGCTTTTAGAGGTGAACGTGGTTTCAAGATAAAACCGAAAATTGATGAATTGGACACGGAGGAACCAGTACATGCATTCAAGTCCCAAATTAGAGAACTTATTTGGATGGGTAGGTTTTTATGTTTTCTTTATTTTATATCTTTGCGTGATCTTGTGACATTTCGTAAAGTCTAATGATAGTGTGTAATTTCAATTTACTAGTTTGAACTTTCATTTTCATTAATATCCATGACAAAGAATTTTACTTTGTTAATATTTTGTAATGTTCGTGTGTTTAAATATGAGTTGCGATCAATAAATTGTAGCAAATAGCAATCATTAGAAGTAATGATCTAGTGCAGGCATTCAATTAAGAGTACATGTATAACTGAGGTAGATCCTATATTCGCCCTGTAACTCATGATAGGATAGGATCTGGGTTTTTACGTATATAAGGTAGGTTTTAAATTCCAAAAATTAGAGAAACTATTTAACGGATAAGCTTTAGAATCACTTATCCCTAACTATTTTGAGAGGAAAATGCCCACGTCGACCCAACGAATCACAACCGTTGATCTCGTAGAATCCATGTGAGGGGCCGACAAGGGACCCACAACACCAACATTTGTGGTTCATTGTTTCCACTAGACCCGAGTCCAGGCAAGAAAATTCCCTGCTTTCCAGATCCTCACTAAAGATTCTTCAATCCAACCTTTAGGCAAGGGAACGTCGAGATTGAGATGATGAATGAAAAAAAGACAAGCACGCTTATCGCTCTCTTCACCTCCGGGCGATCGATGCATACGTGAAGACGCATCCACTTAGGGTTAACCCGGTCGCGAAAGCAAGGCGCAAGTAACAACATATGCTTACTAGAAAGGAACATTATGTTTGCTGTCCGCAATGGCACTCTCACCTCCCACCACGCACTTCCAAAACAGTTTTTCCTCCTCTATCCTATGTGTGCTGCTAGCAAGATGCTTCGTGTGCCTAAATACGTGCATATCGCCAACGCGCGTGGTGTAAATCATCGGGTCACCAACTTGGAAGATCAAGAACCGTGAATTCCGTAAGAAGGTATTGATAAAAAAACTACGTGACCTAGAGTGAGGGAAAGTTTGAAACGGAGGCAAAATGCAGCTGCTTCATGCTATTTCGGTAGCTTTGCTGTGCATGATCGGGACGAACGCAGATTCGACGACCTTCCTTTCCCGGGTATTCTTATGTCAGATTTAGGTCATTTCGTGGAGGACGACAGAAGACCCTCGTCCTAGAAAAGCTTGTGGAACAGAATAATGGTCGATGCTGAGGTTGATCTAAATAAAAGTATAGGTACCCGCTTGTAGAAATCGGTCTTACCGGCGTCCCGAAGACATTCATTGAGAAATTAGAAAAAAGAATTAGCACTTACGGTCAGATGAATCGATCCACTTTCCACGTTACAAGATATAAAAGTGCACAATTAATATTCAAGTTAACCCTAATTGGAAAATTAAGAGGGGAAACGATATAAAAATTGAGGATGGATGCTCCTACTCTCGTAGCGACAGAAAGAATATAAAAGTCACGTTGATTGGAAAATTAGGAGGAAAATGATGGGATTCCTCGAGGATACGCAATCGAGAAAATTCATGTTTTTTTTTTAATGGACATAGCAATAATTTGTATATTTCTGACCTTTGTGTGCGTAGTTCCTCAATGCATATGATAAAAAAAGCACAAATGATGTGGAGGGGAATCGAGTCTTCAATCATTGAATTTTCATTATTTCATGTACAAGTCCAGTCTAGACTGATGTCCTGGCCTCTTCCGGGCCAGCCAATATTCATTCATGTACTAGCTCATTCAAGAACACATCACTTTCGCTACTCCAACATATCAAGAAAACCCAAAAATAAAAGACAAAGAAGGAAGAGGCGTATGTCATTGAATTTGCGCAATGTCTTTTACATAAGATCAAGAAACCGAAGTCAGAGTTGGCGACAAAAAGCGAGGACTAAAATCGTCGAGCATCGCAAGATCGCGCGACTGAAAATCATTTAGGGATTTACCATGCTTAGATAATTCAAGGAGGACGAGTCATGAAGATTTCTCGTACGAGAACCCACTGTGGAAAGTGCTTAGTACATAAGCATCGCATTCATATTGTCGATCCAATGATGCTGATTCCACGAGGTTTTTATAAAGCTAATTACCCGAAGGAAGGGCAAAAGCTCTTGCTATTGACAATAGGTGCTCGTGTTCACATACACCCTCTCTCTCTCTCTCTCTCGCGAGCGTTCTTGACCGAAAGAAGCTCGAGTGCAAGATCAGAAAATATCCGTCTCGTACCTTATTATAATTTTGTCTGCATGCAGGAATTATTGCATGACACTGCTCGAGCAGCGACCTCTGTATATAGCATGGTCCATGTTTTCCCACATTCAATAAGGTTACAAGACACGACAATCGCAAAACATAAGAAAAAACCGAATCACGTAAAGATTCTCTGTCCTTCCGTTTCTTCTCCTAATATACAAACTCGCCAGCTTCCCCTGTTCAAGCACATGAGCTGTTGTTATTCTTCGTCAACCATCGCCTCTAGGGTTTGATAATCCTTATTTTCAATACAAAAATGGTAAAGGAAACGTCTGCTGGTTCTCAGCTCGGCGTAAAGTAAGCATTTCTTTGTCGTACGTCCACGAAAGAGTACGATGTGGACACCTATTGCCCGATAGGCTGAAATCGATTTATGGACACTTGCAGTTCAACAGCGGTCCGTCCATTTCTAGCTTCGCTCGTCCATCCGCCGGCACTCCGTTGTGACCACCGTTGGCTCCTCCAGTCGCCACCGCCATATGGCTGATCAGGGTGCTCGACATTTTCTACAAAATTCTTGTCTGGCCATCTCTCGCGTTCATTTTCACCAGCTAAGAAATTGATTCGGCCATAGCCAAAGACATTGGAGACTCTTTCCTTACATTCGCATTTCTTGATTAATTATGTCACGTGATTTATTTATCTTAGAACCTTCAAAATATCGAACCTTGCCCCAATATAATTTCAGCCGAATTCAAAGCTTTTTAAAAGCTTGCTCGGGCAATCCAATGGGGGGTAGAGCCAATCAATCAGGTTTTAGTAATGAAGTTCGACTAGCCAACCTTATCGTCTGATGTGGATTCCTAAACACATCTACTTATAATACACAAAATCCTTTGTTATATTCCCTTAAAGAATAGGGGAGAATATTACGAATGATCCCAAACTTTGATTTGATGTAAAATGTCATCCCTAAACTAATGCTGCCCATGAACCATTAATAAATGCTTAATGAAGTCATTCCATTTATGCAAACAAGAAATCAGACGTTATTTGATGATATGGATTATTGTTTGCTGAGTTGAATTTATAAAAACGGGAAGTCTACATATCCATCTTTTTATCCATTTACATTATAAAAGGAAAAAAAATTCGAGCGTCATCATTATTTGATGATGTAAATTATTATATGTTGATTTGAGATGGATTTACTTGGATAATCCACGCATAATTTTCCTTTGTTATCCATCATCCAAACTTAACGAACTCTATAAACTACATCAATAGATTTCGTTAATTTGAATTAACTTATGGATGGCATCGAATATTTTTATTTAGTCTAAAAATTAGATTAAACATTTACTAATATTCAAAGGATAACGTCAAAAATATTAAAAATTCATTAACGATATTGCACGTTTGACTAAAGTCTAAGAACCATTTTGTGGCATTTTCTGTAGAATGAAGATCGAAAAGGCTGACTCGGGGCATTGATGCACGGATTCTTACTATTCTTATGTTTTCAATTCCCTCTAATTCAGTGATTAAGAAAAAGGGGGACACCAAAGGAATGACATCATCCCACAGTAGCTGTCGGCAGCTCCCACTATAACCGAAGACACTTGATTATTTCATGTACTGTTCGGTCTAGAGTTTCCGCGGGAACGAACCCACTCGAACCTTGTCGACCATTATTGCCACCATTTTCCACAAAAGTTACCAAAAGGGATCGATAACCAAATCTCTTTTGCTTTGCTATTCACTAATGAAGGTTTTGACTTTTATCAGTATCTTTTTTTCTTTAGCTCTCGATGGCGCCTCCTTGAAAGGTCGGAACTTTCCCCCTCTTTTCGTCCGCTGCTGCATGAAAACCCTAAGCAATAAGGGTGGAGGGAGGAGGGGGAGAAGATGATGGTGATGATGATGAAGATCTGGAAGACTTTAATCTCTCTCTCCCTCTCCCTCGTTTGACTTGCGATGTTGGGGAATGATTCTCCCCATGCTGCTTGATGATGGTGCTTTGCATGCACCTCCATGATTCGTTCGCGGATCGCGATGGGTACGTGAATGAATGATCCCTCCCTAGCAGCTAGTGTGTCGAAAGAAGGACGTGCGTTTCATGCCCCGCTTCGAGTTTCGCGGGAGGGTTTGACCCAAAAAAAAGAATTCGACCTTTTTCGATTGAAGGACGTGCTTGTTTTGCGTGAAACTTCATGATAATGGAAAATGCTTTTCGTAAAAATTTTCTCTGTTTGGTGGTTTGTTTAAAGAGTGTGGAAATTCAAAACAAGGGATGAGATAAAGAAGCTTGGCTATGGCCAAGTTGAGGAGGTGGAACCCCGAGTTGTGAAAATTTCACGTGAAATTTCATAACGAGTTATATTTTATATTGAAATGCATTTACTACTAAGTTCCCAAGGAAGGAGAGTGGCACAACCCCATTTAAGAACGGGAATAATTCCTTGCGATACTCTAAACTCGACTCAATTGGATCGCCTTTGAGTAGATCGAGAAGTTAGATTTAATCATTTGCAACACAAAAAAGAAAAAAAAAAAAATGGGCGCTCGTTCTCCATATAACTTATTTGGAAGCAATGGAAATTTCACAAGATGAACATAAATTCAAAATAGAAACAACTTTATTCTTGAATATATATATATACATGAATGAATTCACATTTTCGGGCAGGAAAAAAATTGGCAAAAATAATAGAAGTCATAAACCTGCGAGACACAATTTTGGAAATTGGATTTGATTATATGGATCACCATATAGAGAAAAAAAGTGGAAAAAGGAGATTGAAAATCGCCGGCTTTGATTTTGGGAAGCGAACTTAAAAAGCTTTGGACATGACAACGAGCGGTGGGGCCGATGAAGCCACCTGAGGGGATTTGTGTCGTCTCAACGGTTCAATGATTGCCCCCCAAGGTGGCAGCTCCGTCATTTCTCGACATTTTCCACTTTTCGTAAAAAAAAAAAAAAGGCAGTTGGCAACATAAAATTCAAAATAAATTTTAAAGAAAAAAATAGAACCCCCGCCGTCGGTGCCAAGAAAAATTTTACATCGGTGGTTTGATCCATCCTTGACTTTGAGAATCAAAAATGTTAAATTTCTCCGATTGGTATCTTGTAAAATCAATCGTGCAAAACATACATTATTTATTTATTTATTTATTTTGGCAATGAATGCTTTAATTACTATGAAATTAAATGATATCCTTCGGAAGTTGAAGTTAATAAAAATGGAATCACACTCATATTTTGGCTACCAAAAACAAAAAAAATTCCTTTTGCGTCTTCCATGCTTTTATTTTGGATAATTAATAATAAAAAACAACCAAGATTCAAAAATGCAAAAGATGGTTGTGATGGATTATAAAGATTAACTTCCTTTTGTAAAGAAAGCTTTCATTTTCACTCATTATCTTCACTCATTAAACAAGTTCTTAACTACCGACCAAAAAAAAAAAAAAAAAAACAAGTTCTTAACTAACATATGATCTCTCAAAACAAAATCAACACCAGAAAAAAAAAAAAGATCACCCTAACTTTAATAACCTTTCAATATATGTGTGTTTATATATATATATATATATATATATATATATATATATATATATATCCTTAATTCGTCTTAATTGCCACTTTGGGGAAAGCTCAAAGATTCTAGAGGACTAAGCATGTTGAAGGAAGAAGCAATCGCCACGCTTTCCATCATCAAGAAAGGAAATGACAACCCGATTGACAAGAAGTATCAACCATCCCCCCATATTAGAATATTAAGAATTAAGAATCAAGAACTAAAAAATACTTAAAAAATGGAGGATAATAGATAGGATTAGACAACTCCAATCATGTTTGAAGAAGAGCTTTGATTTCAATGTGGGGGCGAGAGTGACGCCCGATGAACCCTCCAACCCCACCCCTTGTTTTAAAAAAAAAATTGGAATATTGTTGTTTTTTCAAAAAAAAAAAAATTGGAAAGGCCAGCAAGGCACGTTGCTCTTAATAAGTACGAACGACAAAGGTGGTATTAGCGAATTCGCAAACACATGTCGAGTTCTAGATGGTCAATTAGTGCATCTTCCCCCTCACTGAAATAATCCCATTGCTCCGTTGGGATATCTTATTGTACGTAATGATAAGGCATCTCTTTTAATGTCGTTTTTGTCAAAGCAATGAACTCCACAAGTTAGAGCTAGCTACCTCAATTCCAGATATAGAGTGAGACAGAGAGAGGAGTAGCAGTAGATCGTAGCACGCAATTTTAGTCGAGAAAGGGAGCGAGTGATTTGACCTTTGAAGAGGAGAAGTGTTTGACAAGTCACGCCACGTTGGATATGCCCACCAACTTATTTAGATCTCATATTCTCCCAATTCTGCGGGATAATTTATTGGACAATTTATGCGATTAATCCTAAATTTATTATATACATATCAATTTAGTTTTTTTTTCATTTTACCAATTTATATCTAAATTTTTGCATAAAATTTCGATAAAGTCATTTTCAGTTAATTTTCGCAACTAATCATTAATGTGGCAATCCAACCATTGTTGACCATTGCCACATTAACAAGTTCTAGCGAAAACTAGCTAAGAATGACCATATTGGAATTTCGTACAAATATTTAGGATATGATCAAAAAATTGGAAGATTCGAGATGACATTGACATCTAATAATTTTGGAATTGATTAGATGATTTACCTACGATTTTTTTTCGAGGAATTCTATGCAATACGCTAATGCATAATTTTATAATTAAGCACGGTGTTACGAAATCTTGATCTATGTTCAAAAATTGAGAAGCTACCTTGGTAAGACTCGATGTTCCCTTTTACCTCACATGCCTTGAAGGTGAATCTCTGTTCAATCCTTCAAGGGACTGCCTTTTAGTTATAAACCACCTGAAAATTTGGTTCAAAGTATAGAGAAGCTCAAAGATGCCAGAATGGTAATATTTTTTACTTGTCAAGCCGTATTTCTTAGAGGATTCTATCAAGCTAGAGAAGAAGAAATATTTAGAAAGACATGGAGATGATTCTCATAAGCACACACTTTACTTCAAGGGGTTCTGCCCAACACATTATATCCTTTTTGCCTTTTATAGGCATTAACAGGTTATAAAAAACAAAGACCAAGCTCATGGGTCTTGAAACACATAGAGGCTTCGGAATTCCCCATCAAGAATTATACTAGGTGATATGAACAATGGCTGTGAATAGTAATTTCACTAGCATGTTGTTACAGTACTTCGCTACATTGACTCGTGCTATAATGACTTTTGCTACAATGACTTGTGCTACAGTAACTTTCGTTACGGGTTTATCTGTTATCCCAAGAGTTGTAATCATAGTCTAAATCATCAAAATTATGTCTTGCAAGCCGTTCTTCCTCATAGCGTTGTTCTAGTCCAGTGTCATTAGGAGGATTGCTGGTATTGTGAGAAGATTCCCCTTGTGAGATCAGGGCATTCCACATACTTAGACTGCTTGAGGCAGGTTTTTCTTCACAAGTTCTGGAATGTCGGCAGGCATGACTAGATGAGGTCAGTTTGTTGTTTGAACATAATGGGAGACTGTGTTGGGGTTAGGACAAATGTCCCTGGTCATAGGGATCTTGAGAGAGAGGACCTCCCCATTAGGCATATGATGCCTTAACATAGGATTCTTGAGAAAATTGTGCGGGATTGTCTATGTCTACCATTTTTTGTTCCGGTACTGGAGGTGTCCTTACTTAATCCCGTGTTTGCTTGAATTCCTTGAGTGCCTGTCTGGCTTCAGGGGCAAGACCATAGTGGTCTCATGATACAGGTGTTGAATAATCTCATATTTCTTTAGGAATGGTCCAATTTTCTTGGCATAGGACTCTCTGGAGTTCTTTGTAATTGTATTTGACGGATCCAACACAATCAGGAAATGTTTTGTAGATATGAGCTTCATGGAGATGTGGTCGAGGCTTGTAGGTGGTGATTCCTATTCCTTCTGGTGCATTGGTGAGAGTGCCATTATTTCGCACGAGAGGCATATCTTAGTTCTTGGAGGAAGAGGTATTTCCAATAAGTTGGAGAATAGAACAAGCTAAGCATAGTTAGGAGGCTCCTCTCGCTTTCATTTCCCACGTTTTGCCGAAGTGCAATCAACTTGGTTAACTTGACAATAAATTTTCTAGTGGGGCAGTCCATAACTATTATGTACTTATTGGTTAAGTACCAAAACAGCCATCGAAGCTGGTAAGAGAAATCATATTCTTTTTAGATTAATGGATGAATAAATGGGTATTTGGAATTTAATCCGAAATGATAAAGAATTGAGCCTCTGTGGAACCTAAATAGATTTGTATGATGTTGCCACATGAGGTTATCAAGATTTTTAGTAAGATTGTCATTTTGGATCCGTTCAATGATTTCCTGAGGATATTTCAGACTTGGCCAATCTTGCATTCTTTCAATCTCATACTTCTCTTGTTGAGGAAGAGCATGCCTGAAGATGTACATGTTAATCTCTACTAGTACCCTTGGTCTGGAGAGAAAATCAACAAGAACATTGTTTTTACTTGCACTGTGTTTGGTTACAAAAGAGTATTTCGAAAACCATTCAGCCCACCGAAATAGCTAGGAGTAGGGAATATGCTTTTATTTGAATTTGGTCGTGTTGAGGAAGGATGCCATATTTAATTCCATAAGGAGATGATGGCCGACAAGATGGAATTCAAAATTTTTTATCTCATTCTTTATTACTAATATTTTTTTAAAAGTATAATGATAATGCATTTTAGCATGAGAAAACTTTCCACTTTTGTAAGCGAAGCGCCTTTTGTAAGTGAAAATGTGTCGCTTACCTTCAATTTCTTCAAACGATATGGCTGTCCAATATTCGTCACTAGCATCACTTTAGAGGATTATCTTTCCAGTGAATGGTATTTGCAGTATTTGCAGTGGGGGAAGATTCTGCATAATTTCTTTTAGCTCTGTAGCTGCTTTGATTTAAGCCTTACTCTAAAGTGAAGGATTCTTTTTCAACATCAATTGTAATGGAACCAGCAATTTCACAATGTTAAGAACAAAATCTCTAAAATAATTGATTATCTCGTGAAATTGCTGAATTTATTTTGTCGTGAAATTTTCTTCTGGAAATTATAACAATTCCTAAGTAGGGTGTGGCCATAGATAGTATGTACTTTTGTTAAGGTGCATACCGAGAAATTCAATTTATGTGTGGGCAATATTCATCTTTTTCTGAGAAAGCATGAAAGCATGATTCTATATTTTTTTCATGATATCTCAAATTGATCGAGGAGTCCACAATGAGATTTTTCATCCGGGTTGTAAAGCAAGATATTATCAATGTAAACTGCTACACTTGGTAGGATTGGGTGAAAAAAACGACACATGACTTTTTGGAACAAGGAAAAGGCTACTTTGAGGCCAAAGGGAGGACCTTCCATTGGAAATGTTGGTTTGGAATGCAGAATCCTGCCTTGGGTCTATCTTTAGGATAAATGCCTAATTACCAAAATCCAGTTTTGAGGTCAACTTTGGAATATACATGGGCTTTGGATAGTCCAGCAAAAAGAGAATTTCGAGAGGGTAATGAGAATTGATCATCTTGGAGAAAAACGTTGATGGACTGATAATTGATCACTAGTCGCATCTTCCCTCGATTCTACTCGGCTCGTTTGTTAACATGAAGAGTTTCGTAGGTCCATTGGGAATATGAGATTTTAATAAGGCTTTATTGCAGTAGTTTTGAGCATTTCTTTTGAGTAGCAGCAAAATGTTTTGGGTTCATTTTCATGTGACTGGCTTTATTGGGATTTATGTTTTCATTTTTTTTAAAACGGAGATGAACAAAAAACTCTGGATTTTTCCACAAAAGATGTGGATACTTTTGAGAGAAGTCAGAGTGAGATTCCGAAGAGGTATCTAATAATTTTTGCATGATTGGATCCAGCAGACTCATTTGGATAGAAAAGAGAATTTGGATATTAATAAATTCAGAGAATTGGTCTTCATATTTCAGGCCTTTTTTAGGAATGACTCAAAGTTAAGGAATTTGAGTCATAACATCCTAGCTAATGATCAAATACATGTTGGGAAGACTAAATCCAAAAAAAATTGTGGTTATAGAACACTGAGAGAAAAATTGGATAGTTACTAGTGTTGTTCGCACATTTGTTAAAAAAAGTATCTCCTGAGACAAAATTGAAATACCATACGTATGACGTCCGGTATTCTTCAGGAAGAATCTTAGTGTCTAAAATTGAAGAACTGATATTAGTATCTATAAGATTAATGATTGTAATTGGCTTAGCAAACTTTGAGATGAAGATTTTTACGGGAAAATGGAGAAAATGAATTTGACTAAAATATATACTATGGTCTTATTCTAAAGAGATTACAGATATATGAAAAAAGTTTTCAGAGTTTGAATTAGAATCAGTTTCATTAGGGGTTTGATAACAAAGAATAACACAAGGAGTTTGCTCAGATTCATCTTTATTAATGGAAGACAATGATTTAACATTATCATTTTCAAGCGAAATACCAATTTCGCTTTCAATGTGGTGTACCAAGTGGTTCTGACACTTTCTCGCCTAGGAGCAATTTTTGGCGAGATAATCCTTTTTGTTGCAGATGAAGTATCGAATTGATTTCTTATGATTTGAGCAATCTTTCTTTCTTCACAGGAATTGCCATTTCTTCTTTCTCCAGAAATGGTTAGGTCCATGCTTGGACCTTCCAATTTTATACTTCTTGAAATGCTTCTTTTTTTCGGAATATTTTCTATAGGTGCAATCATAATCTTTTTTAGAGCATTTGATCTTTAGATGTTGGCGCAAGCAGGCACCATCAAGCTTCCAATTGACTCTGATATAGTTTTTCATCATTTGGAGTATAACACATAGATCATGAGGCAGAGATGAATTTCTTATTGTCTCCAAAAGGAATACTCACAATTCTCCTTTGTTTGTTGAGAAATGATCTCTTGACCTGTTGGGCAAGCTCTCTAGGAATAGACGCTAGGAAAACCTCCTTCACGTTTGTATCAGCTCCAAGGCCATAAAAGAGTTTGATCATTTCTCGATAATGTTTGTCGAGATGTCTTTTTTGGAAAATGCATCATTTTTTTTTCAAAATACTCCCTCCTTTTGAGCTCACGAAGATCAATGGGTTTTCTGTTGAAAAGGTGGTAGATACAGACAATAGCCTGGCCAAAATCTGTTAAGAGCAGAAATTGGATTTGGTCTTGTTTTGGAATTGATTACCACTAGTGTTTCTGATTTCTTGTAAATCTTGTGACAAATTCAAAAAGGACATCACACTTATCTTGATTGGTGAGAGCTCTAGTGTTTAGTCAAGAATGGAACAAATCTTTTTGACCATTTAGAATAAGGGGTATCATCAAGGGTAAAGAACTGTTTGGAGAAAGCAGGAATCTGGGATGGGCTATTTGGTTGAATAACCTCAGGTTTAAAAGGGTTTGAGTCCATTTCCCGATCTGGAGGATCAGCCATGAATATTGAAGAAGTGGCCGGTACAATGGGAAATGATTTATGAGTAGGGATGGAAAAAGAGGAGGATGATGAAAAAGATATTGAATTTGGTTCTAAGTCTAAATCTAAATCGATCGGAAGAATCGGATTTGGAGAAGGCTATATATGGTCTTTTAGGATAGTAGGATCAAATTGTCTTTCCTCCTGATTGCTCAGATCTCCTCCTCTTGATTGCTTAGATCTCTCAGAAATTATTCCAACGAGTTGGATATCATCATTTGGTATGGCTTCTGCTTTATAGAAGTCGAGGATTCCTCGAGAATATTTTCTTTCCTTTGTCTATCCATTTCTCTTAGGCGATTTCGTATCTCTACCACATCAATTATTTCGTCTAAAGGAAGTTTTTGCGATTGTAGCAAAGATTGAAGTATTTGGGAGTGAAAGAAAATACCAAGTTCTTGATAAGGTAGGAAATGGATTAGAAGGTTTGAATCTTCTATCTTTAAGGAATTGAATTTGCCTTTTGAGTTTTTTTATTTCAACCTTTGGGCTTTTAAGTCGATTCCAAGGTGTGAAGCTTTTTTGGATTTCTGAAAGTATTTTTTTAGTAGTTTCATCATATTTCTTGAGATCCTTTTGTACTTCAACAATTTTGGAGCTAATCGTTTTGAAAGTATTGTCGTATTTCAGAAGAGTTTCCGATTGTCAATTCAAAACAGTTTCAGCAACAAGGGTTCTCTTTTGCCTTCCATATTCGTCTACATTGGTTGGAGCAGGTATCTTTAGAACGTGACGATACTTCTTATGTGGATCAATAAATTCTTCAGCACCTAGGAAAAAAAAGCCTAGAACTCTCTCGGACAAGAGGGATAATATATGTTTCTTGGCATATGGAAATAGAGGGATTATCCTTTTTTTTCCTGGCTAGGTGGTGTTTCATTTGGAGTTGCAAGTGAGTCTGAGTGTTTCTTTGCCCACTTAAGGATTAGATTGTAAAATGGAGAAACAACTGATTTTTTATAAGGGGGGTGAAGGATGAGGCAAAGGTGGCAAAGTCGGTGATGATAAAGCATATGAAGTTGGTGGAGATGGAGCATAATAAATCATGAATTGAAATTTATCGTTTTCTTCAAGGGTGTCAACGAATGAATTTTCGTTTAAATACTTTTGGTATACACCATCCTTTGGGTTTCGGGGTTTTCGTCTAGGCCTTATAGTCAGCTCCACTTCATCAAGAGAATTTATACAATAAGAGAACTGGCAGAAATGATCCCAAAAACAATGACCATAATGATCTTTATAGTAATGGACGGGATTTCCATTACTTTAGAAGTATTTGACAAGCTCTTTTAGGTCTGGCTTAGAGATCGAATCTAGAACGCAATGCTCAATCATAAATAAGATTTGGAAGATGGTAGGGTTTTCTTCATTTTCTTTGCCGAATTTGATGACGACAGTGCCATCCCTTTTTCTTACAAATTCATAATCTGAAGACTAGAGAGGCTTATTATTTTGATGCAGCTTCCCATAGTTGGTAATCCAAGTCTTCGTAAAGACTTTGGCCGTCTTTTCTTTAGGATTTTACCTGGGGACATGGATGTAGGATGCCCAGTCATTTTGCATGGAGATGAACATGGTATCTTCATTTCTATTTTGGAAGTTTAGATCAAGGGTGTGATTCTACCCTCGATAGATCATCTAGTAGTGCATGGTTGCTGCCATGGAATTAACAATGGGTGTTCCAGTAAGCTAAAGTTGAGCCTTAAAGAAAGAAAGCAGTTGAGGATCCGAAAGAGCGACATTGAAATTTGGGTATAGGGTTACAAAGACTGTTCGGGTATTTAAAGTGGTTTGAACAGTGCCGATACAAGTATGCTGGTATTCTAGGAATTGAGTGTCCAGTAGAGCCATTTGGGCTACAATTGGCAAGCCTTTTCAAATGTGGAAAGTAAATGCGAGACAGATAGCTCCATAATGGATATGAGAATATCCCTATTGGGTCTACTGTTTAGGAAATTTTGGAGGAATATGAAGAGTAACAGAGTACTCTTTTTCGGTGGCTAGAATTAGGATGCAAATCAAATTTGGAGGATTGCACGTATTCTTGTACTTCTTTGGAGTTTGGCGGATATGATATCGAATCGAATGGATGAGAGAAAATGATGAAGATGGTTTAGCAAGAGCAAAATATGGGTTCATAAGAGGAAGCTGGGTTTAAGAGATATTTCTGTCATTGCTAAGAGAGATCTCATAAAGATAGTCAATCTTAAAGGCATTTGACACACGAAAGTCTGAAAGAGAGGAGGAGGAAGGGGATGGAGTAAGAGTAACTGGATCAGTCATGATGATAAAGAAGCCTTCTCAGCACTAGATTCACCATCTAAGCACATAGAAAGAATTGAGTTACAAATGGCTCTGATATCAATGAAGGATCTATGCTTAAATCTAGGGATTATTAGGTTAGTTGCAGCAGATATGCTATCCCACACTAGGCGAATATCTGTTCAACCCTTCAAGGATTGCATTTTAGCCGTAAACTACTTGAAAATTTACTATTACATCTTCGATATCGACAAACATGTCGAGTTTACGCGAACCCTTAACGAATTCCTTGCAAAGTTTGGATAAGATTATTATTATTATTTATTTATTTATTTATTATTATTATTATTATTATTATTATTATTATTATTATTATTATTATTATTATTATTATTATTATTATTATTATTATTATTATTATTATTTGGTTCCTACTCTAGATAAGACAAAGTCGAATATACAATGAATATAATGCAAATAAAAATATTCCATAAGAAATGTGAGATAAATGTGGATATGATTTCTTATTTACGATATAAAATTTATTTTTCTCAAATAATAAAATTGTTAAATTAATAAAATTAAATATAAATAATTTTTAAATGTTAATATAAAATAGAAAATTAAAAATAGCAAGAAAAGATAACAATAATTTTTATTTTTATTCATTTATTGAATTTCTTTCAATCATATAATATAAATTGTGTATATATATATTATTACATACTTTAGGTATATTAATGTAGTTTATTATTTAATAAATTTTATTTAGGGATGATGGAATAAAAGAATAAAAAGAAAATAATTAAAAAATAGGGAAAATAAGTGTATAAAAATGAAGTATGCAAGAAAATCAAAGCATTATAATTTTCATAATTGCTAAGGTAAATAATCCCGTTATCTCTTTTTTACTAGATTTGACATTCGCTAGCTAATCTACCTTGATGATATTGCCGTAACTAGGGGTGAGCATGGTTTTTGGGCAGAATCGGGAAATGGAGAACTGGACCGAAAAGGAGAGGTTCCAATTCCTCTTTTTTGAGAATCGGAATTGGGAACCGGAACCAGAATCAAACAAGAACCGGATTGGGATTCCTAAACTTAAAATTGTTTATGCCCTTTGCTTTTCTTTTCTTTTGTCTTTTGCCTTTCTTTTGGCCTTTTACCAATGTGTTTTGGTTCTTAGGGGATTTTCATAATCGAATTCATGGAGCATAATGCTAATGGACTCCATCCATTTGTTTAATTAAGTCATGCACATTTGTGGGTCAATTTAGTGAGCTCTTTGCAAAGATAAGTAAGAGATGAGTCGAGTTCATTTCCCATGATTTGTTATGTAATTTAGCAGGACACCTATTGGGTTGAGGAGTAAAATTTGTTTTGTCTTCCTGTTGCTTCATCATTCTTCCCTAAGGAAGTTTTTTTCTAAATAAGATATATGGATAGTTTATAAGGACCTAGATTCATCTTTGTTATCTTTCCTTTACTTTTTTCGTGATTGTAGCTGCAAACTACTCATGATTTCTCTTAAAAGAATGTGGGATGAATGAAATAACCATGGACAACTCATAGATGAATGATTATCCAAATGCTAGAAAAATTTGCAGTTGAAAGTCAATAGGGTTTATGTATGTTTCTTTTAAGAAGTTCTTTTGCCTCTTTAATCATTTTAAAGAAACCAAACATCTCTAAACATATTCATTATTGTTGCGTTCTTTTTTGCTTTGTTTAACTAAAAATGAAACAAAAAAAAAAAGAAAAAGAACCGGTTGGATCCTAAATCCCGTGATAGGGTAGGTTTTACATTCTAGATTTCGACGGGTATGTTTCGGCTTCTAAAAAATGAGGAATTTGTATCTCAGGATAAGTTCTAGGTTCCGAGTGGAATTTGTAAGGAACTTAAAACCGCTTACCTCTAGCCGTAACCCATTTACATGAGTTCTCACGGTTGAACTTGTAGCTTTGGAATGCTACAACGAGCTCTTTTTCCGTTTATAATTTAGACCGTACGACAATAATGGATTTATTGATAGAGATTATCTCCAATTCTGCATTATGGTTTCTTTGACAATGAATCGTGACAGGTTCTTATCATTTTCATTTGTACATTTTTCAACTTCATTCACATTAGATATGCCGTTCATATCAAACGGCAAATGAGAAATGATATGAAATATCAGGCTTTATAACTATTATTTCCCTAAATAATTGATAGGATATAATAAAATTTATAAATTTAATATCTTATTATATTTGGTCATATTTTACCTAGGTGACCAAATTAAGAAGTTGTCCAAAGTCTGTTGAGTTGAGCAGAGAGAGAGGCTAAGCTTTGTTTGTATCCGCGCGGAACATGTCAAAAAATATTAGGTTTTATTATTACCATTCTTCAAATAATAGATAAAATATAACAAAATCTCTATATTTTATATTTTATCATATCTAATCCTATATTCATTAGAAATTCAAGCAACCAAATACAACCTAAAAAGTTGTTCGAGTCCGTCGTGTCGAGCCGAGTTCAAGGTTCACCCTTCAAATGATGACATGTCAAATCAAAGCTTTTAAAAAAATTGCATTAACGGAGGGAAGGAGGGGGGAGGCGACCGGAAGGAACGATGATATCCCTCTCGCCGCTTTTATCGAGGAGGAGGAGGGAGGCACTTGCCGATCTCTGTCGCTGACAAATCGAAAGGGGGGTTATTGTCAAGTCGTCCATTCATTCGACCAGTCCCCGTCCCCCCCCCTAACCCTCTCATGATTACGGCTTTCTTAACTTTCGGGGTTCCTAGTGGGAAATGACAGTCGATTTCATCACACATTACATCATTGACCCCTCCTCCTCCCCTCCCGAGGTAAAATTAGGGTTTTTTTTTTTTTTTAATTTGTCAAGTCGGACGTTCATTCGATTTGTCCCCCTTAATTACACCATTCTTTCACCACCATAAATCTTTTTTTGTTGTCGTTGTTGTTGAGAGAGATTCGGGTCGAGTTTTGTCGACCCATGATGCCATGATTCGTGCCAAGACCGCATTGGGAGTGGGCAGCTCGAAAGTCAACCCATGATTCTGCTCTACTTCCTCTACACCCCCCTCTCTCTCTTTTCTCTCACTTCAATTATTAATTTACATCGACTATTGGTTTGGTCGCATCCTCTCTCGTCTTCCGAACGAATCATTCCTAAAATTTGTTCTCGGTATCGTGGCTCGTGCTGCAAAAAGATTCAAATGTTCGAAGGAAGAATTGCCCGAATTAGTTCTAAGCCTATATACGGATGTTCTAAATTTTTTTATTTTACTAATTTAACCATAAACTTTTGCGCGGAATGCAAATGTTGTAGTCTAGTTATTGCCTTAATTTGCTGATGTTGCAGTTAAGTTGTTGTTGACCGTTATATATACATTAGCGACTATCGACGAAAATTGATTGAAATGATCATATTAGAATTCTGTACAAATATTTATGATTAAATTGACAAAATTGAAAAATTTATAACTAAATTGACATCCGTATAACAAGTTTAAAACCGATTAGACAATATCTTTAATGTTCAAAACTATAATTATTATCACAATTTATCTTCTAGAGATAACTCGTGAGATATATATCCCTAGGTAACTATTACAAGCCCTAAGTATAGCTAGAATGTGAAATGATAAGGTGCTTCAGCAGCATTTTTTTTTTAATTAATGATTGGGGAGGGGAGGTAAATTGAAACTTATGAAATACGTTAGTAACCTTATAGGTTAGGTAAGATATTAGTCGAAGTTCGAATAACTAGTTCAAACATGGAATTATTTGCATTAAATGATGCAGGAAATCGAGTGTGTGTCATGGACCGAACCCATGTACAACCGTCTTCGTACCTCAATCTCCAAGGGATCGCCCTTCGACTTCTTTGGCCATATCAATCGTTTTCGATACAATAGTTCAAGCTATAATTGACCGTTCAACTATGTCCAATTGTCTTTATCACATGATAGGGGAATGAGCTGGCAAAGAAATTTTGGGAACTTCTTGAATTGGGAATGCTAATTAATTGCATGTCGACTATATGCTAAATCTCATTAAGTCTACCTTATCTCCAACCCCCCAAAAATAGAAAAAGAGAAAAAGCCATAAAAGAGAATATCCTTGTGTGGTGCAAAAATGCCGTTGCTCCCGAGTCAAAGCTGTGTCCAATTAGATCCGATTAGGATCCATCAATGGCAGTCACCTTCTAAATTAGCCTCTTAATACTCACTCACATTCAAATTAATTGCAAACCTTAATTGCATTTCATGATGACTCGGGCCGGGCCGTGCCAGGCCAGCCCACTCGTTGCGGGCCGGTCCGGATCTCACCAAACCCGGGTCAACATGGACTTGCTAAGCTACAGCTTGCTAATGCCATTTATTTATTCTTCATTTACCTTATCTAACGCAAAAATTTGGAGGATTCCAGCAATTATTTCCAAAGAGAGCGCTAATGCAATTTAAGAGCACGTGGGATTCGAATTGATTAGGAATTAGGCCTAGCCCACTTAACCTTAGTAAGGTGGCCCAATTTGGACAGACTGTGGTAAACAAGACCAAATTTTTTTTTTTTTTAAATAAAATTTTGTCTAATGGGCCCTAGGAAGAATATCCTCTTGTGCAATTAGAAAGATTAACCTCTCGTGCACAATACCAAAGCACCTTCGATTAACTATCATAATTATAATAAAGAATCAAAGCTTCCTTTATTTAATGAAAAACGAATAATTTGAAAAATATTAGCCTAAAAATGATAGTATAAATCACTTATAAAAATGATTGAATGAAAAATACTTTCAATATCCACTAAAATGTTTAGACATCAATATTATAAATATTAATTTTTTTCTCAAATTAATTACTTTAAGTAATATAAACAGTTATTTTTATGAAGATGTTTTCTAAATTTTTCATCTAATAAATGAAATTAAATTGTGCAAGTCCTCCATTGGCTTTGTTTCCAGGTGTGATGTTTGATTGGGATGGCGATTTGATTGTTTCTTTCGACCCTTTTGGTCTTTTGGGTGGCTAATTAAAGGGCAAATGTGAGAGAAAGGATATTACCAAAAGGTCATGACACTTTACTTCACAAAGAAGAAATGAGAGGACACTAACTAAGCCAATTAAGAGTGAAAGAAAATATTAAATTTCAAAGACATGTTGAAAAAATCGTATATTTCTACAAAATTGCTGCTTCAGATATTTCTTCGTTTAAATTTTCGGATATAGATTTAGCGAAGCTTAATAAGTGCTTTAAGAGGCAAATTTTAATATTCTAGAATAATACGGGAAAGGGCCGAGCTAGCCTCTTTCCTCGCCTCCGCCAATCAAAACTCTTCTCTCCTCCTTTATAAGTCTCTCTCTCTCTCTCTCTCTCTCTCTCCCTCTGTCCTCTTCTTGCATCTCGACATTCTGAGTTCGGACCTCACAACCTCGACCATGGTCGGTTCTGCCCAGACATCCGAGTCCCAGACCAGCCCACCAAACCTTTCTCCCTCTTCGTCTTCGTCTTCTTCAACGACCCCCAAGGCCGTCATTGACACCCTCTGCACCCACATCGCCGACACCACCCTCACCGGCGACGACGTCCAACCCGATCGTCGTCCCTTCATGCGAAGCCCGAACGTCGCGAATCCAGTGGAGGTTCGCCCGCCCGCAGCCCGCCGTTCTCCTGCGCGCCTGCCCCCGCCTCCTCTCTCTTTCGCAGACCCTATGGAATTGTGCGGGAGTGGCGGCGTTGGGGGCTTCCCATCGGAGGAGGAGGAGGAGTGCAAGACGCCGAGGGGCGAGGAGTACAGGATCCCGGAGCCGGTGACGTGCCCGCCAGCGCCAAAGCGGAGCCGCAGGCACTGGTCAGAGAGGCGGGCGTGCGTCGTGGGGAAGGAGGAGGAGGAGGAGGGGGAGGAGTCCGTCGATTCTTCGGACGTGCAGGAGGCGCTCAAGAAGATGCGTTAGGAATAAGGGTCGGCCATTCTAAGTCTCTTAGGATCTTACAGATAAAGGAGTCAAGGACGGTGATAGGGATTTAGGGATTGCTGATGTTTTCTTGGAGACTGTGTTCCGTTCCATGCATGTGAAGGACGATGATGAATCGAAGGGCCTCGTGCTCTTTCGTTCAGACGTTCTTGCGTGCAGTCATTGCAAGTTCTTTTTAAGGAATGTGCCCAAACTGATCGTCTGACTTAATTAGTTTCCATAACATGCAAATTTGCAAGCTATAGGCTTTGATCTTATCCACCTTTAATTGCCTGATAAAGGTCGGTCCATACATGACTCCTTTTTAGACAACTAAATCTCGATTGGCTAGTGCCTAAATGCTCTAGAATTGCAGCTCTAGAGCATTGTAGAATGAGGTTGAATATTGCAGGAGTGACCTTTGCACCACACTCGGTTTCAATAAATCGAGTTGATCATACTTCAGAATAGTCACTGGTACTGTCATGAACACTTTGGGTTCATAACCGTTTGACTTGAAAAAGGAAAAGACACCGGCATGCTTTAATTTCGATCACTATGCTTTATGCCATCGCTTGATTTAATGAACTACGAGTTCAAAACAACCGTTAAAATCCGTTGGGCATACCGTCTTTGCTTCTATGAGTCCAGAGCAACCGTTAAAAGTCGTTGTGCATGCCATCATGCTTTAATTTCAATCACTATGCTTTATGCCATCACTTGATTTAATGAAATACAAGTCCAAAACAACCGTTAAAATCCATTGGGCATACCGTCTTTGCTTCTATGAGTCCAGAACAACCGTTAAAAGTCGTTGTGCATGCCATCTTTGCTTTCACGACACGGCCAAACAAAAACAAGCATGTTTAATGAAAGAAAAGACATGTTGAACATACCGTCTTTCCTTCTATGAGTCCAAAAAATGGTTAAAAAACGGCTTTGCTTTTGTGACTTCTACGTGTCCAAGACGACTATTAAAATTTTTTGGGATAAGTGCATTGGAAGTCCTAAAATTTGTCGTGAAAATGTAATTTAAATCCTAAAACTTTCAAAAAGTACAGTTAAGTCCTAAAACTTGTTACAAAGTGCAATTAAATCTAAAACTTTCAAAAAATACAATCAAGTTCTAAAATTTGTCAAAATAGTTCAATTTAAATCCTTCCATTGATTGCACTTTTTGAAATTTTTAAGACTCGGTTATACTTTCGAGACAAGTTTTAGGACTTTATTGAACGTTTTGAAAGTTTTAGGACTTGATTGAACCTTCGTGACAAGTTTTAAGAATTAATTACACTTTTTGAAAGTTTTAGAATTCAATTGCATTTTTATGATAAGTTTTAAGACTTCTAATGCACTTATTCCAAAAATTTTCTTTGCTTCTACGAATCCACGACTATTGTTAAAAATAATTGAACATACCGTCTCTGCTTCTACAAGTCCAAAACAAATGTTGGAAGCCGTTGAACATGTCTTTGCTTTCGCGACACGGCAAAACAAAAAACAAGCACGTTTAATAAATAAAAAAAAAGGACGCATTGAACATACCACCTTCCCCTGTACCGGTTCGAAACAACCTTGAAAATCGTCGAATATACTTTCTTTGCTTCCGCAACACGGTGAAACAGAGAACAAGCACATTTAATGAAAGAAAAGACGTGATGACCAGTTTCAGATCAACTAATTTTGTCGCTATATTGCGATACTTTATAAGGTCAGTTTGTTTCATGAAAATCGCTATATTGCTTACGTGACTTCCATATGTCCAAAACAACGGTTAGAAAACCGTGTTTGCTTTTACGAATCCAAGACTACTAAAAATCATTGAACATTCTTTGTTTCTACTAGTCCAAAACGACCAATTAAAGCTGTTAAACCTATTGCGAATAAAAAACGAGCACGCTTAATGAAAGCAAAGACACATTGGACATATTATTAGGGGTGTGCATGGTCTGGGTGGGTGGTTTCTGACCTGGAACCGGGAACCGCCTGCTAAGAACCAGTTTCGAAAAATTGGAACCGGGATTCACCTGCTAGTTGTATGGATCCACCTGGGAACCGGACCGGACCATAGAATCGGTCCAACCTCCGCGCCTTCCCCTTTTCACCCTCCCCACATCTGCTTATTTTGGCTCTCTCGACTATGGTAGCTTTATTCTCCTCAGTACTAGCGCCGTGGTGGTGTCCGCGGGGGTGGTTGCGACCCTCGCTCCACTTCTGTCCTAGCCACCACCACCTTCGCCACCACCTCCGCCATCTCCCACTCCTCCCTCGAGACCGACAATGAGGAGGACAACAGGGACGATGAGCCGTTCTTAGACTTGGAGTTCGCCCGTCCCCAAAGATGAGGATGATGGGAAGAAACTTGAAGAGGGGGAGGAGGAAGAGGGGAGGTAGAAGCGGGACGAGCCCAACAACGAAGAGGATGGTAGTGATAGTGAATGCGAAGGTGGCGACGACGTGGAGAGAGAGTTCAAGTTCGAGGGAGGAAAAGAAAATCAACTCACTGTTTCGTCGAGTTCGAACTAGGACTTGAAGGGAGATAAGTAGATCCGGAGGTGAATCGAAGAGGAAGAGAGAGCTTGAGGAGATTTTGAACTAAGAGAGACGAGATGGAATAGGAAAGTAGTGAATTGAGATAAGATAGTAATTGGAGTCTTAAATTTTAGATTTGCTAATTTCGAATTTTTTTAATATTTAAAATTAATATATTGTTATAATATAACTGGTCTGGTCCGGGTGGGCAGGTGTGCGGATCCAACCTTGGAATCGGAAACCGGACCGGTACCCATCGGTTCCCATAAATTGGAATCGGGAACCTGACCAGGTTCCCTTAAGAACCATCGGTTCAAGGCGGTTCCGGTCCGGTTCTTGGCGGTTTGTGGGGTCCCGATTCTTTTGCACACCCCTAAATACTATCTCTTCTTCTACTAGTCCAAAACAACAATTAAAAATAGTTGAATATACCGCCTTTGCTTTCGACGAAACAAAAAACAAGCACATTTAATGACAAAAGATGCAAGAGAAAAGTCAACTTTGTCACTATATTGCGATACCTTATAAGTTCATTTAACAATTTTTTTCCTCTATTGCTAATCGAATGCGTTATATTTTATGATGGTAAAAATTGTCCAAAAAACTCTAAACCTATATCAGTCTTAAATCTTTCTTTTTTGAAAATTGAGTCTTAAATCTTTTCATTTTTTGTTAATTGACTTTATTCGGCCAATTTCAACTGAAAATTGTTAATATGAACATTGGTTGTCTTACGTGACACAGTTCGCGTTGATGTAAATAATTTTAATAATATTTTATTGTTTTGAATAATCTATTAAATTTTTTATTTTTCCTCTTTTCTTCTCTTTTCCTTTCTTTTTTCCCCTCTTTTCCCTTCTTTTTTTTCTTCTTTCTTTTTCCTTTTCCCCTCAGTCGGACCTCATCGATGGTTGGCAACCATTGTTGGCCTCAGGTCCTTGCCCTCGTGGCCATGCTTGCCTAGGTGAGGGCGACCCTCGATGAGGCTTGGTGGAGGAAAAATGGAAAAAGAAAGAAAAGAAAAAAAAAAAAAAGAGAAGAAAAAAAAAAAAAGAGAAAAGGAAAAGTAGGAAAATAGAAGAAAAGAAATAAAAAGAAAAATAAAAAAGAAATAAAAATTCGAAAAAATATTATTAAAAATTATAAACGTAAGTAATATTTAACTAAAATTGATTGAATGAATTTATTACAAATTAAAATATTTATAACTTTTTGGACAACTTGATGTTGCAACGACAAGTTTAGAAATAAAAGTTGTGTAGCCGACAATTAGAAAGAGCGAAAAGCAATTCGAAAATAAAATCCATTTATATAATATGATCAATCTAAACTATTTCGATATACAATCTAACCGTAAATTCAAATATTATTACGTGTTTTATTAACTTTATTATAATTTATATCTGAATATGAACTATGAAGTATCCTATATTTAAAATTTTTTTTTTTGAACAGGATCCTATATTTCAAAATTGAAAGTGCGTTTATTTGAATATGAAGTGCTGTTTTGATTTTCTCTTCTTTTTTTTTTCCGAATGATTTTCCTCTTTTTGCTGACGCCGCACCTGGGATCGAGCTACGGCGATCGAACCAGGAGATGGATGGCGAAGCTCTGGCTCAGTTCATACGCCGGGAAGTCCCCGACTGGGACGACGAAGTGGTGGCGACGGCGCGGTTCAAGGCGTTCAGCGGCCAGAGGTCCGATTGGGAGCCCAGGTACCAATTCTGGAGGGACTTGATTCTCCGGATCGCTCGTCGCTTCGGCCTCCTCCTCATCGAACCCTCGCAGGTTCGTTCGATTGCGTCGCCGCCTGGGTTTTCTAGTTTGAGGGGGGCGAAAGGGCGCATTTTGCGATGCTCCTCCATGTGGGTTTTCCCCATTCTTTCAAGGGTAGGGTTGCTCGACTGGAATTGATGCGTGTCCTGTGTTTGCTCAAGGTGGCGAAGGAATGGTTTAACCGCGGCGGTTTGACTCCTCTGTGCATCGATCATGTTCTGGTAAGCTTTCCTGGGACGGTTAATGAGCAGCTCCTGTGAATTGCGTTGTGCATAGCTATGTAGTCCGTGACGTTGCTTTTGTGAAGGTCGGCTGTCAATGGAATAGTTTGTGGGAAATGCCGAACCAATTTGGAAAATTTCTGATACAAGTGTTCTAATTTTGCTGAGACTTATTAGACGTTGAGTTGCTTTAGTCAAATTATGCTCAATGTTGATATTGTGTTAGGGCCCAGATGGTGGGAAGGGAAGTATGTTGCTGTGCTTTTCTTTAGTAGATTTAGCATTGGTTTCTGCATCTTCTGTGCGTACTTCTTTTCGAAAATGAGTTACTAACTACTTGTCCACCTGAGCTTGTGGGTCGTCTTGATTCTTCATTTTCAGTCTTTGATGTATGATGAAGGTGATATTCTCCGAAAGGCTGATCTTGGAGACCCAAGTAGCGGACGGCTTTCCCAGATTTTGAGGAAAGTAAGGCTTTTGGTGGTTAGACCGTCGATTACTGAAGCGGTACTGGAAGATAGTGTTGTTGTTGCAGCTCTCCTCAAGGTGTGTGTTGAGGGCCACTTTTAAAAAACCTTAAGCACAGTTTGGTCCATGAGATCTGTCCTGTTGAAATAGCATTTTGCGGGATGGACCGGAGGGGAGTTTTTTCTGCTTAGCAGTGTATTCAGTTACTTCCTTTTTTTTTTTAAAGGAAATTATACTATAGATCGATATTTATTTGTCTCTATTTGTTTTTCATAATCCACAAGAACCTGATTCTGCCATTAGTTACTTTCACCTGACAACTACAGAACAGGCAGTGGTCTTCATAAAGCGATCTTGTGACGGAATCTCAAATGTGGCATGTGTCTTATCTCATTTTTATAGGAGAAAGCATGCGAAGCTCTCAATGTTTTATCCGAGAGCAGTTGGACATCTTCATGCATTGTAACAAGGAGAAGGTTCCGGGAGATTTGTGGAGGACCTGATGAAGAATCTATCATTTTGAGCTACTTGTCAGGATGCAGAAAGGCACAATACTTGTCCATTCACAGGAAGGAATTAATAGAGGTATTCTATGTCTGTCTTTTTTATTTGTCTACCATTACTGATTGTGTTTCCCTGATGGCCCTTGGCATGGTTAATTACTGAACTTTTTAGAAGGTGAAACAGGATATGTTGTTGTCTTGGTACCATTCATAAAGCCTATAGAGGTACCAACATTGAATTTAGCTTATTAAGTACAAATGAAGGGAAAATCTGTTATTTCTAATCAAGTCAGCCTTTAATCTTTTAAATACCTTCAGTACAAGCTACTATTCCTGTGTCTGAGTTTGGAGAAACAAAGACAAGAAGGAAGAATTGTTATCTCAAACGATTGTTATGTTGATATTGCAGTTCTCACAGGGTTAATTATATTTTACGAGTTTCCGCTTTGCAGGGTGTTAAAGTTTCCCTTACGGCAGCTGCAGTTTCCACTATCACAAGTCTAGATCATGACGTTTTGCACTTAATTTGGACGATGGAAAAGCTTCAACAGCAACTCGACTTGATTGATCGACGTTATGAGAAGTAATTATGCCTGTATTTTGTCTAGTTGAAATGCTGAATGATCTCATATATCTTCATGCTCACTAAGTAACAGTAAAATCTAAGTATCTCAACTGATTCATGGTTGGCATCATTTAGATACATGGAATGGGACCATTTTCCACTTGCATTCCTGCTTTCTCTTGTCGTTTCATATCTCTTTTGCCTGGAAATATCTGGGGTTGCCCCAGCTCACTGGAATTTTTGGCCCAGTGATTCCACTGAGTATGAGTGCGGTCCTTTAGGCTCACAGTTATAGGAGCTTGCTCTATATACAACTCGTTAATATTTTCGTAACTTAATGTTATATTCTGAAATCTATTTGCAGGACCAGAAGTTTAGCTGCTGCTTCTCTGAAATCTGGAAACAAGAAAGTTGCGCTCAGGTATGCAAGGGAGTTGAAGCTGGCCTCTGAGAGCAGAGAAAAATGTGCAACACTTTTGAACAGAGTGGAGGAAGTTCTTCAGATTATTTCTGATGCTGAATCTACGACAAAGGTATCTGAATATTTAGGTCATGCTGAGCCATCGACTGAGATCGAGGATATATGCAGTTCATCCTGCTTCCTTATTATTTAGGTGATTCTAAAAATGCTAACGTGCAGAATAACTGATAATAGGTTTCAGAAGCGATCCAGATTGGAGCTCGGGCAATTAAGGAAAACAAGATCAGTGTAGGGGAAGTCGAACTTTGTCTGGAAGAAATTGATGAGAGCATTGATTTCCAAAAGCAAGTTGAAAAGGCTCTAGGTATATGCTATCCCCTTTCCCACTTATGGTCTGTGTCTTTTCAAGTTTTGCTTTTCTGACTAGTCTTCTTTCCTGCTCACAGAATCAACATCATCTGGCAGATTTGATGATGAGGATGTTGTTGATGAGTTTAGGAAGTTAGAGTTGGAAGTTGGGAAAGAGCACTCTCAGATAGGCAATCAGATTGATAATGCTGCAAATGAAGCAGAGGAATCGGAATCTGCTGCATCTCTAGCTGATGCCTTTTCGAATCTAAAACTTGCAGTTGGTGCATCAGAGGAACTTGGTCATGATCGTGCACCTCGAGCAAGTGAGGAGGAACATAAAAATTTAAGGCTTGAAGCTGAAGCTGCTTAGCACAAATGCTTACGTAGATTCATCAATGATGAATTTGCTCGATATTTGATTGCACTTGATGGCCGGCTCGCTGAGATTTTTGTAATTATTCTATTTAGCGCGATGCATTTCGCCTGACATTCAATAGTAACTTGAAACATGGAATGGTGTAAAATGATATACAGTTCATCTGACATTGTACCTTCATGTATATGAGGCAACTTGAAGTGTTTTAAGCAATGTACTGCATGCAGCTCCGTTATGAAAATGTATAGCAAAGATCTGTAGCTTCTGATTTTTTTTTCCTTCCTGGGAAGAATATTGATTACATGAAAGTTTTTCCTTTTGTCAGACCGTCGAACTAGCTAACCAGTAGACAGCTCATATACACAAGTGGTGAATGATCATTTTGGAAAAGGAATGTTGTCAATGCTACTTCTTTCAAATTCTCCCCTCCTCCGTACTTCTTTCAAATCAGAAGTCTCTCAAAAGCTAAACTCTGCTAATTTTGTTCCAAATGAGAAAATGTTGCTCCGAGCATGTACAATGTTGCTTCGAGGAAATTAAGACATTGTCCACAGGGTAAATGCCACTAGAAAAGTATTTACTGGCACACGCGACATGACCTCCAGCTTCTCAGAATTCCTTGTTCTGGATTACATCGCAATTGCCAGAAGGGTCTGCAGATTCCCCATGTTCAACTGCAGTGGTTGTTCCAGAGACATCCGCAGCTGGGATTGGTTGCGTTAAGTTCGGCATGAAAGGAAAATATGGAATTGGCTGGACTCCAAAAATAGGTATGCCGGTTCCATTACTCTGAGGCCAAGAGGTGGCTCCAGAAAGAGGCGGGATTGGGAGCTGAAATGTGCCGCAATCGGCTCCTGTGCCCATTCTCATACCCATTCCTAGTGGGAATTGTCTCATATGTGGCGTGTGCATATTATGTACACCTGGGGCCAGCATCATTGGAGGCATGAAAAGCGGCGACCTGGTCGACATGATCTGCATCAAGTTACAGGTTCAGGATCTGCTTGTCTTATTTCTAATGCATTAGCACGCCTCGTCTGAAGAATTCCTTTTTACCTGTAATTGACGCTGAAGGGTCTTTAGATACTCGATCACCTCATCCAGGACTGAAGCTTTATCCACCTAAATTTCAGGAAAGGGAAAGAATGAGCTGATAGGATGATGGGCGAGGTAATCATCAAGCATTGCTAAGAGTTACAGTTCGTTCGTTATGCAGTGGGATCATGTGGAAGGTTGCTTTATTTTATTAATCCGAATCGAAATTGACACCAACCTCGTCGGAATTTGGCAGCAGTTCTTGCAAGGCGCGCATTCTCTTATTGATTCTGTCTCTGCGTCTCTGTTATAACATGCGACAGTTAGATCAATTATTGGTTTGCTCTATTAATTTTATGCGCTCCAGGTACTTACTCTTTCTGATAGATTGTGAATTGGTGTTCTCCTTCGAGTCGGTAGTTTCCGTTTCACCTCTTCTGTTTCATCATCCTCATCCTGCAGCAAATTGGCAATTTGTTTATCACGGTTGCATTAGTCGTGTGGGATGTCGGGGAAACGCACATGAAGGAGAGAGAATTCCGGTTGCTTCACTTACCTCACCTGGATATATCGATTCGGAGTCTTCGTGCTTCCTCTTCAATGGACCTGCTAGATGGTTGGAAGCAGCTCGCGAGCACACAGAAGAAGATGCAACCGGTGTTGGGTCGCAAGGCTGTCGCTCGCCCAGCATTGTTTTATCTATAGCAGTCGCTGCTATGGTCGAAGACGGATCCCGGCATTGATCGTTAGATTTTCTGTTTCTAAGGGAATTGTCTTTTCCGCCAAGGACTTGAGAGTGTTCATCAGGAAAAGCATTTCCTGAAGTCTTATCGTCTGTGAGCATTGGCTTCGCCTTATCATCCACTAAATCCGTTCGTCTTTCAAAAGCCGTTGCTGGCTCAGTCAATGGCGCCTCTCGGGCATCTCCGGTGCCTGCTCTCTTGTCTGTTTTTATCTTTGCACGGGGGAGATCTTCATCGGTTGGTAATCTCGTTGGCAATTCGGATGCGTGTCTATTGTTAGCCCCGAGGACGACAGGCTGCCGTAGGAAGAAGGAAAAGTTCGCGTTGCTGGGCTTGCCGAGAGAATTGGGCTCCCTCAACACCATTGCGTTGGACGAGCAGTGATCGCCTGACGACGGATGAGGGATCGGACATGATCCTAATCCCACGAACTGAGCCGAATCTCGGCCTTGCCGCATGGGAGACCGGGACGGGCAATGATTACCGCCTTCGCGAGTCTCATTAGGGCAAGAGAATTTCCTGATGAACAAGGACTCGTTTCTCGATGACACCAGATGATCTGCATCTCCATGTTTGGAAGCAGCATCTGCCGCGCATGTCCTATTCTTATCATCAGGAGCAGCTAGGTCATCATCGTTAGCATTGCCTCGAGCAGAAGGGTCCACGCCATTGCGGTGTGCAACGTCCCGCAGATGGAGGTCACCAGGGAAGGGATTCTTCACACGGTTGCCCGTGTCAGGAGCCTTGCAAGCCACTTTGCCGTCGTCAGAGCGGCGGGAGGCGATGCATCTTTTCGGCAGAGTGCTTCCTCTCATCGCGATCCTGCCATTTTCCCACACCAGCTCCATAACCTCGTGGGCAGGCCTGCACAGCCACAAGAACCAAGACAAGTCAAGAACACGAGGGCAAGAAAAAGGAGAAGAACATTTCAAGAACACGAAGCAAACTCACATGGAAGCAGCCGCTAGGTTACGCCGAACTTCTCGTCCCGGTGGTCCTCTAGCATCCGCGGTGCGTGGAAAGGGAGAGGAGAAGGGAGAGATGCCGAACGGAGGGGGCAGAGGCTGGGGCGCGGGTTGGTGATGGGTCGTGAGCAACTCACCAGTCGCTCGCGGAACGGCAAACGCAAGGAAAGGAAGAGAAGGTGGCCACGGGGCTGCAAGATATCGAAGCGAGAGAGCCTATCAGGATTTTATATATGGTGGCGAGCAGCGAAGCTTGAGCGTGACAGACATATCAGGACTTGAGGGGTTGGTCCCCACTCGCAGATGCCGAAACTAAGACAATCCCGTTTTTGATCCAAATCCAATGTCCCGCCCCTCCCCTGATACTTTGGAAGTGGGAAATTGAATCGTGGCCTTTAACCTGTAATCCCCCCACTCATTTCGGGTTCCATTCCCCCGTTTACTCCGCTTAAGAAATCTTTTATCAGTTTCTAGGTTGGTGGGAGATACTGGAGCTTTGGTTTCAACGTGTCTTTGTCGACATGCAGTGCAAGCCCCAAGCAGGCAAGCAGCACGAGCTCACGAGTTGATAGCGTCCGTCGGGGGTGCCTTGGAAAGAGTTCATTCCCGTTTCTCTTTTGAGGTTTAATGACCGAACACGTCAGTGCCGAGCGTCTCGATCGCTCGAGGGCTCACGCAAGAACTGTTCCATTAATGGAAAATCACTTTCAATCTTTCCTCCCCACGTTCGAACAGCGCGGATCAGAAAGGAAGTAACGCGTATGCGCTGGAGTGGCCGTCGCTTTCGGCATCCATTTTTCCTTACGGATGACGATGATGTTTTGCCCCCCCCCCCGGTTCCGTGCGCTGGCGAAGGGGAACCCCACGATCCCCTTCACTTTGAAATGAACCTCACTTTCTTTTTTACCTCTTTCGGATTAAGAATGGAAACGTCCGGGTTGAGCTCGAAAGAACCGCGCAAAATGACAAAACAAAGAAGTTTTTTTTTTTTGAGCAAAAATAAAATAGAAAGTTCGGGACATGAGATTTTGTAAGATCATGACCGATTAATATAAACATCATCTCAACGGCGAACAAGAAGCCCACGTGGAGGGGAGGGGCAGGCCCCACGGGAGGGAAGCGATGGCGATGGCGATGGCGATGGAGGTGGCGGGTGCTGCTGAGCGGACGTCGCGTCGGCCTGTCAGATCGGTCGGTCGAGAGAAAAAAGCTTCGAGGCGAGGTGGAGGGGAAGAAAAAGCGAGAGGAGGGGCGTGCCCACCACGTGATCCGCGCGGGGTTCACGTGACCGTGTCTCGCCTCCGCCTCGGCTCTGTCCCGCGTGACAGTACAGCGTACGATGCTGCCCGTTGCTACCTGCTGCTGCTAGAGAGAGAGAGAGAGAGTGACGAAGCGAAACCTCGACCAATCACATCCGCGTCCCCACCGTCGGATTAGATGGTGAGTTTCTGTCGTGCGGGCCCCCCCCGGCGCCGTGACATCCTCGTTCGATTGACCGTTCGTTCGATCGTGCGCCGACGACGACGAAGATGTGTCCACACGTCTCGGGAAGATAGCATTTAGGAAAGCCCCCACACCACCCCAAATGCACGGACCTTTCCTGGGGCCCACCGAACACCTGTTTGGGAGGCCGACCCATCCTTGATTATGAATTAGTTGTGAGCCAACACTTTTCCAAATGACTTTTGAGTGTCCCTTTGACGAAATTTAATTGTGTTTTGGCGAAGAATTTTAGAAGTTCCCTAGGGAATATGTATTGTATCTCCAAGATGGTTTAGCTCATCGTGAGGGTCGGGAGAGCTTTGGGCATTGAGCTTTTTTTCGAAGGACTTACGTTGGGTTTCTAATTCAGATTTGCATTTTCATTTGATAAGTTTGGTACTTTGACATTATGTGGTTATACTTGGTTTTGATGGGTATGCTCTTTTGAGCTTTAATTGGTTTAAACTTGTCTTATTTAGTGGTCACTTGTCCACTTATTGTCGGAAGAACGTTTCTTTCCGAACGATCAATTCTTTTGTGCGTGTCTATATACACTGTGCATATGATCTTGTTTAATATGCATCGTTGTAATTGGTGTGCCTTTTCCTTTGCAAGCCATGCAAACTTAGTATATAAGACCACTGGTGAGTTTGGATATTTACACATGGGACTAAGGACTGAGGATATGTTTGGCCTTGCTTTCTCAAGGGATTTCGAACCTCTGAAATCTGTTGAGAAAAATTGAGGATGTTTGGTTAGTTGTGTTGTACCTTTCTTGAGTGAAAGTTAGCATTGGCAAAACTGAAAGTTCAAGGTAAATCCTCACCTGTCTTGACCTTTCAACATTTTTGAAAGGCAACTTCAATCAATTAATGAAATTGCATTAGTTGCCTTTATTGTCCTAAAAAGATTATTGAAGTTCCAAAATTAGCTGCCGCACCCTTCTAACAGCACAGGTGAACATGTTATGCTTTCTAAAAATGTTTGGGAAGTTTCTATTACCGAGAAGGTGGTTTTCAGGCATGCTATGGCAGAAATCTGAAGTTCTTTCATTTCGGTCTGAGCTCCCAAATGTTAATTGGGGTACACAGGCTCACTTTTACTCATTTTTCTCATATTCCCCCCTCCCTTCACTGTGGACATGGATACCGCAACAATCCAATCAGATTTCTCGATAAGAATGAATGAATTGATTGGTTATCCTTGAAAGCATTTGGTCTTCTGTTTCTTTGGTGATTGATGAGCATCTTTTTCATTGTTGAGAAAGAAAGGGGACCAAGTAGGAGCAATTAAAAATCAATAGCGCCACATGTCGATGACCGAGTGGCGTGAGACTGCATTAACATAGTGGAGCTGGGCTACCTAATATTTTCTCCAAACAAGTTGTTTTATTGGAAAGAACTGAATTCTCTCCATTGAGCAGTCTCCTAGGTGTTATTGTAGCTTTTATTGTTCTTGTTTTGACGGTTTGTCATTCACACTTGTTTTAACGGTTTGTTGTTCTCTCTTGTTACATCTTTTTTTTTTCTTTTTTTTTTGGTGTTTGTGGAATTGGCTTGTAGTTAAATTCATTTTTATGTGCCCCTCAAATTTGTTCGTGTTCATTTTACTAGAAGATGATAAGAATGTCAAAGAAAAAGGCATATTGGAGCCTGAAGATGTAGAAATTCTATGTAAATTGCCCATTGAACAAAATGACAAAAAGTAAATACAAACATACCAATAATTGTCCTTTTGTTTTAAGATTGTATTGGAGTTATGGGTGGTATACATATGCCAGTCGTGGTACCTACACATGATCAAATTTGTTTTATTTGTTGAAATGGAACATCGACTCAAAATGTACTGGCCGTGTGTAATTTTAACATAAACCTTACTTATGTTTGGGCCGGTTGAGAGGAAATAACTTATGATACTTGTATCTTAATAGCCATTGGGAGATGTGATCCACAATTTCTTCATCCTCCTTGAAGTTTGTTAATTAATGATTTTTGTACATTAATATATATACACACGGTATGCGTTCATTTAAATTTTATATTTAATTTGTGTAGGTAAATATTGTTTAATAGATATTGAATATCCATATTTGGAGCCATAAATAAAAGTTAGATATTATTTGCTAGAGTTTCAACGAGATAATAGACCTATAAGTTTATCAAGAAGTGTCCAACCATGCCCATTCCTTACTATGATCAGAATTTGATTGAGTTTTTGGCATTATGAAAAAGAAGTGGAAGATTTGAAAGAATATACCAAGTTATCCATATGAAAAGCAAATGAAAATTGTGATATTGGCAATGACTTTGTACAATTATATTTGAAGAAAGGTTGTGACATATATGCAATTTGCAATACTTGGATTCCAATTACCAATATATAGTTGACTTAATGACGTAAATGAGAGGGTTAGTACTTCAAATGATTATATATCTTATGACATAGCATGTTTACGTAATCGAATAGTCATAACTTTAAGAAATATTCAAGGATACTTGTTATTTTCAAGAATAACGCATTTCTTTACTTGGGCCATATGTGATCATATCTAATATAATGAAATGACTCTTTTTTTAAGAGATAAAGTCAACTTTATGTGATTTTTTTCCATTCGATTTTTTAGCCAAAAAGAAAATGTGATTTTTTCATACATTTGTTAATGTGTTTGTTTTACATTGTTTTCAAAATTCAAACCGTAAAAGTTGCAGTAATTGTTTTTTCCAATTTTAAACAAATTAATAATTAAAAAACTGAAATTGGTCAACAAATGACTTTTCAAATGCGTCTTTTCCGAACGGTCTTTCTATTAAAGTTGTTTCTAAATGCATTTTTCAATTATAGTGCATCAAACAGTCTTTGTTAAAAATCCCTTAAGCTAAAGTTGCATGTGTTTTTGCAAAATCTTTTCCCAAATGCCTTCCCAAATGCCTTCCCAAACGCATCCTGTGCCTTCAAAGTTCATTTACTTGTAGTGGTGCTTGCACTTGGGCTCTCTCTCTTGGCACTACTTTTAAAATAAAAACTCGTGTATTATAGCAATTACTTAGCATTAGAGTCGGCAAGACCGAAAGAGAATGCATTTGATGAGATTAGTCAAGTACTTGAACAATTTGGAATATCTATTGTAAGCCCATAAAGAAAAGACCAATCAAAATGAGATTCGAGGTGATGAAGGGTCCGTTTGATTCAACTTTGGGAAAATAAGTTTGGGAAAGTGCAAATACCTTTGGGTAAAGGGGTTTTTCGAAATGCTTTAGTGTATGGCAAATTATAAATTTAAAGTGCATTCGAAAGTGACTTTGGCGTAAATACCATTTGGTTTTTCTACCACTTGTGAAAGCATTCCTTCCTGCGCTCCCTATATTTACAAAGGGCTTTTATTAATTTTAAGAAAAAATTAAAATCAAATCTGATGAAGCACTATCGCCATCTGACAGCCGGCCAACCACCGGCGGCCAGATCTAGTTGCCGACGAGGTTGCCTAAGGTTGCGACTTCAAGTGCCGCTGCTTGGGTCGCACAAACCCAGGCAACAACGCCTAAGGTCATGAACCCACTCGACACCGCCGCATGAACCTACGTGACGCCGCTTGAGGTCGTGCGAGACTCAGGTGGTGACGCCTGAGGTTGTGCAGCCTCAGGCGAGGCTCTCTGGTGGCTAGATTTGGCCGTTGGCGATTGGTCGGTCTTCGGCAGCCTCGCTTGAGGTTGGCCTCATTTGGCCTCATCTCGGCCTCTATAAGGTGAACGGTTGCACCAAAAAAAAAAAAAAAGGTCAACAAATGAATAGTAGGAGTGGACTTGTATTTCCAAAATGCCAAAAGCTTAAAATAGGTGCGAAATTGTTTTGGGCTTTCAACATTTCCAATGCTGATAGTTGGTCAATAGACTTCCAAAAATGTTTGCCAAATACCTAATATTTTCCCTAAGGAGTTTTGAGGGTTCAAAGTCCATTGAGAAAGTTGAGCCAAATGGGGTAGCAGTGCTGAATGTGAATTAAGACATACATTTATCCTGAGTCAAATTTGAGCCGCAAAGGCAATAAGTTAGGAAGAGTTCACCGAATGTCCGATTGTGAAGTAAATATTGCTGCGCCATTCGACTTTACAATTCCGTAAGATTTCATGATTGAACTTCAACATGTGCACCACTCATTCCAGCTGATTGGCATAACTACGGCGTAAACCTAAATGCAACTCAAACCCCAATTGCATTTGAGTCCTGATCTAATTCAAAGCGACACGAACCCGAAACTTAATTGGAGCACGTAATGAAATTGAGTGAATTAAGGATTCATGTAATTCATGGAAATTTTCTAATTCTATTTTTTCTGGTGTTCTTTTTCGTCTTTGAAAGAAAGGGGGTATTTTCTCTAGTTAAGGAAGCATTCTCCGTCGAAAACGAAGCCTGCCAAAACTTTGTTTTAATAGATCAAATAGTATAAACGGTCCAACTCCAAAAGCCCAATCTTGTGATGCTGAATGCCATGCCCATTTACAGGCCAAGTCCTCTCGGTTTTCATTAGGGAGCTAATTCCCTTTAAAAAATTCATTAACTTTAGGCACAATTTCAATTATGCCCCGAACTTTTCTATTCTCAAATCTATCTACGTGTCTAAAGATCACATTTGATTTCTTCAAAATTATTAATATCAAGATGCTATTGCTGTTCCATGCGAAACTGGGGGTGTTGTGAGCATGGAGGTTCCGATAATGAACCTCTAACTGCCCAGATATTGATCATTTTCGAGAAATTAGTGGCATATTGAAATGTTGGGGTAGATTTGGAACTAGAGTCAAAGATGGAGATTTTTCTTTAGATAAAAATAGTTCGGGACAGAATTAAAATCTAGCCTAAAATTGAGAAATTTTTTGAGATTTAGAGTATCATTCGGTCGTGAATTCTTTGGTTGGTCATTAGCGGTTTTCTTTTCTTTGTTTTTTTATTTATTTTTTATTTGAGGGGCCGGACATTAGACATGTATCACGTATCCACCGTCAGGGTCAACTCCTCATTGGAGTTGTTGGGCCCTCCGAACTTAAATTTAATGGATTTTGTCTTCATCCAGCACAGGGGATACAATCAAAAAGATTAAAAATCAAAGGATGGAACCAAACCAGGGACAAAAAGATCAGGACCAAAATAGTGACGCCAACCGTGTCAGCTTCCAATCCAACCCAGTTCTCTTGGAATTTACCATTTGTCCCGACAAGGACCACTTTGCAAATTTTTATTTAAGACACAAACATCATGGTTCCAAACTTCATAATCTTCATAATCTTTTCCATCCTTTTTATACTTTGTTCTTTGACTAGAAGTGCTTCTGATTTTGGCAATCCAAATTGGGGCCCGTGTCGACCCCGAACAGCTCGGCGTATCTCCGGAAGAAGCCAATCCGGTCGTTGACCCTCGGGTCGTCGGGGATGCCGCACTCGAGGCCGCCGTTGATTATGTTGGTGACGAGGCCGAACCCGGCCGTCCGGTTGGCTGCGAGGTCGGCCTTGGAGGGCCGGTACTTCCCGACCATGACTGCGTGGCAGGAGGGCTTGGGCTTCCGCTCCGTCATCCAGAACCACAGCGCCGTCTTGAACGCCACCAGCGTGTCGTTGGACACCGTCTCCGGGTTCTTCAGCCCGTCGAAGCCGAGCGCCTCCCCAGCGGGTCCGTAGTTGTAGTTCCTGCCCACGACGCAAATCGTTACGCAAATGCAGCACAACCCTCGCCAATGCTCGCTATTCCAATGACCAGGAAGTCCTAGCTTTCGACGATATGCATGAGATATATAATTCATGGAGGGGCATGGTTCTTACCAAGATAGTTGGATGGGTCCTCTGCCTTTGTAAGATTTGCCCGGGTAGCATGGCCATTCCTTGACGGTCGCGTCGCAGTAGTTGCTCGGCGGGCTCACCTCCTCCTTGAAGCACAGCCCCCAGGCGTACGGTCCGTCCGGCGCTGTCGCCCACCCGCCGGTCGTCTCGTGCGACACCTGCGCAAGGAAGGCAGCGATCTCGCGCTTGCGCGTGCTCACGCTCCCTGTGCGGCCGAACTTCGGGAAGCAAGCCGCGGCCCGCACGAACGAGTCGTAGGTGTAGAAGTCCTTGGCCGGGCATGCGTCGTCGTCCTTGTGGAGGAAGATGTCGCCGAACAGCTGCTCGGTGATCAGGCAAGCGATGGAGGATTCTCCGCGCGCCTCGGTTGCGCGCGGGGATAGGGTTAAAAGAGCGAGGGCCAGGAAGAGAAAGACGAGGGATCTAGCCATGGCTTGCTAGGGTTACTCCCCCATCCTTTTTTCCTAGGGTGTTATGGAATGGAATGCTTGTGATGGATGGAGAGAAGGGCTTATTTATCATGTGAATTCCCCGCGCGGGGGGCGGGGGGCGCGAGAGAGAGAGAGAGAGAGCGAGATGTATTGCAAAGTCAGCGACCAAGAGCTTTGCTGGGGGGCGGATCAGTAAGCCGGCCAATGGCCGTCCAATGTGAATTCTCTTGTGACCAGGCATGATCCACGAATCTAGTAGTAGCCTTGGCTGTATCTTACAAATAGTAATCTCCAGTCATTTTTAGGCCATAATACTTATGAATACATTATCCAAGCCCACGATGCCAACCTTGCTAACTTCGCGCATTTCTTCTTATTTTATGTCCATTTACAAAGGGAAGGGCCAAAACGAAAGGGGCGTCACATGCAGATCTCTCCCAAAAACGCTGCGAAGGAAAAGCTATAAAGTGATGTCAACTCTGACAAGCCATAAAGAGATGTCAGAGTTGACTGCAGTTGGTTTAATTCGCGAGCGTGACTGTCGCGGTCAACGGAAGTGGGGGTGGGTGGGGGGGGTGGGCGGCCGGCCAGTTCGGGCAGGCGTGGTCGCGCAGCGCGGAAGTGGAAAATGTCGACACACCGCATGAAAATGGTGGTGGGTTGGTCCAGTCTCCGAGACATCTTCAAGCTCGCGATGACTGACAGATGCAATGGACATCGTCTAACAGCTGCGTACTTCCATGATTTGTCAAACCATGCAAAGTTGGAGGTCTTGTTGAGGCCTGTCGAACGTGTGTTTACCCCGGCAGTGGCGCACGATTCAGTTAATTTCCGCTGTCGTAGGTCGTTCTCTCGACCTACGGCAGCGTATGACAGCCTCCTCCGTCGCTTTAGGCGTCGCCTCTTCCTCCTCTGATATGGTTCCGGCTTCTCGCCTTGCCTCTTCTTTTGTTGATGGCGAAAGACGAGACCGTCCGTTTTGACCGCTCTCGCCTGAGCTTCAAGGATCCGAAAACAACTGGCCCGGGGTGCTGGTGCATCTTTGGGTTTAAGCAGTATCTAGTTTTTCCGAAACTCGACTTCTCTTTGAAGATGACACCATCTTGTCGGAAATGGGTTGCCCGCGTTTGAGATTACTTGAAAGTTGGACTGCGTTGTTTGCCTCTTCTCGCGTAACACCCTGCCCCGCGAAATAAGAAGGCGAAGTCGTAACATTGTTAAGCCGAAAATCACTCATTGTCGGAATTTATTTTCTTAAGCGTTATTCGCTACCCTAGGCATCAGAATGGTGGAAGCTAGAGTTAGAATCATAGTGAAGCGCAGTGCTCTGCATCTGGAAATGAACAAACTCCCATTTTAATGAGTTTATATAGGTAAATGTCTTGCAGAGATATTGATATCTTGATTGGACAAATGTTAAAATCGGATAAATGGCAAAGTGTGGATTGGAGATTCGTGGAATTGTGGATGGACTCCGGAATCATTACATGCTCGAATTGCCTAGAGGATTAGCATGAGATTGGAGATGCATTATAGTAAGATTGTGGAGAAAAACAAGTGGACCAAAGATAGTCCGAGAGAAGAAATTCTTCTTTAAAGATTGTTGCGGAAAATGAGCTATCGAACAATAATATAGACATAATAAAAGAAATAAATTGAACAATAGATTTATATGATTCGGTCATAGTGATCTACGATTACTAGGCAAGTAGCATTGAGTTCTATTATAGATCAAGTGATACAATGGGAATTGTATACATGAGTCACACAAACACTTTGGTATTTTCTAAGCACTAGTTACACCCAATATTACACGCAATGTTTAGCCCTATAAATTCTTGCAAAATAATTTCTTAATCTCATGAAATAATTATTTACAAATCTCAAGCTCACAAGATTTAATTGACTTAAACACCTATATCATCTTGGATGTAATTTGCGAACAGTCACCCACGAAGATAGCTCGCTGTCCAAGCACTCGAAAGGGTGCTTCAACAATCTCTGACAACGGCGTGCTCTTCACTTGCGGCAACAACAAATCATCCCATATTTATAATATATAAAAGAAAGAAAAACCCTTCATGAGACCGAGTCCGACGTGGGAAAAGAAAAAGTCCACGCTCAACTTTCCTACTCCAAAGTGCACGATGGACTTTCATGTTATGCTGTTCTTTGCCGACTTCAATGCGGATTTCCGTATATATTTCAACCAAGTCAACGCTGGTCAACGCTGAACTTTCCTATTTCAATAACCACATTCACCAACGTGTATTAGAGATGAGCATATCGGATCGACTGGATTGAGAATCGCTTGGACCAGACCAGCCTATTGATCTGGTCCGATTCCACGAGGTGTTGGTTTGATTCCCGATTCCATAAAAATGGAACCGGTAATTTACGATTTGGTTTCGATTCCTGAGGGACTAAACTAGGCGGGATCGATAAACTAGATCGACTCTTTTTAAAATATATATATTTTAAAATTTCTTAATAATAGCAATTAATCCTAAAATAGTAATAACTCATAGTACTTTTTTAAATTTTAATTTTTTTCTAAGTAGCCGATTCCATTAGACTGGACCGGACCGGACCGGGTCGGTCTTGTCTAGTTCCTAGTCCTAGGACTATCCGGTTTGGTTTGGTCCTCGGTCCCCAAAAATGGAAATCTGTCCTCCCGGTTCAGTTCCTAGTTTTTAGGTGCAATCGGATCAAATTGGAAACCGATTATCATTAATAGGTATTTGGACTTTGATGGAAAAGTTAATTTCATATATTATTAGATTCAATTTCTTTGAACATTGTCCGTAATTCAATTCAAATCGAATTCATTTAACGATTCAAACTCAAGACATTTTTTAATAAAGATTAGATCACGCTCCTCCAAGAGAAAGGTGAAATGATCTTTGGGAACTCAAATAGATCGCTCCATCTATCTATGCCTCAATCAAACAAGGAAAATTAGCAAAAATAACATCGGAAAACATTTTCCATGCAAGGGGTACATCTCCAGGAACCAAACAACCTGGCGTGCAAGCTAAAGTCTCATTTGCATTGCGTCACTGCAGAGCAGCATGATCAAAGCCAAAGTGTAATCTCGTGTTTGGTCGTGTGGCAGAGAAGTCTTACGTACCAACTAATACTTAGTGCTTCAATTTGTCGAACGGCACAAGCCGCTTCCTTCTGCGCTTCCTCCTAGGCAGCCTTCTCCTTCTTCATGTCGTCGAGCCTCATGCACAGACGCCTGGTCGTTCGATATGAAGATTTTTGCAGAATTCGCACCGTTTGACCCTGAACCACCCAATGCCAAGGAATGAGGAACAATTAAATGAAGCCACGAGGAAATAGACATGTGATGGAACAATCTTCCGCAAAATGAAAATATCCATACTTGTCTAAATTGATCTCAACCGATAGAGATAGAAAGACTCGGTAACTAACAATCAAACGCTGCACAAACTTAAAGGGCAGTAAAAGAAAAACGGAGGACGTGGTCATGAGAATTCCATGATGCAAAAGAATATGTAAAGAGAGTGAATTTTCAGATATATGCGGCAACTCGCAAAGCATTCAGCAATCCATGATAACCCAATATACAGATGTTAACATGGAAAAACATAATCCCACGATCTCCATAGCTCCCACGATCTCCATATCTAGAACAAGAATACATATAATCGAGTATAAAGATTAACGTACCTCCAGATTTATTGATTTTGATGTGAAAGCGGAAAAGTGACATTCCACACGCAAATCCTTTTCTCTATTGCCCTCCATATTACTGGCTCAATAGGTGACCCTCTCACCCTTTAACACTAGGTAAATGCTCATTTGTGAGAATAATTGTGAGAACTAGGGTTAGAGAAGAGACTTGAGTATTATATATTAGGGGCGTCTACGGTTCGGTTCGATTCGATTTTTTTGAAAAACCGAACCAAACCGAACTGTTAGAAAAATCTTCCAACCGAACCGAACCGAAATTTCAGTTCGATTCGGTTTTTGACTTTTGGTTTTTGATTTTTTTTTTTTTTTTTTTCAAGAATCATCATCGACTTGACCCACCACTCCAGAGAATTAGGAATCTCTAGATTTCCTTTTGTTTCGCCTGCTGGGATCCAAAAATGAGTGTTCTTAGGTACCTAGATGCGTTCGACGCGTCGGAGCTTCAGGTGTGGAACAACGCTGCCTTCGATAACGGCGAGTCCGAAGACTCCGCCGCCACCGCCATCAAGGCGTCTTGGTCGTCCGTAGGGGTGGCAAATGGGTGGGTCGGGTCGGGTATGTGTCGGGTCGAAAATGGGTCGACCCATATTTGACCCATTTAACCCATTTTGACCCATATTTTTGTAGTGTAAATCTAATGACTCATACCCGACCCTACCCGTACTCGACTCATACTCGACCCGATCCGTATTGCTAAAACCTACTTATTGTTAAAATATTTTTATGCAATATAAATTTTTTAACAATTTTTATGCAATACAAATTTAATGGAAATTTTTTATAATTCTTTTTAAAATATTTTAAAAAAATCGAATTTTTAATTTTTTAAAAAATATATATTTTAATTATTTTTATTTTAAAAATATAATTTTTATTTTTTAAAATATAATTTTTATTTTTTAAAATATAATTTTATTTTTTAATAATTATTTTTAAATTTTCTCTTTTCTCTTTTTTTTTTTTTTTTTTTTCTTCTTCGATCGGCCGGCCGGCCATGACGACGACGGCGACGGCCACTACGGGCGAGATTGAGCTTGGGCGCGGGCGGGGCTTGATCTCACCAATCCGGCGAGGCCAAGGCCCCGCCGACGCCGGCGAGCTCGAGCCTCGCCGGATCTGGCGAGGCTCGGCCTCGCCGACGACGGCGAGGCTCGACCTTGCCGGCGTCGGCGAGATCGAGGCCCCTCCCGACGCCGGCAGCTCGAGCCTCGCCGCCGTTGGCGACCTTCGAGGGGTGGTGGAGGCGAGCCGTGGCGGCGGGCGGCGGAGGCAAGCGGCGGAGGACGAAGGTCAAAGACTCGAAAGGCTGTGTGCTAGGATTTTCATTTTTTTTTAGGTTTTAAAAATGGTCGAAAATGGGTCAGAACGTGTGACCCATTTTCGACCCATATAAAACTGAACTTAAAATGGTCGAATGTGGGTCATAGCCCATTACAATTTCATAACCCACATTCGACCCATTTGTGAAAAATATGGGTGCGAAATGGGTCCATGACCCATTTTGCCACCTCTAGTTGTCCGTCAACCCCGTCTTCGTGAAGCTCTCTGACTCGCTCAAGTCCGACGACTTCAGCAAGGAAAACCGGAGCCCTGAGTGCGCCAATTCCCAGATTTCCCTCAAATCCTCCATTCAAGATCCAGTGGAAGCAGGGCGTGCTGGAGCCCCTGTCGGCCAAAGCTGTAGATCGAGAAGGCAATGGCAGGACTATAGATGTAGAGATTGAGGAGACAGAGAAGGAGATCACGCGCCTGTCGTCGAGGCTTGAGGTGCTTCGCCTCTAGAAGGCCAAAGCGTGGGATGAGAAGAAGCCCTGCGGGACAGTCGTCTCGGCCAAGTTCAAGGAGTTGAAGCAAGTGGTGGGGATCGAAGAGATCCGGATGCCTCGAAAAGGATCAAGGAGACTCCGCTATCGAGCGCGAAGCCGAAATTGAACCGGAGAGGGCTTAGTATGGGGCCAACGGAGATCGCTTTGAGCATCGGCAAATCGCGTCCCTCGATCAAGGGAGAGATCACTCTCGGTTTGTCGATACAGAATTGGAGGAAATCGTGCTTTTGAAAGCTGGAGGAGATCGATGAATTGAAAGTCACGAAGGAGAGGATGACGGATCTTTTATCGGTTTGTGGTTCGGTTCGGTTCAGTTAACCGATAAAAACGAACCAATAAAAAAAAAATATTGATTTTTAATGAAAACCATATATCAAAAACAAACCGAACCGAAAAAATCGAATTTTTCGGTTCGATTCGGTTCCCGACACCCCTATTTTATATAAAAGTTTTTAGCCATGCCCTCTCATTATATGCGGAGCTCAACTTGGCTCATACTAGCCAGCTTCATATTAGACTAATTAAAAAACATTTTATCTCATTTTAAACCAACCCCTAAAATGGTAAATTATAATATTAATTAATATAGTTGACATTAGGAAAACTCTTACAACACAATGAATTTCCTGATTCACTTATAATTACTTGTGGATGTTCTCTTTGTTTGCCAACTGCATCAAGATGAATTGATAGATTGTATGTAAGGGTGAGAATGGTTCCAAGGTAGAACCTGGAACTAGAGAATTGGACCGATGGGAACTTATTCGATTTCAAGTTCTAAGGTATTAAGGTGAGTTCCAAGTTCTGAAAATTGGAGAACTTAATTCGACAGGTCTATTCTAGGTTCTTGGTATGTGGAGCCTAGAACCTAGACTTTGTAAAACTTTTTGTGTTTTTCTTGATCTATGTTTTCAGGTGATCCTACGATATTCCATGATGGCTAATAATGAGTGTATAATCTAGAATCATTAGTCTATGCTTTTATTTAATGACTTAAGACTTTTTTTTTTGTTAATATTTATTATTTTCGTTCCAAATATAAGTTACGGTAAGTGGATTAATAATAAACGATGATCATTAAATATGATGATTCACTACAATTGTTTGATTAACAATATAGATGGAATCTGAGTAGATCTTGGAATCGATCTTATAACTTGTGATAAGGTAAGTTCCACGTTTTAAGGTATGCATGGTAAATTTCGAGTTTAAAAAATAATAAACTTGTTTCAATATATAGGTTTTAGATTTTAGATGAAACTTGTATGGAACTTGGAATTGCTTATCCCTAATTGTATGATTCGATAAAATCAGTGATTAACTCTCATGTGAAATTCTTAGATCATAATCCAATTTGAGCTAAATTGACAATCATTATCACAACAAAGGAAGAGGAAAAGTAAAAAAGAAAACCGAACAAACAACAGGAGGAGGATTTCAAGATCGTATAGGCCATTGCCGCGAACTGGGGTCTCTGTCCTAATTAGTACAGGAATTGACAAAGGAAAGTGCGCCGTAACAGTCTGCTGCATTGATGAATTGTGGACGTCTCTTAGAAAAACTCGTCGAATCCAAAATGGGTGCATACAAATTCCAACGAATCGTCACCCAGTAGTTACTTGATGATGTCTCTATCCGTCACCCAATCGAACAGAGCCGTAACAGTAGATTTGCATTGATGAATTATGGATAGCGCTTAGAAAATCTCGCGGAATTCAAAATGGATGCGTACGATTTCCATCTGCCACCCAATCGAACAGAGACGGATGAACAGAATTCATGATGCGGCGAAGCCATTGACCAGCAGGCGATCTTCCCAGATGACAATCCCAGATGAATCGCAACTTTGACTCTTTGAGCCGACTTGACGACCGTTGTAGTCCCAAGGAAAAGCACGCGAACGCACAAACAGGGGAGAATTTCTCAAGATTGCCTCAGCCATTGCCGGGATTGGGAAGCTTCTGAGCTTCCCGTTGAACGCAAAATCTTTAAAGGAATTTGCAGGTCGCTCGATGAACTGGGGACGACGCTGCCAGAAAGGCGGAAGCTTGCTGAATCGGAATTGGGTGGGTTGATTTCTTACTAGATTGTGCTTGAGCTCCGAGTTGGGAAGTCCATGGACTCGGGCGGAACCCGTTCCCTTTTTTATCGGGTACGGGTCGGGCCGGAATCTGTTCCGGTCAAGTCCGGGCTGGGTTAGGGGCGCCAGGCTTTCTACCAATCGTTGTAGCCCAAGCAAGTCTTAGCGGCTTCGGAGTGAGAAACCGAATGCGATAAAATATACTCGTAACCTTTTTGCATAATTTTCTTTATAAATGTTTGGAATTTCCAACATTAGTTGATCCATCACTGAAATATAATATGCTCACTGGCAATTTTTACAGCATACAGAGCTGTCGAAATGGGCCACGGACTAATATTTTAACCCACATGTATGAACGTGAGTTATATATGGATTATCTTAAAATTAAGATACGGGTCATTAATTGGTTTAAAAATTAAAACCTAGATAGGATGGGTTTTATTGCGCCTTTTACAAACCCATTTTTAAACCATTCATGACCCTTGCTTTCAAAGCCATTGTCACCCTCATTAGGAGACACGGTCTTTACGACCAGTTCAAGCAGTTCAGCAATGGAGATCTGACCGCGGTAGAACTAGCAACCACGAAGTGGCTACGGCAACAATTAATATTTGAAGCTGTCATGCACCACCCATTGGACCTCCATGGCCACCCCGACCCAATCCACCCATTTGCCCCCTCTTAATGGCATATAGTAAAACGTATCCGATACGTGCATCCGTTGATATTAAGGTCCTCGAACACCATAGACTAACGGTCCGCGTCAATGAATCGTCTTCCAGAGTGAAAAACAGCAATAATGTCTTGGGCATAAAAGTCTTTAGCTAGGTCAGTTGTCTCTCAGGGGTTAGAAATTTTTCGACTTCTTATAAGACTTGGAATTTGGAGGCATCACAAGAGGTCCAGACCAGCAATGTGAAGTGGTCCTTCGAAGGCGATGGAATGTGAATAAAGGAACAAGAAACGACCCAAGTGGTGGTGTGGGAGCGCACGGATGTCCTTTTAAGTCTTGAATGGATGGGAACATCAAGTTCTTTTGGCTGTTTCTCGGGCTGCCTCCGCTCGTTCTGTACCGACCAAAGTCCCACATTTTCCAGGCACGCAGTGACCATGCTATGCACATGTATCTTTCACCGAGCGTGCCGTCAGTGTCACGATGCCTTCGCCATACAAGCTCCCATCACTACTGTACCTCCTTTGAGCCTCTCTTTATGTCACCAACGTGTTCTTCATTTCGGTGGAAGAACGTGATTGAAATTTTGCCACCGCGAACCGGGTGTGGGAAATTGACCAGTGTTTATCGTCGGGGGCTGAGAAAAGCGGTCTCATGTGACGTAACCGTGATGAGGGGGTGACTGAACTTCTGATGAACGTTCCTCCATGTCCGCATTCGAGTCTTATCGACCCTCCAAAATTATTGATGGGATTTTAAACACGACTGTTTATATGCCTTCTCAATATATATTTAGTTAAGTTCCGACGCCACCCCGGCTCTGGTTTGGTTTGGCGATTAGAGAGTCAGTCTAAATCCATCTATAAACGCTTGAACTCTAAGAAAGTAACAATTCTGTGTAACACGTGAGGGGGTACTACAAAGAAATTCAATGCGTATTTTTATTGCAGCTTATTGCAAAATATGTGAGCTCAAGCCAGAAGCCCAAACTTTTGGGTTAGGACAGACTGGGAGTAGGTGAAGTCGTGCGTGTCCTCATCCGTTTCGTTGTCTTAAGGCCCATGCATATGGCGAGTGGGGGAAGAAAGCGTCGAATCCGAAGACCCCACGTGAGCTCTCGATGACTTGAAACCCTCAACACACACCCTCCTCCTCCTAATCAAATCCTCAATAATATCATCCCCCGGAGTCTCTGCATCGTCAAACTCCTCGAGAAGGGATTGGTCCACCTGACGGATGACCCCCCCGCAAGTGGAGACGAAGGAGAATTAATGATTAATGAGAAAAGAGGTCGCTGGCTCGACCCAGAAAAAGACGAGAGAGAGAGAGACCTATCTCAATTGTCAAATGGGCTGGACTAGATAAACAGGTTAAGCGCACAAGAATCGATGAAACCGAACCGGGGGAATATGTCCATGTCTTTCCTTGTCAGTTCGCCATCACGTTGGATGAGTTCAACACGGAACGCGGCCGTAGCTTTCTGGTACGTGCGTTGAGCTTTTGTATGTGTGCCCTTTCGATTTAGGAATAGGGCTCTGTTCGGCGCGTTTTGCGTCCCGTAACCATGAAAGAACCACGTGCTTCGATGCATGGCAACTTAGCCGCTCCTCTACCTTTTTAGTCTAAACTCAAAAAGTCCCCACACGACGTAGGATTTCTAACAGACAAGCTGGATAGCGGTTAGTCATGACCAGATGATGAGAACCCTTTGATATTGCGGATCAAATTCCGTAAGAATTACGTTAGAGTCACGAGAAAGTAAAGAGAGAGAGAGAGAGAGAGAGAGAGAGAGAGAGATCTTTGGAAGATTCTTTTAAAGAAAAGGCAGACCTTCCATGGACGCCGACGACGAATCCAAGTACCCAGTCGAACTCAAAGGTTGGTCCGGGACCAGGAAGCCCCACTGACAGTGAATCTAAAGAAGGGTGCATTTAAGGACTCGACTCGATTCTATGCCCAATCTGATCTTTGGCATGTAAAGGGCACACGTCGAGCCAAACTAAGTTGACCTAATCTCGGACGGAGACGCCAAACCCACAAAGAGAGAGAGAGAGAGAGAGAGAGAGAGAGAGAGAGAGCCATCTCTTTGGCGAACATTATGGGGCTGCGCCTATTTTGTTCTCTTGCAGCTAGCCGAGATATTAGGCTCAGCCAAAAGAAAAAACGCAAAGAAAGGGTAGCTGAGATTTTAGGGTGGGGGGAGAGAGAGAGAGAGAGGCTTAAGCTTAACTAGAAGAAGCCTAAGCTTCACGGAAAGCTTGCTTCTGTGGCGGCTTGGTGGGAGCAAAAGTCGGCTCAAGCTTAATTAGAAGGAGCCTAAGCTTCACGGAAAGCTTGCTTTTGCGGCGGCTTGGTGGGGGCAAAATTCTACTTGCATATTGACGGGCGTTTGTATATTTGTGCACATATATGAATATACCTATTAATATAGCTATTGAAGTGGCTTTTTCTTATACCCGTGCTTTCTAATCACAGCATATAAGATCAGGCGAACTGACTGAGATACCTTTGTCATGTAAGGTTTCAAATGACATGTTTCCGTCCGTTTGAAGCAGTAATTTTGAGATTTTGTGGAACATAACAAATCATTTTAAAAGTCTAATTTATTGGGTGAATTTATGTTTTTAAATGTTTTAAAATATTTAACACTCTCCGTCACGCAACAAATTAGAACTTGACCTGATATTGAAGCAAGGAATTGCATAATAGGTGGAGGAAATCAAGAGATCGGAAAGATTTGAATGTCAAGGCCACAATTTGACACTAATGAGAAATTTCGTTGGATTACAGTCAACCGTTTTGAAAATTAAATTATTAGATGGAATTAGTTTAACATTTAAAATGGTTTTACAGTGTACATTATAATACGTAAGATCACTTGATTGGATTATCTGTGTTGATCGTGGATCTCATTGCAGAAGTCCTGTCCAATGCTTCACAATTGTCGCTCACCTAGAGGTGGAGTCATCATGGCCACCGCCTGAGCACATTACGGGCCCTTGGCGCCAGGGTTTCCTCAACTGCAAATAAAGGGCTTGTCTCTTTGTTTCTTACACGGCCTTAAGCGCTTATCCAGGTTGTTCAAGGCCATTTGACTCATATGCTTCGTGTATCTTCTATATACTCGCACGATTACGTTTATGATTACAGTTATCATCCACCAAGCAAAGAAGACCGCACATCTTGTTGCGTGATATAAGCATTTAGACTTTCTCAATTGCGTAGGGGCCTGGGGAGGGGGGCGGGGGTACCTCCGCCGCATTTAGGGCTTGTTCCATGTTTCTTTTCTCCGGGAGAGCCGCTTTCTTTTACCAGGCAAAGCCCCCCAACTCGATTTCTTCGGTTGTCTTCATATTTGACCTGGGGAAAGGGCAAAAAAAAAAAAAAAAAAAAAAGAACAAGTTGCATTTGTATCTTGCGCCTTCAATTGCATGTGACTTTGGCACGACCCCAATTCAATGCACTGGAGTCGAAGCTTCTCCTAACCCTCCCTCCTTTCAGCAAACCGCCAACAAGCCTAATCTTCTATGGCAGACCCTAATTGGCTCTTTCAGCGACTGAGATAAGTCTTGTTAGGACCTATCTTTCTAGGGTTTTCTTTTTTTTCCCTGTGGAATGCGACCCCCATATAGATTACGTAGATTCTATTTACGGATGGGCAGAGAGCCTAGAGGATTGCAGTTGGCTCCGATATTAACACTACCCTAGTCTTGGAGGTCCTAGAATCTCATCTATGTTAAGATGTCCATATAGTTCTCTTGATCGTATCTACCGAAGCAGCTACGATAGTTTAGCCGCAATTCGCTTCCATCGCAGACATAATCTATAAAATAAGGTACTATTTCTTCACTTATTAATCTCCATCTGCCAAATTTAGAGGATCCTCGAATAACTCGCAAATGAATCGGCGCAATTCTTCGTATCCCGATTTCCTTGGGTGCTTGAGAGAGCAATAATTGCCAGCGAAGACGGGAAAAAGAAAAGAAAAGAAAAAATCACAAGAGATGGGTAAACGAAAGAGTGCTGAAATCACCAACTTGAATTACGTACTTGTTCGACCAAAAAAAAAAAAAAACGTACTTGACCAGAAAGGTAGCGTGCGAACTCAAGAAGTTGCTGGCGACGTCTCTTTCTCCCATGGTATCACGAAGAGGACAGGAGCAAATTTTGGGTATCTTAAGGTCAATGGTTTTTCATTACATGACAAGATCGTTTCTGTCCATGGAAACCCTGAACAGAAAAATATCAAAGATTGGACAAACGAGGTCGACGATTGACGAGGGTGCCCTCCCCATGGAATCCTTTCCACTATCATGGTGGCCACTGTTTTCAAATCCATGGACAGAGAGAGCAAGCGGAAACTTTCATTCCTTTATTAAAAAAAAATCAAGATTCATTACTGGAAAATCACTCGATTCAACCTTGCTTTTTCTTCTGCTGGTGCGAGAGCTGATTAGGATCATTTGACCATTAACTTTTTATTCAGAATACCGGCCAAGATCATTCTCAATACTTCTATTTTAATTGGGTTCGGACAAGGACCCTCCAGCTGTCTCGATGACGAATGGGGAGCGCCCCCCTCATCATCTTCTCTTCTCCCCCCGTTGACTGAATGCCCCTTTACTTGAATCTTGACCCGTTAAAACTGAGATTTTCCTGTGCGTTAAAAAATAGTGGCGGTTGTTGCGAGCCTGATGCATTAGGGTTTTCTATTCATTTCATTATCCATCTTGATTATTTTTATGTGCCCGGATCGCGTATGCTTATCGGCAAGACAAAAGAATTGGGTGGGTGATTTGTGTCTTTCGATCATGTCTATTAGAGAAATAGCTATCCACATTTAATGCATGGAGAATAATATATATATATATATATATATATATATATATATATATATATTGTAGATCTGCCAGTACATGTAAATGCACGACTTCTTGATCCATAAGGTTATGGCAAGGCAAATGCATCTCTCTTTTCTTTTTCTTTTTTTCTTTTTTCTCTCTTTTAAATTAAAAGTGTCAAGAAACGGGGTAATCGAATTCATCTAGTTTGGCGATTAGTTATAAAAAAATTTCTAGAACTATGTCAAAGCGGGTCTTGTTAACGAGCACCTAGGAGCAATATTTAATCGTTCTTTACCATTTTCCTTTCATAAAATTTCTCAACTCTTTGTAATAAGAAATGATACTTAATTACATTTTTTTTCCATAAAGAACCTCCTAATAAATCGAAATTTTGTGTAGTGATTACTAATTCTACAATTTTTTTTTAAAAAAAATGGGGCCCCCCACTGTATATAATTCGCTTATTATCTAGACATGGATGAAGCAAACTTGTTCAGTGAGAATGCATCGTGCCCTCAAAATCTAAAATGAAAAGCTTAATAGCGAAAATATCGACCTAACGTTTCGAACGTTGCTGTTTTGTAATTAGGCTCTCTAAGAGATTTATTTGTTTATTTATTTATTATTTTTGGAGTCGGTCATACTCGAATTGATGACTCAACCGAGAGTCATTGACAATAAATTTCTCCAAAAATGATAGAGGAATAGTAGAATACTATGAGTTTCTTTCAATGGCCTTGACTAAACATTAAATTAATGACTTGCGGTTCTACTTTGTCACTTTTGTCAAAGTTAATCGCGATACTTTAGTATTGTACAATATGAAATGATATGTTGAGTAGTCCAAGTTCCAATGTCTATGAACTTTGCATAAGCTTCGCCATGGTCCTTAATATTTGGGATTTTTACAAACTATATGTCTGCATATCAAACTTTTCTTTCTTCCTGTTCACGTTGGGGGTGCACTTCTACGTATGGATGATGTAAGTCTGCTGCAAGTAATATGCCGTTTGATCACAACTACCTCTTTGGAATTGGTAAAACTTGATCAGCCCACAGAGATTTTCAATTTAAAAACTTAAAGTCACTTGTCTGAATTCTATCAATTTTGTGTAAAGATCATCTAGACTTAATTGATTCATAAAACTCGTGGGTTATTTTTAAGACTTCAACTAGTTGAGAATAAGCTCAAAAAGTTATCTCTTGTATATGGGAGTCCGGAGGATCACACATATGTGCTTTTTTCTAACTTTTTTAGTATAACTTTTTAACTATCGGTGAATTGCTGTCTTATAAAAAGAAAAAAAGAAGAAGGGTGATCATTAGTAATGCTTTGAAACATCCATGTTGTTCATCTATGAAGCACCTTTTCATTGTAGTTATCTCTTATTCGAGATATATGCTTCATTATAGAAAAAAATAATGGAAATTTTAGGAAATGTTGCTACATGAGGATGAGAAAAAGGCCATTTTATAAATCTGGAAGAACAATTCCTTAAGATTGATGACGGTTGGATCACCAAAAAAAAAAATCTAATTATTTATTGAAGAGATTTCATACGTTTGTGCATTCCACACTCAATACTTAGATTCAATAAATTTTGGCTCCCGTTAACGAGCATTTCTGTTCCACCCTAATATTGAATATGAAAACAATTTGATTTTCAAAACACATGATCACGCATCACAATAGACTGTCAATGCATTGAAACCACAATATTTCCTTAGCTAGCTACTCAATAGATGCTCCTAGATTATTCGTTAACGAAATTCATATAATTCAGTTTATCGTAGAATAATTGTTTCTGCAGGAATTATAAAATGAACATTCTAGAATTAACCCATCGACAAGATGTTTTCAAGCTTTCAATTCAGGAATCAATAGTTATGAGTTCAATTCATACTGTTAGAAGCTCAAATTAATTGGGATGATCGCGGTGAAATTATATGATAATTTCCTCATATACTTGACTAATTAAATACGTTCAATGCATTATTAAGTATAACAATAATAACAAGAACGATAATAGTACTAGTAGTAATAATAATAATAATAATAATAATAATAATAATAGACTAACAAAAGGATGCGGGGAAGGGGGGGCTCCACGGGGACATTAATGTAATGTGGCTCGCGGCGGTCTAGAATTTGGGGTTTGCGGGGGTCTGACGTGGACGAAAGCTAAAAGTGACGTGGCGGTGGGGCTCAACCTCTCGCCAAGGAAGTCAGTGGGATTAGGTGTCTTCCCCACGTGGTCCCCACCACCCCCTCTCTTTCTCTCTCTCTCTCTCTCTCTCATAACAACCTTCCTTCCTTTCGGACCGGACAGACAGAGACAGAGCCGTGCCGTCAACTCCGTTGACCTCAGACAACGCCCCCGCCCCACCCACGTGGACCCTCCCCCACGCCCCCGTTATCCTTAACGGCGTCCCCAACTAGAGATGCCAACCGTCGGTACCTCCACGACGGCGCACGACCCATCACGTGACTCCCGTGGCGCCATCGCATTTTCGACCGTTCGATCAAATGGATCATATCAACGTTGCCCTACTTGATATTAATCAAAAGAATACAAAATCAAAAAAATATATATGGGAATATTATTATAATTTGTACATCCATTGACTGAAGGTCGGAAAATAAATTTCAGGAACAATATCCAAGAATTTACGATTAATAGCTTAGGAACGTTTTTTGAAAATTTGTCAGATCATTACCAACTATTCTGAAAGTTTAAATTGTTAAATAAATGTGTGATTTACCATTTAGTTACGCTAACACTTTCAATTACATTTAGTTTGATCTTTTTGCCTTCTTTTTACCTAGTATTAAGTGCGAACATACATAATTGGGGAGATAAATAGATATGAAAATATTTAAGTTCAAAACCTTTGACTCTAATATCATAAAAGATTTTGTGAGGTTATTGTTAACTGTTTTAAAAACTTAATTTTTTAAATAAAAATGTGGTTTAATATTTAATTATGTTAGCACGTTTTCTCGGAAGTTATTTTTTACAAAATAAATGGCATCTAAATTATAAGTATCGTGATTGTCATTGAATAGATTTTTCTATGTAATGATATGATATACCGGGACGGAACGTAAAAAATTCAATTAACCAGATTAACTCCATTAATGAAATACCTTTTACCATGACATTTTGATTCCCGAGCTGAAAACATGGGCTACACTCGTGCGGAGCTGTGCCTACATACGACAACATATTTTCTCTCGGGTTGATCTTGGCGCGTCCTGCCGACTCCAGAAGGCGCCACGTGGACGGTCGGATCGCCAGCGGCGTCATCCCTGCCAGCGACAAAAGCGGCTGGTCGTCTCTGTCTCTCTCTCTCTGTCTCTGTCTCCGGGCCTTTTATTATCTTCGGACCCCCAGAAGCGACTTTGCCAGCAATATACTTTCGTTTCTTCTGAAAAGGTTGCACAACCACTCTCTCTCTCTCTCTCTCTCTTGTCCCACGTCTTCATTTTCTCGGTCATGGATAGACAACGCGGCGAATTGACGTTCTTGCACTCCCGCGACTTCCTCCGGCGGAGCCCCCCCCCGCCTCCCGCCGACGACCGAGCCGCTGCGGGGAGCTCGCACGGCCCTACCGGCGACAGCAAGCCTCCCATCAGGGAGGTCGATTTCTTCTCATCCGGGAATTGCTCCAAGCTCAACAGCGACGAGGACGAGAGCAAGGACTGCCATGGAATATCGAGATCGACTCTATCCGATCCCCGCGTAAGTTTAATGTTCGTGTTATTTATTTTTTTTTTTTTTTGTTCTCTCTCGATCGTTTGGATGTCTCAATATGAATCATTCACGATTCATTAACATACAATTCGACGACAGACTGGACTGAACCTGCTCTCTTTAAATTCCGGGATGGCGACCGCTGCAGGAGACGATCGCAGTAACCACGATACTGAGGTGAGTTTCGTGATGTTTTTTTTATCGCGGGTCGTCGGGATTCCTCACTCTTGATTCTTGAAGTTTCCGAGAGCGCTAAGAAAGGTTGAGATTCTGATCGGTTTGTGACCAGATGAGGATGCTCCGAGGGGAGTTGGAGAGACTGCACGAGGAGAACTGCAAGCTGAGAAGCATGTTGGATCAGATCGCCAGGAACTATAATAATCTCCAAGCTCAGCTCCTGATGGCCATGCAGAAACAGGCCCATCTTAATCAGAGCGAGCAGCAGGTACTGTCCAGGTTTCGATCGAGCCGCTCAGTCTGTCGATTCCTTTTATCTTGATAAGATCCAACGGAGGTTGGAGTTAGATATATCTCGCATCGCAGTTCATCGATCGGTAGACCATACAGGCTATAGTCAATCTCATCTCTTCCTGGATGTCAAATATAGTAATGGGCAACCCGTGCCTCACCTCACTTTAAACTGGCAAGTGTATTCCTGATCCGTTATCGCCTTTTCTCCAATATCTTAATCAAAACTGAGATTTTTTCCAGTTTCAATTAATTCCCCGTTATTAAACAAGTTATGGAACAGAACCACCTAGGGATTGGAGAGTTTTCCTTACTCAAATGTCCTGAGAATCTGTTCACCCATTACTTCTATTTATTTATTTATTTTCCCTTCCGGTGTATTTGAGTTTTTTTCCCTTTTTTCCCTTTTCTTTTCCTCCTAATGCAAGTTCTCATCTCGTCAATATCGTAAATTTATCTGATTATATCTCCGAACATTACAGCCTGATTATTCCTAAAATCAAAGCGGTATATCATCGCCTTAGAAGATCAGCTAAACATGGTTATAATGAAAATCAACAGAAGTGAAACCAGATGTATCTTCAATGAATGACTTTGTTTTTGGAGAGCTATATAAAGCTCTCTCTCTCTCTGGACTCAGCTGAACTTGCTTACCCATTTTTCGGTTCTCTTTCTCTCTCTCACTTTATTTTTTCCTGCACTGACGATTGACTTGTTGACTAACGGAGCTCTTAATTTGCCAGAGGGACGAGATGACCAGCATGTCGAGCCCCACAAAGTCAGCGCAACAGCTCATGGACCTTCGGCCAGCATGTGCGGCCATAGACAACGTGAAGGAGGAAGAGAAGACCCGCGAGGTGTCAGTCTCTCCAACCACTACCATGGAGGTCATGTCCAAGGAAAGCGACCACATTCACACCCCTCCCCTCAATGGCACCAACAACAATCATAACGTCGAGGATGGGGACCGTGCCTCGCAGAGCTGGGGCTCCCCCAAGAGCCCGAGGCTCGAGCCCTCGAAGGGCGGGGAAGAGCAACTGGCCGACATGCCCTTCAGGAAGGCGCGAGTGTCGGTCAGAGCTAGATCGGAAGCACCATCGGTAAATAACTCGAGAAAAGGAGAATTTATAGGACTATTATGTTGATTTGGGATGACAACCAAGCTGGTGGGTGATTTTTGTTGTTGATTCTCTATTAATTATATTCCAGATTAGCGATGGATGTCAATGGAGGAAGTATGGACAAAAGATGGCCAAGGGGAATCCTTGTCCACGGGCCTACTACCGTTGTACGATGGCCGTTGGATGTCCAGTTCGCAAGCAGGTAACGACTTTAATTAAGAAAAGGTGACTCATCTTTGAAACCATGACGTAATAATTTGTGGTTATTGTTGATGATGACAAAGACTCTAACCATTCGTTCGCTAAGAAATGGAAACCTTATAAACATGACCTGTTGAGACTTTCTGCCAAAACTTCTTTCTTTTAGCTAAGCTTCTCTACCATTATCGCCCGTAAATAAATCCATGCATTTCCATTGTCGTGTAATCTTGGGCAATTCGAGTGGAAATGATAATGAGAGTTCTTCAGTTGTAAACAGAGCGAACTTCTAATGGACCCATCAAGCCACCATTGCATGTTAATTAAATTCGTTATTGGAGGATTATGAGATGATTATAGATTTTTTCTGAGAAATGTAAACTTGGCCTTTTTGTCCAACACAGGTTCAAAGATGTGCGGACGACAAGGCCATTCTTATCACCACCTACGAAGGCAACCACAACCACCCACTTCCTCCGGCAGCCACTGCCATGGCCAACACGACATCCGCCGCTGCCGCCATGCTACTATCCGGCTCCACCACCAGCAAGGAAAGCCTAGCCTCCACCAACCCCGTCTACTTCCCCTCGCTCCCCTACCCTTCCACCATTGCCACCCTATCTGCCTCCGCACCATTCCCCACCATCACCCTCGACTTGACCCAAAACCATAACCCCATGCAACTCTTTCAACGCCCACCGCCTCAGGCCTCGGCCACATTCCCTCTTCCCTTGCATGGCTATGCAGCTCAAATGATGGGGCAAGTGCAACACTCCATGAAGTTACCAGCGATGCCTATGGTGCAACCAGGACTAGGGCAGAGGCATGCGTCCTTGGTGGAGAGCGTCAGTGCTGCCATTGCGTCCGACCCCAACTTTACTGCCGCTCTTGCGGCCGCTCTTTCAACAGTGATGGGCGGTGCACCGCCACGGAACGGCCCGGATGGCAATATCAATGCTAATAACAATAATAGTGGGAATAATCACCTTCTTCCTGCTGGGGTTGGTGTGCTTCCTGGGTCCCCACAGCTTCCTCAATCCTGCACCACTTTCTCTACCAACTGAGCTTATTTTTTCGCAGACGCAGTCTATATGCCTAACAGGAAAAGATGTTACTAGGTCGAGGAAGAAAAACGGAATAATTACTGTCAAGAAAATTATACAACCTATGTTGAAGGATAAGAAAGGCTGATGGAGATCCGGGAAGTGCATTCGCATCTCTCTTTTCAGAGATGGCCGTAGCGACTCAGTTTGTTGATCATGCATGGATGCAGCAAGCGGTGCTTCTTTGGTGTTGATGGGTGCTTTTGGGTTAAAGATTAATCAGCTTCTAACTTCTCGGAGAACATGCACTCGTTGCCTTTTCTTGTCTTGAATTCTTGGTGATGATCTTTTCTTTTTTCTCTTTCTTTTTCTCCGGAAGGCATGTTTTTCTTTGGTGCAATTGCTTCATATATGGGGATTTTGCAGCTTTGAAAAGTGGGGTATAATTCAAGGTAGACACATTAGGAAGGACAGGTACTTGGAGAGAAACAAATATATATACCTGATCTTGTACATTAAGTAATAAAGATCATAGCCTCACAGGCTTAAAAGCAGATAGAAAGCTTCTTATCTTTCAAATAATATTTCTTCAGCCTCGGCCTTACTTGATCTCGTCTCTTTGCATTTTCATTGCACTTGTCTTAAGTTTACGTTTTAGAATAGAAAATCTCCTCTTCTTATATTATTTCTATAGTGCACCTTTATCTATACATTATTTCTACTTGCGGGAATCACTGGCTTGTACTTGTGATAATTTAGTAGGAAGGATGCCGCTCTTAATATCTGAAGAATTTAAAATCAGTCTAGAGAGTCTTGGCCGCATAGAAAATATGCGAGGCAATTGCCTTGCGTGTGGGTTATGACTGAAGTAAGTCCTTTCGTTTTCTTTAGAATATAAAATGCGAGGTATACTATGATCAAATTACAAAATCTGTATAATATTTACTGAGATGATCAAGAATAGAGCAAGCGGATGTATAGAACTTAATCAATAGTCGATTACAATCTGTCATTGTATCACTTAGTCTATGGTCAAGCATCTTGTCTTTACTTGGATAATAGGGTGAGCTGCAGTACATATGCTGAGTACGAAGGATTCTCTCGGTATCTATCCCTATATTACATTACGGTTTGTTCAATTAGTCTTTGCCAATGGCTGGTTTAGTTTTTTCACCAAGTAATAGCAAGGACAGATAGTCATCTAATAAAATGCAAAGCGATTAATGAGAAGTCACAGCAATTGCAATTGATGAATTGAAAGGTTTTAATACTCATATTTTATTGGACATGTCTTTACAGTTAAATAGCCTCGAATAACACACTGTATCACGAATCAATTTGACACATTTGAGTTGTTTTTTTCCTCAATATCGCATGCTAGACAAGGAACTCTGTAGTCGTAAATCTTCAAGTAGCTTGGGGTTAGGCAAATAACCAACATCAATGTTATAGATATTGCATTAGGTTCAGGCAGAGTGAATTAACAAAAATTAGGGTTTCATGAACCCTACTTTATCACGTACCAAACTCCCTCGGCCTTGTTTCAGCAGCTACATATATACGACGCTGTATTTTAATCTGAACATAGCCTCAGCTCCCTAGCTAGAGCCTCTAGATGAAAGAGTTACATGTAACAACGCTTAAAAAATAATATATATAACTTCTAGGCTTACGAAGTTGTTTCATTGCAGCTTTATGACCCATCCGACATTTTCATGGAATCATAGGAGTACTTTAAATTCTGATCGACAAAATTAATTACGCAGAAAGAAGCGCGGGCGAATTTCAAATGGATCTTCGGTGCACATTCTATCCCTTTTTCAAGCAATTAATCAGAGAGCTCATTGCATCACTTCTTGTAAAAGGGTTTTTGAACACCCTCTTTGTACTCTGCACAGTGTGCGTAGTAATATTATGGCGTCATTAAATTGCAAGATCCTAATTATTTTCTGCAATGATATTGCAACAATTAGTATTAGAGCTTGTTACATCACAACATCCATTGTCCAGAAACTGCATTATTTATTAATTTCCTTCTTTGAGATATTCATCAAACATCATAATAAATTGGAAGCCCACCAATTAACCATGGGCTCTGATAACATTTATTAGGAGAGTGTAGTAGAAGCCCAATACCAATTGGTCTATTAATGTGAGATAGAGACCATGGGTTTTCTCTTTGGGTGACTCCACTTTCTAAAGTGTATTAACACCTACATGAATCAAAGACAAGTAAGGAAATCAGATTTTTCTTCAACTCTAGAACATACCTTACCCCAATCAATGTCCTCATAATGCCATCATGTATTCTTATTCTAACATCACCAACATCACAATAACATCACGCATTTCGATTTTTCTTTAATATACCCGACTCTAGTCTATACAATAATAAGTAATAAACCAATTCTTATTTGATGTATTGTGAAAAAAAATAACTAGAATACATAATCCATTTGCCAAACGACGAATCGTCAATGACATAGTTTTTTATTTTCTTTCCTCTCTTTATTCCTTAGGCCCACGCTTTCTTTCCTTGCACGAAGTAGCTCGCCGCCAAAGAAATAGAACATATAGCATTCTCGTTTTCGATCGTACACATTTGCTTGGACTCAAACACACAGTGATTTGTGCTATGAGTTTTACATCCAATTGAGTTGTTTATTTATAAATACTTTGGGTTTTGGCTTAAATCTAGGTGTGGGACTCGAGTGTATGAGCGATTGTAATTCTGATTCTTCAATTATAATGAGTCATTTGTTGTTGACTTTTCCCATGAAATGTAGTTATTGACACTCGAATTGAATCACATAAGTCATTGGTGTCATTATTATTCTTCATTTATTTCTTTGATGATTTCATGTTGATTTAATTTTTAAGATTCTAGTTAGTTTTTGTAATAATATGACAACAATTGGTATTGGAGCTTGTTATATCACAATGCCTATCACTCGGAAACCTTATTGGTCATCATATTCCTTTTTTGAGATTTTCAACAAACACTAGAATAGATCGGGAGCCCAACAAACAACTATCGGCTCTAAAGGCCCGTTCGGTTCGACTTTGAGGAAATGGCTTTGGGAAAATGCAAATACACTTGGGGTGAAGGGGTTCTCCAAATTGCTTTAGTGTTTGGCAAAGTATAACTTTAAAGTGTATTGGAAAGCGACTTTGGCGTAAGTACTATTTGGTAAACCCTACATTTGCAAAGGGCTTTCATTATTTTTTAAAAAAATTAAAATCAAATTCGATGAAGCTCTGACATCGACCAACTATCGGTGGCCAAATCTGGCCATCGGACAGCCCAAGTGGTGTTGTCTAAGGTCGCGCAACGATGACCCTAGGCAACGTTGCCTAGGTTGTGTGAACCTAGGTGGTAGTCGCTAGGGATACGCACAACCCTTAGGCAACGGTGGTTGGCCTCTGGCAGCTACTGGGAAGAGGAAGATGAACGGTCGACCCAAAAAAGAAAAAAGTCAAAGGGTGAACGGTAGAAGTGGACCTGCATTTCCAAAATGCCGAAAGCTCAAAGTCAGTCCCTACATGGAAATCTTTTGGGAAAGCCTTTAAGGAAATGCAAAGGCCTTTGGTCTAAAGGGTTCTGATGAAATGCAAAAATTGTTTGGTAAACTATAATTGAAAAGCGCTTTGAAAAACTTTTGGGAAATACTTGTTTGGTAAACACATATTTGAGAAGTCCTTTAGCGAAACCAATTTAAGTTTTTAATTTTTATTTTTTTAAATTGAAAACAAAAATAATGACTTTCTTTTTTTTTGCATTGAGATGTATATATAAAAGAGATATATTAACAAATTCATAAGTTAAAAAATACATCAAAGTGGGCTTTTTCTCAATTAAAAAGAAAGAGTAATTTCATTATAATAAACATGATTACATATGCATCGAAGAAAAAAATAGGTTTTTATTGAAAATTACAAACATCCTTAAGTATTTACTAAACTCATTGCTATTTGATCACGTAAACGCGCCATGTCATAAGATAAATTGTCATTTGAAGTACCAGCCTCCTCATTTGTATTATCAAGGTCAACTGAATATCCATAATTGGGATCCAAATCTGCTCTTGCAAAATGTCTATCATTGGTGGCGTTTCGTCTTATATAATTATGCAAAGTCATTGCTGCTATAACAATTTTTACTTGCTTCTCAAATGAAAAACTTGGCATATGCTTTAGAATCTTCCACTTTTCTTCAAGACACCAAAAGCTCGCTCAATTTCCGATCGCAACGAGGAATGAACACGATTGAATAGCTCTTGATAGCTTGTAGGGGTAGGACTTTGTTGAAATTCTGACAAATGATATCTAATTTCTTTGTACGGTCCCAAATAACCCGTCGGATTTGGATATCTAGCATCTACTAAATAATATTTACCTGCACAAATAAAATATAAATTTAATCAACATAGACTACATTAATACATATTAATGTATAAAAACCATTAATTAACAAACCTAGAGGAGGATGAGGAAATTGCACATCGCATCTCCCTAAAGCTTCATAGAAAATACGAGAATCATGGGCTTGGCCCTCCCAACCAGCTCAAACATAAGTGAATATCATATTAAAATTACACACCGCTAAGATATTTTGAGTCGGTGTACCTTTTCGATCAATAAAACGAATATGATCTTTTATAGGTATCACCGCTGGGATATGAGTGCCATCAATAGCTCCAATACAATCCTAAAACAAAAGCGCAAATATTATTGTATAATCAAAATTTGCTTTAATTCCTTCTTCCTATTGTATAATCAAAACATACCTTAAAATATGGAAAAAATCTTCGATTATTTTTTATTTTCTCTGGAACATCCCTAAATTGCCAATCAGCTGGTTGGATCAAATCTTTTCCCATTTCACATACTTTATCTAATACTAAGCTAAAGTATCTCCTTATGGCTTCCCCAGAATGCTAAAAATGCTCTTGTGTTAACTTATTACCTATACCATGTCCTAAAATATGAAGAAATATTCCAAGCATTTCTGTAACATCAATATTCCTAGTTCTTTCAAGACCATAACGTGTTACTAAATCATGTATTAAATTATTAAATACAATCTTATCCATTCTAAACATTTGATAACACCTTATTTGATTAGCATCTTTGTCCATCAACTCTTCTACCCATGCATTTCCTGTATATGATGATGTCCTACAAGGTTTTTTGTCACTGTATATTGCCTAATAAGCGATTGCGGCTTGAGTAATTTCCACAAGTTGCCAATATTCCTCGTCCTCTTTTTCATGAATTTCTCTTTTAGGAAAGTCGTCCATATCTGTTTAAAGTAACAAAACAATAAGAAAAGTGATGGGTAATCATCCATCAATGAAACAATTATCATCCATAATATATATGCAAACTCCATCCAATCAAAAGAACACAAACTAAAAACACAAGTCTCAAAAACATAATTAAAAAGAGAGTTCACAAGTAGTGCAAATCACTAATCCAAAATAAGTTTCACATTACAACATAGATTAATATGAAAAGCTCAAACAAGTAACTAGTGTAAACGCTAGTACGAGCACCTAGAGGGGGTGAATAGGTGCGAAAATAATTTTTGCTAAGTAAACCAGAAATTATAATTTCAAATCTGTTTAGCAATAGACTTTAAAATGGAAATTAGACTCGAACAATTAAATAGAGTTACGATCAAGGTAAAAGGGTTCAAGGAAGAGAATAAGAACACAAGGTTTATAGTGGTTCGGCTTAATCCAAGCCTACGTCCACTCTCTCGCACCGACACCCACCGGCTGGATTCCACTATGAATCAAAAGAGTCGTTACGGTATCACTTCCTTGATTCCACAAAGGTGTAGAGACTCTACTACACTTCCTCAAGGCTTCACGAAGTATAAACTCTCTTTTGAGTACAAGTTTACGCTCAACAATTGAATTGACAAAGAACAAGAAGTTTCGGACTTTGGAATTTTTCTATTTCGCACACACTCAAATAACCGGAGCGTCTTCCTTATATACTCCTCCATGCCTTCATAACCGTTGGCACCTTCCAAAGGAGTTCTTCCAATCTACCCGTTGGACAGAATCAATTAGGGAGATCTCGAGTTACTTAAGGAATGTGAAGATAGCCCACCAATCCTGCTCGCCCATACAATCAGGATCTAGGTTTCCATAAGTAGAACCTTCCAAGTGTACTTCGCCAATCAACGAATCCAATTTATTCAAATCAGAATCAAACCGAATAATCAATCTTGAGGTGCTATCTCCAGCCGTGATATCTTCTATAACCGCTCGAATCAAATCCCTAAAGACATACTTGAATCTGGATAAATCTTCTTTGACGGTCTAGAAGCTGTCAATGAGGGCAGACTTTACATCTTGAGTCTGGTGGTCTGGCGATCTTCAGACTTTGACGATCTTCAAACTTTGACGGAAGAGTCTGCGAGTCTTCAGACTTTGTTGAGTGAGTCTGCAAGTCTTCAGACTAGACTGAAAATGTTTTGTCGACATCAAAACAAGTAAGGAAGTTTTCTCCAACAACTAGCATCCTAGCGACGACTATTATGCTCTTCCAACTTATACTTCAGCCACTCGACTTTCTCTTCATCTTCATCCAAGTTCATAAAAATTTGCCTATTGTCTTTCTTTTCAGAAAGATGAGAGAGTGCAAAGAAGAACAACTTTCTGTCTTCCTTAATCTTAGGAATGGCTTTCATTGTTTGCATAATCTCTTTGTAAGGGTCAAATTCCCTTGCAACCGATGTTGCATTGCTCCTACTTTCAACTGCTGAACAAAGTCTGTCGATTTGCGATGCTAACTTAGCAGGTCCGATCAATTTTTTCTCTCTTTCCTCGAGCTTCCTTCGTGGAACTTTGTACCGTTCTTTTATGGCTCTTACTTTGACTTGGTTGGGCATTCGTTTCACCTACATCACACTCTAAAGTATCATTAGTAGATCATGTACAATCACCAATATCAGCTTGTGTGGCCTCAAAATTCTCAGTATTGCATAAATCTTGTGCAGGATTCCAAGTAACACTTCTAGTGGCAACCGTACCCTGGAACATTCTGTCCAACAAAACTTCCATATCCGGATGTATGCCTTTCGTTCGAAAGACTTTAAGGTTAGGATTGACCTGTTATAATAAGATATTTTCATGAGTTATATCACAAAAGATGAACTCATAAAAAAAATGTGGCAAAAAAAGACAAACACTTGAATCTTTCTCTCCCACCATTCATCACTCTCATCAATGGTTTTCTTCCTTGGATCCCATCCTAGTCTTGTTTCCTTTTGAATCAATTGCTTCCATCTTTTCCATTCTTCCTTTAGATTATCCCACTTACTCTTCATTTGATTTTTATCGTATTTTTTGCCCCTCAGCTCCTCAAACTTGGTAATTATAGCTATCCATCCATCTTTTTTGTTGCTCGCAGGACGATTGCCTTTTTCAATTTGTTCAATGCACAATCGACAAAACGTTTCTACATCTTCCGGGCTCCAATAAGCCTTTTCTTTTGATGAACTCGCCATCTTCCAATAGAATAAACACAAACACATTTGAAAAATGAAAACAAATGAGATTAATTACGACCCAATTCCCTATAGATGAATGAACACATTTATAGATAGAACTATGCATAGCACAGAAAAATATTTGCTAGACGGTCTAAGATTTTACTTCCATACCAAACAAGCACAAGAAGCCAAGGAGATAGAGAGAGGTAGTGGCAGATAGAGTGAGAACTGAGAACAAAGAGGAAAAGATTAGCTGATCTTTCTGTTTCTTGTTTCTTTTTCTTTAGGCTTTTGGGGGATTTTTCACTAGATGGTGAAAAGGGTTGAGAGTGAAAATCTAAAAAGGGGATATTTACTTTGTGTACTCTGTTTCCATGTCTAAAATTGTGATTTAATAATCCGTAAGATAAACGATCATGAGATTTAAAATAACTATATTACTAAATTTGATTTTGAGATAGACTTATGCATAACAGCTACTCATAACAAACAACTACTCATAACAGCTCCTCACAACAAATTTGATTTAAAGTGTATTGAGAGAGTATCGTGTCCTAAGTGCGTTAAATGACTTTCTGGTTTCATTAATTTAACGGGTTTCATTAATTTAATGGACATCGTCTAGGATAACAAACGCATCAAGAAATGCAGTCACAAATGCTGGCCTGCCTCACAGTGGCTTCAATCACTTTCCCAAAGCCAAGGGATTTAAAACTTCCATTGCCCAATGCTTATTATTTTGATGCTTTTATGGCTGAGGCTATTCGAAATTTATTTGGACAGCTTACTTTATGAGATTGGAATTATAGTTTGTAACCTATAAATGAACTGGTAATTCTATAGAGGCGTCGGTGATTTACCAATAATTTGCCTAGTAAAAAGTCACCAATCATTTATTTTTGGAATAGAAGTTAACACGAGAAAACCAGTTTTCTATTGTATTATGTACGTGGCTGACATTTTTCCAACTGAAAAAGAAAATGGGATGGAAGAGAAGAAACCACATATACATAAGCGAGAAAAGAGATAGTGATCCTAGCATGTATATACATAAAGAAGGCTCTGAAGGTTGAGTTCAGGACGTCCATTCTCCATTTTAGCTAATTTCCTCTTTTAGATGGAAAGGATCCTTACAACTACGGATGTATTTAGTCTCCTATAAGATTTCACAAATTCACGATCTATTGAGCACATACCTGAAAACCATATGGGTGACAGGAAAAACATTGCGAACAAGGGGTAGAATCAAGGTTGTTAATTGCATTAAACAAAAAAGAGGTGAAAAAGCTTCATGGCGAGGGATAGACAACACAGATACCAAACTGAGATGTTAACAGGAGAATTCTGATTACGATATCTAGTGCTAAGCATGCTTGGCTTTGTCACTACAACAATCTCAATGATCTCAAACACAAGTGTTCCATAAGATTTAGACTTTACAAGCAGAAACAAAGACTCCCTTAGACTAACCGAACCAACGACACATTAGTCGAACCCAAACAGCCCAAGAAAATGAACCCAGAGAGCAATTCTACAACTAAAGAAACTCTATGCTGCAATCTCACGCCAATTGCTAGACATCATCATATCATTGAACAAGATGGAGCTACTTTTTAGATGATCATAACCCAACTAGGTCCGAGTCACTTTGAGGACCCATCTCTCACCTCAGCTTTCATTTCGCCTCTTCTTTTCTAATATCCCAAGTTCCTACAACTGCACACCACTTTTAAATTTCCAAAATTCCTCATCTTTACTGAACCATCCCTACCACAATCTCAAAGCAAGCCAACCCAGCAAGTCCTCGCACACGTTTCAGTGAAACCCACGACCTCTCCCCCACACACCCAGTTAAAAAAAAAAAAAAAAGAGTAGCCCAAACCCAAAAACCTTCCCTAGTTTTCTTTGCAATTTCCTACAACACCCAAACAGAGAGCTTGCAAGCGAGCTAAAAAACACATCCAAGAATGAAACCCAAATCGATGAACACATGAACAAGGAAAAGGGAACATGCTCGGGCACTACAAGATGAAAATTCCCAACTCACCTAAAGACCCGGACCTCCCCGAAGTTTAGCTCCGAAGTATGTCGGGAAGAACAAAGATGGCTTTACCAGAACCCGGCCTGCTTCGAGTTCTCTCTTTTGTGTGATCAAGGAACTACAAACACTTTCCCGAAGAAGAAGACGAGAACTTGCAGGTGGTTCAGGCTCGTGGATTTGAGAGAGAAGAAGAAAAGACGATAACTTGCGGGTGGGTAAGGAAAGGAAGAGGAAAGCGTGTGCAGATCTAGGGTTTTCAGAAGGGTTAAACTTGGAATTTCGTTAAGTTATAAGGGCAACAATGGCAAATGAACAAAAATTCATTAATCCCCAGCCAGCTTACCGAGAAAGCTGAAATGCCCAAGGCAGGGTCATCCCTAGCTTTCAGCCTTCAAAAGGCAAACTTTAAACTAAGGATCTTTACAATTTTTTTTTGTCAAACGCTCATTTTTAGCCCAAAGGTCTTTGGAAGCCTAAAGTGGCTTGGAAAAGCCGAATCCAAACGCAACCATGGTTTGGGCTTTCCGTATTCCCAATGTTGATAGTTGGCCAATAGGCTTCTAAAAATACTTACCAAACGTCTAATATTTTTCCCAAGGGGCTTTAGGAGCTCAAAGCCCTTTGGGAAAACTAAACCAAATGGGGCCTAATACTATTAGCCAAATGCCTAAGGCCATGGGTCTTCTCTTTGGTTCGCTCCATTTTCTAAAGTATACCAATATCCAACTGAATCGATGGCACTCAAGGAAATCAAGTTCTTTTTCAACTCTAGAACACGCCTAACTCCACTTGATGTCCTCACAATAGCATAATACATTCTGATTCTAACATCACCAATACTCATGACATCACACTTAGTGTTTTTCCCCAACCGTACTATTATCCATGTATTGATAAGTGCCAAACTAGTTCTTATTTGGTGTAACATGAAGCAAACTAGCATAATCCATAATCCATCCGTAAAACGGCGAATCATCAGTGACAGAGATAACTTTATTTTCTTTCCTCTTTTCACTCATTGGGCCCACACTTGCTTTCTTTTCTTCTACAAAGTAGCCACCCCACAAAAGAAAAAGAATGTATAGCTCTTGCTTTTAGTCGTATGCGAGCATTGTGCTTTGGGCTTGAACATGTGGCAATTTGTTTTATGAGTTTTTACGTCCAATTGAATTGTTTATTTGGTATGGGAAACACTTGAATGCGTGAGCTATTATAACTTTAATTCTCTTATTATAGTGGATTATTTGTTGCCGGCTCTCCTCATGGTTGTAGTTACTAAACACTTAAACCGAAACACGTAAATTTTTTGTACCACTATTATTCATCATTTATTTCTTTGGTAATTTCGCATTGATTTAGATGCAAGATCCTTGTTATTTTCTGCAATAATATTACAACAATTGGTATCCGAGTTTGTTTCACCACAACGCCCATCGCTTGAAAAAAGTGCTAGTAATTAGATTCATTCTTTGAGATATTCATTAAACATAGGAATAAATCAGGATACCATCAATTAAACATCGGCTCTAATACTATTTATAAGAATCGTGCAACAAAAGCTTAATACCTCTTGGTGATCTCTTTTTGATTGAAGGTATCGGGCTTATTTTTTTATGGCCGGGGCTTGCTCCTTGTTTTTTCGAATTATATCAATATTTCACTTAATATTGAGAGATATGGATTTCAAGCTGTTTGACACTCTATAAGACAACTATCCTTTAGATAACAACGATTACACATTCATTGGGAAGGGCTAGTCGGACAAGCAAAGATTCTAATTCGTGAATACTAGGAAAAGAAAGCAAACCCTCCTTCACCATGAAGATTGCTGATCGGCACACTTCAACATCGACCCATAAAGTCGTCTAAGTTCAATGAACCTTCCACCATTTGCATAATGTAGCCAGAAACACTAGCTTGGTTCACTTATAAGACATGGCTCCTCTGCAACTCGCAGAATCTCGAGAAATTCCATGCGAAAAACTTGGGAGAAAACCGCAATAAAAGGGTATGGAGGATGGCACGGCCAGGAGGCCGAATCGGAGATGTTGGCGTGTTCTAGTTTGGTTCCACCTCGAGTTCCTCCAATTCCCTTCCGCAAGTAAACCTCGCCACGAAACAGAAGTACTCAATAGATTCAAAGCCAAAATCCGTCCTACAGCCGGTGAGTTTGATTATGCAGTCCACTCATGCTATCTTTTCTTTCCCCGCAAGACCATAATGTAGTGCTGCATTTCTCATTTTTTCGGATGAGGAGTGTCTGCAGAATACTGCATGTTTCAGTTCAATCCTCGCTGAAGGGTTTGGAGGAACTCTTGGTGCAGCCAAACATTTATCTAACATGGAGAGCGTTTCTAGATGGACGATCTTACTCTATTTTCACAAATCATTCGAGAGCAAAAAACGTTACTTTGCAAATCTGGGTGATAATCAATCAAGGGATAATCAAGAATCGAGATCATATCATCAAAATGGCGAAATGTATGATTGGTTGGTAATTATCTAATCAAGTGACACTAACGTGAAGGATGTGCAGCTTCACACGCCTTTAATTGCAGCTTCCAGGGAGAAGGGTCCACTGTGATTTTCGGTTTTGTAGCATATGTGGTCGACGTCGCAGACTGGTAAACTCCAATACAGATAGTAGTTTGTAAAAAGATTTCAACGTTTAGCCGGTTTCTCATTAGTAAATTAGTAACTTACATTTGAGTTTATACTCACATTTGAATTTTATTGCTTGGGTTTTAGCATTTATAAGTATCCACATTAAGTCACTGTGATTATTTGGCAAAGTCACGAGTTTACATTCAAATTTTTGTCATTGTCTAGTTGATCAGTATATAATTACTCAATTACAACTTTTTTGTTTACTAACTTGCATTTGAATTTTAGTATTGACCTTTAAAACTTATCATATTTGACAAAATTTTCAACCCTACATTTGAATTTTACCAATCACTATAGTTGATCAGCAAGCCATCAGCTTGCATTTGATACTTAGCAGTGGATTTCAAAATTTACTGGTATTAATGATATTAAACTACTATAATACTTTTAGAAAATTACCGAGGATATTTCTAGTTGATTAGCAACTGACCAACTTTCATATTGAATGTCATCCTTGGGTTTCAGAATTCACCATCATTATTCACATAAAAAAATATTACAATATTTCCGAAAGTTACCAAATTACTTGTGATTTTGCCAATGCTTAAGTGATTAGCAAATTAGTGTTAGATTCAAAGGTAAGGCAATAAATGTACATAGGTAAACTTCATACTGAATTTTACAATGAATTCCATCTTTTAGATAGATCTCATTGTGTGACTAAGGCACAGCTTTTCACAATCCACTATCATCGTAATAAAATAAAGTATTGTTACTGTGTGCCCCGGAACAATTGCTAAGTATATTTTATTTGAAACCATTAAATTTTCAAGTCACGGATTATTTATCATATGAGTGACATTAAAACTTCCTTTATTGTTAACGAGTGTCCTAGTACAATTTTTAATAAAGTTCATGACAAAGAACTTCTTAAATTTTTAAGAAACAGTGAAAAGGTTCATCTAAATTTTTAAAAATTGAAATAGCAAGATATAATTTAGCAATAATGTTGGAAATGAACTTGATAAATCATTGTCTTAGTAGACACACTATAGAGTTTCGTTTTTAATTGCTTGAAAAACCTCTTAATTGTTTTCAAAATGTGGAGAAAAAATAATTTAAGTTTTAAAAATTTATGAGATAATCATATTTGGATTTACACGTCAACATTTGTATATTTCAAAAAAAAAAAAAAAACTTAGGCACTTCGTGTTGAACAAAAAATCATGCGCGAGTCGTAAGCTTCTTAAAAAATTGAAATTGAAAATACTAAAAATACGCGGGGGTAGAAGAACCTCTTTCTGCTCAGAGATAGACTTGATCATGGGCCTAGCCGATAATCCCGGCCCGGTCCACATGGGCCGAAAGGCGCTTTCCTATGGGCCAGGACAATCGCTTCCACTCGACAGGTCCAAGCTAACCTCGTTTGGGCATGATGGGCTGACCCGGACGGCACTTTGGATGGCCCGGCCCGGTCGGCGACCAGAAAACGGGGCAACTTTCGATTCTAATTATAATTTTTTACCTCGCATAATACGATAAGACATATCCGGTCAACTTCACGTGAAGACAAAAATCCGGGCTTCGAGATCACGGCAAGGGGGGAGGGGGACCCACTCCGATTCACGAGATCACGGCCGTCCGATGCAGATCATCTTCAAATTTTGAACGCGCCCCGACGACAGTCGCATTCGACCGTTGGCCTTCTTCCTCTTTTCATATCGAGCTCCGAGTCCGCGAGCAGACCGACCTCGAGAGCTGCGGGTCGGGGGAAGAAGAAGAAGAAGAGAACGACGGCTCGGCGTCCATGGAATCCCTCTCTCGCTACTAGTCAGTCGCCGGCGGGTTCCCGAGGCTCGAAGATCGCAGCCACCGTTCGCCGCCGCGCATCCACCGCAGGCAGGCGGGCAGGTCGTTCGTCGTTGCGGCGGAGATGACGACGGCGGCGACGACGAGGCGGCGCCACGGCTGGCAACGCCCTCTCCATCCGCTCCAGGTAAACGCGCGCACGCATCTCTCGAGCTTTCCTGCGGTCTCTCGGCTTCGCTTCGTTTCGAAATCCCGGTCGGACCGCGTCGCTCCGGCGCGCGAGCTCGATTGCTCGGACTGGAGATTTTCAGTTTGCTCGAAGTAGCTAGCGCGGTAGTTTCAGCAGCAATCGGGTAGGCGGTTGGAGCCGGAAGTCGCGCTGGCTGCGAAGTTCTGTCGAGATTCGGTGAGATCCGTCGAGTTGCTCGACTTGACCGAAGTCGCGAGCTTAGGTTAGCACGTACCGTCTAGTCGATTCCTGCATCGGCGACAGGTGGATGTGTTGTAGGGCGTGATGCAGATGATCGATCGATCGCGTTTTTTTGACGTTTAGAATGAATCGATCTCATGACGTGAATTTTGGGATTGCAGATAGTTGGGATGGCGGTGTTCAGTTTCCTAGCGGTGGCCTTCTACGTCTTCCTGGGACTGTTGCTCGGGAGCAGAGCTGCCGAAATCACTGTGACGACGATATTCTCCTTTGTGGTAACCTCCCTTAGCGTTTACTTTGTGCCGTGACGACATTGATTGCTTTTCTTTCGTCAGTTTTATAGAAATTGATGGGATTTTCCGCATATTTTCTTCCCAAACTTCAGGCGTTCTCGGCGATGTTCCTGTTCGTCTGGTGTACTGCGATCGATCCGACGGATAAGACCGGTTATAGGAAGAAGAAGAGAGGCAAATCTAAGGGCTTGCTTAAGCTAAATTATGGTTTCGTCTTGGCCCAGATCGTTACTAGGTTTTTCAGGAGGCTGGAGAGGAAGATCCTACGGAAAATCATAAGGAGGAAGTACCTGGACCCGATGAACACTAGCACGCACTTAGAGCCCCTGCTTCCATTTCCCCTGGTGATGAAGGATGATGCCATTGCACCTGATCTTAAAGCAGATGACATTACTTTCTGCAGCCTTTGTAACTTTGAGGTTGGTTACTATTCCATGGATATGCCTGTGTAGCCTTTCACCTGCGTCATTTGGTTTTGTCGTAATCTTCAAATTGACATGGAGAACTCTCCAAATCAATTTGCAGGTAAAGAAGCACAGCAAGCACTGCAGGACTTGCAACAGGTGTGTGGAAGGGTTTGATCATCATTGCAGGGTGAGAATTGCTGTTACATGTCTAATTTGTTATGGGACTGGTGTGCATTTACTCATTATGTTTAAAGATGGAAGCCACCAAAACTGACATGGATGATTTGGGTTCTTTATTCCAGTGGTTGAACAATTGCATTGGGAAAAGGAACTACACGATATTTATTCTTCTCATGGCTTCTGTCTTATTGATGGTCAGTTTCTTTTTGACATGGAGTAGTTTCCCATCAATGCCAGCATTGAGCAATCTAGCGTACTACAGATTGTAGTTTCTTTACTTAATACTGCCTGTTGATAATATTGCAGTTAATTATAGAAGGAGGAACTGCTGTTGCGATTTTCGTCAGATGCTTTGTGGATAAGGAGGGAATAGAACATGAGTCGAGGAGGAGGCTCTCCACAAAGTTCCCGAGGGGAGTTCTTGCCACAATTTCTGTGAGTATCTTTCGGTTTCCATCTAATTAACTACTTGATGGTCTTCATATGGATACACGTCGTATTGGTGGTAGTACATTAACTAACGGAATGTCACAGGTTTTGTTGGTTTTACTCACAGCTTATAGCTCAGCAGCGCTAGGACAACTTTTCTTCTTTCACATGGTGCTCATTCGGAAGGTAACTCTGTCCTATATGGCTGTCTTTATATTGCTCTTTCTGTTGGGTGATTCCCAACCATTGTTCCCTAGAAGCTCTCTACCTTTCTGATATGAAAGCATGTCATTACTCGCTCCAGGGAATGAGAACTTATGATTACATACTGGCTATGAGAGAGAACCAAACTGTAGGATTTGATGTGTTCGATGATTCGGATTCTGATGACAGTTCTGACTACGATTCACCCGAAAAGTCAACTTTCGTGTCTCGGTTCATTTGCAGCGGAGACAGGGGAGATCAGGTAAAGTCCGGAAATTCTCCTTTAAAATTACCATGCATGTTAAAAAAAACAAAAATTACTTTGTAGTAACGACGAGTCCTTGAATGGCCAGAATCCAACGAGATTGTCGATAAGGATCGATGAAGATCCCAGATCTTCTCCTTTAACCAAGAAGCAAGGCTTAAATGTAAGTATTAACCCATGGAAGCTGATAAAGTTGAGCACAGACAAAGCTCTTTTAGCAGCAGAAAAGGCCAGAGAGAGGCTCTTGAGACAGAAGGCGACGGTGGAAGGCGAATTACATCCATTGCCACTCGAGAAAAAACGTGGGCCAGTAATCAACACAGACAAGAACATGGCAACTGTGCTCACAGGCTTAACGCCCACCATCGCCAAAGGCGGGCTTCCAGGATCACCTGGGAGGTTTTCAAGTCCGAGAAGACGATTCTCTGGCTCTCCCACCATGTTCTCAGGCATCGCGGCATCGCCGAAGCAAAAGTACAAAAGCAATTTTGACCTGAAGTTGACAGAGGTCTCGAAAGAGCTCGAAACCTATATATCGAGGCAGGTTTTAAGTCCTGTCATAAAAAAAGACGGGAGCGAAGCATATCCGGCACATATTTAGTGCTAGAAACTCGAATTCTCGGCCTCAGAGACAAAAAAAAAAAAAAAGATTCTTTGATTGATCTCTCTCTGCCTTTCTAATGTGTATTCCAGAACAATGAGTTTACCTCCTACCTTTTCTGTACCATCTTTTTTTTCACCATCCTGTATTTAACGGCTTTCAATTGCAATTCGAAAATGCCGATTCATGCTGATTGGATCGAATGCTGATGATCAGAGCAATAAGCATCACAAAGGTCAAGAGCAGGAATTTGACACTCATCTCTTGAGATAAGACTTCGAATCTGTTCCATCACATTTCTGCCCTTACTAATTACTGTGCATGAAGTTTCGTGAATTTTGTAGGCAAAAGGTGAAATTTCTTGTCCATATCTGTATTATTATTATTATTATATGAACGTAAAAGATCTCAATCCTTTTTTTCATTTCTCCAATATATCACTAGCTATTTGTTGTCTAAATATTGTATACATGGACAGATTCATCGGTCGATAATTCCATTTTATCTGTGATGAGTCCTTTTATAAATTCATTATTTGATGATCCAAATATTTTGCAATATGGTGATTCTATTTTGTATGTAATATTTTTCTTTGATTTTTGCGAACACACAATGCGTGTACATATATGCGAGTTCTATATTAAATGAGGAGGTTGTCTCATACTTTTAAGGGATGAAAATGCTTTTTTAATTAAAAAAAATGATCTCAATTATTTCTATAATGATTATTGTCCATGACAAACACGTAAATTAATTAACCCAGGCTCCATTATCAAAAGTCCTCGTCTTGCTTACCGGGGCTCTCGAGCCCAGCCCCCATGTTCCCACCCCCAACTGGAGGACGAACGAGGGTAGATTCAGGTGAATTCTTGAAGATGATTTTTTCTTTTTGAAACAATAAATCATTTTCGCACTCCGTTTATGCGTTTGTTGTTAATTAGAAAATCATTTTCATGCGTGTGTTGAATTGAAAGTTTTAGATAGCCCCTCTCCTTAAACAAATTTACATAGGACCCGACAAGCACGAGATTTTATAATAAATGGTGCTAAGAATTTCTGCACTTTTGATATAGCACAATTCCTTATAAAAAAGCTACGATTCTAGGTCCAATCTTAATTTTCCACAGAACTTTTAATTATCTTAAAAAATTTACCAACTCTCACTTTAATTTCAATTTTGTCTCTATTAATCCTTTGTCCAAAATTGGTTATCGATTTTTTGAAATTATCAACATCAAAAGGTTATTGTCATCCAATACAAATTTGAGGGTGTTGATGAAGATTTGGGTTCTGATAATGTACTTCTAATTACTTTCGATATTGGTAATTTTGAAAAAAAAAAAATCAGGTGCATTTTTCGACTCGCTGGTAAATTTGGGATTAGAGGGTTCTTACAGTGGATTAGGCCCGGAAAAAACATGTGGTTTCATCGTGAAAAGCAAAGGTGGGAATTTCTGCTTTCTACTCTTTTTTTTTTTTTTTTTTTTTCCAAAAGCCCCCAGCAATTTTTTTTTAATTTTTTATTTTTGGGTCCGACCCCGGCAAATTGCACGGTCGAATAAAACGCAAACACCTTCCGTTCGACAGTTTTCAAGGAGAAAATATTTCAAGGGTAGAGTTGCAGCCGCGCTCGCTGCCCCCACGCCCTCGGCTGGGCTCGGGATTTGGAGCGTGGTCTCGGAACCCTCCACCATCGCTCTAACCAGAGAATCTCGTCGAGAAGGTTTCCGTCTTCCTCGGACTCGGCGCTCGCGGCCATGCGAAACCGGAACAAAGCTCCGAAGACGGCTCCTCCCGAACCCGCCAAGCCCGGTTCCGGTCCTCAGGAGCAGGAGTGAGTGGCACTGACCACACCCAGTTTCTGATATATCTTCTGTTCTGCTACCTTTGTCTCGCGTAGACCATCATCCGTTCTGTTCTTGTTCTGTTGGGTTCTCCTTATTTGCGGATTTCCGTATTTTCTTCCGCTCGACGAGTCACGTTTCCCGCTGTGTTGTTTATGAATTATTTTGCAGTTGGAGTACCTTTGAAGGAGAAAGGCTTGGTCTTTTGCTCGAATCGATTCGAGGGTAACGGATGAATTTCTCTCTGTCTGTGATTCCTGGCGTGTTGCTTAGTTTTTCTTTTATTTATCTATTTTGAGTTTCTCTGTTGCGCAGCAAGATTAAGGCAGCTAGAAGTTTGGATGGAGAGGCCTTGCCAGAGAAGATATGGCTCAAGGTTCTTGAAAATTTCCCCTTGCGTTCAGACTAGATAGTAGCTTTTACTCTGTGATCATGGCCTTGTATCATACTGATGGGAAAGGTTTTATGGATTTTCTTTAGCAACAATTTGCGATTGGGGTCAATGAAGTTACTCGCGTGCTCGAACGAATGCCTCCATCTAATGATGCAGATGACTGTCCTCTGGAGGAGTCACTTATGTCCAGCAACGATAATGCATCCTATCCCCGGCTTCAGGTTTGTTCGATGACCTACTTTGCCATCACTTGCATCAGTAGAAACTCGGCCCTTTCCAACTTACTATTACCATTGCTGTTCTGTTGAGTGATACTCAAGTTTTATTAGTGGCGTGCCGGAGTGTGCTGGCTCACAGCCATGTCTTCCACAGCATTAATGAATCGACTCGTGCTATCTGGGGTCGATAATTTTGTGGGAAACGACTGTTTCAGTGATTTTTGAAAACTGGGAAAATCATGAAGCTCGCATTAGGCCTGACCTCTCTATGAGATGATACCATCTACTGTTCAGGAGCAAATCAGGCATTGTACTGCTGCTGCTCTGCTTAAGTTGGTCTTGAAGGATGTTATCTATCTATATATCTTTCACCATCATCACGACTGAGGGAGTTCAATGAACACTCATATGCAGGCTATTCTAATGGCATCCGATTGCAACCCCCGATGGCTGACCAGACATCTCCCAAGTCTAGCCTTGTCAAGGAAGGTGCCGCTGATCTTTGTCAAAGATAAGAAGCGGGGATCTTTAAGGCTTGGAGAACTCATCAACTTAAAAACTGCAATTGCAATTGGAATAAAGGTAGCAAACACAATGACCTTTGGGATGGTATACCGCACTCAATTTTGGACAATTCCCAGGCATCATTGGCTCTCTATCATGTCTCCATAAATGACAATTGATTACCTTAACAGGCTAAAGGGAATGCTGTCAACCATATCATCCAGAAAATTCTATGCAACAGTGACTTAAATGTTGAAAGGAAGAGCACGGGCCAGAGTCTGCTAAATGGAGAAACGAATGGGAATGAACAGCCTGGTCGAGCAGGATGAGAAAGAAACAATTCTGCCTTTCACAAGCTGGAAAAGAACGAAATCTTGGAATCATTACTGGCCATATGTGAAGCTGGCTTCACAAGGCTTGTTGTTTATTCCTGATCTTGATTTGATGGAACAAACATCCTGTCCATGACAAGTAGATACTCTCAAGCAGATGTTTTGCGAGCCTTCTTGACTTTGCTTGAGAGCCAACAATCAGAATCCATCAGTTTGGGGAGCATATGGATGCGTTACGAAAAGATTTTGAGAGATGAAATATGTGAATTTTGTCCCTGTTCTTAACTTGCACTGATGTGGAACTCATTACAATTAAGTTAAAGTTCAAAAGGTTTATAATAAGAAACTTGCTTTTGTGCTGCACTGTCCAGCTTCTGTTTGTTATACAGAGATGCCTGGAGTCAGTAGCTTTGAATTTTTTTATGGTCAAGCTTTGCAATCATTCCTTTCATCTGCAAAAATTATTCCTTTACATATAAATACAGCAGGCTCTTGTACTTTACAAAGAGAACAAAGAGAGAAGCTTGTATAATGTTCTCATCCAAGTGAATTGCGGCCAAAATTGTCACGGCACGCATCTATGCACTTGCCTGAGGACTGGCAGCCGGTGAAGATGACTCCACACTAACTGGATCAGGCTTGCCGCCGCTTCTACCATTTGTAGTAGGTTTCCCTGTTGTTCCATTCTGGCTCCGATCCTCATCCTTCTTCACCAGCACCGGCTGGAACTGCAACAACGAAAAAGAGGAAAAAGCAAGCGTGATGAATTGTTGACATTGTGGTTTGTGTGAAGTTTCCTGAGTAGAATGTAAACCTGATATATGGAATATATAACATTTCTTCTTATCTGTGCCATCATGTCCAAAAACAAATTGTATCCTTCGAGCTTATACTCAATGAGAGGGTCCCTCTGCGCATATCCACGCAAGCCCACTGCCTGCTGAACAAACTTGAGTGCTTGCAAGTGTTCCTTCCATAAACGGTCGATGTTGCTCAGTATTAAGAACTTCTCGGCTTCTGTCATCAGCCCTGGTGCTTGTTTCTCCACAGTCTCCTGTTTGTTGTTTGAAAGGAGAATTAAAAAAAGATAGAAATTTACTGCAACGGCCATTCACTTGAAACATAATTCTCTATCCTGATGACAGTGAACATGCAGCTATTATGAAACTTTTATCCTTACATCAGCATAACATTTGTAATGTCACCACTTCGCTACCAACGCGGGCTTTACGATATAACATACAAAGATGAAGCATAATGTATAGTCATGGGCTAACTTCAAAAACTTAAAAGGAAGCAGACTGTCTAACTCTCTGAGCTAATGAGATGATATACTGACCCTTTTCTGCATATATGCTTCCCGACCACGAAGACGTAAGTAACCCTGCAATTCCTCATAACTTGATCCCTTGCTCCTCAGCAGATCTGGAGTCAAGTCATTCAGCAGATAGCAATACCTGGAAATGAGCTTATCAGTTTAAATTTGAGAAAAAATAATAAATGATGAATATCTTCTGCACCAGATAAAATGTAAAGTATTACCCGAACCAAAACGTTAGTATTCAATTCTAGACACCCACAGGAGATATAACAGAGGTTGTGTAAGGAAGAAAAGATTAAAGCACTGCTCCACTTTGTCTCATGTTGTGCATTGAAGGAAATTAAAGATTGTTCAAAGGAACTAAATCTTCACCTTGTTCTGTTTTATGAAATGAAAATGCTTATGGACTTCATGCTCTGATCTTATTTTGACTTAAATGTAAGTGTCAACGGTATGCTGTTGTTGTCGGCGTTCTTCTATATTTCTAATGCAAGTTAACAATTTCTCATCAATGTCTCATTAAATAACATTACAAAAGGGCAAAGAGCGTATCAACTTCAAAAGAAAGCCTGTCACTGTCAGTTTTCCCATATTCAAACCTTTTTGAGGATAAAGATGTTCATTTTTTTTTTTTTTTTTTTTTTATAATTATAGAGATAAAGAACAAAACAACTCACTGTTGAAGCTTTGCTATTAGTTTCTCGAGATCCCAACTTTCCACTGGAGCATCAGGACCAACGTTTGCCTATAAGTGAAAAGCAGTCTTAAAAGCAATATATAATAAGACAAAAAACATGAAACGAATGATGGTATCCCCAGGGTACAAAGGGTTCAAACAGTTCACCTCTAAGATGTCATCCATTGTCAACTCAGCATATTCAATAATTAGAGATTGAAGATCATCAGATTCAAGGGCTCTTCTTCTTTCTGCATATACACGGTCTCTTTGGCTATTTAGCACTTCATCAAACTCAAACAATTGCTTCCTGATATCGAAAAAGTAGTTCTCCACTTTCCGTTGAGCTTCATCGAGTGCTTTCGTTAGCATTTTTGACTCTATTGGTAAGTCTTCAACTCTAAAAGCTCTCATCAAACCCTACACAATACAACAAATGCTTCAACAAGGATACTTTGTCGCAGGAGATATATCAGGACTCATTTACACTACTTTTTTAAACCTGAATTCTATCTCCTCCGAAAATCCGGAATATATTGTCTTCTAGACTGAGGAAGAATCGAGAACTTCCAGGATCCCCTTGTCGTCCACTTCGACCCCGCAGCTGTCAGCAAAATTTTACTTATTTTATTGTGGCAAAAGAAACTACAGAAGAGCTCTAACATAAAAATATATATTTTCACGAATATGACCTGATTATCAATTCGTCGTGATTCATGCCGTTCTGTTCCTACCACATGAAGGCCTCCAGCTTGCACTACCTACAAACCAATCAAGTGGAAAGAAACTAATCAAGCAGAGAAAAAGTACAGCACATGAAACCTTTTCTCCAGAGGAGCTAACAGACCTTCTTTCTTTCTTCCTCAGTGTAGACCTTGAATTCTTTTGCAATTTCCAGAAAAGCACTTCTTAGCTTTGCTATGACTTCATCCTGTGCAGGACCCTATAAAGTACAATAATAGGTCGATCTTGTTAAAGATTCTCTGACTGTTAAAGTGCTGACTGAAAGGAAAGTAAGAATCTCACTGACTAAAAAAGAAAAGGAAACGAAGAAAGAAGAAAAATGATATGACTAAATGAAAGGTCTCCAGATTCACTTCTAGGACAGGACATTTCATAGCTCTTTTGGGCAGAGGGTTCTAATCCAACTGCTAATCATCTTGAGTCCCAGAGAAATGGCAAAGAGTCACGACAGCTTGTATCTCGAAGCAAACAAATATCTTGGATACAAACAACCAAAACAAGATTGAGCAATTTAAGAAAAGGAGGTTAGAAAATGTTAGTAGGTATCATCATATGTTAAATTTCCATGATTGTTATGATGCATCTAACCTAAGATGACAATTCCCTAAAGGTCGACAGTCCTTGGGATGGATTTTTGCAAGGAAGAAGAGAGCATCTGAAGTACGAGGAAATCATCCATAACATGGTTTTTCAGAAGCTTTAGCAGCATAATAGGATTCACCACCTAACTATTACAAGCACTCCAGTTATATTCAATCAACCGATAGACAATTGATTAAGTTCAGAGTTCATGAACTTCACCTTTTCACAAGCATAAGATAGGCGCTCTTCTGCCTCAAGCTCTGTTAATGATCTCTGACCCCACGTTTTCATTGCTAATTGCACAGCTTCCTCAGCCAGTTGGGTATTTCCACCGGATAGCTCGCAAGGGAAAATGTCTTCGTTGACCTGGAAAATTATATTTTACCAAGAAATATCTTACAATGACATATCACAATAAAATTTCAAGAGTTCATCATCTAAATTAAAGATTAACATCACAGAAAAAGACCAACCTTCCATGTCTTTTTTGGAGGTGGCTTCTTCACTGATACAAAAACTCCTTCAACTGGTTTAACGACTCTGTACAATTTGCCATTGATCATTCAGAGGGACACCCGTCTGAGAATGTAGTACAGGATTGACTGATAGTAGAATGCATCTATATTGGATAGCATCCCTCATGCTGTGCAATTAAAGAAAACAAGTGCTGGAAACCTTAAAAACACTAGGCAATGCTCTTCCACACCAAGATTGTGCATGTCACAAGCAAATTAATATTCAGAGAGCTATAGCTAAAACTGCCCTTCCAAATTGTTATAGAAATGCAATACCTCACATAAAACTGCTAGGACATACATAAGTGCAATCCAAGATCCCCATGCATAAGAACTGGATGATTTCAAGCGGAAGGATCTAGCGCAAGCTCATTTGAAATATGTGCAGAAGAGTAAAAATAATACCCCATAGAAGTGGATCTAATAGTGTAAAATATTTTATCAATGCTTAGGAAGTACCTAGGCATAAGCATTTCACGTAGCTTCAATCTTGCCATAAACTCAGCATTACCACCAAGGATTATATCCGTTCCACGACCAGCCATATTGGTGGCAATAGTAACTGCTCCAAGGCGACCACTTTGTGCAACAATTTCAGCTTCTCTTTCCACATTCTCTGGCTTTGCATTAAGGACCTTTCACAGACAAAATAGATACTAATATCAACAGAACTTGCACATCAAACTTAAAGGTCAAGTTTCAACATTTAAAAAAAGAACGATAATGTAAAGTTAAAAAAGTAGGATATGAATTGAACAAAAATTTTGAAACCACAGGATAGGTTAATTCTGACACAACAGCATGTAGTATGATGATAACACAGCAAACCACCATAGGGTGTGCCTTGTGTGCTTAATCGTTAAAATCACAACTTTGTATTTTTCAAACTGCCACATGGATATAAAACACATTTCACACTAGAGATAAAGTAAAATAGTTCATTTCCAGAGTGAGTAAGAGAATTTAAGGTTGTGGAAAAACAGGTATATATGCCAATAATTGCCAGAGTAAAAGAAGTTACGAACTCAAAAGCAGCTTTGCCAGCAATTGAGTTCAAGCCAGTTTACTCTGACTTTCTAAGATGTAACATTGAATTTCAATGCACAATTTTGGGCTAGAAGTGTTCTGAAATAAACATCGTACAGCTAAAATTACAGCCACATGGTGAGTGCAGAGCTCTAAAAACCAAAAAATGAACCTGAATAGGCTTCAGTATATCCTCTGTTCTACTTGCTGGAGATGTTAATTATTGTGGTTCAATCTCTATGATGCTTTTTTCAAACTTGGACAGGGGCTAAGGTTTCTAGAGCACCAAAGACGGAAGTTTAGTTCATCTTTTCCCCCCAAAAGAACATGTGAGTCCTAAATAGACCATTCAACTCAGTAGGAAAAATAGAGTCCGTTTATTCCTTAAAGCACGGAACACCCCACCTCATGAGGAATCCCGACTTCTTTTAACTGCTCTGATAATGAATCACTTTGCTCGACACTGGTTGTCCCAACAAGCACAGGACGACCTGTCTTCTGCATTCTGGAAATTTCTACAACAACTGCTCGCCATTTTCCTGTGGTTGCCCTGAAAACAACATCAGACTCATCCTGAAGATGAAGCAAAAGGAAGGGGTAAGGTAAGGAATTTCATATGTACACTAATAATGGAAATCCACACAGATGGCTTTCATCCAAATGATCTACAGAAACCTAAGACTGATCTTATATCCTCTTATCATTCATGAGAACACACACTTGAATTCTATATTGACCCTCTTATTCTAAAGAAGTTAAGCAATATATTGTCATTATGAACAAACGTCACCCTAAAAAAGTAGCACAAATGCATCACTATAACTAACCTTCCTAATCATTGGCTTGTTTGTCGGTACTATTGTAACTTTTAGCTTGTATATGCTCTCAAATTCTGCACCTTCAGTTGCTGCAGTCCCAGTCATTCCACAAAGCTTTGGAAACTGGAGCAATAGAGAAGAAACACATGAATTTGACAAAGAAAAAGGGTTAAGAGAGCCTCCTGTACTGATCAAAAACTACCTGAAGAAAGAAGTTTTGGTAACTAATTGAAGCCAATGTAACAGTTTCATTTTGAATTGGCATCCCTTCTTTTGCTTCAACTGCTTGATGAAGTCCATCACTCCATCGTCTGCCCTAATAATTAAGGAAAAAAAAAGCACCTACAGTCAATTAGAGATCAGGAAAGTAATTAGTTATCTGCAACCCAACAGTTTCCTTAATTATTCTTTTACATAAATCGTAAAGGTCTATCTTTTTATCTCTTTAATCCCCATGATACTTCAAAGAAATGACCATGATAATAAGGTCACTCCAAATCATTACCTCAAGTGAAATAAGAAGGATTAATTCTTTCAGAAACCAAAATTGAGGAACTTTCAAAATTAAACCAGCAAAATGACATTCCATCCTGTCATCATCCGAGCCACATACATGTCAAGAAACTTGAATGTTAATTGCTTCTGTATAAGAAGAGGTTACATGATGCCAAGAGATTCAAAAAAGGAAAGAGAAAAAAAAAAGCACCTATTTAATAACTCATGGACCATAATGTCCAAATATCTTAAGGAATGTCCATTGCGAACACATTTAGATCCTAGATCACATGACTTTCAACTAGGAAGAAGCCATGAGTATAAATTCCTCAATGATGCGACACTGAGAATGACAGTCTCTCTGAGAAATTCCTTAGCCAACATTGAGAAGAAAATAACTCATTTGCTTAGCGACAGCAGAACCTCAATCAAAATATTACCTGCATGACCCGACCAGAAAACTCATCCACTATGAGCACCTCCTTGCCACGGATAATATAGTTCACATCTCTAAGAAACAGCTCTTTAGCTTTTATTGCATTTAGAATGTAGAGCGCCCACTGTTCCCGTGGGTCATACAAATCTTTCACTTCTAGAATTTCTTCAGCATCCTCATAACCCTGCTCTGTCAGAAGGACAGTCTTTTGCTTCTCATCGACCTGTATTACTAAGGTTCATAAGAGAAGAGCTTGAAAGCTATCATCCTCTCAATAAAGGTAAAAAGAGGGGTAAAGATTGGTTGTCCTTTATTTAAACTTGTTTCCATTTATTATTTTAACTAATAATTACAAAGCCACAGCTGACAGGCTTCCTACAAGTTCACTTTTTAGTAGGCATCAAGGGCTGGCAAGTCCAGAAATCAAACTTATATGGACATAAAAGGCTTAGCCAGATCAATTTACGTCATTACAAATACTGTTGAGAAGTCTCAGCATCTTACAGTGTAGTGTATATCACGTTCAAAAGCTGCTGCAATCTTTGCAGCTTTATAATAACGATCGCTAGGTTTTTCAGCAGGTCCTGATACGATGAGAGGAGTTCTTGCTTCATCAATCAGGATCGAATCTACCTCGTCAATTACACAGTAATTGAAACCCCTAAGCACAAGCTCCTCAATACTCTGTTTTCACCACAAAGCACGATCAGCTTCAGCATAAGTGATCCACACATCAAAATATCTCAAAAGAAATGAGAGATTGTAATATCATTGGAAAACAATAAATATAGAAAAAATTACTTTCCGTGGCAAGGTTGTCTCTCAGATAATCAAACCCAAACTCGCTGTTGGTGACATATGTTATGTCACATAAATAACTTTCCCTTCTTTGCTCGCTTGTCATATTCTCTGCCAGCATCAATATCCAAATGATAAATTTATGCAGCAATCTAAGCTCACAATAAAATTTCTCAAAGCAAACAGTGAGGGTGGATATTTGACCAAACAAATTTTGAGAAGTGATGGAGAAAGTCACATCAGACTACCAACATGAATGAAGAGCATAATCAATATAAGAGGAAATTCACATCAAAATCTAACTCGCCATCATTGGATAATACAGGGATTCCCCAAAGTTTCAAACCTATACAGTTGCTCCATGTCGAAATTGCCTGAGCTAAAAACATTTGTAATTTGGACGATGCGATCATACATAGAACCCTATCATAATTATTCCGCACTGGATCCATATGAAGCATCATGCCCCCAAAAAGTCAAATATTTGATAGACCATAACAACTCTAAAACTTGCAGATACATTTAAACCTCTAACTAAAAAGAGAGAAAGAGTCACAAACAACCAACAGCGTCCTAAAACCACTACCATTTTGCTAAGGGCTAGCTAACCTGAATCAGTGAATGAAACAGAAAGTTGGGCATCTGGAAATGAAAAGTAGCACAGCATGAAGTGGTAAAAAATCCATATGCACCTTCAAACGCTTTAGAAGGAAAGATTTCCTCGTGCCAGTCATTGCCCTTATCATAAAAGACAACAAATAATGGAGTCTAGCTCATACAGAAGAATGAGACATACGCTGGATTAGGCCAACCTTCAATCCAAGAAAGCGGGGAACTTGGCCAACCCACTCACAATCACGTCGGGCTAAATAATCATTCACTGTGACAACATGGACTCCTTTTCCACTAAGAGCGTTCAGATAAGCTGGCAATATTGCTACAAGTGTCTTGCCTTCTCCAGTTCTCATTTCAGCTATCTCGCCCTTATGAAGAACCATGCCACCTACAAAACAAAAGTTACTTAGAATTCCACAATAAGTGCATCGCTGTCAATGGAAATAGTAAAAGCAGGTGTGAATCAACTTATTCTGCAAATAAACTCCTGAAAATCAAATTATCCAATAATGTATACGAGATCAAGTGCTCCATAACACCCAGTTGTATGATAGTATTGAGCATATATATACTCGATTGAAGGAAAAAAAATCATGTTACAAGAGACTTAAACAAGTATCTTCAGCACAATTTAGTCGATGAGCACTTCCTTTCTCAATCGTGTTAGAAGGCCATATTTACGTGTTAATACAAGAATCCAATGAACGCACATACACAGTTACCTATTAGTTGAACATCAAAGGGACGAAGACCTAGGACTCTTTTCGAGGCCTCTCTGACAACAGCAAATGCTTCCTGCAATCACACAGATTTATTGACCATGAACCATCATTCAACCAAAGAAACCGAGGAATAGAGAACAATAAAAAGTGCGAATTTTAAGTTAATGCAAGGCTTCAACCAAAATATCTACAGTTCAACTTTGCTAAACTTAATCCTAGCCTCATAATTTTTCAGCCATTTCCTGGAACTTAAAACTGCATTTCGGTTTCACTAACAATGAGACGATAATTCCCAACACATCGAAAAGAGCAACCGAGACGCTAGAATCAATTCCAAACTAAGAGGTGAGCAAATGAACTTCAGAACAAGGATCGATTCGGGATGTTGACACTGACAGGTAAAAGAGATTCCAGAGATTCGCCTTGCTGAGCCCGCTGCTTCAAAACCGACGTCCTGTCTCTCAACCCCGAGTCCGACAGCGCCGACATCTCCGCCTCGAGCCCGTTGATCACGCTCACGGTCCCCGCGTACTGCTGCCGGGTGGACTCGCCGGTGTCGCCGCCTTTGAAAATCCCGCCGAGCAAGCCTCCCAAGGAAGCCATCGCGCGCACCTGCCCCCTGCCACTGGAGCCGGAGCTCGGCGCCCTGGCTTCGAACTTGAATCGCCGGAGCGCCGGGCCCCCGAGGAACGGCGAGGCCGCAGGGGGCCTCAGGTCGCCGCGGCGCCGGAGGGGGAGGAGGAGGAGGGACTTGGAGAGAGAGAGGGTCGAGGCGGCGGGGCGGCGGCCGGCGAGCGGCGGCTCGCGCAGGGGAGCCGCCATGAGAAGGGGGAGAGGCGGTTGCGGGCGGAGGAGTTAGTTACGTCGAAGCGGGACGTTGGCGCTTTCTTCAGCTCCGCTTCCGTCCATGGGAGGTGGAGATGGAGATGAGAGACGTTGAGAAATGGGGATAAGGTAATCTCTCTCGCACGTGCTTCTCGAATTATTATTATTTTTGCTTTCCTTTTTTTTTTTTTTTTGGAACGAAAAGGAAAACATTTTCTTTGAATTAGGATTTGGAGTAATATTTTAATCTAGTATCTCATCTAATTACTAGGTGAGCACCCAACATTGTCTTATGCCCATTCACTAAACCCGCTCAATCAATTAATTACTAGGTAAGCACCCAACTTCTCAAAATAAGTTTTTTTTTTCTTCTTAAACCATAATCTAAAGACACAAATATAGCTCATGCTTAATGATTTGTACGTGAAAAAATAAGAATAAAATGCCCAAATGAAATCTATGTACATATAATTTCGGACCAAAAAGAAAAAAAAAATCATAAATAGCATTACTAGCTACGTCATAATTAATGACAATTGGCTTAACTTGTTTCTAATGGGGCACTACGCTCACCATTAATGGAGGCACAACATCTAATTGTTAAATACCATCGAAATAAGGTCGGTTGTGCTAGCCTAATATGAAAGATGTTGCTATTGACGTAACAAGTGACTTTAAATAAAATATCAATCGTGAGTTTTTTTTTTTTCAAATTTTTTTCATCATCATAGGGTTCTTTTTTTCAATTGAGTTTAGATATATCAAGACATCATAGACATACTAATTGATGGGACGGATTGTGATTGGACTATGGATTAAATATATGATATTGATAGGTACCAATTTCATAAGCTAATAATACTAACTCATGATTCTGTTTGTTTTGTCAATAAACAATGTTTTAGATAATTTATTTGAAAAATAATTGGTTGCATCGTTTGAAATAACAAGTCAATTCGACAATAAGTTATATGCATATATGTGAAAATATTTTTGATGTATTTATTTTTGTAAATGATACAAATAATTACTTTTAATTTTTTTTTCAGATGATTCATTTTCCTTAAAAAAAAAAAAGAAAAAGAAAAAAGAGACTGAAACAGATGGGCCCATCCATCATCGAAACCCAAGGATCGCAACCTTATGGGCCCAGAGGCCCAATCAGGCTCTCCCGCGATCGCCGGCAAATAGCCGCCCGGCCAATCCCCATCGGCCATCGCCCACCCCGCCGATCCGACATTGTTGAGGTGGAATTTTGCCGCGCCTTTTGGATTCGCGCCTGCGGACGGCGACGAACCGAAGGATCTCCATGGAGGAGGAATCCGCGCGACCGGTTCGGTTGATGAACTTCGTCTCCGAGGAGCAGGTGACGAGCATCCCATGAACCCTAGAAGCCGCTGGCTTCTTACCTCGTCACGACCGGCGAGGTTTCCGTTTCGAGAACCTCGGTCGCTTGGGGTCTGATTTTTGCTTCGCGAATTGGATTTTGCAGTTGGAAGAATCGAAGAAGTCGAGGGGCGAGAGGGTCGAGGACGGCACCGCCCAGAGAGACAGGCCGCTCTTCGAGGTTTGCTCCTGCTCCTTTTTTGTTTTTTTTGGCGTAACGGGGGGAAACTCGAACTGCGAACCGACGAATTGCTTGAGGTAGCAATGCCGTCGACATTATCGGTGCGGGCGCTGCGTTTCTAGCTGCTCCTCCGCGGGGGTTGAGTCGAATTTCACTGCTGAGGTTCAGTACTTACTGAGATACTTCGAGTTCGCGTTGCCCCTTGAGTACGTGCGAGTTCGCCTGGAAATGCATTTCGTTACCGCGTAGAGCCGAAGCGGGTGGACTCGACGGGGCTTTGCGTGGTAACTGTCTGGTTCCGTGGCTGGGCTTTCGCAGGCGGCAGCCGTGAATGAGTAGGCGGACATGCCTCTTCCTAAAGCATAGCGATGTTGTTCCTCTGAATTTGTGATGATTCTTAGCGATGGGTTTTGCATTTGAAAGGCATTGCATGCTCATCCGTTGCATCTTGATTTTATTCTCGCTCGTAGTTTGAGTTTGGGGACCGTGGGCCTTCTTCTGTGGCCACTACTTAGTAATTTTTGTGCTATGTCAATCTTTTCTTAAAACCGAGCTGTTCTCCTCTGTGATACAGATTTTGAAAGAGAACAAAGACAAGCGTGATGCAGAATTCAATGAGCGCTTCAAGCATAGTAAGTGCCTGTGTTTATATCTAAGTCTTTATTTAGATGGGTCGTAAAAGCAGCTCGCCTTTAACGGAGTCTACTCTTGATGAGGAATCATCTGGAGGCAGACTATGTTATATGTTTTCTTCATTACATTGTAAGTGGAAACTGTCTAGCTGTTGCACACGCCTAGTGTGGGTTACAGACTTAACTCGAATGTGAATACAAATCCTTTTATAGTTATTATTTCAATCTTCAATAGGCCTGCTGTACATGATATAAGTAGATGGTGGCAATATAATACTTCAAATTGTCTGATAATACTTCCTCTTTCAGGACCACCCAAAGCTTTGGATGAAGATGAAACCGAATTTCTTGATAAAGTGGAGATGGTGAGATTACTCACTAGATCATCACAGAATGTGGTGCTAGTCATAGCGAATCATTTCAATGACTATCTATAACTTCTAAGTCTGAATAGTTAGCTAATCACAAATCTGATCACTAAAGCCCTCAGACATGATATTTGCTTACATGGTTTCAATTTAAACTATTTGCAAATTTTGATATCCGGAACGTCAGCCATTTAGTTGAAGATGTTAGAAGAGTAGTATTAGTAAACTCTGAAGCAAGCATGATTTCCATAATAATTCAAGTTGGCACTACATATTCCGTCTAAATTTTTGCGAGTGTCGAGGCATTATTCTCAAAAGTTACATTGTTAGATTTTTGCATCAGATATGCGCATGCATTTATAGTTGCCATCCGTCCACGTGCTTTAGTTATGATGTGATGTCTCATCTTCTGTTATTTTAATATACAGTCGAAGAGGGAATATGAGAGGCAGATGGCAGATGAGGAAGCTCAACAACTACGAAGTTTCCAGGTATTGAGGAGTATGTCTATTTACCTTTACACAACTGTAATTCATGGATGTGAAGTGGCAGAATTATGTTTAATTTGAACACTTATGAGATGATGCTCATCTTGTTACTATTGTTATGTAAAATGGGAAAAACACATTTGTGATCCTGCATGGTTATGCAAGCTCATCTCTTCACCCATTTCAGAGTTTTAATTGAATGATAATGAACAAGAGTCTGGTTTTTGTCCAGTCTCTTGCTCCTTTTGGTCTCTTGCAACTGTAATAATTAATCCTGAAATGAAAAATTTGTCAAAGAGCTTCTGAACTTTCTGTTGTTACATGGTACATGATAAATTCTAATGCGCATATTCAGATGGGAGGATAATCTGACTCCAATACATGTGATCTTTTTCAGGCCGCTGTGGCAGCACAATCTAATGTTGTGCATGAGCTTAAAGAAGTGCCAACTCTTCCTGTGGTTAGTTTCATTGTTGATTTACATGCTTCATGTGTGGAGCTTTTTTGTCTCTGTATTTTACTCAAATTGGAAGTATGGATATACATTCTCTGGAGAGAATGTTAATATCATGCTCAATTTAAAATCTAAAAGCAAAAGAGATTCACTTCTGGTAATGAGGGGTGTCAACTAACTACGGTTCCAGGGAGGGGAATTGATCCTGTCAAACTGAAGCATATTATTGTAGCTAGAGAATTTTTTGAAGTGGCACTCGTGCTTCAGGACGCTGATGTGTGAGTTCACAAATCTATCGCAAAATTGAATAACCTATCTGAAATAGAGCGCCAAATAGCCTGTAAGACCCTGAGGTCCTCTAAATTATGTTCTATGCTTTTTTAAGACAGGTGTTGTTTCTATGACCTTAGTTTAAGCCACCTTAATTGGAAAAATAAATTCAACAGAATGAGTGCTAGCTATAACTTGTTTTGGCACTTTAGAATCTGGGAGCCTTTAGGACTCGAAGAATGTCAAATAAAACTAAAACTTCATCTGTATGTGAGGGGTCTGTCTTTCCAATGTTGTGGTTGTATAAATATGTCGTTTTGGGGTTTATACCACACTAGAGGAGATTGTCTTGGACCCATCATCTTTGTGCTCGAAACTGAACTAGTGCAAAACAATAGCTTTGATACTGGACCGCCTTACAGACATTTTGCTTCTATACTGGAGAACTAAAGATGCACTCGAGTTTGTGGGTTTCAAATTTCAATCAATGGGGACTTTTATGCTCATTGTTGATGTTGTGATTCGACTCTTCTTTTAGGTTCTTAGTGGCTATTGATATTATACCTTTTGGTCTCAAGTTTCTCCTCCTCCTCCTCCTCCTCCTCCTCCTTTTTGAAATTGAGAGGGAGGCATTTTGGGTTAATTACCAAAAAATGTTTTAAACCTATAGTATAGATGCCAATTTTAGTTACAAATTTTTCAACTTGGCCAATTTAGCCCAAAATCTTTTGATGATTTGCCAATGTAGTACTTTCAGTCAATTTTGATTGGAAATCGCTAACATGAACATCAGCGGTCTTACGTGACACAAGTCAGCGTTAACATGGACAATGTTTGTAATTTTTTCAAAATGTTATGATTTTTTTTTTAAATTCTTATATTTTTTGATTTTTTCTTTTCCTTTTTTTCTACTAGAAAAAAAAAAGAATTTATAAAAGAAAATTTACAGAATTTTGAAAAAAAAAATTGCAACAATTGTCCATGTTAATGCTGATTGTGTTACGTAGAACGGCCAATGTTCACGTCAGCGATTTAATTTCACTGGAAGGACTACATTGGCACATTGTGTTTTAGGCATGAATTGGCCAAATTGTAAAGTTTAAGACTGCATTGGCATTCATACAATATGTACAATATGTTCAGGACTTTTGGGTAATTTTTTCTGGTGATTTTGTCCGTCACATAAGTCAGTCATTGCTTGTTTTCCATTGAATGCGGATTGTTACACTTGGTCCCTGGAATAAATGCACTAAATCAAACATGTTCTATTTACAATCTCGTTTATTGTTTTTGGTGATTCAGCTCTTCCTACGTGCAGGAAGACAAAACGATTGGAAGGAAGAATCCACCAGCTCGCCCATTGGGTGTCCTGATAAAAGTAAAACCGCCGGCAAAGAAAGCAAAGATTGATCCCCAGAGTTCTGAAGAATATCCGGACACAAGGGAAACCTCCAGTGACATTGATGGAAAAACTTCAGACCTGGTAAAAACACACAACAGTGATGAGACTAATGAGACCCAGGGCCTCCCTCTATCTTGTCTTGTTTCATATAGTGACGAAAGCGAAGAAGAAACAGACTAACTTTGAAGAAAAGATTTAGTTTCTTGTAGTTCTAATAAGCAGTTTTTTGGATGATATATATGATAAGGTCTATGGCAACATGTTCATCTGATTCCAGCTGAGACTGTATGACTATCTCAATTTTCAAACATTGTGGATCGAACGTTGTAACATGCCATTGGATTCCGATTGAGTTTGCGAAGACGTGAGGTTTTAGTATCTGGCAAGGCATTCCCTTGCTGGTCAAGATGGAGGGGCTATCTTATGAAGGTTATGATGGTGATGTTTAGACACCATTCTTAACCACGCAAATCGAGAATTATCAGGAATCAAAGGATTCGAATCCTGCTTTGCCATGTATTTGTCTTCTCATGGCCGTCTTCGTCTGAAATGCCCCGCAAGTTTCTTCTTCTTGGTGGTTGCGCTGGTCCTTTCATTGACTGAGTAATCATCCTCAACCTCAATGGTCAGACGTCGTTTTGTCGACAGCCTGAACCTTTGACTTCCTCCCCGCATGGGACAGCGAAACCCGTCCAGGCCCGTTGAATAATTCGCAGGCGGCCCTTTGGTTTTCACTGCTTGGAATTCTGCAGTAGGCTTTTTAAAATTAAGCGTGTGCGGAGAGCTTATTTGATGTGGGGGAAAAGTACCAAAAAAGTCTTAAACCTATCAGACGGGCATCAATTCGATCATAAACTTTTCAATCGGATCACTTTAGTCTAAATCTTTTAATATTGGTACCAATTCGGTTATCCGCCAATTTTGGTCGGCCGGTCTTGACGTGACCAAATGTTGACGTGGCAATTTTTATGATTTTTTAATGATTTTTTCGAATTTTTTATTAATTTTTTTATTAATTTTTTTCTTTTTTTCCCCCTTTTTTCTTTTCTTTTACGGCGATGGTCGGCGAGCCTCAACGAGGGCTGCGAAGCCCTCGCCTGCCGCCGGCGAGGGTTGCGGCCCTCGCCCAGCCTTTGCCAGGGCCGACGGCGAGGCCATATTGGCCACGCCGGGGCTTCGCGGCCCTCACCTCCGCCCCTGGCGATGGCCGCCATGGCCTCGCCGGCCACGGCGAGGCCGCCTTCGCTCGGATCTAGCACCCATCGCCGGGCGGAGGCGAGGGCTGCGGCCCGTGAGCGAGGCCGAGCGAGGGCTGCGACCCTTGCCGGAGGCCGGCAAGGGCTTCGCGGCCCTCGCCTCGCCCCGGCGATGGCCGCCATGGCCTCGCCCGGCCGTGGTCGAGGCCGCCTTCGCTCGAATCGCGGCCATCGCCGGGCGGAGGCGAGGGCCACGGCTCGCGGGCGAGGTCGAGCGAGGGCCGCGACCCTCGTCGGCGGCCGGTGAGGGCTTCGCGACCCTCGCCTCCGCCTTGGCGATGGCCGTTATGGCCTAGCTGGCGGCCCTAGCAGAGGCCAGGCGAGGGCCGCGACCCTCGCCGGCGACAGGCAAGGGCTTTGCGGCCCTCGCTCGGTGGCCGGCGAGCCTCACCGAAGGCTGCCGGCCACCGCCGGAAAAGAAAAGAAAAAAAAGGGGAAAAAAAGAAAAAAATTAATAAAAAAAATAAAAAATTCGAAAAAATCATAAAAATTGCCACTTCAGCGTCCGGCCACTGGCCGACGTCCACGTCAGTGCCGACCTGCCAAAATTGGCCGGATGGACTGAATTGGTACCAATATTAAAAGGTTTAGGACAAAATTGATCCAATTGAAAAGTTTAGGACTGAATTGGTACCAATGCAATAGGCTTAGGACTTTTTTGGTACTTTTCGCTTTGATGTGGCCATTGCTTGCAGGATCAGTCTTTGCATCGGCTCAATAAAAGATCTGATTCGGTTTTGTCATATCGTGGAAATTTGTCTACTCCAGGTGTCGCTCGACTTTTTGTTTAATGTAATCCAACGATTGTGTCGCCCTCAAAAGATTTGATTAATTGAAAACTCATTACACTCGCTTTCAAAAAATCGCACTAATTGTCTCGTGTAATTTGAGTGGGAACCAATAATGTCACACACTGTACAGGCTTCTAGATCGTGTCCTTATCAAAGGAGGTCATGCATCAAGTCAGATTTAATAATCTTGATTAGGGAAGATCCCGGCGTTTGCATCATTCGCGATTTTCAAGACTTCATATTAAACACTGTTCGTCCTGATTCCCACACCGAGGCATGGTTTCGCCCACTACGAAATTACGCATTGGATTTTGGCGATGTAATTCATAGTACCGGTCATCAGTCATCCATCCTTCCTCCGACATGTTCATATTCTCTAGGAATTAAAAAATATAGATCAGAAACCGTCATGCATGACGTCTTTGCATCCACCCACGATGCTTTCCCTTTAATCAAACAGTTGGAAAAGTTATTGGAGTCAAACAGTGGTTATTGCCGTGTTCAAAGCTCTCACCACAAACGAGAGAATCCAGGACTCCGGTCCAATTGCAGGAAAATACAAGAATTGTGCAGGCATTGCCTGTCAGGCCATTACTCCACACTTGAGCCAGCAAGAAAAAGAGAGGAAGAGAAACGGGGGCCAGGGACTATACAGCGAAGGCGTTCCCATTTCTTTAGCATCGACTTCTGTAGCTGTAAAATTGCACATGATTTCTCATTGCATAAGAATTTTAACTAACCTAAGACTGTATTGCCCTTTTCTTTTGTCAAGCGAAGTGGCAAGGATAAACTCCTAAGGAATTAGCTGTGCGGGAAGTGAAAGCTACAATAGGCTCATACAGTGGAAGCACTGGTGTGTAGGGCAATCAAAGATGCATAGAAACCATCCTTGATGTTGACCAAAGTCTCGTGCTTTCCTTTCTCGACAATGACTCCGTTTTTAACCACCGCAATCACGTCTGCGTTCTTGATCGTGGACAACCTATGAGCCACCACGACTGTGGTTCGGTTCACCATGACTCGGTCCAATGCATCTTGAACCACTCTCTCGGATTCTGCATCCAATGCGCTTGTAGCCTCATCAAGCAAAAGGATTTTAGGACTCTTTACTATAGCTCGAGCGATGGCCACTCGTTGCTTTTGACCACCAGATAACTGGACCCCTCTTTCGCCAACCATAGTATCATATCCCTGAACATTAAATTTGTATAGAGGAATAGAAAGGCTCATTCGAAAGCAAATGGCTAAGTTAAATACACAGAATAAGCAAAGGTTGTTTAACCTGTTGTAGTCCGCTAATGAACTTGTGAGCATTTGCTAATTCTGCTGCGGCAAGTATTTCTTGCTCGGTCGCATCTCCATCCTTTCCGTAAGCTATGTTGGCACGAATTGTCTCATTGAATAAAACCGGTTCTTGACCGACCAGACCCATTTGCTGCCTCAACCACTTGAGTTGCAACTGCTTAATATCTACTCCGTCGAGCGTAATGCGACCAGAATCAGGATCATAAAAGCGTTGCAGCAATGCTACCACTGTCGATTTTCCGCTTCCGCTTTCTCCAACCAAAGCAACAGTCTGAGAGGAAGAATTGTGTAATTGTCAAACTTTTATTCCTCATGTTCGACAAAATTCTAGGGCTGTTCTTGTAATTCAATATTTAATTGTGGAAGTCCTACTTAAAGTTAGGCATCGGATAAAGTCCAAAGTTTTACCTTTCCAGAGTGAATGGCCAGGCTGAGATCACGGAAAATTTGAATGTCTGGCCTAGAGGGATATTTGAAGCTGACATGGCGAAGCTCAATCTCTCCCTTCACATTGTCTAATTTTGTCCCAGACTCATCACTCGGGTCTATCTTGGATTTGCGGTCTATTATCGCAAAAATGGAAGCAGCAGCGCCTTTGGCTTTAGTGGAATCGGGAGTGAAGGAACTCGATTGTGAAATTCCAACGGTTGCCATGGTCAGAGCAAAGAAAACCTGCGAAGAAAATTTCTTAGAACCGTTAACCGAAACCAGTTCCAATGGAGATCCTCCGGCCAAATAAGGAAAAGGCAATCATAATTCAGAGAATTTCCTAAGGAAAAACTATCTAGCGTTCAAAGAAAATGCGGTGTACCCTGAAGACATCTGAGAAGGTTGTTTTGCCCTGCTTAATAAGTTGTGCTCCAGCATAGAAACTTGTTGCATAAAAGCAGAACAGCAGGAAGTTGGACAAGCCAAACCCAATTCCGCTAATCAGTCCTTGTCGAATGCCTGTCCTCATGGGGCCTTCACATTTCTTCTTGTAAAGTTGCATCATCTTCTCTTCAGCACAGAAAGAAGCAACAGTCCTTATACTTCCAACCGCATCAGTAGCTACTTGGCTTGCTTCCTCGTACATCATCTGCAAACAAATGGATTAATATGGTCACAAATAATCGAGATTATTTTGCAATATAACAGAAAGTGTGGTGGGACCTTTTTATGCTATTGAAGATTACAAGCAATGCGAATCAGAAAATTCAAAGATGGCTTATTCCGTTTTCAACTCTTTAAACCTAGGACTCAAAATTTTGAATCGGGGATATATATATAGACCGCCCAAACAATTTTATTTAGCAAGCAGGAAAAGAAAAAAGCACTGTAATAATGCTACCTTTGCATCTGCACTGAATCCTTTCATGAACTTCACTTGTACATATCCATTGACACCAATTAGAGGGATTAAGACAAGGATGATCAGCGCCAGTTGCCAACTTGCAGTAAAAGCAATGACCAAACCAGCCACTGCCGACGCCATGTTCTGCACCATCTGAGCTAATGCATCTCCAACTAGGGCTCGCACTGATGCTGCGTCTGCTGAGAGCCTCGCTCCGATGGCACCACTTGAGTGATCAGGTTCATCAAACCAGCTCACCTCCATGTGGACCACCTTTTCAAAACACATCAGCCTTATTCTCTCGATTAACTTACAACCAGCCACAGAGAACAAGTATGTACGAGCTGGATATGCCACGAATGATGCAATGCCAAGGACCAGAAACATCAGTGCCCAAAACTTAGAATGCTTTCTAAGTTCAGGTGGTGGTTCATATAATATCTTGATAACGCTGGATATAAGTATGCCGAAAATTGGAAATATCACGCCATTAGCAACTGCAGCAATAGTTCCAATTAGCAAGACAGGAACTTCTGGTTTGTTGAGAAGAGCAACCCGGCGTAGGGAGACCTTTGGTGGTTTTTCTGTGCTCCCAGGAGCAGCGGATTGTGGTCCAGCCATGGTGTCATCAGCAACGTTAAGTCCAGTGGGAAGACCAAAGGAGACTGACACCGAGTGGCGACTGCTATTCCCTATAGATGATCCCCGACTAATGGATTGTTTGTACGACATCCTTTGACTAGACTGTCTGTTATATTCAGTAATCTCTGACCTGTTTTGGTCATCTGGGGCTTGTTCGGATTCTTTGTTCACTTCCTGCAAGCGAATTAGCTGAGAATATGCACCGTCTGGATCTTTGAGCAGTTCAGAATGTGAACCTGGACAGTATTAGAGATGAATTAAATGTCAATGATACACTTGTACATGCTAGGAAATCATAAATCCTTCGTTCAGTTTGCATTTTCATTGTTTACTTCAAGTTAGATTGCAGCCTACCTTTCTCCACCATTTTTCCGCGATGAATAACAGCAATCATATAGGCATTCCTAACCGTGCTCAAACGGTGCGCAACAATGACAGTTGTCCGGTTGCCCATAATCCTGTCCAAGGCTTCTTGGACTATCCTCTCAGATTCCGCGTCGAGTGCACTTGTGGCTTCATCCAGGAGCAAAATACGAGGATTTTTAAGAATCGCTCTTGCTATGGCTACTCTTTGCTTCTGCCCACCAGACAGCTGAGTCCCATGTTCACCAACCATAGTGTCCAAGCCCTAAATATCAAAAGTTTCAAAATCATGGATCATGGGGTAGCAAAAGATAATCATTGTCTGGCCAGAGAAAAGAAGAAAGTTGATTCATTGATCATGGGTAGCATAATTTTTATACCTGCGGCAACTTGTCTATGAACTTGGCAGCATTTGCAAGTTCTGCAGCAGCTTTGATTTCTTCAAGCGTGGCGCCTTCCTTCCCATAAGTAATATTGTCCTTGATGCTGCACGCGAATAACACTGGCTCCTGGCTGACAAGCCCAATTTTGCTCCTGATCCATTTAAGTTGAAACTCTTTAAGGTTGATACCATCGATAAGTACTTCACCGGCGTGTGGGTCGTAGAATCTCTCTATTAGACTGATCACCGTGGACTTTCCACTTCCGCTTTGTCCAACCAAAGCAGCAGTTGTACCACTCGGGATACTAAGAGAGAACCCGTTGAATATTTGCTCGTCGGGCCTGGCTGGGTAACTGAAATAAACATCCCTTAACTCTATATCTCCACGAATCTCGTCTAGTTTCTTTCCCTCGGTATCAAAAGAATTGATCTCCGGCTTCCTGTGGATGGTCTCGAACATCTTATAAGCAGCAGCTCGACCAGCAGCAAATGCACTCATGCATGGAGAAGCCTGCCCAAGAGACCTAATGAACATCCGCACCATGCCAGGAAATACAAGGGAAAAAGGAAAGAAAATCCATGATTAGGCTTTCTAAATTTCTCTAGGGGAAATAAGGAATCGAACCAAGAGAACAAAGACCAAAAAGGAAACCTTGAGTGCAACTCACATGGAACCAGTCAAGATTGCCATGATCACATTAATCACCGTGCCCCCATCATATCCCTTCTTCTGTGATGATATCAACTTCGCACCATACCATATCGCCAAAGCATAACCGCCAAAGATGATAAGCATGACCGTTCCAAGACCTAATCCAGCCGCCAGGCCTTCGTGGACACCTGATTTGTATGCATCCACAAGGAATTTGCTGTAATTTGCGATTGCTCGCTTCTCTCCGGTAAACGATGCAACCTGGAGTAAAAGATAAGGGTTATGGATGAATATGAGTTTTAGGGCAAAAGACATCAAGACATCTATTTTGTTCTTGGATGTATGTCGATTTAGTTGGCACACATGCGCAATGTATTCAGCTACGTCATGCAACATACCGTCCTGATTGAACCAATCGTCTGTTCAACAACATTTGCTGCCTTTGCATATGCACTTTGCCCACGAGATGCCGCCTTTGAGAGGATGAGAGCCATAATTCCACCCGCAGTCACTAGCAGAGGAATCATGGTTAGCATGACCAGGGTCAAGAGCCACCCCTTGATAAATGCTATCACGAAGCCTCCAACAAATGTTGACACGAGCTGTATGAACTTCCCCACCTGCACGTATCTAGCAATCCATTAAAATCCAGGATGAAAAGTGTATACTGAGTACACCAGACAAAATTCTCATTCTTTCAAAAGTGTTATGCTGGTGCGAGGAAAGTATGACCTTTTCACCCATGGCATCCTGGATGAGAACTGTGTCACCCGACATTCTCCCGACGACCTCTCCAGTGTTAGTCTCTTTGTCAAAAAAAGCGACATCTTGTCTCAATATAGTTTGCAAATACAGGCCCCTTATTCTCGCAGCCTGTCGCTCGCCAGTGACCATCCAGCATGACACCTCTTACCAAAATGAAAGGACAAACGGAAATCAGTTTCTTTCATTTCCTAAGATAAAGCGTTCAACTCCGAATTCAAAGTAAATCAAGACTCAAAATGCACTCACGAAGAATGCCCGCTGCACCACACCCAAGCGCCAGGTAGACAAACTTCAGAGATATCTGCAGATTTCATAAACGATATAATCAGTTAATTCCCAATCTCAACACAAGCATTCCAAAAGAAACTTCTCCTTCGAGAGAAGACTTTCTCTGTAACAATCAACCAAGTCCATATTTGCAAAGCTTTTACCTTGGACACAAGATCTACAATTTGACTGTAATTAGTCTGGTTCTGCCCGAATGTATTGATCAGCTCTCCGAACAATAGAGTCATAAGGGGCATAGAAAGGCCATTCCCGACTGCCCCTATTGACCCAACAACCATCAATAGCATATCAGTAGAATCAGCAAATGAGAACAGCTTGTGGAATGGAACCGAGTTCCCTTTCTCATCTCCCTTGCTCTTGTTGGAGTCCTGCTCATTCTCATTCACGGCGGGGCTCTTTACTGCCCCACCGCCACCTCAAGGCTTCTCGATGTGGTGGCTTCATTGGTTCCTGAATCTTCGGTTGCACTAGTTTCAATAGCCATGCTACCGTACCCGCGACACAGATCTGTTATGCAACTGTTTAATCTGTATATCTGCACCATTAAACATCTAGAATCAGCAATTTATAATTCAAGCCAAAGGAGTCCAACTATTGGGCAAGCTGCGAATGAAGCAGTTGAAGGACGGTTGAGCACAAATTGATTAACCAAACTGAAACTGCACTGCAGTCAATTTTCTCGAATCTCTGAACAAGTAAAGACAAAACTTCCCAGAACAATTTCCGGAAAATATATCATGAGTATCTTCTCGTGGGATTTGAATGGATTAGCTAATAAGCAATCAAGATGCGAGACATTCTTTCAACCATAAAAGTCAAATTTACAGAGCTCAAAGATCAAAGACCGCTGATCTACAGGACTGTACTTTGAGAAGAGTTTGATCTCATTGGTTGAGCACCTTTAAAAATATCAATTAGAATGATCAATCATTATCTTAATTAGTTGTGAAACTGGTAAAATCTGTCATGTGTGCGCGAGTGTGAATGCAAATGGAGACACAAGAAACTGAAGGGTGCACAACAAGCCTCCCTAAAGCAGAAGTTGTCAAGAAGAGCCTGTTTGGTAACCATCCAAATAGTGCATGATTCTGATTTTTTGTTCCCAGAATCAGTTTGGGACGAGAATCGCGTTTGGTAAAATTTTTGTTCCCGGGACCAAATTTGTTCTCGGGAACAGATTGGGAAGAGAATCAAGAATAAAAAAAAAAAGTTGATTCTTGTTCCGGGAACAAAATTGAGAATCAAAACTCTTCTTCTTCTCTTTTCTTCTTCTTCATCGACCGCCATCCCGCGACCGCCGCCCGCCGCTGTCCACCGCCGTCGGTCGCCGCCGGTCGCCGGCAGGCGGTTCGACGAGCTCACCGGAGGCTCTCGTCGGCCCGAAAAAAAAAAAAGAATAGGAGAAAAAAGAAAAAAAAAAAAGAAGAAGAAGAAGAATAGGAGAAGAAGAAAAAAAGAATAAAAAGAATAAAAAGAAAAAAGAAGAATAGGAGAAAAAAAAAAAAAAAGGAAAAAAAAAAAAAAAAAAAAAAAAGAAAAAAGGAAAAAATAAAAGAAAAGGAAAAATAAAAAAATAAAAAATAAAACAAAAGAAAAAAAAAAAAAAAATAAAAAAAGAAAAAAAGGAAAAATTATAAAAATTATTTTAAAATTAAAATAAATTGATTTGGAACAGTAATCAATGAACACGGTACCAAACGCAATTACTATTCCGGAATCGAAATTTTTTACGATTCTGAAATGCGTTCTTTTACTCAAAATCGGTTCCTAACGAGAATAAAAATAATCATTTCGATCGAATTTGTTTTCCTAAGAATCGTTATCAAACGCGCCCGAAAAAATCCACAGGAGAGATTAGCCAGCGGACGACTATGTCTGAATACTCTGAATACCATTCACACAACACAGAGTGAGGAAAGGTTGATACGATGAATTCATCAGATTCGTGCCAAAACCAACTTTGATCTGAACTACCACAAAAGAGCAAAATCAACTCTGTTTTTTTCTTTTTCCCTCTACCTTCCGTTTTGCAAGAACCTTGATTCTGCAAAAGCCTCTGTCTCAGGCAGAGTCAGGAATCATTCACCAACTCCGACACTGCCCTCCGGATAAGCTCCGAGCACAACGAGATGTAAGCAGTCAAAAAGGCAGACTGTCACAGAGAGAGAGAGAGAGAGAGAGAGAGAGAGAGAGAGAGACGCATTATCTCACCTGAAGCTTCTCCAAAAAGTCAGCTCACGAAAGTAAGTACTGTATTCTGGGATGCCCAGAAAAGAAATAAAGCGGGCACGTTCGTGACTCCGCCCTGAGGAGTCCTCTCTCCTCTCCGCGATCCTGATCTGCAGTTTCCACCACCATCTCCTCCTCTATTTATATATACACGCTCCCAACTTGCTTGTCTAACAAGTTTAGCATGGCAATCTGAGTCATCAACCCAGTCAAAGACTTGCGGCCCAACATTTCTCGTCAACCCCTCACTTACGATGCTTTCGGATTTAAATTCCAACGTTGTGCTTTCTTTTCTTGTTTGTCAAACTTAGTTCATCTCTATTATATTTCCCGATAAAAATCAGGATTTGAGAAAACTTTCTCAGAATCCAAGAAGATCGCCCTGCTCGTGATAACGCAAGATCTGGCTTTTATCGGAAAGTGGTTCTCTTGTTTTCTTGGCTTGAGGGCAGCAATACAGTACTCTGCGTGAAATCTTTTCCTGAACCAGGGTCCATGGTTGTCTGGTTAACGCATGCATTACTTTTTCACCTCAGCCATGCTTTCGCATATCATCTGTCACCCCCGTGCCATGGCAAGTAAATTCGCACTTATCCTCTCTTCTATATCCCCCGCACATGGACGAATGTGATTCTAAATGCTCCCCTCCTCTCGTCTGGCGTCATCTTTGCCTGGTTGGCTATGCACAAGCTATATATATATTTTCAAGCAATAAATTTTTTCGATAATCGGAATCTAATAATCAAACGTAGTTTTCGTTACCGGGGTGCTTCCAGCGCACCGGTTAAGTTAATCGAAGATGAAAATGACGTTCATTAAAAGCACTTCTTTTTTTTTTAGGTCAAACATTAAAAGCACTTTGAAAATTAGGGAATTGCAACATTTCAAAAAGACCACTTACAATGCATTGACAGGTGAAGCAACTGCAGGGAAAAATTCTCTCTATTAGTACTCTAGGGAGTGGTGGTTGAATATTGACAATGAGTCAGGTGAGAAGTTCTATTTTCATGCACATTTATTGCAAGATGACGGTGTGTTGGCTGCGGCCACCAACATTGCGTAGCTTAATACAAACATTTGACATGAGTGTAGTGCGATGGAGGATTTTTCTCCAAATTCCTTATCACTTAAGCAAGATTAGGCGGGAATATTTCATTTTTAAATAGTATAATCAACGTGGAAAGAAGGGGAAGCAAGCACATATAATGCGGACGAAGAGAGTTGATGGGCAGTCAGCATTGAGGAATTTGATCGAGAAGGACCGACAGGCTGAATTAGTGGTGGGAAAAGTTGGAGTCACATCACCCTCTTGAATGGTTTTGATGCACAGCACGCGCACGTGGTGGGAAAATAGTTACATGTATCGGATACACAAAAATTAAGCTAATTATAACCGGTCAAAAGATATGGGCTCCATGTGAGACTCATATAATTGATGGTTGAAATTCACTTATTTTATTGATTATGGAAAGGTCCAGATAATGATTTGCTTGCTCAAAAATTACAATTGCATCTGGGTGACGTGTTTTAACGCAATGCATGTGAACACGCAACTTTTTGCTAGAATGGAAAGTGCATTACTGAAGGAGAGCATTCCAATAATGTTCGAGAGAAATAACTTGGCCCTTAATAGCACAGTACAATGAGAATTTAGGCTATTGAAATTAGAAAAAGTTCTGGTGTGATGTGCCCTACATGCACCGTATGCATAGACACGATTAATGAGCCGACTATCAAGCTTAGAAATTCTTGTTTAGACCTCGCCCATATATAAAAGATATTAAATTCTCTAATGCTATGTTTTGAAAATTGGGGACAATGAAAATGGCCCAAATTATAAATTTCTACTCCAGACCCATCTACAAAAATTTCAAATCTCTTCCAATTTTCAATGTTCTTCACATAAAAGTTTCTCTCTTTCTTTCCTCACAAAGTCTCAATAAATTTGATCGAGCATAATGATCTTGAGCAAGTAGAGGTACACGGATCAGACCCAATAAGGAGTTGGTCGATCAAGACCCGCCCATTTTTTAGCTTTAGAGCCAATCGGAATTGAACTCTTAGAGGGCCACTCAATTCGCAATCACCTCTACACTTAAGTACTCATTATTTAGTTCGCCTTCTCAACAAAAAAAAGAAGAAGAATAGAGTGAGAAAACGTCAATCATAAGATAAATTGATCTAAAATCATACCCTTTGCCCAAATGATTCTAAATTATATAGTGGACAGCAGGAAGCAACGAAACTCACGACGAAACGCCGCTCTACGACGCCCAAGCGTGGACAGCACGGCAACAACACGGCGCCTGGACTGGGTTTCGTTCTGATTGATTCCCGTCAGATAGGCGCCAAAGGCGGGAAGCTTCCTTTTTCCTCGAATGACACGACTCAGCTCAGCTTAATTAAAGGTGTAACCTCTTGATTGCCCCACCTCGGCATACAAATCGTCGACTTTTCTCGCGTTCTTCTTCTTGTCACCGTCAACTTGCTCCAGCCGCGCTGCAAAGGGAAAGCCCCCTTTGGCAAGAAAGAAATTGGAAAGATTCTCATCAGCACCGCATTACTCGGAACTCGATCGATTTACTTTGAAATTGAAAAGAAAAGGAAAAAATACCATCACAAAAGCCCAAAGAAAAATAAAATAAAAATGATCCCTTAACCTACCTAGAGTTTATTGAACTCGATCAGTTTGTACATTGATTCGCCGCAAATCCAAATGTTTTATGTAAAGGGTGCATTTGATTCGATTTGAGAAAAAGTTCTTGAGAAAATGCAAAGGAGAAGTTTTCTAAAATATAAATAGTGTTTTGTAAAGTGTAATTCAAAAATATATTGGGAAGCAACTTTGAGAACCGAGTCAGATCATTAAAATATATCAGCCTAAACCTCCCAACAAATGCAAACATCATGTCCCGGCGCACCAATTGCAGTGCCATGACGAAGGATGTTGACATGTAAGATGAGTGACCTTTCGGCTCTTTCCTGACTTTTACACAACAACTTGTTTATTTTTTTAACGATTGCTTTAGCAACTTGGGGATTTCTATTCCCTTACTCGAATTGAAACATTGACCTCCATTAAATGAGAATTACTATCTTGTGGCAAATCTATAGTTATTGCCAAACATACGCAAGCAAGTAATAATGAGTTTTTTAGGCCTTTTTATTATATTATATTTTATTCGTGTTACTTAATTGCTAAAAAGTTTTGCGATCGACCACTAAATCTTGTCAAGCAAGATGGGCAACTTCACTAAAGAAATTATATCGGTTGATTATCTCATGCGAAAAGTATTATCACTCTACACTTTTTGATCGGGCAAATTATTATAAAAATCTTAAATCATTATACGGCACTCATTGACTATTTCTAGTGCAAGCCGTCCAACTAATTTATATTGTAAATTGTTCATGTAATAATGGTCCAATTAGCATTAGCCGTTCCATTAGATACGGTCGATGCTAAGGTCGACGATTTTTGCAATTTCTATACTTTCTTTAGTTTTTTATTTTCTTTTCCAATTCTACTCCTCATCTTCTTCCTTCGCTAGTCATTAGGACTCGGCACAAGTTGATAGCCATAAGCGAGGGTTGCCCTCATCAACCACCCCTCACCCAGATCTGATGAATGGCAACCCTCGCCTATGACTGACAACCAATGGAGAAAAAAAAGAACAGTAGAATATCGAAAAAAAAAAAGGAAATACAAGGAAAAAAGAAATTTTAAAAAATTTTAAAAAATTGTCAAAATCATTAACGTCAATGCCAGTCATCCACGTAGAATGGTTACCATTAATTAGATCGCTATGTCGACAATTTCAACGTAACCCAAATAAACTGCATTAGGCTCCAAGGCTACATTATGTAGTATTTTTGCCATTATTGGCGGTAGGATGCCAGGGAAGATATGGCTTAAATAGAAGTCGAATAATTTTATGCACAATATTAGTAAGATGGCGGAACATTGCGCAGAGTCTAACATTGTATATGTTATATAATTCTAAAATGTTCTTATCAATGTGAATTTTTGCAAGAGAAATAACCTACAGAAATTTACAATTAGACAAGTATTCACATCGATTAAATTCTCCGTTAGAGCTAAGATTGAGTTCTATTAACAAATAGATCTGAACTCTAGCATGTTGGCTTATTTTCCAATTAAAATAACACGACACATAAAATTGTAGCGATTATTGAATTATAATAGAAGACCATGAAATATTTTAAAGTGCATGAAGTATAATGAATAACTTAGAAACATGAAAACATAAATGATAGCTTACTTCTTTTTGTTGGAATTGTCATCTGCGTGTCATCGTTGATGTGGGAAAATATATCAAGCTAATTGGCGCGAAATCTTTTTTAGAGTAAAATATTTATTTTCTCAACTCCATTTGCTCCTCTCTATTTATAGAAAGTTAGATCTAATTTCTTTAAATCATTTTTCAAATCCATGTATTTCAGTTAATTTTTCAGTACAAACATATACGCATTTATCTAATATTTCTTAGATAATTAGCACCTATAATGAAAATTAATACGAAGTTTTGCTTATCATTAGGGAAAGGAGCTAGGTTTTTAAATGCCAAATCTCATATTAATCTATCACATCTTTCATGGTGAAAAAGTACCTTAGGCATATGTTCTCTTTCATAGCCTCTTTTTTTTTTTGAAATCATAGGTAACTTTCTTTAGTTAATTTTCTATTCATTTCAGTCACTTTAAAACATAAATTTATAGTGATAACATGTGCTTACTGAAGTGTACTTTATCGGGAGAATTTTGTTAAGACTCATCGAAATCCATATAATACTTAAAATCCTTTAAAAAAATTAATAGCTCATCGTAATCAATTAGGATGCATTTGGTAGTGAAGATAAAATTTAGAATATGATAAATTTATCTTATCCTGCATTTCGTGCTTACTTAAGATAAGATAAAGTCGATATAAGTGAGATATAGATTGGATAAAATTATCATATGTGAGAGATGGGATAAAGGTGTATATGATTTTCCTCAAATGACAACATTCTTAAATTAACAAAATGAAAATTATATTTCAATATAAATAATATTTAAATTCTAATATAAGAAATTCAAGTAAAAAAATAACAATTTAGTTATTTTAATTTAATCTTATTTTTGTTTGTATATTCGAATTTAATTATATTTTATTTAATAAATTGAATATATTAATATAAATATATATTTATATTTATTATATGTTTTATATATTTTATTATTTTAGGTATCTTGATATAGTTTATTATTTAACAAAATTTTATTAGAGAATGATGGAAGGGGAAGAAAGAAATAAAAAGAGGAAAATAAAGTAAAAAAGTAAATAAAAATAGAGTTTGCAAAAGTGTCGAGAGAGATTTTTACTATTTCTATTTGTAATTTTTTTTTGTTCATTTAAACCAATATACTGTTTATACTAAATAATACATATGATATAATCATGTGAATATATCCCACTTGATTATTGCAATAATCAAACAATGAATAGGATATGACAAAATCCCTGAATTTCATATCCAATCCTATCTACTGTTAGAATCCGCACGATAAACGTAACTTTATTGGTCATACTAAACTCTTTTTCTAATTTTAAGTCTCAGATTTTTACCATATCTCCTTATAAAACATGGGAATCGAAACCTATATTTGAAACTAAATCATCCTTACTCCAATCTTTTGAGAATGTGGGAATTTGAATTCCCTAACTCTCTCTTCTCATGTGAGAAGAGCAGCTATTGGGGCATATTCCAGTTTATTCTCATCAACTATAAAATAACAACAATTATCTCGGTCTATTCAGGCCTCTTGGACCTGTGAACAAGGGATAAAACTTGTTATTATTATTATTATTTTAATTATCATCATCATCATGATCATCATCATCATTGACCTACCTCTTCACTGTCATTATGTCTATCCAAATCTCCGACAAATGGCCCTTTTTTGGGATCTTTTTGGCACCTCATATTATAGTTGTAATTTTAGGAGATCGAACCATTTTTTTTTTTTTTTGTCTTTTTACTGAAATTTAGGAGGTTGAACAAGGACCATTGCCAATATAGGACAGGACAAAATGTCTCGTAATCGAATCAATCCCTGTCATTCTCGCTCTTAGTTAGAGATCACTTTCTTTCAAATTAATGTAGGCTCTGGGCTCTAAATCAATGCTCAAATCACCATCAATCCCTCAATCAGAAACCGGTCCCATTCACACGACGAGACTCGAGAACTGGGCCTTTGCCTTTAACATGATCGGAAAATTTTCACCCAAATTTGGCAGGCTAGAGTTCCGGCCCACAGCCAATTTTCCTTTCCAGAGAAATAGAAATTATGTTTGTTTGTTTTATCTTTTTGGGTTAGTAGATGTACGCATCAATGTTGCACTTCAATGCCTACCAACATTCTGTTAGATGTCCTCCTTTTATCTAAAGACTCAAACCCGCTTAATCGGTAAATCTTATGTTTGATTTATTTTTCCTCATTACTTGTGCAGTCAGATTACTGTTGTACTTTGGTTACTTGAGGCCAGGATTGGGTTATTAGAAACCGGTCGCCGTCAAATGTCGCGTAAAAGATAGAGAGTGAAAGATGTTCACGTTAAAATGTAATTCTTTGTTGAAGGCACGCTTGATATTTGTTTCGGTTACTTCATCAGTATCGCCAAGTGGATCATTGGGAAACCTCCAATTAGACATAACACATATTTTTATGGTCACCCGAGCCTTGAGCGTTCCTCCTATCTTGGGCTATTCGGCAGGCCCAGTCGTGGATTCATTACAGCAGGAAGAAGGACATGCCGAAACCAGTTCCGCTAGTCATTACTCATTACTACCCTGAAGCCATCCTGAACGAGTCGAGCTCCAGCGTAGAAACTTGTTGCGTACACACAGAACAGCAGGAAGAAGGACATGCCGAACCCAATTCCGCTAATCAGTCCTTGTCAAATCCCCGTCCTCATGGGACCTTCACATTTCTTCTTGTAAAGCTGCATCATCCTCTCTTCAGCACAGAAAGAAGCAACAGTCCTCATACTTCCGACCGCATCAGTAGCCACTTGGCTCGCTTCCTCGTACATCATCTGGGCCATGAATAAATGAAATTATTTGCAAGGTAGATAAATGAAAACCATGGTGGAACCTTTTTTATGCCATTGAAAATTACAAGCAATGTGAATTAGAAAGATTCGAAGATGGCCTTTCCATTTTCAACTCTTTGAACCTAGGACTCAAAATTTTGAACTGGAGATTGATTGAGACCTCCCAACCAATTTTATTTAGTGAGCAGTAAAAAAAAAAAAAAATGTAATAATGCTTAACTTTGCATCTGCCCTGAATCCTTTCATGAACTTCACTTGTACATATCCATTGACATCGATTAGAGGGATTAAGGCGAGGATGATCAGCGCCAGTTGCCAACTTGCAGCAAAAGCAATGACCAAACCAGTTACTGCCGAAGCAATGTTCTGAACAATCTGAGCTAACGCATCTCCAACTAGGGCTCGCGCTGACCCTGCGACTGCTGAGAGTCTTGTCCCAATTGCACCACTTGAGTGGTTAGGTTCATCAAATCAGCCAACCTCCATATGGACCACCTTTTTGAAACACATTAGTCTGATTCTCTCGATTAACTTACAACCAGCCACGGAGAATAAGTATGTATGAGATGGACGTGCCATAAATGATGCAATGCCAAGGACCAGAGCATAAGTGCCCAAAACTTAGAATCCTTTTCCCCTTCACGGCGTGGGGCTTCAGTAGCTTTCTAAGTTCGTGTGGTAATTCATAGAATGTCTTGATAACACTGGATATAAGTATGCCGAAAATCAGAACTATCACACCATTAACAACTGCAGCAACAGCTCCAATTAGCAAGACAGGCGCTTCTGGTTTATTGAGATGAGCAAGCCCGCGTAGGGAGACCTTTGGCGGTTTTTCTGTGTTCCGAGGAGTAGGGGATTGTGGTCCAACCACATTATCATTGGCGACATTGAGTCTAGTAGGAAGACCAAGGGGGACTGAGAATGAATGGTGGCTGCTATTCCCTATAGATGATCCCTGACTAATGGATCCTTTGTACGACATCCTTCGACCGGACTGTCTGTTATATTCAGCAATCTCTGACTTGTTTTGGTCATCTGGTGCTTGTTCAGATTCTCTATTCACTTCCTGCAAGCGTTGTTGGAAAAATATGGCTTCGAATAGGGTAGAACAATGAAGACAGATCTTCAGAGTACTCGAGTCGGATTTTGAAGCGTGATATCACTTTCTTTAAGGATTTATTTGCACCACAAAGTTGCTAATGTTTATCAGCAAATATCCTCCAAGATACAACAAAGTTTCAAAATGAGAATACTAGATAGCAATTCTAGTATTTCTCAAAGGTCTCTCTAAGAAACAATTGAAAGGAAGGCTGTAGTTTTTTTTTTTTTTCAGAAATAAGACTTGAAAAGATGAAGAATGATCACACCATTCTTCTTTAATCTGACAAGTATATATAAAACAATCTTAAAAATGTAGGCAACTCTTCGGGAAAAGTTGCGAAAAGTTGCGAAAATGAACAAACACATTCTTTCGAAAATTGCTCAAATGAACAAAGGCGTCCATTTGTAGGAAGTTAAAAAACCGAACAAATGCAACCCTTCGGGAAAGGTTGCAAACTGAACGGGTATCTTTTTCAAAGGTTGTCTTGAAAAGACACAAACAAAATTCGAAAAAAAAAAATAATTATTATTATTTAATAAATAAAATTTTGAAATTATTATTTATTAATTAATTAATTTTCAAAAAGTCTCAATAAACAAAAACAACATTTGAATTGATTTAAGTTAATAAGACAACCGTACAAAATAAAAATAAAAATAACAAAGGGATTAGCGCCAAAATCGCGCACTCGCACAAGGGTACGGTGAGGTCTAGCCCACACCCAATAATTTCTTTAATTACACAAAGGAAACCTCACGCTTATAAATTAGCCATTTTCCTCCAATTTTTTCTATGTGGGACAAATAGAAATGTACTCAGTTTGTTTTACAAACAAACTTCCAACAATCCCCCACTTTGTTTGTAAAACAAAATTAAAATTTTAAAAACCGTACAGCAGAAAATTTCAGTAAGATTAATATACATACATGAAGGTCTCTTTCGAGTTAAACATTTTCTTAATGCAAGTAAGCTCTATCAAAGTGACAAGTAGCTCAGCTTTAAACTTGTACTTTTATGTAATAGAACCGGACATACCGCACATACACTAATATCTTGTTTTAGCGAGAAGTTCTATATTACTCCGCATTATTATGGCATTGTACTTGATCCTGTTTCATGAGCTCTCTAGAAAGCAACCCTCACTTTCGTAAGAAGTGGCACCACTTCTAAGCTCATAAATGTGAAGTATCTACCATGTGTTTCTGTTACTATCTACACATTACAAGTTTGTACTATTCTTCATTAAGAATTCAATCCAACCTACAAAACGTAACATACGATACTGACTTCTCATATCAGGGCCACGTCAGTATCAAACAATCACATTCAATAACTTGTTCTTACCCATTAAACCTTGTGACTAGTGATGTTCTAGAAAAAGGTCGGGTTACCATTATTGGTGATTTTAATTAAAAGGTTTCAGCCCCATTTCTTGTGAAGTCATTATTACCATATTTCTTGGTAAAGCCTTTGTCAAAGGATCGACAAGATTATTACTTGACCTCACATAGACAATTGTTATGGTACCATCTTTAATCAATTGTCTTACATATTCATGTCTTAGATGAATATGTCTAGACTTACCATTATAGGTGCTATTATAGGCTCTTGCCAAAGTAGCTTGACTATCACAGTGGATAGAAATATGAGGCATAGGATTAGGCCATAATTTAATATCCAATAACAAATTCCTAATCCATTCGGTCTCTTTCCCAATTGCCGCTAAAGTAATAAATTCATATTCCATCGTTGAGTGAGTTATACATGTCTGTTTCTTACTTGCCCAAGATACATCACATCCAGCTAGTGTGAAAATCCATCCAGAAGTGGAACGCTCATCTCCCACACTTGTAATCCGACTAACATTAGTGTATCCTTCTAATACAGCCGGATAATTATTATAGAACAATCCTAAATTTTTAGTTCTCTTAAGATAACCAAAAATTCTGGTGATAGCTCTCCAATGTTTTATACTTGGAAACTAGTATACCTACTCAACTTGCATACAGAATAAGCAATATCGGTCTACTACAATGCATCGCATACATTAAAGACTCTATTGCACTCGCATATTCTAACTGTGCCAGCGCTCTACCAGTCTTATATTTAAATTAATACTGGAATCAAATGGAGTACTTATTTCCTTGAAACCAAGATGTTGAAATTTATTTAATAATTTTTCAACATAACTACATTGGCTTAAAGAATAACCCCCACTATGTTTCTTAACTTTGATACCTAAGATAGTATCTACTTCACCCAAATCCTTCATTTTAAACATGGAAGTTAGATACTTCTTAGTCTCATTAATTCCAGTCGTATTCGTTCCAAAGAATCATCAACATACAAGCACACTAAGACACCATAGTCTTTAGTGAATTTAGAGTATATACACTTATTAGCACTACTATTGATGAAACCATTTGACAATATGACAGAATTAAACTTTTCATGCCACTGCTTGGGAGCTTGCTTAAGCCCATAAAAAGACTTAATCAATTTATATAATTTTCTTTCATTTTCAGGAAGAACGAAACCCTCTGGTTGTTCCATGTAAATCTCCTCATTTAAGTCTCCATTTAAGAAAGCAGTCTTAACATCCATTTGATGAATACAAATATTATAAATGGAAGCTAGAGTAAAAAGAACTCGAATAGAAGTTATACGTGTAACATGAGCATACGTATCAAAATAATCTATTCCTTCTTTTTGTCTATATCCCTTGGCCACAAGTCTAGCCTTAAAAGCTTGAATTGAACCGTTAGAATGATATTTTCTTCTAAAAACCCATTTGCACCCAATAGGTTTTGATCTTTTTGGTAAATCTACTAATACCCAAGTATTATTGGACATAATTGAGTCCATTTTATCATTCACAGCTTCTTTCCAAAAAGAAGCATCTCTAGAAGACATAGCGTCATCAAAGTTTTTAGGATCATCTTCTAAATTTAATACTAAATGATATTTGGTTATCGCGTTATTATCTCCATCTCCTTCAACAAGAAAAACATGAGTAATAAAATCAGGACCTAAGTCTTTTAGTTTCCAAGCTCTAGTACTTCTCCTTGGTTCAATCATATCTTTAGAATCATTAATTTCTTTCTCTTGAGAATCTCTTTGAGTTTCCATAAATTTTGAATTATTTTCAATAATTTCAGAATTTGTAAAATATCTATTCTCAAAGAATTCAACATCTCTCGATTCTACAATGACATTGGACTCTAAATCAAGAAACTTATAAGCCTTACTATTTTCAGCATACCCAATGAAAACACTTTTGATAACTCTAGGACCGAGCTTTGTTCTCTTAGGATCTGGTACTCGGTAGTATGCCAAATACCCCCACACTTTAAGATATGACAAATTTGGTTTTCTACCTTTCCATACAGGGGTTATGTCATTTTTCTTGGAAGGTATCTGTTATGATATAGTATGCAGTAAGTAATGCTTCTCTCCAAAGATTAATTGGTAACTTTGAATTTGAAAGCATGCAATTAACCATTTCTCCAAGAGATCACTTTTTTCTTTTAGCCAAACTATTTTGTTGTGGAGTATATGGTGCTGAAACTTGATGAATAATACCATGTTCTTCACAAAATGAAGAGAATTCATTTAAGAAATATTCTCTACTTCTATCTGAACGTAGAACTTTGATTTTCTTTTCTAATTGATTCTCTACTTCAGCCTTATATTTCTTAAACATGGTAAATGCTTCATCCTTCGATCTCATGAGATAAACATATAGAAATCTACTACAATCATCCACAAAGGTAATAAAATACCTTTTACCTCAACGTGTTAGCATACCATTGAATTCACATATATCACTATAAACCAAATCCAATAAATTCGAATTTCTTTCAACACTAGGAAATAGTTTCTTAGTAAGTTTGGACTTAGCACATATTTCACATTTATCATATTCGCCATTAAAATTTATCAAGTCTAATTTCTTCATATTTTTAAAATAACGAATATTTATAAGTGCCAATCTACTATGCCATAAAAATGAAGACTCAATAATATAAGCAGAACTAGCAATATTATTATTGATACTCAGTTGATACATGCCATCATTGGCATAACCCTTTCCAACAAATAGTTCATTTTTCGACAGGATAACCTTGTCGGATTCAAACAAAACCCGAAACCCCCTCTTGCAAAGTAAATCAATAGAAACTAGGTTCTTCCTAATTTCGGGTATAAATAACACATTAAGAAGAGTAATCTTCTTTCCAGAAGTGAAGTCTATCTCCACCGTGCCTTTTCCAGCAACCTTTGCAAGAGCATTATTCGCCATCAGGACCTCTTAAACATTTGAGTCAACAGTCTTCTCAAATTGCTTGAACATGTATTTGTCCTTGCACACATGGATTGTTGCTTCAGAATCTAACCACCAACCGATTAGACAGTGGTAGAATTAATTTCAAAAACCATAGCCATCGTATCATTAATTTCATAAACTTTCATGTTCGAAAACATGGTTGAAATCATGGCTACATAATTTTCTTCAACCAGATTTGCATCTTCCTTCACCGTCGGAATGTTCTTGTCCTTTGAAATACTCTTGCGATGAATGCATTCTTTGGCGTAGTGTCTCTGTTTACCACAGACAAAACAACAACCCTTTTTCTTCTTTTATGTTCTCTTAAATTTATGCCCGCTTTTTACTTTGAAGTTCTGGCCGATTTTCTTTTTCCTTTCCACAGCATTCACCTTGGAATTGTACAAAACAAAATTATCACGTAAACGTGACTCTTCCTCAATGTGAAGATGTTTCTGTATTTGCTCCAAAGTAAAGTTCTCTGACTTATGCATAAACCTTTTTCCATAGTCTTTCCAACTTGATAGCAATTTCGCAATAATTGCTCCAACTTGAAAAGCTTCTGGAATATCAATCTTAAGGGCATGAATTTTATTCACAAGTACTTGCAATTCATGGACTTGTTCCAGCAAGGGTTTAGTATCAATAAACTTGAAATCAAAGTACTTTGCGATTAGATATTTGTTGGTACCTTGCTCCTCCGCTTTGTACTTGAATTCCAGTGCATTCCAAATTTCTTTAGCCGACTTCATTTCAGTGAATAAGTCGTACAAGCGATCGGACAGAGTATTCGGAATGTGTCATCGATAAAGTAACTCGTCATCCGCACGTTTCTTCTTCTCTTTATTAACCCTCTCAATGACTTCCGCACTTGGTTGTCCTCCTTTGATAGTAGGCATCGGATCTTCTATAGGCGCCAAGTTAGGATCCAGTATGTAGGAAATCTTCAGACTAGTGAGTAAGAACATCATCTTGTCCCTCCAGCGAGCAAAGTTGTTTCCATCGAACTGGTCCAGTTTGACCATGTCTTGATTCATCACTTTGATTGTCTCCGACTCCATTGTTACGAAAATAAATCCTTAAAATTGTTGGAAAAATATGGCTTCGAGTAGGGTAGAATAATGAAGATGGATCTTTAGAGTACTCGAGTCGGACTTTGAAGTGTGATATCACTTTCTTTAAGGATTTATTTGCCCCACAAAGTCGCTAATGGTTACCGGAAAATATCCTCCAGGATATAACAAAGTCTCAAAATGAGAATACTCGATAGCAATTTTAGTATTTCTCCAGGGTCTCTCTAAAAACAATTGAAATGAAGGCTGTAGTTTTTTTTTTTAGAAAGAAGACTCAAAAAGATGAAGAACGATCACACCATTCTTCCTTAATCTGACAAGTATATATAAAATAGTCTTAAAACGTAGACAACTTTTCGTGAAAAGTTGCGAAAATGAACAAATACATTCTTTCGAAAATTGCTCAAATGAACAAAGGTGTCCATTCGTAAGAAGTTAAAAAACCGAACAAATGCAACCCTTCGGGAAAGATTGCAAACGAACGGGTATCTTTTTCAAAGGTTATCTTTAAAAGACACAAACAAAATTTGGAATAAAAAATTAATAATTATTATTTAATAAATAAAATTTTGAAATTATTATTTATTAATTAATTAATTTCCGAAAAGTCTCAATAAACAAAAACAACCTTTGAATTGATTTAAGTTAATAAGATAACCGTATGAAATAAAAATAAAAATAACAAAGGGATTAGCGCCAAAATTGCGCAATTATTCGTGCACCCGTACGCGGGTACGGTGAGGTCTAGCCCACACCCAATAATTCCTTTAATTACACAAAGGAAACCTCACGATTATAAATTAGTCAATTTCCTCTCATTTTTTCTACGTGGGACAAATAGAAATGCACTCAGTTTGTTTTACAAACAAACTTCCAACAAGCGTATTAGCTGAGAATATGCGCCGTCTGGATTTTTGAGCAGTTTAGAATGTGAACTTAGACAGTTTTAGAGAGCAATTCATCGTCAATGATATACTTGTACATGCTAGGAAATCATAAATCCTTCGTTCAATTCGCAGTTTCATTGTTATTTTATGTTAGATTGCAACCTACCTTTCTCCACCATTTTTTCGTGATGAATAACAGCAATCATATCGGCATTCCTAACCGTGCTCAAATGGTGGGGAACAATGACAGTTGTCCAGTTGCCCATAATCCTGTCCAAAGCCTCTTAGACTATCCTCTCAGATTCCGCGTCGAGTGCACTTGTGGCTTTGTCCGGGAGCAACATACGAGGATCTTTAAGAGTTGCTCTTGCTATGGCTACTCTTTGCTTCTGCCCATTAGACAGCTGAGTCCCATGTTCACCAACCATAGTGTCCAAGCCCTAAATGTCAAAAGTTACAAAATCATGAAGATCGAGAAGGTAAGAAAAGAAATTATTGTTTGGCCAGAGAAAAGAAGAAAAGGAGATGCGAAATAGCCTGTAAGGCCCTGACCTTTTCTTTTTCCCCCGGCAAATCCACTCCGACGCGAACGCGCCCCACCCCCACGGCGGTGTCGCGCACGCGCCAATCGGATCGAAGGACACTGTTCACTGACCTTTTTCCCCAGCGTCGCAGCGACCGACTCACTTTTCGAAGAGGCCCAACGGCCCCGACGCGCCCCGGCGGCGCGTGTGTCCCCCTCGCCCCTGCCGGTCGGTTTTTTAATCGTTCGATCGCGTATTTATATTTTTTAAAATTCATTTTTTTTTTCTTTTTTCCGCTATTCTACTCCTAAACGTATCGAACATCCACGAGGACGCGCAGACCTCCGCCTCTCTCTCCCTCTCTCTCTCTTCTTTCTCTCTCTAAAAAATCAGCCTGCGAACGAGCGACCTCCCTCGTTCGGGTTTGATTCGCTGCCGGAACGGGGAAACCCTAGAAATTCCTCCGTCGCCTTCGCCTGCGCAGGTGCGTTCCGGCGGGACTTCGTCGCCGTCTCCGTTGTTGTTTTGTTTTGTTTTTTCTTTTTTTACCGTTTTCGGTTCGGAAAACGGCCGCGTCCGTGAGTCGTCGCTTCGCTCAGATCCGGCCCGTTTCGCGTTTCCGCGCGTTCTCCTCCCGTCCGGATTTTCGTGCTCCGCCTCGTCCTCCGCGCGTCCTCCGGCGGGGCGAATTCCCCCGGGGGGGGTTGAAGAAGTCGCGGCCTTTGATTGGGCCTCTTTGATCTGGCTCGGCGCCCGCCGCGCGTGGTTCCGGCGGGCGATTGAATAACCTATCTGAAATAGAGCGCCAAATAGCCTGTAAGACCCTGAGGTCCTCTAAATTATGTTCTATGCTATTTCAAGACAGGTGTTGTTTCTATGACCTTAGTTTAGGCCACCTTAATTGGAAAAATAAATTCAACAGAATGAGTGCTAGCTATAACTTGTTTTGGCACTTTAGAATCCGGGAGCCTGTAGGACTCGAAGAACGTCAAATAAAACTAAAACTTCATCTGTTTGTGAGGGTTCTGTCCTTCCAGTGTTGTAGTTGTATAGAGATGTCGTTTTGGGGACTATACCACACTAGAGGAGATTGTCTTGGACCCATCATCTTTGCGCTGGAAACTGAACTAGTGCAAAACAATAGCTTTGATACTGGCCGCCTTACAGACATTTTGCTTCTATACTGGGGAAGAACGAAAGATGCACTCGAGTTTGTGGTTTCAAATTTCAATCAATGGGGACTTTTATGCTCATTGTTGATGTTGTGGTCCGACTCTTCTTTTAGGTTCTTAGTGGCTATTGATATTATACCTTTTGGTCTCAAGTTTCTCCTCCTCCTCCTCCTCCTCCTCCTCCTTTTTGAAATTGAGAGGGAGGCATTTTGGGTTAATTACCAAAAAATGTTTTAAACCTATAGTAGAGATGCCAATTTTAGTTATAATTTTTCAACTTGGCCAATTTAGCCCAAAATCTTTTGATGATTTGCCAATGTAGTACTTTCGGTCAATTTTGATTGGAAATCATTAACTTGAAGATCGGCGGTTATGATTTTATTTTAAAAAATTCTTTTATTTTTAAATTTGTTTATTTTCCTTTTTTCTACTAGAAAAAAAAAAGAATTTATAAAAGAAAATTCACAGAATTTTGAAAAAAAAAATTGCAACAATTGTCCATGTTCATGCTGATTGTGTTACGTAGAACAACCAATGTTCACGTTAGCGATTTCATTTCACTGGAAGGACTACATTGGCACATTGTGTTTTAGGCATGAATTGGCCAAATTGCAAAGTTTAGGACTGCATTGGCATTAATACAATATGTACAATATGTTTAGGACTTTTGGGTAATTTTTTCTGGCGATTTTGTCCGCCACATAAGTCAGTCATTGCTTGTTTTCCATTGAATGCGGATTGTCACACTTGGTCCCTGGAATAAATGCAATAAATCAAACATGTTCTATTTACAATCTCGTTTATGGTTTTTGGTGATTCAGCTCTTCCTACGTGCAGGAAGACAAAACGATTGGAAGGAAGAATCCACCAGCTCGCCCATTGGGTGTCCTGATAAAAGTAAAACCGCCGGCAAAGAAAGCAAAGATTGATTCCCCAGAGTTCTGAAGAATATCCGGACACAAGGGAAACCTCCAGTGACATTGATGGAAAAACTTCAGACCTGGTAAAAACACACAACTGTGATGAGACTAATGAGACCCAGGGCCTTCCTCTATCTTGTCTTGTTTCATATAGTGACGAAAGCGAAGAAGAAACAGACTAGCTTTGAAGAAAAGATTTAGTTTCTTCTCTTGTAGTTCTAATAAGCAGTTTTTTGGGATGATATATATGATAAGGTCTATGGCAACATGTTCATCTGATTCCAGCTGAGACTGTATGACTATCTCAATTTTCAAACATTGTGGATCGAACGTTGTAACATGCCTTGGGTTCCGATTGAGTTTGCGAAGACGCGAGGTTTTAGCATCTGGCAAGGCATTCCCTCGCCGGTCAAGATGGAGGGGCTATCTAATGAAAGTTATGATGGTGATGTTTAGACACCATTCTTAACCACGCAAATCCAGAAATATCAGGAATCAAAGGATTCGAATCCTGCTTTGCCATGTATTTGTCTTCTCATGGCCGTCTTCGTCTGAAATGCCCCGCAAGTTTCTTCTTCTTGTTGGTTGCGTTGGTTCTTTCATTGACTGAGTAACCATCCTCAACCTCAATGGTCAGACGTCGTTTTGTCGACAGCCTGAACCTTTGACTTTCTCTCCACATGGGACAGCGAAACCCGTCCAGGCCCGTTGAATAATTCGCCGGCGGCCCTTTGGTTTTCACTGCTTGGAATTCCGCAGTAAGCTTATTAAAATTGAGCGTATGCGGAGATCTTATTTGATGTGGCCATTGCTTGCAGGATCTGTCTTTGCATCGGCTCAATAAAAGATCTGATTCGGTTTTGTCGTCATATCGTGGAAATTTGTCTACTCCAGGTGTCGCTCGACTTTTTGTTTAATGTAATCCAACGATTGCGTCGCCCTCAAAATATTTGACTAATTGAAAACTCATTACGCTCGCTTTCAAACAATCGCACTAATTGTCTCGTATACTTTAAGTGGGAACCAATAATTTCACATGCTGTACAGGCTTCTAGATCGTGTCCTTATCAAAGGAGGTCATGCATCAAGTCAGATTTCATAATCTTGATTAGGGAGGATCCCGGCGTTGGCATCATTCGCGATTTTCAAGACTTCATATTAAACACTGTTCGTCCTGATTCCCACACCGAAGCATGGTTTCGCCCACTACGAAATTACGCATTGGATTCTGGCGATGTAATTCATAGTACCGGTCATCAGTCATCCATCCTTCCTCCGACATGTTCATATTCTCTAGGAATTAAAAAATATAGATCAGAAACCGTCATGCATGACGTCTTTGCATCCACCCACGATGCTTTCCCTTTAATCAAACAGTTGGAAAAGTTATTGGAGTCAAACAGTGGTTATTGCCGTGTTCAAAGCTCTCACCACAAACGAGAGAATCCAGGACTCCGGTCCAATTGCAGGAAAATACAAGAATTGTGCAGGCATTGCCTGTCAGGCCATTACTCCACACTTGAGCCAGCAAGAAAAAGAGAGGAAGAGAAACGTTGGCCAGGGACTATATAGCGAAGGCGTTCCCATTTCTTTAGCATCGACTTCTGTAGCTGTAAAATTGCACATGACCTCTCATTGCATAAGAATTTTAACTAACTTAAGACTGTATTGCCCTTTTCTTTTGTCAAGCGAAGTGGCAAGGATAAACTCCTAAGGAATTAGCTGTGCGGGAAGTGAAAGCTACAATAGGCTCATACAGTGGAAGCACTGGTGTGTAGGGCAATTAAAGATGCATAGAAACCATCCTTGATGTTGACCAAAGTCTCGTGCTTTCCTTTCTCGACGATGACTCCGTTTTTAACCACCGCAATCACGTCTGCGTTCTTGATCGTGGACAACCTATGAGCCACCACGACTGTGGTTCGGTTCACCATGACTCGGTCCAATGCATCTTGAACCACTCTCTCGGATTCTGCATCCAATGCGCTTGTAGCCTCGTCAAGCAAAAGGATTTTAGGACTCTTTACTATAGCTCGAGCGATGGCCACTCTTTGCTTTTGACCACCAGATAACTGGACCCCTCTTTCGCCAACCATAGTATCATATCCCTGAACATTAAATTTGTATGGAGGAATCAGAAAGGCTCATTCGAAAGCAAATGGCTAAGTTAAATACACAGAATAAGCAAAGATTGTTTAACCTGTTGTAGTCCGCTAATGAACTTGTGAGCATTTGCTAATTCTGATGCGGCGAGTATATCTTGCTCGGTCGCATCTCCATCCTTTCCATAAGCTATGTTGGCACGAATTGTCTCATTGAATAAAACCGGTTCTTGACCAACCAGACCCATTTGCTGCCTCAACCACTTGAGTTGCAACTCCTTAATATCCACTCCGTCGAGCGTAATGTGACCAGAATCAGGATCGTAAAAGCGTTGCAGCAACGCTACCACTGTCGATTTTCCGCTTCCGCTTTCTCCAACCAAAGCAACACTCTGAGAGGAAGAATTGTGTAATTGTCAAACTTTTATTCCTCATGTTCGACAAAATTCTAGGGCTGTTATGTAATTCAATGTTTAATTGTGGAAGTCCCACTTAAAGTTAGGCATCGGATAAAGTCCAAAGTTTTACCTTTCCAGAGTGAATGGCCAGGCTGAGATCACGGAAAATTTGAATGTCTGGCCTAGAGGGATATTTGAAGCTGACATGGCGAAGCTCAATCTCTCCCTTCACATTGTCTAATTTTGTCCCAGACTCATCACTCGGGTCTATCTTGGATTTGCGGTCTATTATCGCAAAAATGGAAGCAGCAGCGCCTTTGGCTTTAGTGGAATCGGGAGTGAAGGAACTCGATTGTGAAATTCCAATGGCTGCCATGGTCAGAGCAAAGAAAACCTGCGAAGAAAATGTCTCAGAACCGTTAACCGAAACCTTTTCTAATGGAGATCCTCCGGCCAAATAAGGAAAAGGCAATCATAATTCAGAGAATTTCCTAAGGAAAAACTATCTAGCGTTCAAAGAAAATGCGGTGTACCCTGAAGACATCTGAGAAGGTTGTTTTGCCCTGCTTAATAAGTCGTGCTCCAGCATAGAAACTTGTTGCATAAACACAGAACAGCAGGAAGTTGGACAAGCCAAACCCAATTCCACTAATCAGTCCTTGTCGAATGCCTGTCCTCATGGGGCCTTCACATTTCTTCTTGTAAAGTTGCATCATCTTCTCTTCAGCACAGAAAGAAGCAACAGTCCTTATACTTCCCACCGCATCGGTAGCTACTTGGCTTGCTTCCTCGTACATCATCTGCAAACAAATGGATTAATATGGTCACAAATAATCGAGATTATTTTGCAATATAACAGAAAGTGCGGTGGAACCTTTTTATGCTATTGAAGATTGCAAGCAATGCGAATCAAAAAATTCAAAGATGGCTTATTCCGTTTTCAACTCTTTAAAACTAGGACTCAAAATTTTGAATTGGGGATATATATAGACCGCCCAAACAATTTTATTTAGCAAGCAGGAAAAGAAAAAAGCACTGTAATAATGCTACCTTTGCATCTGCACTGAATCCTTTCATGAACTTCACTTGTACATATCCATTGACACCAATTAGAGGGATTAAGACGAGGATGATCAGCGCCAGTTGCCAACTTGCAGTAAAAGCAATGACCAAACCAGCCACTGCTGACGCCATGTTCTGCACCATCTGAGCTAATGCATCTCCAACTAGGGCTCGCACTGATGCTGCGTCTGCTGAGAGCCTCGCTCCGATGGCACCACTTGAGTGATCAGGTTCATCAAACCAGCTCACCTCCATGCGGACCACCTTTTCAAAACACATCAGCCTTATTCTCTCGATTAACTTACAACCAGCCACAGAGAACAAGTATGTACGAGCTGGATATGCCACGAATGATGCAATGCCAAGGACCAGAAACATCAGTGCCCAAAACTTAGAATGCTTTCTAAGTTCAGGCGGTGGTTCATAAAATATCTTGATAACGCTGGATATAAGTATGCCGAAAATTGGAAATATCACGCCATTAGCAACTGCAGCAATAGTTCCAATTAGCAAGACAGGAACTTCTGGTTTGTTGAGAAGAGCAACCCGGCGTAGGGAGACCTTTGGTGGTTTTTCTGTGCTCCCAGGAGCAGCGGATTGTGGTCCAGCCATGGTATCATCAGCAACGTTAAGTCCAGTGGGAAGACCAAAGGAGACTGACAACGAGTGGCGACTGCTATTCCCTATAGATGATCCCCGACTAATGGATTGTTTGTACGACATCCTTTGACTAGACTGTCTGTTATATTCAGTAATCTCTGACCTGTTTTGGTCATCTGGGGCTTGTTCGGATTCTTTGTTCACTTCCTGCAAGCGAATTAGCTGAGAATATGCACTGTCTGGATCTTTGAGCAGTTCAGAATGTGAACCTGGACAGTATTAGAGATGAATTAAATGTCAATGATACACTTGTACATGCTAGGGAATCATAAATCCTTCGTTCAGTTTGCATTTTCATCGTTTACTTCAAGTTAGATTGCAGCCTACCTTTCTCCACCATTTTTCCGCGATGAATAACAGCAATAATATCGGCATTCCTAACCGTGCTCAAACGGTGCGCAACAATGACAGTTGTCCGGTTGCCCATAATCCTGTCCAAGGCTTCTTGGACTATCCTCTCAGATTCCGCGTCGAGTGCACTTGTGGCTTCATCCAGGAGCAAAATACGAGGATTTTTAAGAATCGCTCTTGCTATGGCTACTCTTTGCTTCTGCCCACCAGACAGCTGAGTCCCATGTTCACCAACCATGGTGTCCAAGCCCTAAATATCAAAAGTTTCAAAATCATGGATCATGGGGTAGCAAAAGATAATCATTGTCTGGCCAGAGAAAAGAAGACAGTTGATTCATTGATCATGGGTAGCATAATTTTTATACCTGCGGCAACTTGTCTATGAACTTGGCAGCATTTGCAAGTTCTGCAGCATTTTTGATTTCTTCAAGCGTGGCGCCTTCCTTTCCATATGTAATATTCTCCTTGATGCTGCACGCGAATAACACTGGCTCCTGGCTGACAAGCCCGATTTTGCTCCTGATCCATTTAAGTTGAAACTCTTTAAGGTTGATACCATCGATTAGTACTTCACCGGCGTGTGGGTCATAGAATCTCTCTATTAGACTGATCACCGTGGACTTTCCACTTCCGCTTTGTCCAACCAAAGCAGCAGTTGTACCACTCGGGATACTAAGAGAGAACCCGTTGAATATTTGCTCGTCGGGCCTGGCTGGGTAACTGAAATAAACATCCCTTAACTCTATATCTCCACGAATCTCGTCTAGTTTCTTTCCCTTGGTATCAAAAGAATTGATCTCCGGCTTCCTGTGGATGGTCTCGAACATCTTATAAGCAGCAGCTCGACCAGCAGCAAATGCACTCATGCATGGAGAAGCCTGCCCAAGAGACCTAATGAACATCCGCACCATGCCAGGAAATACGAGGGAAAAAGGAAAGAAAATCCATGATTAGGCTTTCTAAATTTCTCTAGGGGAAATAAGGGATCGAACCAAGAGAACAAAGACCAAAAAGGAAACCTTGAGTGCAACTCACATGGAACCAGTCAAGACTGCCATGATCACATTAATCACCGTGCCCCCATCATATCCCTTCTTGTGTGATGATATCAACTTCGCACCATACCATATCGCCAAAGCATAACCGCCAAAGATGATAAGCATGACCGTTCCAAGACCTAATCCAGCCGCCAGGCCTTCGTGGACACCTGATTTGTATGCATCCACAAGGAATTTGCTGTAATTTGCGATTGCTCGCTTCTCTCCGGTAAAAGATGCAACCTGCAGTAAAAGATAAGGGTTATGGATGAATATGAGTTTTAGGGCAAAAGACATCAAGACATCTATTTTGTTGCGCAATGTATTCAGCTACGTCATGCAACATACCGTCCTGATTGAACCAATCGTCTGTTCAACAACATTTGCTGCCTTTGCATATGCACTTTGCCCACGAGATGCCGCCTTTGAGAGGATGAGAGCCATAATTCCACCCGCAGTCGCTAGCAGAGGAATCATGGTTAGCATGACCAGGGTCAAGAGCCACCCCTTGATAAATGCTATCACGAAGCCTCCAACAAATGTTGACACGAGCTGTATGAACTTCCCCACCTGCACGTATCTAGCAATCCATTAAAATCCAGGATGAAAAGTGTATACTGAGTACACCAGACAAAATTCTCATTCTTTCAAAAGTGTTATGCTGGTGCGAGGAAAGTATGACCTTTTCACCCATGGCATCCTGGATGAGAACTGTGTCACCCGACATTCTCCCGACGACCTCTCCGGTGTTGGTCTCTTTGTCAAAAAACGCGACATCTTGTCTCAATATAGTTTGCAAATACAGGCCCCTTATTCTCGCAGCCTGTCGCTCGCCAGTGACCATCCAGCATGACACCTCTTACCAAAATGAAAGGACAAACGGAAATCAGTTTTTTTCATTTCCTAAGATAAAGCGTTCAACTCCGAATTTAAAGTAAATCAAGACTCAAAATGCACTCACGAAGAATGCCCGCTGCACCACACCCAAGCGCCAGGTAGACAAACTTCAGAGATATCTGCAGATTTCATAAACGATATAATCAGTTAATTCCCAATCTCAACACAAGCATTCCAAAAGAAACTTCTCCTTGGAGAGAAGACTTTCTCTGTAACAATCGACCAAGTCCATATTTGCAAAGCTTTTACCTTGGACACAAGATCTACAATTTGACTGTTATTAGTCTGGTTCTGCCCGAACGTATTGATCAGCTCTCCGAACAATACGGTCATAAGGGGCATAGAAAGGCCATTCCCGACTGCCCCTATTGACCCAACAACCATCAATAGCATATCAGTAGAATCAGCAAATGAGAACAGCTTGTGGAATGGAACCGAGTTCCCTTTCTCATCTCCCTTGCTCTTGTTGGAGTCCTGCTCATTCTCATTCACGGCGGGGCTCTTTACTGCCTCCACCGCCACCTCAAGGCTTCTCGATGTGGTGGCTTCATTGGTTCCTGAATCTTCGGTTGCACTAGTTTCGAAAGCCATGCTACCGTACCCGGGACACAGATCTGTTATGCAACTGTTTAATCTGTATATCTGCACCATTAAACATCTAGAATCAGCAATTTATAATTCAGGCCAAAGGAGTCCAACTATTGGGCAAGCTGCGAATGAAGCAGTTGAAGGACGGTTGAGCACAAATTGATTAACCAAACTGAAACTGCACTGCAGTCAATTTTCTCGAATCTCTGAACAAGTAAAGACAAAACTTCCCAGAACAATTTCCGGAATATATATCATGAGTATCTTCTCGTGGGATTTGAATGGATTAGCTATTAAGCAATCAAGATGCGAGACATTCTTTCAACCATAAAAGTCAAATTTACAGAGCTCAAAGATCAAAGACCGCTGATCCACAGGACTGTACTTCGAGAAGAGTTTGATCTCATTGGTTGAGCACCCTTAAAAATATCAATTAGAATGATCAATCATTATCTTAATTAGTTGTGAAACTGGTAAAATCTCTCATGTGTGCGCGAGTGTGAACGCAAATGGAGACACAAGAAACTGAAGGGTCCACAACAAGCCTCCCTAAAGCAGAAGCTGTCAAGAAAAAACCCACAGGAGAGATTAGCCAATGGACGACTATGTCTGAATACTCTGAATACCATTCACAAGACACAAAGTGAGGAAAGGTTGATACGATGAATTCATCAGATTCGTGCCAAAACCAACTTTGATCTGAACTACCACAAAAGAGGAAAATCAACTCTGGTTTTTTCTTTTTCCCTCTACCTTCCGTTTTGCAAGAACCTTGATTCTGCAAAAGCCTCTGTCTCAGGCAGAGTCAGGAATCATTCACCAACTCCGACACTGCCCTCCAGATAAGCTCCGAGCACAGCGAGACGTAAGCAGTCAAAAAGGCAGACTGGCACAGAGAGAGAGAGAGAGAGAGAGAGAGAGATTATCTCACCTGAAGCTTCTCCAAAAAGTGAGCTCACAAAAGTAAGTACTGTATTCTGGGATGCCCAGAAAAGAAATAAAGCGGGCACGTTCGTGACTCCACCCTGAGGAGTCCTCTCTCCTCTCCGCGATCCTGATCTGCACTTTCCACCACCAACTCCTCCTCTATATATATATGCACGCTCCCAACTTGCTTGTCTAACAAGCTTAGCATGGCAATCTGAGTCGCCAACCCGGTCAGACTTGCGGCCCAAAATTTCTTGTCAACCCCCCACTTACGATGCTTTCGGATTTAAATTCCAACGTTTTGCTTTCTTTTCTTGATTGTTAAACTTAGTTCATCTCTATTATATTTCCCGATAAAAATTAGTATTTGAGAAAACTTTCTCAGAACCCAAGAAGATCGCCCTGCTCGTGATAACGCAAGATCTGGCTTTTATCGGAAAGTGGTTCTCTTGTTTTCTTGGCTTGAGGGCAGCAATACAGTACTCTGCGTGAAATCTTTTCTTGAACTAGGGTCCATGGTTGTCTGGTTAACGCATGGATTACTTTTTAACCTCAGCCATGCTTTCGCATATCATCTGTCACCCCCGTGCCATGACAAGTAATTCGCACTTATCCTCTCTTCTTTATCCCCCGCACATGGACGAATGTGATTCTAAATGCTCCCCTCCTCTCTTCTGGCGTCATCTTTGCCTGGTTGGCTATGCACAAGCGATATATAAATATACATATATATTTTCAAGCAATAAACTTTTTCGATAATCGGAATCTAATAATCAAACGTAGTTTTCGTTACCGGGGGTTCTTCCAGCGCACCGTTTAAGTTCATCGAAGATGAAAATGACGTTCATTAAAAGCACTTTGAAAATTAGGGAATTGCAACATTTCAAAAAGACCACTTACAATGCATTGACAGGTGAAGCAACTGCAGGGAAAAATTCTCTCTATTAGTACTCTAGGGAGTGGTGGTTGAATATTGACAATGAGTCAGGTGAGAAGTTCTATTTTCATGCACATTTATTGCAAGATGACGGTGTGTTGGCTGCGGCCACCAACATTGCGTAGCTTAATACAAACATTTGACATGAGTGTAGTGCGATGGAGGATTTTTCTCCAAATTCCTTATCACTTAAGCAAGATTAGGTGGGAATATTTCATTTTTAAATATTATAATCAACGTGGAAAGAAGGGGAAGCAAGCACATATAATGCGGACGAAGAGAGTTGGTGGGCAGTCAGCATTGAGGTATTTGATCGAGAAGGACCGACAGGCTGAATTAGTGGTGGGAAAAGTTGGAGTCGCATCACCCTCTTGAATGGTTTTGATGCACAGCACGCGCACATGATGGGAAAATAGTTACGTGCATCGGATACACAAGAATTAAGCGAATTATAACCGGTCAAATGATATGGGCTCCATGTGAGACTCATCTAATTGATGGTTGAAATTCACTTATTTTACTAATTATGGAAAGATCCGGATAATGATTTGCTTGCTCGAAAATTACAATTGCATCTGGGTGACGTGTTTTAACGCAATGCACGTGAACACGCAACTTTTTGCTAGAAGGGAAAGTGCATTACTGAAGGGGAGCATTCCAATAATGTTCAACAATGAGAATTTAGGCTCTTGAAATTAGAAAAAGTTCTGGTGTGATGTGCCCTACATGCACCGTATGCATAGACACGATCAATGAGTCAACTATCAAGCTTAGAAATTCTTGTTTAGACCTCGCCCCTTTATAAAAGATATTAAATTCTGTAATGCTATGTTTTGAAAATTGGGGACAGGGAAAATGGCCCAAATTATAAATTTCTACTCCAAACCCATCTACAAAAATTTCAAATCTCTTCCAATTTTCAATGTTCTTCACATAAATTTTCTCTCTTTCTTTCCTTTCAAAGTCTCAATAAATTTGATCAAGCATAATGATCTTGAGCAAGTGGAGGTACAAGGATAAGACCCAATAAGGAGTTGGTCGATCAAGACCCGCCCATTTTTTTTAGCTTTTGAGCCAATCGGAATTGAACTCTTAGAGTGCCACGCAATTCCCAATCACCTCTACAGTTAAGTACTCATTTATTATTTAGTTAGCTTTCTCAACAAAAAAAGAAGAAGAATAGAATGAAAAAACGTCAATCATAAGATAAATTGGTCTAAAATCATACCCTTTGCCCAAATGATTCTAAATTATATAGTGGACAGCAGGGCGAAACGAAACTCACGACGAAACGCCGCTCTACGACGCCCAAGCGTGGACAGCACGACAACAACACGGCGCCTTGGACTGGGTTTGGGTTTCGTTCTGATTGATTCCCGTCAGATAGGCGCCAAAGGCGGGAAGCTTCCTTTTTCCTCGAATGACACGACTCAGCTCAGCTTAATTAAAGGCGTAACCTCTTAATTGCCTCACTTCGGCATACAAATCGTTGACTTTTCTCGCGTTCTTCTTCTTGTCACCCTCAACTTGCTCCAGCCACGCTGCAAAGGGAAAGCCCCACGCCTTGTCCCGCAAGAAAGAAATTGGAAAGATTCTCATCAGCACCGCATTACTCGGGACTCGATTGATTTACTTTGAAGTTGAAAAGAAAAGGAAAAAATACCATCCCAAAAGCCCATAGAAAAATAAAAATGATCCCTTTACCTACCTATAATTTATTGAACTCGATCAGTTTGTACATTGATTTGTCGCAAATCCAAATGTTTTATGTGAAGGGCGCATTTGATTCGATTTGTGAAAAAGTTCTTGAGAAAGTGCAAAGGAGAAGTTTTCTAAAATATAAATAGTGTGTTTGTAAAGTGCAATTCAAAAATACATTGGGAAGCGACTTTGACTTAATTGCTATTCGGAAAAAGTTACACTTTATAAAAAAAAATTCTTTTTCTTTTTAAATCCCAAACCTTTAGGACGAAACTCAACCGCCAGCCAACCTTGCTTGAAGTTGGGTTGAGCAACCTCCTGATCTTAGAGGCGACTGACTGGCGTCAGACCGACTTGCTAGTAGCTAGATCCGACCTCATTGGCCTCCTAAACCATTGCCGGTGAGATTGTATGAGGTGGAGACATTATTCAGAATTATGAAAATTGAGTGAGAGTAAAGTTGGAAAAAAATGTAGTTGCATTCTAAAAATGCTTGAAACTTAAAACACATCTACCTTAGGCCAAGAGGCTTTTGGGAAATGCAAGCTCTCCAGAAAATTTGCCAAATGGTATTTGCTTTTACCTAAGGGGCTTTGGAAAAGTATTCTCAAATGCACCCGAAATTGGAGAGAGCTTGCAACAATATCTCGTATCCCCATCACTCGGCCGCTCCTTCAAGACACCGCTCATTAGAATATTTGGCCGTGCCGTGGCATGTCGATTCACAATTAATCGCTACTTCAACAAACAAATCATTAATGAATGCTTCATGGAAAATTTTAAAAACGTGTGCGGTTTTAATATATAGTTGTCGAAGAGTCTATCTTAAATTACTTTTCACCCAAAGACATTTTACCTAATGTAAATCTCGCGATTCACGTATTCTAATGCTTTCCCAAAGATCCGAAACAACTAAAATTTGCGCAACCACGTGAATCCGTTTCCGAATGTTGAAAACGCGATCGATATTCTAGAATTTTGGTAGGGTAGCAAAAAGCAGCACTATCCGTTGCCACTCAAGTGCAAGAAGACTACAGGATTTTCGATCGCCTGCCAAGCACCGTCTTTTTCAAAAGGACCACTATAGCTATTGGCCCCGCGGCCCATTCCTAGACATTTATTTCCGTTTATTACGACCGGTCGAATCGTGCAGTTGCGTACTAAATCTGATCAAAGCAGTTGGCCGCACCCTGTTTCCACCTACTAATGTTTGCTCTAATTAGGTTTGAATGATACTGTTGCTGAGACCCAAGAGATAACTAAGGTTTTCCGATACAATTGGCATATTGAGTTCAATAAGCGAAATTAATCTTTCACCCAATGGCATCTTGCGACCATTCATACGAAAAGCCTGTCTAGACTCGTATACATATATTTTAAAAAAATTATAAACGATCTCTCCATGGGATTTTCCTATAAGTTCGACATGGGTAGACATCGTTTAGCTAGAATGATGTATTCTAATAAATTATGCTACATATGTCTAAAAAATCACCTCATAAAAAGCACGGGTTTAATTTCATGGATATTGGAAGCTGTGATTGTAAATTTTCCAATGTTATTTTCATCCCTAATTGCTTTTGCCAAGTTCCTTTAGACTTTGAGAACCAGATAAAGATCATTAAAATATATCAGCCTAAACCTCCCAACAAATGCAAACATCATGTCCCGGCGCACCAATTGCAGGGCCATGACGAAGGATATTGACATATAAGATGAGTGACCTTTCGGCTCTTTCCTGACTTTACACAACAACTTGTTTAATTTTTCACGATTGCTTTAGCAACTTGGAGATTTCTTTTCCCGTACTCGAATTGAAACATTGACTTCCATTAAATGAGAATAACTATCTTGTGGCAAATCTATAGTTATTGCCAAACATACGCAAGCAAGTAATAATGAGTGTTTTAGGCCTTTTTATTATATTTTATTTTATTTGTGTTACTTAATTGCTGAAAAGTTCTTTTTGCGATCGACCACTAAATCTTGTCAAGCAAGATGGGCAACTTCACTAAAGAAATTATATCGGTTGATTATCTCATGCGAAAAGTATTATCACTCTACACTTTTTGATCGGGCAAATTATTATAAAAATCTTAAATCATTATACGGCACTCATTGACTATTTCTAGTGCAAGCCGTCCAACTAATTTATACTGTAAATTGTTCATGTAATAATGGTCCAATTAGCGTTAGCCATTCCATTTGATACGGTCAATGCTAAGGTTGATGATTTTTGCAATTTCTATACTTTCTTTATTTTTTTAATTTTTTTTTTCCAATTCTACTCATCATCTTCTTCCTTCACTAGTCACTAGGACTCAGCACAAGTTGATAACCATAAGCGAGGGTTGCCCTCATCAACCGCCCCTCACCCAGATCTGATGAAGGCAACCCTCGCCTATGACTAACAACCAATGGAGAAAAAAATGAATAGTAGAATATCGAAAAAAAAAAAAGGAAATACAAGGAAAAAAGAAAAAAAATTGAGAAAATTTTTAAAAAATTGTGATAATCATTAACGCCAATGCCTATCATCCACGTAGAATGGTTACCATTAATTAGATCGCTATGCCAACAATTTCAACGTAACCCAAATGAACTGCATTGGGCTCCAAGGCTACATTATGTAGCTATTTTTGCCATTATTGGCGGTAGGATGCCAGGGAAGATATGGCTTAAATAGAAGTCGAATAATTTTATGCACAATATTAGTAAGATGGCGGAGCATTGCGCAGAGTCTAACGTTGTATTTGTTCTATAATTCTAAAATGTTCTTATCAATGTGAATTTTTGCAAGACAAATAACCTACAGAAATTTACAATTAGACAAGTATTCACATCGATTAAATTCTCTGTTAGAGCTAAGATGGAGTTCTATTAACAAATGGATCTGAACTCTAGCATGTTGGCTTATTTTCCAATTAAAATGACACGACACATCAAATTGTAGTATTTATTGAATTATAATAGAAGACCATGAAATATTTTAAAGTGCATGAAGTATAATGAATAACTTAGAAACATGAAAATCTAAATGATAGCTTACTTCTTTTTGTTGGAATTGTCATCTGCGTGTCATCCTTGATGTGGGAAAAAATTTCAAGCTAATTGGCGCGAAATCTTTTTTAGAGTAAAATTATTTATTTTCTCAACTCCATTTGCTCCTCTCAAGTTAGATGTAATTTCTTTAAATCATTTTTCAAATCCATGTATTTCAGTTAATTTTTTAGTACAAACTATTAGCTGGGTTCACTCCTATGTGGAAGAAGCCTAATGAGTTGCAAACCCAAAAAGGGTTTGAGCCCATATAATAAGTTATATGGAGAAATAAGGTTTCTCACTATATTTAGAGTGATAGCCGCAAAAGGAAATAGTAACAAGAGAAAAAGAGAAAGTAGAGAATATGGAGGTTGAGGTAATATCTGATTTACATCAAGTTGGCATCGGAGGTCAATTCGTGGTCCGATTGAGTTGAAATTTTGTCAGAATGTTCGTGGCGCAATCTTCTCGAATCTGAACGGTTTGATTTTCGTTTGAAGCTGCCTCCATCAGGTTTTTCGTGGATTGATCAAAACCTGCGTTTTTGGTCAGATTTATCCTTGATCTCTTGTGAAATTCATGTGTATTGCCAAGAATTATGTTCTTGAGGTCTTTGCTGCTATGTACCTCTAGTATTTGCTAGAGAAGAACATTGTTTACCCAATTTTGTTGATAGTGAAGATTTTTGGGTGGACTCCGGTCTCGTATTTTTTATCTCCTCACATCGAGGAGGTTTTCCACGTAAAAAATCGTCTTGCATTCGCATGCTTGGTATTTATTTTACTCTACTATATCGATTCCTATTAGGTTTACACAAGAGGGAAGATCATTTTATTCCGCTGCGTTAATTCGATATTGTTTGAATAGTTACTGTTCTCCCATTAGAGTGGTATCAGAGCCTCTGGTTATTGCTTGATTTTTCTGCCTTGTGTTAAACAATGGAAACGAATATGAGTAGAATGGTTACACTGAATGGTTCGAATTATCATATTTGAAAAGGGAAGATGAAAGACCTTTTATATGTGAAAGACTTTTATTTGACCGTATTTGCCAAGGAGAAACCAGAGAATAAAACTGATGCTAAATGGTCTATATTTCATTGTCAAGTGTGTGGTTATATCAGACAATGGGTAGATGATAATGTTTTGAACCATATTATTGAGGAAACACATGCACGCAGTTTATGGGATAAGCTCGAACAGTTATATGCTCGAAAGACTCGAAATAATAAGTTATTTTTGATAAAACAGATGATGGTTCTGAGATATCAAGATGGTACTCGTTTGACTGATCATTTAAATTCTTTTCACGGAATTATAAATCATTTGGCTGCGATGGGAATCAAGTTTGATGATGAGATACAAGCACTATGGTTGCTTGGTACTTTGCTGGACTCATGGGAGACATTCCGAACATCTTTGTCTAATTCTGCCCCGGATGGTACGATTACCATGGATTTGGCCAAGAGTAGTATTTTGAATGAAGAGATGAGAAGGAAGACACAGGGATTGTCCTCTTCACATTCCAATGCCTTGATTGTTGAGAAAAGGGGAAAAAGTGAGTCTCGATGTCCGAGAAATAGAGATAAAAGTCAAGATAAAAGTAGAGATAAGTATAATAAATTTGCTAATGTTGAGTACCATTATTGTCATTAGAAGGGAAATATTCAGAGGTTTTGTCGCCAGTTAAAAAGGGAGAAACAAAAGGAGAAAGGTAAAGAGAAGAAAAGTGATAATGATAGTGATGACAATCGTGTCACTGCACTTAAAGAAGACTTTCTCATTATGTTTGATGGTGATGTGGTGAATTTTGTATCTCATGAGATCAGTCGGGTAATTAATAGTGGTGCATCTGTTCATGCTACCTCTCGTAAAGATTTCTTTACATCATACAGGTCAGGTGACTTCGGATTTGTGAAGATGGGAAACAATGGGCTAACTCAAGCTGTAAGCATCGGTGATGTGTGCCTAGAAACCAGCAATGGCACAAGGTTAGTATTGAATAATGTTAAATATATACCTGATATCCATTTGAATTTGATTTCTACAGGCAAGTTGGGTGATGAGGGGTATTGCAGCACCTTCAGTAATGGTCAATAGAAGCTCACCAAAGGTTCTCTTATTGTGGCTAGAGGTGAAAAATATTCTTTGTTGTACATTATGCAGGCAAAGTTGTCCACAGACAAAATTAATGCAGTAGACAGCGAAGATGCAGCTGAGTTATGGCATAAGAGGCTCAGTCACATCAGTGAGAAGGGTTTGTCACTATTGGCCAAGAAGAAGCTCCTTTCAGGATTGAAAAGTTTGGTGCTCAAGAAGTGTGCTCACTGTTTAGCGGGAAAACATAACAGAGTTGCATTTAAAAGCTCCCCTCCTTCAAGAAAGTCAGGTATACTGGATTTAGTGCATTCTGATATTTGCGGTCCTATGAAAACAAAATCACTTGGTGGCTCTCTTTATTTTGTTACCTTCATAGATGATTTTTCAAGGAAAATTTGGATTCATACCTTGAAAACTAAAGATCAAGTATTAGATGCTTTTAAGCAATTTCAGGCTTCAGTTGAGAGACAGACTGGAAGAAATTGAAGTGTATCAGAACTGATAACGGGGGAGAGTATATTGGACCTTTTGATGAATATTGTAGACAACAAGGTATTCGACATCAAAAGACACCTCTTAAGACGCCTTAGTTAAATGGCTTAGCTGAGAGAATGAACAGAACATTGGTTGAAAGGGTAAGATGCTTACTTTCACAATCAAAGCTACCTGGATCCTTTTGGGGTGATGCTTTATGTACAGTTGTGCATGTATTAAATCTTACTCCATGTGTTCTTTTAGAGTTTGATGTTCTTAATAGAGTTTGGACAGGCAAAGATGTTTCTTATGATTATTTGCGTGTCTTTGGGTGCAAAGCATTTGTGCATATTCCCAAAGATGAGAGGTCTAAACTTGATGTGAAAACACAACAGTGCATATTTATTGGTTATGGACAGGATATGCTTGGCTACAAATTTTATGATCCTGTTGAAAAGAAAATTGTAAGAAGCAGAGACGTTGTGTTTATGGAAGATCAAACAATAGAGGATATTGAGAAAGCAGAGATGATTTCAGCACCACAGGTTAGTGATAATTTGATTGATTTGGATCCACTTCCTCTTACAAATATTCCTACACAGGTTGATGAAGAGCAGCAGGAAGTCAATGTTCCAAATAACGTACATGTTCCTGAACATGTTGAAACAAATAATACTATTCCTAAACCAGAAGCTCAATTAAATGTTCCACTGGATGTTCCAGTCCGGAGATCCATTAGAGACCGACGACCTTCCACTAGGTATTCTGAAGATGAGTATGTATTATTGACTGATGCATGTGAACCAGAGTGCTATGCAGAAACAATAGAAGATGAGAACAAAAGCAATTGGTTTGATACTATGCGAGATGAGATGCAATCACTTTATGATAATCATACTTTTGAGTTGGTGAAGTTACCTAAAGGTAAAAGAGCTTTGAAGAACAAGTGGGTATATAGGTTGAAGCAAGATGAACATACTTCACAACCACGGTACAAAGCTAGATTGGTTGTTAAGGGATTCAGTCAGAGAAAGGGTATTGATTTTGATGATATATTTTCTCCAGTAGTGAAAATGTCTTCTATCCGTGTGGTACTAGGCTTGGCAGTTACCCTAGATTTGGAAATTGAGCAAATGGATGTTAAAAAAAACCTTCCTACATGGTAACTTGGAGGAAGAGATATACATGGAACAACTTGAGGGTTTTAAAGTGAAAGGGAAAGAGGATTATGTGTGCAAATTGAAGAAAAATCTCTATGGCCTAAAACAAGCACCGAGGCAGTGGTACAAAAAATTTGCGTCAGTTATGACAGAACATGGCTATAAGAAGACTTCCTCAGATAACTGTGTGTTTGTCCAAAAATTTTATGATGATGACTTTATTATTCTCTTGCTTTATGTTGATGATATGCTGATTGTTGGCAAGAATGCTTCAAGAATTGAGTTATTGAAGAAACAGTTGAGCAAGTCTTTTGCCATGAAAGACTTGGGCTCGACAAACTAGATTCTTGGCATCAGAATTACCCGAGACAAAGATGCTAAGAAGTTGTTTTTGTCGCAAGAGAAATATATTGAGAAGATCCTTCAGAAATTTTACATGGACAAGGCTAAAGTGGTTAGTACTCCTCTTGTTGTCCACTTTAAGTTAAATATGAAGCAAAGTCCTACGACTGATAAAGAGAAGAAAGATATGGAAAGTGTTCCATATGCCTCAACTGTAGGAAGCTTAACGTATGCGATAGTACGTACACGCCCAGACTTGGCGCGCGCAGTTGGCGTTGTTAGTCGCTATTTGTCAAATCCAAGCAGAGAGCACTGGAATGCAGTGAAGTGGATTATGAGGTATCTTCGAGAAACTTCAAATTTGAAACTCGTTTCGGGACCGGGAAACTTGAGTTAGTTGGATACACAGATTCCGACTTGGCGGGAGATATTGATACTCGTAAATCTACTTCGGTTATTTGATTTCTTTTGCGGCCGGAGCTGTGTCGTGGAAGTCAAGATTGCAGAAGTGTGTTGTACTTTCTACAACCGAAGATGAATTTATTGCAGCGACTGAAGCTAGTAAAAAGATGCTATGGATGAAGAAGTTCTTAGAAGAACTTGGGTTCAAGCAAAAGAGGTATGTGTTATTTTGTGATAATCAAAGCGCAATTCATCTTGGTAAGAATTCATCTTTTCATTCTAGATCGAAACAAATTGATGTTAGATATCATTGGATAAGGGATGTTCTAGATGGAAAGTTATTGGAACTTGAGAAAATTCATACGGATCATAATGGCTCTGATATGATGACGAAGACTCTACCAAGAGAGAAGCTTGAACATTGCCAATCGATAGCAGGATGGTGAATCCCTCCACATTGTCGTGAGGGGGAGATTTGTTAGGCGGGGTTCACTCATGTGGGAGGAAGCCCAATGAGTTGCAAGCCAAAAAAGGGTTTGAGCCCATATAATAAGTTATATGGAGAAATAAGGTTTCTCACTATCTTTAGAGTGGTAGCCGCAAAAGGAAATAGTAACAAAAGAAAAAGAGAAAGCAGAAAATCTGGGGGTTGAGGCAATATCTTATTTACATCAAGCTGCCATCGGAGGTCAATTCATGGTCCGATTGAGCTAAAATTTTGTCAACATGTTCGTGACGCAATCTTCTCGAATCTGAACGGTTTGATTTTTGTTTGAAGCTACCTCCATCAGGTTTTTCGTGGATTAATCAAAACCTGCGTTTTTAGTCAGATTTATCCTTGATCTCTTGTGAAATTCATGTGTATTGCCAAAAATTATGTTCTTGAGGTTTTTGCTACTATGTACCTCTAGTATTTGCTAGAGAAGAACATTGTTCACCCAATTTTGTTGATAGTGAAGATTTTCGGGTGGACTCCGGTCCCGTGGTTTTTGATCTCCTCACATCAATGAGGTTTTCCACGTAAAAAATCATCTTGCATTCGTGTGCTTGGTATTTATTTTACTCTACTATATCGATTCTTATTAAGTTTACACAAGAGGGGAGATTATTTTATTCCGCTACTTTAATTCGATATGGTTCGAATTGTTACTGTTCTCCCATCACAAACAGATACGCATTTATGTAATATTTCTTAGAGAATTAGCACCTACAATGAAAATTAATACGAAGTTTTGGTTATCATTAGGGAAAGGAGCTAGGTTTTTGAATGCCAAATCTCATATTAATCTATCACATCTTTCATGGTGAAAAAGTACCTTAGGCACATGTTCTCTTTCATAGCCTTTTTTTTTTTTAAATCATAGGTAACTTTCTTTAGTTAGTTTTCTATTCATTTCAGTAACATTAAAACATAAATTTATAGTGATAACATGTGCTTACTGAAGTGTCCTTTATCGTGAGAATTTTTCAAGACTCATCGAAGTCCATATAATACTTAAAATCCTTTAAAAAAAATTTTAATAGCTCATTGTAATCAATTAGGATGCATTTGATAGTTGGGATAAAATTCAAAATATGATAAAATTTATCTTAGCCTGCGTTTCGTACCTACTTAAGATAAGATCAAGTTGGATATAAGGGAGATATAGATAAGATAAAATTATCATATGGGAGTGATGTGATAAAGGTGTATATGATTTTCCTCAAATGACAATATTCTTAAATTAACAAAATGAAAATTATATTTCAATATAAATAATATTTGAAATCTAATATAAGAAATTTAAAGTAAAAAAATAACAATTTAGTTATTTTAATTTAATCTTATTTTTATTTTTATATTCGAATTTAATTATATTTTATTTAATAAATTCAATATATAAATATAAATATAAATTTATATTTATTATATGTTTTATGTATTTTATTATTTTAGGTATCTTGATATAGTTTATTATTTAATAAAATCTTATTAGAGAATGATGGAAGGGGAAGAAAGAAATAAAAAGAAATTAAAGAGAGGAAAATAAAATAAAAAATTAAATAAAAATAGAGTTTGCAAAAGTGTCACGAGAGATTTTTACTATTTCTATTTGTAATATTTTTTTTGTTCATTTAAACCAATATACTGTTTATACTAAATAATACATATGATATAATCATGTGAATATATCCCACTTGATTATTGCAATAATCAAATAGTGAATATGATATAATAAAATCCCTGAATTTCATATCTTATTCTATCTACTGTTAGAATCCAGACGATAAACGTAACTTTATCATTCATACTCTACTCTTTTTCTAATTTTAAGTATCAGACTTTTACCCTGTCTCTTTATAAAACATGGGAATCGAAACCTACATTTGAAATTAAATCATCATCACTCCAATCTTATGAGAAGATGGAGATTTGAATTCCCTAACTCTCTCTTCTCATGTGAGAAGAGCAACTATTGGGGCATATTCCAGTTTATTCTCATCAACTATAAAATAACAACAATTATCTCGGTCTATTCAGGCCTCTTGGACCCTGTGAACAAGGGATAAAACTTGTTATTATTATTATTATTTTAATTATCATCATCATCATGATCATCATCATCATTGACCTACCTCTTCACTGTCATTATGTTTATCCAAATCTCCGACTAATGGCCTTTTTTTGGGACCTTTTTGGCACCTCATATTATAGTTGCAATTTTAGGAGGTCGAACCTTTTTTTTTTTTTGTCTTTTTACTGAAATTTAGGAGGTTGAACAAGGACCATTGCCAATATAGGACAGGACAAAATGTCTCGTAATCGGATCAATCTCTGTCATTCTCGCTCTTAGTTAGAGATCACTTTCTTTCAAATTAATGTAGGTTCTGGGTTCTAAATCAATGCTCAAATCACAATCAATCCCTCAACCAGAAACTGGTCCCATTCACACGACGAGACTCGGTCTGGGCCTTTGCCTTTAACATGATCGGACAATTTTCACCCAAATTTGGCAGGCTAGAGTTCCGGCCCACAGCCAATTTTCCTTTCCAGAGAAATAGAAATTATGTTTGTTTGTTCTTTCTTTTTGGGTAGTAGATGTACGCATCAATGTTGCACTTCAATGCCTACCAACGATTCTGTTAGATGTTCTCCTTTTATCTAAAGACTCAAACCCGCTTAATCGGTAAATCTTATGTTTGATTTATTTTTCCTCATTACTTGTGCAGTCAGATTACTGTTGTACTTTGGTTACTTGAGGCCAGGATTGGGTTATTAGAACTGGTTGCCGTCAACTGTCGTGTAAAAGATAGAGAGCGAAAGATGTTCACGTTAAAATGTAATTCTTTGTTGAAGGCACGATTGATATTTGTTTCGGTTACTTCATCAGTATCGCCAAGTGGATCATTGGGAAACCTCCAATTAGACATAACACATATTTTTATGGTCACCCGAGCCTTGAGCGTTCCTCCTATCTTGGGCTATTCGGCAGGCCCAGTCGTGGAGTCATTACATTTCACATTCGCACCATGTCATCAAGCCGCGCGCCTTTTTCCCAGCGGAGGCAGACGGCCCGCAACACCGGCAGGTATAATGTTTTGATCCTTGTTCGCCGGATGCCCCCAACCATAGTCCGTTCTGATATAAACAAGGTGGTGTAAGCAAGTGGCGGGGCGAATGTGTCTGCTCCATGTCCCAAAGGTTCTCCGTTCTTGAGGGCAGTTTTTCCTCGGCTTCTTGAATGATCTTCACCGCATCAGGGAAAGATGCCTCCTCAAGCAGCCTGTGAAAGGGAAGAAACAGTTTCCGCATAACCTGTCGGGGCAACTGAGGAGGGTCCAGGAATTGACGGCAGTTGGTGAAGAAGAGGAGGCACACCTCCGTCCTGGGGTTTGAACCTATCGCCCGCGTCTGCAAGCTCCAAAAACTTGCAGCCACGGCCTTGAAGGTGGAGCGATTCAAGCCCTGTAGATTCGCAAAAGATTCGCCTGAAGCTTGTGATGTAGCTAGTACTAATACCTAAAAGGGGGATGGGTGGTTGAATACGTGTTTAAAGAAATTTTAATAAATAATTGCGGAATAAAAATAAATTGCAAACAAAGTCTGAATGAGTAATAGAAATACATTTGCAAATTGCCAGACTTCTAAAATTGTAAATGTGCAACAGACTTAAAATAAATAGAGTTAAGGAAAGAGAAAATTTACATAGAAGTTTTATAGTGATTTGGTTTAGATCAAGGCTACATCCAGTTTTCTATACTAATGGCCTACTAGCTGGATTTCACTATAAAATTAACAAAAAATGACAAGTTATAAGTGTAACCACTTAGTGGTAGATCTCTCTAGCTCACTAAGTCACTCTTTTTGTATTTTTCTCTTGATCACAATTTGTAACACTTATAGAAGAAGACAAGTTATTGAGAACAACTTCAGACTTTAGAATTTCAGATTCACGTACCTACCATCTTGATTGAATGACCTCCCGTAAATATTCTTACATGCAATACTATGTGTTGACATTCTCTAGAGGAAATTCTTCCAATCAATTTGTTAGACGGAATCTTTCAAAGGGATCTTGTGGTTGTTGAAGACAGGAATGGAATTTTCACTTGATTCTGGTCGCCCATATAATTAGAATTTTGGTTTTCATAAATGATGCTTCCAAAATGGAATTTATCTTCGAGATTGATTTCATCAATTTGTAATTGACCTAAATCAATATTTTTATAGATAGAAAGTAAAATCCTTTGCCAGAAAATTAGTCGTTGTAGAATAATTTCTCAATAAGTTCATTCTGGATCTGCGTCACAAACTTGTTAAGTCAAATTACAGACTCTTGCTTGTTCTGGACACAATCTCGTTCTCGGCTCATCATAGTAGAATATGCTTTTGGAAAAGAATAGCCTTTGACAAAGGTTTTCGATAGTTCCTTAGAAGCAACTTACAAAGAATCTGTTCTAAAAATAGACAATAGAACCGTTAAATTTTGTCAACTTCAAAACTTAGTAGGAGCTTTCTCAACAACTTGTTGATGTCTTCTCGGGGAATGTCTATGTTGGCATGTTGTAGTTGGCAATTCGGCATATGAGGTGGTGGGAATGGCATTGGAGGAGAAGAGACATCATCATTTTTAGATTGAGGGGTGAGAGTAGGGTAGAAGTGCCTGTACCGCACCGGTTCAATGTTGGGACACTCGGGGCCTCTCACGAACTCTCTTGGTGCAATCAGGAATTGAGCAGCTCCTAGACCATCACAAATGCTGTGGCAAAATATCAGCCCCGTCACGGACTTGCCGCCGCAGGCAAATGGAGTCACTTGAAATCAAAAATTTGATTAGGGTGTGTTGAATGATTATTTTCTCAGTTAACTAAACATGTGAAAGTTCGTAAAACTTATTTGCGAAAAATTCGTTTACTCAAACAATACGCCATGTTGACGTTCCCAACTTCGCTTGTCTCTTCTTGAGTAGGAACAACTGAGATCTTGGATCAAGTGACCCTTTCTCCGATTGTTACCTGTAACGTGGTGATTCGTTTTTCTCGGCATTGTTATTCCTTAGAAAAAACACAAGTGGTCCCACCGGAAGTGCCAAAAAGATGTTTTGCCAGAATTTGTCCTGACAATGAAATACCCTTCATCAAAAGTCGATGAAAATCGTTCTTCATTTTTTATTAAGAGAAGGCAGGTTTTGGTTCCGTGGCGATTTTAAACATGATTTATTATTAGAGCACGAGGAGACCAATAGATTTAATTTAACGGAATTTAATCAATGACAAAGTAAAATGATAGAGAGATACTACCTTGAATTAAATTAATTACCGAAATTTAGTTAACAATGAGATATCTAGAAACTACAATTCCAATGTAGGACTACACATTTTAGAAATATAAGACTTACTTGCACATTTCGTCATAAGTTTTAATACTCCCGGTGTATTTATCACAAAAAAGAAGATAAGAGAGCTAGTAGTCAGGGAATATATAGCAAAGTGTCACGGGTCGATCAATTTCGGTCGATCAAACACCGCGCGGCCTTAGGATCGGTGATCCCAAGTCAGCCTACACACACACACGCTCAAACACAAGAGTCGGATGGGCAAAGAGAGTGTATATTCACTTGTGAACAAACAATTACAAAGTGGGAGAGGGATCCCTATTTATAAAAGAGCGGGTCGCATCTCAGCCGTTGATCGTCCCTCCGATCTAACGGTCTATTTCAAATCCGTATGATCATTACAAGGCTACTCGTAGGCTACTTGATGGCTGCACACGGTAGGCCCTTGAGAAGTCCATGGGTCGCGCCCGTCAGGCCTTGGGCAGACCATGGGCGTGTGTCAAAAGCGAGATCGAGGTTGCAGGTCCGTCTGACATGCGATCAACCGAACGGTCACGGGTTGCTTGCGGGCTGGCCGAACATCGTTCATCAGTCGTTCATGGATTGCGCATGGGCCTTTCGCTCGTTCTGCTCATGGGTCGACCTGGGCTGTTCTCGAGTAGCCCATTGTGCGTGACACGGCCGATCACAAACGGTTCTTGGATCATGCTCCGTCCGTGGGTCGTGTCAAAAGGCATTCCCATTTCTTTGGCATCAGTTAATGTAGCTATAAAATTGCATATGCCCTCTCATTGCATAAGAATTTTCACAAACTTGAGACTGTATTTCCCATTACTTTTGTCAAGCAAAAGTGGCAAGAGTATACTCCCAAAGATTAAGCTGTACGGGAAGGGAAAGCTACAAAAGGCTCATATAGTAGAAGCACTTGTGTGTATAGCAACCAAAGATGCAAAATCCTTGATGTTAATCAAAGTCTCGTGCTTTCCTTTCTCGACAATGACTCCATTTTTAATCACCGCAATCATGTCTGCATTCTTGATTGTGGACAACCTATGAGCCACCACAACTGTGGTTCGGTTCCCCATGACTCGGTCTAACGCGTCTTGAACCACTTTCTCGAATTTTGCATCTAGTGCACTTGTAGCTAGGGGTGAGCGGTTCCAGGTTCCAGTTTGGTTCCGTCTGGAACCTGGAACCTACCCTCGGGTACAAGTTCCTCATTTTTTGGAACTTGGAACCTATCCGTCAGAACCAAGAACCCGAAACCTACCTTATCACAGGTTCCAAGGTTGGTTCCAGGTTCCAACAGTTTTTTTTTTTTCATTCTCAGATTCGAACTATAATGTACGTGCACACTCTACAGTAATTTCCCACATCTTAGCAAACATACCGGTGCCAACTGCCAATAATCTAGACATACATAATCAAAACCAATATGTCATATGCCTTAATAGCTAAGTCAAACGAAAATGATGAAGCAAAATATACTAAGGAGATGAACCAGAAGTGCCAACAAGATCTCAAATTTTCATCTACTCCGTAGTGTGAACTCTACAACCTTTCCCTGTGATTCCTTTGGCACAACAAAACCCTGCAAAGACATGGATGAAAATCAGTCAAAATCCTAAGTAAAGACACAGAAAAAAAAAATCAATATTGATCTCCATGAAGCATGCCATTTTGCCCATCTAAAGGCTCCTAAACTCTTTGACAACATATTTCAAAAATTCAATGTACATAAGAGGAGCATGCATTAAGATTACGACAAACAAAGTTGCTCATCAATCAACTTCTGCACAGTTAAAGCAGCACAAAGCCAAAAAAAAAAAAAAAAAAAAACCTTGCTTGACTTCTCAACCGCTGGACCCATTGCAGATGCGACACCACCAACTCTATTTATCGACGATAATCTCCGCATTAAGACCATCCATATCTGAAAAAGAAAAAGAAGAAAAGATTAAATAAAAAATTCACTTATTAGATATACAAAGAGAATTACAATATATAAAGATATAAACATTACTTACCCAACTCAAATTTTTCCAGCGTTCTCGATGCACTCTTCAACATCAAGCGGTATACGAACGGCTCTCAACCAATCTTGAGTGCAAATCAAAGCTTCCACTACTTTGGGAGTTAAAGAAGTTCGAAAGCCATCAAGCACACAACCCGATGTACTAAAAGTTGACTCTGAAGCAACGGTAGTTATAGGAATGGATAAAATATCTCGAGCCATCAAAGAAAGGATCTTATATTTTGAGCCATTAGTCTTCCACCAAATCAAAATGTCAAGATCAATATCCCTTTCATTTTTTTCTTGAAGATACTCATCAAGCTCGGAGTTGTTGTCATCGCACTCTTGTTCATTCGAGTATAAAAACATTTTCTTCCAAGCTTGGCCGTCATACTTCTTTATTCCTTCATTACCACCGGTATCGGCATTGGAACCACTACTACTTGCACTCAAATTATGGCCACCAAAATTTTGATCATTTGAAATAAGAGAAAATTGCTCATAAAATTCATACAAACGCTCCAATGTATCCTTCACCTTGTAATGCATCTCTTTAATTTTCGATTCATTATCATAAATTTGTCTATACAAGAAACTCACATAATTTAACTTAACTCTAGGATCTAACACAACCGCATTCAACATCATCATATTCACTTTATCCAAGCTTCCATAATATTTGTCAAATTTTTCTTTCATTTTCACACCCATAGTTTGAAGCTTAGGATCCGAAGCATCGGCCGCATCTTTCAAATATCTATACAAAAGAGCTATCCCTTCAAAATAGTCATTTGAAGTAACATACGAACTCCTAGACATCTTATTAGTGGCATCATAAAATACTTTTAGAAATTTCAAAAGAATAATAACATTTTCCCAATTATAATCACTAGGAGTTTCATGATTAAGCTCACTTACAAAAGATGGATTGTCTTCTTCCATCCTTTCGAAAGCTTTTCTGAACTTTATGGCGGTGTCTAACATGAGGTAAGTTGAGTTTCATCTAGTGGCAACGTCAAGAACTACCGAACCCTTATAAGTGATTCATTCTCTCTTAATGCAAGATTGAAATCATTTGGCTCTCGTGGGAGAACTCCTTACATACCTAACCACATTTCGGATACATGCAATGGAGTCAAGTACCGTAGTCAAGCCATCTCTCACAATCAAATTTAATATATGAGGTGTACACCTCATGTGCAAAACACTACCATCTAATATCAACGACATTTCTTTCGAAAGTTTTTCCCTCAAATAGCCAATTGCAACATCATTCGAGCTAGCATTATCCACGGTAATTGTGGACACCTTTTTTTCTATTTCCCACTTCTCAATGCATTTCTCCACCATTTTCCCAATCTCCCTACCCTTGTGACTATGCATCACCACAAAGTTGATGATTTTTTTATGCAACTTCCAATTTTCATTAATAAAATGTGCAGTGTGACACAAATAATTCAAATTTTGATTGGAACTCCATATATCAGTTGTGAGTGCGATCCTAGAATTAATCTTTCCAAAATAATTCTTCAAAGAAGTTCTTTCACATAAATGCAACTTCATACAATTTTTTGCCACTGTGAAACGTGATAAATGTTTGAAGAGAGGTTATAACTCAGTAACATATTCACAAAATCCAACACGCTCAACCAAGGAAAAAGGTTGCTCATCAAGGATGATGAACTGAGCAAGCATGTGCCTACAACATTCTTGATTAAATGACCATGTCGATAAGACGCTACCAGTACTAGAATCTCCTTTTGCCTTGCCAGCCATGTTGACATTATGGGGTGCAAACAATTTCTGCCTCTTATCTACATTACGGGGAAACCTCTTGCATGTGGTCAAGTGCTTCCTCATTGCAGAAGTACCGTTAGCAACACGGTACTTAAGCACAGACCCACAATGAATGCACTTCACTTGATATATTTTTCTATCCTTATCACTGATTATCAAATAATGATTCCAGCATTCGGACGTATATTTCTTATCATGAGAAAGATGAGAACCAGGTACCTTATTTGTGGCACTCATGGTAGGGGTGCCTCTTTGTTCATAAAATTCTAAACGCAAGTGAACGTGTCGAACAAGTAATATAATGATGAGAAAGAATATCGTCCCACGGAGATCGATGATTAATAAACTAATTAAATACTAAAATCGATTAACTCTAAAATTTATCTAACAGATCAAAATATAATTGAGAATAAATTTAAGACAAAATTTGTAGACTAAATGCAATAAATCAATCAGATAAATATGTTAGAGTATCTGATTTCATCATAACCTCTAGATATGAATTTCAGATTGTTGTGGGTACAAGAATAATATCAAACATGTGATAGCGGAATTTCCTAACCTATTTACTATCATATCTCTAGGTATAGCAAACCTACTCAGTTTATTAATCCACTATATCTCTATGCGAATTAAAATAAACATAAGTGCATTAAAAACTATGAATATTCCCGGCTTACAATGAATCCTTTGGATCACCTTATCACCGAAAGCTACACAAATAACGCGGTATATTTCTATCCACGTTTAATTTATGGTTATATATTATAATGAGCAATTGCATATTATCACTTCTCAGTCTCAAACATGCACATTAGATCATTCAAGTGGTGGCTAATCACTCAAAATCATTAAGCACAATAATCTATAACTCACATGAATGAAATCAATTGCAAAACATAAAAATCATGAAATTCACATCATCATGGTTAGGCTACATCGTAGCCCTAACAAAAGAAAATTAGAACATAATACATGAAAAAATAAAAATATAAATCAAACTCAGCATCTTGAATCAAAGAACAAGAATTATGTCTCCACTTTCGTCTTCTCTTCAAAATACTTGAAAAACTCTCAGAACAATAAAATAAACAATCTAGCAGAAAAACTAGCTGCCCTCTCTCTCTTAATGTTCTCCCCTTTTGAGGATATATCCGAGCTCCAAGTAATTGCGCATAAAATCATGGAGTAAATCAGAGGATTTTGATTTGATATCTATCTTCCACTGTTTCTTGATTTGAATTCCTGATATTTGTTATTCTTTTCCTTATCTTCTCCATAGATCATTATTCTGCATAAATAAGAAAAATTTAAATAATTAGAAGGAAATCCAAATATTTTATCATAGATATTGCATTAATCATTGCCTAAAATAGATAAAATAACTCTATTTTTATAGAGTTATCAAACCCCGAAACTTAACCTTTTGCTTGTCCTCGAGCAAAATCAACACTTAACACATAGTCAAGCTAACAATCTCCTCCATGACATCATTCCATAATTGCTCAAATTCACAATTCAAAGAAAAACACAAATTTCATCTAAACATTGAAATTGATTTATAAGTTAAGATCAATTCTAACTATGTGATCTGAGTGTGTGTGAGAGAGTCCTCATCTTTTTTCGAATTATATGCAATCCAGATAAAATTCACATTGATATGCAACCTCTCAAAAATTCTCAATAATTATGACCAAATCTCATAGGTTTGCTTTTCATTCCTCTCTCCACTAATGTAAGCTAATTATCCAACCAAAAATCAATAGGACTTTTCTCGGTTTGTAATGTAAGGCTGGACTAAAGGTGAGATAACGGTAATTTTAAGCTCAAATCACCCATCAACACGTTGATTTCTAGGATCTAATTAGAGCCAATGTCACTGTCCAATTTCACTCATTCAAGATAATTTCTCTGCCACCATATATCATCATTCCTTTTTTTTTTTTTTTTTTCTTTTTCTCTCTTTTTTTTTTCTTTTGAATTGTTTTATGGTGGAGTTTCTCCCAAAGTCCCTCCTAATATAACATGAAAACTTCCAACCCATTAAGTATCCAAAAGGCTCACTCAATTGAAAGTTGGATAGGGAACCATAAAAGCAATTTTTTTTTAATAATACACCCCAAACAACCATAGCAATCACTTTTTTTTTTTTTTTACTCCATCATTCCTCCCAAATTTCTATTAAGCTCAAATAATCCCAAAAAGAAAATCAACGTGTTCATAGGGCATGAGACAATAATATAATTTGATAAAAATTAGGTTAAATATATATGGTGCCAATGAAAAATCAAATAATAATTAAGGCTCAACGGGGTGACTAGGGATAAATAAACAGGGTTAGCTTGAAAGGCTTAATCGATCCAAAAATTGCCTAAATCATTTTCTCAGTTAGATTTAGCTTAGGATTTCGCCTCAAGAGAAAATCAAACAAATTCTAAGATTTGGGTGAAATCTAAGAAAATCACATACTTCACATGAATGTTCTCTAGATTTACACACAATTCAAAAATTAAGGACTTTTAGTGCTCAGAAAGTGGATCAACATAATCGAATTAAAATTAACTCACACATCAATTGCAAGTTTAAATAAAATTTAAATTTTCCTAAGAATCATAAAAAAATTCACAATCAGGAATGCAATCTTGATAAAAAAAAAAATAGATTTAACCAAAAATTTTGTCTCCCCCCAAACTTGAATGAAGTAGTGTCCTCAATGCGAAAAATAGAAATAGGAAGAAGAAAACTCCCCGGTTGTAGGATAAGTTCGAGATGACCTTAATAATTAAACTCTTGAAATGTGCTCCCTAAAAAATTAACCTGGATAAAACAGAGAAAAGTTAAGCTTTTTTTTTTTTTTTTTTTGCAAAACATAATAAATTTAACAATAAATAAATAAAAATTATTAGAATGCTTGGGTTGCCTCCCAAGAAGCGCTTGCTTTATAGTTTTCAGCCAAACTATCTCAAATATCGATATTCTAGAGGACGAAATTCAATGGTGGTCTTTTACTTGTTGTAACCACCTTCAAAGTAAGGCTTCAAACGTTGACCGTTCACCTTAAATGTGCCCTCAGTGTCATGCGCAACTTCAACTGTTCCATATGGGAATACCTGTGTAATTATAAAAGGACCAGACCATTGAGACCGCAACTTTCCTAGAAAAAGTTTAAGACGAGAGTTATAAAGTAAGACTTTTTGATCAATTTTAAACTCTCTTCTGATTATGTGCTTGTCATGCTATCTTTTTGTACGCTCCTTGTACAACTTAGAATTTTCATAGGCCTCACTGCGAAATTCATCCAATTCATTCAGTTGCAATAATTTTTCTTCACCTGCAGACTGCATGTCAAAATTCAAAAATTTCAATGCCCAATATGCTTTATGCTCTATTTCCACTGGTAAGTGACAAGCCTTCCCCAACACTAGCCTAAAAGGAGACATCTCAATTGGAGTTTTGAATGCTGTCCTATAGGCCCAAAGTGCACCATCAAGTTTTATTGACCAATCTTTCCTAGAAGCATTAACTGTTTTTTCTAAAATTCTCTTGATTTCCCTATTTGAAACCTCTACTTGACCACTAGTCTGAGGATGATAAGGGGTTGCAACCTTATGCATGATTCCGTACTTATTCAAAAGTGCTTCAAATTGTTTGTTGTAAAAATGTGTCCCCCTATCACTTATGATTGCCTTAGGAGTGCCGAATCGGGTAAAAATATTTTTCTTTAAAAATTTGACCACAACCTTAGCATTATTTGTTGGCAACGCTATAGCTTCTACCCACTCAGACACATACTCCACAGCCACTAAAATGTATAAATTTCCATAAGAAGGTGTAAAGGGTCCCATGAAATCAATACCCCAGACATCAAATAATTCACATACAATAATGTTGTTTAAAGACATATCATTTTTTCTTGAAATATTTCCAGTTCTCTGACACCGATCACATGAAATTACATAGGAGTATGCATCTTTAAAAAGTGTGGGCCAATAAAATCCAGATTGTAAAACCTTAACTGCAGTTTTGGTGGTACCAAAATGGCCACCTGCCTCTCCATCATGACAATGATGTAGAATGTTCGCCTCCTATTCGTCCGGAACACATCTCCTTATGACCTGGTCTGCACATACTTTAAACAAGAAAGGTTCTTCCCAAAAATAATTTTTAACATTAGAAAAGAGTTTTTTCTTCTGTTGATATGATAATTCGGGAGGAAGAACCTTACTTACCAAATAATTTACAAAGTCGGCGTACCAAGGAATTTTTGTGGACTTAATGGAAAAAATTTTCTCATCAGGGAACTCTTCCAAAATTGGTCTTACCTCTTCTTTTGAATTTGGAATTCTTGATAAGTGATCTGCAATTAGATTTTCAGTCCCCTTCTTATCCTTGATTTCCAAATCAAATTCTTGCAACAATAGAATCCACCTAATCAACTTAGGTTTTGATTCTCTTTTCAAGCAGATACTTAAGAGCAGAGTGGCCAGAATAAACTATAACTTTTGAGCCAATTAAATAAGAACGAAATTTATCAAAAGCAAATACTACCACCAAAAGTTCCTTTTCTATTATTAAATAATTCAATTGTGCACTTGACAAGGTTTGACTGGCATAGTATATGGTTTGAAAAATTTTATTCTTCCTTTGTCCCAAAATAGCTCCTACTGCAAAATCGCTAGCATCACACATCAGTTCAAAAGGTAAATCCCAATTTGGTGCTGCCATAATTGGTGCTGACGTTAACTTCTCCTTTAAAGTGTTAAAAGCCTGCATGCATTCAACAGAAAAATTAAAAGGAGCATCTTTTTCCAAAAGATTAGAAAGAGGTTTAGCAATTTTTGAAAGATCTTAGCCAATCGCCTAGCTGCTGTCCTCGGGAACTTAGTTGACTACTCTCAAAATGCCTTTGTCAAAGGGAGAAGGATTAGAGATAACATTCTTATGGCTCAAGAATTATTTGCTGGGTTTCATTTGGAACCTCACCTCCCCAAATGTGCGATAAAAGTGGATTTCCAAAAGGCCTATGATACTATCGATTGGGATTTTCTTCAATTAACACTCATGGTGTTTGGCTTTCCTGATGTTTTTGTTCGGTTGATTATGGCTTGTGTTCGGTCTCCCAAATACTCCATCTCAATCAATGGAGAACTTCATGGTTTCTTTGCCGGAGGGAGGGGATTACCACAAGGAGATCCTATGTCCCCTTATCTGTTCACGCTTGTGATGGAGGTATTCTCTGGAATTCTAAACTCCCAGACTTCTCTTAAGGAATTCAAACCCTATTGGAGGTGCAAGGCAACTCGGATAACTCACCTTTTTTTCGCGGATGACGTATTCCTTTTTTGCCGGGCTGATTGGGCGTCTATCACCTTAATGAAAAAGGGCCTTGATATATTCTCTTCATGGAGTGGCTTAATCCCGAATAGAAACAAGAGCGAAATCTTTATGTCGGGAGGATCTCTTTCTCTTCGCAATTATATTCAAATGGCCTTTGGATTCCAAGAAGGTACCTTGCCTGTGCGATACCTCGGGGTTCCCATCATCTCTTCTAGACTTCGGAAAGTTCATTGTATTGCTCTAATTGATCGGATCACTGCTAAGGCTCGATCTTGGACTCAAAGATTTTTATCATTTGCTGGAAGACTGCAGCTTATCAAGTCAGTCCTCCATTCCATTCAATCATATTGGTCGAGTGTGTTTACCTTACCGGCGTCGGTTCTGATTAGTATTGAAACAATCTTGAGACAATTCTTATGGAAAGGATCCGCACTTGGTAAAGGTTGGGCTAAGGTTGCGTGAGATGACATATGCCTCCCAAAAAATGAAGGTGGGCTCGGCATAAGGAAGTTGAAAGACTACAATAGAGCGGCCATGCTTAAGTACATATGGATCCTTTTCACCAACAAAGAATCGCTGTGGTGTCGATGGATCCATTCTAATTTCTTAAAAAAGGACAATTTCTGGATTTCCTCAACACCTTCTACTTGTTCTTGGGCCTGGAAAAAAATATTGCAATTAAGAACAGAGTTTAGGTCTTGCTTCGCTTGGAAGATTGGTAATGGATTCTCGGTTTCTTTATGGTATGATCAATGGCTCGCTGATGGCCCCCTGGATCTTTTATTTCCGAGATCCATCATTGAAATGTCGGGTCTCCCTAAGCATGTTGTTGTTGCAGATTTATTCTCCCCCCTCGGTCATTCATTTAAGAGCTCACTTGAGAGCTGTGGCTTCCCTATCCCGGATCAGATTGCTGCACCGAATTGTTTCACCTGGAATCGTCACCCAACCGGATCCTTTTCTGTTGCCTCTACATGGGATTTCATTAGAACAAAGAAGGAAAGAGTTGCTTGGGACTCCTTTATTTGGAACTCTGATATTGTCCCTAGATATGAATTTAACTTGTGGTTGATTACCAAGAACAGGTTACCCACCCAGGAAGTCCTTATCCATTCTAGCAGAATTCACTCGGGTACTTGCGCATTCTGTAATGTTATTCCGGACTCTATCGATCACTTGTTCTTCAACTGTCGTATCTCGGCCACACTTGCTTATTTTTGGGCGACGAGATGCAATTTACCTTGGAAATCAAGGCCATGGATGGACAACCTTACTTGGGCGATCAAGTTGCTCTCCGATAAGGATTTTTACCATCGGATTGCGTTGTTCTCTTTCGGTGCCCTTTGTTATTTGATTTGGAAGAAAAGGAATGATATTATTTTCCAAGGGGAAGCACTATTTGTCCCTGCTTTGAAGAACCACCTTATGAAGATAGTCAAAGATAAAGCGACTACGTTCACAAGTGTTTCGGACACTCCGAGAAACAGGCGTCTCCAAAGAAGCTAGGATCTTGATCCCTCCATCTTTACGAATCGTCTCGGGCTTTAGATTCTCTGCATCTTCTCTCGCTCTGCTACAAGCTTCATCATCTCTCCGTTCTTCGTTTTTCGAATGTTTGGCTGAGGTCTGGTGGTTGTAGTTGTTTTTGTGTTGTAACTGTGGTTCTTCTCCTTTTGGACTGCTTGCCTTTGGCTTTTGTCACGGCTCCCTTCCACTCTTCGGTGTTCCTTAGAGTGTAAGCCTTTGGCACCGTTTTTTGTATTTTGTCCAAAGCTATAATATTCTTTATCTTTACCAAAAAAAAATTGAAAAATCTTTTATAAATCGCCTGTAAAATCCTGCATCCCCCAAAAATCCTCTGACAAGTTTCACAAATGTTGGCTAAGGTAATTTTGCAATAACCTCCACTTTGGCTCTATCGACTTCTATTCCATTTTGAAAAATTTTATGCCCAAGCACTATTCTTTCCTGCACCATAAAGTGGCACTTCTCCCAATTCAAAACAAGGTTAGTCTCCTCACATCTTTGTAAGACCAAAGCCAAATTATTTAAACAAGAATCAAATGATAAGCCAAAAATAGAAAAATCATCCATGAAAATCTCAATATATTTTTCAACCATATCAAAAAAAATAGCCATCATGCATCTCTGAAAAGTAGCTGGTGCATTACAAAGATCAAAGGGCATTCTTCTAAAAGCAAAAGTACCATAGGGACAAGTGAAAGTAGTTTTCTCTTGATCTTCTGGTGTAATAGGAATCTGATTATAACCCGAATATCCATCAAGAAAGTAAAGAAAGTAATAAAACTCATGCCCCGCAAGTCTTTCTAACATCTGATCAATAAATGGTAAAGGAAAGTGATCTTTTCTAGTGGCATCATTCAATTTTCTGTAATCCATACACACACGCCACCCAGTAACTGTTCTAGTTGGAATCAATTCTTTATTGTCGTTTTTCTGAACAGTCATACTGCATTTCTTTAGCACAACTTGTACAGGACTTACCCAAGAACTATCAGAGATAGGATAGATGATACCTGCATCAAGTAACTTAATTACCTCAGCTTTCACTACTTCTTGCATCTTCGGATTCAAACGTCTCTGAGGTTGGATAGTGGGTTTATATTGTTCCCCCATCAAAATTTTGTGCATGCAAATTGAAGGACTAATTCCCTTGATATCAGCTATTTTCCATCCAATTGCACCCTTATGCTCTCTTAATACTCTGAGCAGTTTCTCCTCCATCAAATCTGTCAAAGAAGAAGATATAATTACCGGTAAAGAAGAAACTCCATCTAAATAAGCATATTTCAAATGAGAAGGTAAGGGTTTGAGTTCAAGAATTTGAGGCTCTTCAATTGATGGTTTAGGCTTTGTAATGTGTTGTCCAAACTCCTCAAATTTAATTGCCTTTTGCCTTGAATATGGTGGAATTACCTCCATGAAATTTGCGTACTCCTTTATCTCCTCATTCTGAATATCTGTGTCCTTTAGTTGAATCAAACATGCTTCAAGTGGATCTTTAAAAATATTTTCCTGAAAAACCTTATTCACCAACTTGTCAACTGTCTCAACTCTAAAACAAGAATTATCATCAGATGGATATTTTATTGCTTTAAAAACATTAAATGAAACAAGATCATCTTGAACTCTAAGAATCAACTTCCCTTGTTGTACATCAATAAGAGCTCAACCTGTTACTAGAAAAGGTCGACCTAAGATAAGTGGAACCTCAAAATCTTCCTCCATGTCAAGAACTATGAAATCTGCAGGAAAGATAAATTTGTCAACTTTTACTAAAACATCTTCCACAATACCTCTCGGATATTTAATTGATCAATTAGCCAGTTGAAGTGACACTGCGGTTGCTTTTACCTCGCCCAATCCTAATTTCTTGAAAATTGAAGAATGCATCAAATTACTACTTGCACCTAAATCACATAATGCCTTTTCAAAGTAAGAATCTCCAATAGTGCAAAGAATAGTAAAACTCCCTGGATCTTTTAATTTCGAAGGCAATTTGTTTTGTAGAATGGCTGAACACTCCTCATTTAACTTCACAGTTTCATAATCTTCTACTTTCTTTTTGTTTGCCAAAATCTCCTTCAAAAATTTTGCATAACTAGGCATTTGCGCTAAGGCATCTGCAAAAGGAATGTTAATGTGCAATTTTTTAAATACATCAAGAAATTTAGAAAATTGCTTATCTATTTTGTTCTATTGGAGTCGCTGAGGGAATGGAATCGGTGGCACATATGGATTGGAATTATCTGGAAAAAGTTTACTCTTGCTTGTCTCCTTTGATTGTTTATTGGTCACCTCTTCCTTGTTTCTGACAATCTCTTCTTCTCCCACTTGTTTACCACTTCTCAGGGTAATAGCCTTTATGTTTTCAATTGGATTTTTCTCTGTGTTGCTCGGCAAAGAACCTTGTTGTCTCCCTGACATTATGCTTGCTAACTGACCCACTTGCATCTCCAAATTTGAAATCTCACATCCGTGCTTTTGATGAAGTCATGAGTTGTATTAGCAAGTTTGGTGACTATATCTTCCAAATTTGACTTTGTCTCTTCTAATTGTTTGAATCCCTATGATCTCGTCACATTCTGATTATTCCATAAAAATTTGGATGATTGCGCCATTTCGGATTGTACGTGTTGGAGTATGGATTATTCTATGACCTGTTAAAATTCCCAACAAAGTTAGAATTTTCACTAGATTGTTTAAAAGTATTACCTACTTGACACGCTGTGCTAACATGTCCTCCATCGTAAAAATCACATGTGAAATTCTGAATTTTCATGACTGAAACACTCATATTATCTAGCTTTTTGTTGAGTACTTCAAATTGTGCAGCAATTGCAGCAAAAGTATCCACTTCGTGAACTCCGCTAACTTTTCGCATTGGTAGTCTCTCAGTAGGCCACTGATAACTATTTGACGCCATCTCCTCTAATAAATTGTAGGCTTCTTCTGGTGTTTTATTATTTAGAGTTCCTCCTACAGCCGCGTCAATCATAGAGCGGAGATTTGTACTAGAGCCATTATAAAAAGTTTGTACCTGCATCCATACGGGTAGTCCGTGATGTGGGCATCTCCTAAGAAATTCTTTGAATCTTTCCCATGCTTCATATAATGATTCATTATCCATATGCATAAAATTAGTAATATCGTTACGCATCTTCGCAGACTTTGCAGGTGGAAAGAACTTACCAAGAAATTTATGAGCCATATCATTCCATGTAGTGATTGATTCTGTAGGAAGAGAAGAAAGCCAACCTTTAGCTTTGTCTCTAAGAGAGAATGGAAATAATCTCAATCTAATAGCATCATCTGTAACTCCATTATATTTAATGGTGTCACAGATTTCAAGAAAAGTATTGATGTGAGCGTTTGGATCATCGCTTGGTAACCCACTGAATTGCACTAATTGTTGAAGCATCTGAATGAGTGACGGCTTGATCTCAAAGTTGTTTGCTTGAATTGCAGGTCTTCTGACACTTGATGTGGTACCTTGAACTGTTGGTGCATCATAATCTCTTAAGAGTCTACGTGGATTTTCATTATCACCGTATGACATCTTCTTAGCGTGATTTCTCTATTCTCTCAATTGCCTTTTGAATGTACGCTCGATTTCTGGATCAAGCTCATACGTGTCATAAACTGATGTACACCCTGAAAAATAAAAACAAAACAAAAGCTAGATTAAACTTAGAATTATCTGGTATCAATATTAATTAGTATTAAACAAACGATCCCCGGCAACGGCGCCAAAAACTTGTTCATAAAATTCTAAACGCAAGTGACCGTGTCGAACAAGTAATATAATGATGAGAAAGAATATCGTCCCATGGAGATCGATGATTAATAAACTAATTAAATACTAAAATCGATTAACTCTAAAATTTATCTAACAGATCAAAATATAATTGAGAATAAATTAAAAACAAAATTTGTAGACTAAATGCAGTAAATCAATCATATAAATATGTTAGAGCATCCGATTTCACCATAACTACTAGATATGAATTTCAGATTGTTGTGGGGACAAGAACAATATCAAACATGTGATAGCGGAATTTCCTAACCTATTTACTATCTTATCTCTAGGTATAGCAAACCTACTCAATTTATTAATCCACTATATCTCTATGTGAATTAAAATAAACATAAGTGCATTAAAAACTATGAATATTCCCGGCTTACAATGAGTCTTTTGGATTACCTTATCACCGAAAGCTACACAAATAACGCAGTATATTTCTATCCACGTTTAATTTACGGTTATATATTATAATGAGCAATTGCATATTATCACTTCTCAGTCTCAAATATGCACATCAGATCATTCAAATGGTGGCCAATCACTCAAAAGCATTAAGCACAATAATATATAACTCACATGAATGAAATCAATTGCAAAACATAAAAATCATGAAATTCACATCATCATGATTAGGCTACATCGTAGCCCTAACAAAAGAAAATTAGAACATAGTAGATGAAAAAATAAAAATATAAATCAAACTCAGCATCTTGAATCAAAGAACAAGAATTCTGTCTCCACTTTCATCTTCTCTTCAAAATACTTGAAAAACTCTCAGAACAATAAAATAAATAATCTAGCAGAAAAACTAACTGCCCTCTCTCTCTTAATGTTCTCCCCTTTTGAGGATATATCCGAGCTCCAAGCAATTGCGCATAAAATCAGGGAGTAAATCAGAGAATTTTGATTTAATATCTATCTTCCACTGTTTCTTGATTTGAATTCCTGATATTTGCTATTCTTTTCCTTATCTTCTCCATATATCATTATTCTGCATAATTAAGAAAAATTCAAATAATTAGAAGGAAATCCAAATATTTTATCATAGATATTGCATTAATCGTTGCCTAAAATAGGTAAAATAACTCTATTTTTATAGAGTTATCACTCTTCTTCAATTTCATTGCTAGAAAACTCCAATTCCATAATCGGAGTCATCTCCTCATGCCCCTCCACCTCCATTGACGTGTTATCTTGATACATTAACTTCGTACTATACAACAATAATAGAATATAATTAGAAATTTCAAAACAAAGAGCAAACTAGAAATGAAGCTTGTGTTTCAAAATGTAAAATGAAGCTTTAGCTCATTCTTTTTGGTTATGAACTTATTGACATCATCTCTTACATTACAACTAATAAAACTGATTTACTCTCTCTCTCTCTCTCTCTCTCATAAGCAAGAAGAAATTGTGGACGTTTTATCTTACCTCTGTGTTTTGCGTAATCCTTCCTGTACTAAGGTAAAATGTTTTGTCTGTCAAATTACCAAAGGAAGAAAGGGGGGGTGTTATACTTCTTAAAACAACTCTTTCATTAGAATCAAGCTTTGATTAATCAAGTAAGCTTCGGTATTTTCAGGCTAGAAGGTTCATTTTGGCTTTTAGGAAGTTAATTTAGTCAATCTTACTAAGATGGATTTTCAGCATTAAAGAATGGGTCGATCAAATTTTTGCGCCGATCTTTCCTTCATGAATGACGTGCAATATGATATCGATTGTCCGTCAATTCATTTAAGGAATTTTGGCAATCAATATTACATGTTGGACGACAAATCTAGAGACGTCATCTCTTACACCTATGTTTCTATTGGATTCTAGTCATTAATCTTGTAAATACAGTAGGATGAACATCTCTGTTTTCACTCGCAAGTACCACATACACATCAAGCAAGACAGATTTCGTGATGTCCTCCCTTATACAATCCCATCCAAATCAAGAACAAAACCACACAAGCGAAACGAGAGGGAGAGATCATATTGAAGTACCGAAGGCAATCGAGGCCTCGTCGGAGATGCTCGCAGGAGATGGCACTGCATGTGCTCTTCCGCCGTTCGTCCGGGGGGGTTGGTCGTTGGCGGAGGTCCGAAGGATGAAAGGATGATCCCGAGCGAACGATGACTACACGGAATAGGGAGCGGGGAGGGGGTGAGCTGCGTTGGCGTGCCCCGAGCGTGCGGCGTGCCCTGCGGCATCCAGCAGCGGCGTCGAGGGCAAGTGGCGTCGGCGATGGGCAGAGGTAAAGCACGGCAGCGACCCGACATCAAGCGACGAGGGTTCGGACAAGCTGTTGGGCGAGCGTCGAGTTGCCCCGAGTGTGCGGTGTGCCCCGCGCGTCCGACGGCAGTGTCGAGGACGAGCGGCATCGGTGACGGGCGAGAGGCAAAGCACGGCAGCGACTAGCATCAAGTGGCAAGGGTTCGGGCGAGCGGCTGGGCGAGCGTCGAGTTGCCCTGAGCGGGCGGCGTGGCCTGTGGCGTCCGACGGCGGCATCGAGGGAGAGCGGCGTCAGCGACGGCGAGGCAAAGCATGACGGCGACTGGCGTCAAGCGGCGAGGGTTCGAGCGAGCGTTGTCGGTGACTGGCGTCCAAAGGCTTCCGGCAGCGAAACTCAAAGCGGCGTCCGACAGCGTGAAAGTTCCAAGTCTGAAAGTGAAATCTGAATGGGGAGCGGGAGTGGGGGGGCTCCTTTTGGAGCCCTAACCGGTTCCGAAACTAGTTCCCAAAACCGATTCCGAAATCGGTTCCGGTTCCCGGAAAAAAGGAATCGAGAACCGGAACCGGAACCGGTCCTTTTAGAATTGGGAACTGAACCGAAACCGGTTTGATTCTCCGGTTCCCGGTCCTACCCGGGAACCGTGCTCACCCCTACTTGTAGCCTTGTCAAGCAGAAGGATTTTAGGACTTTTGACCAGCGGATAACTAGACCCCTCTTTCACCAACCACAGTATCGTATCCCTGAACATCAAATTTGTATGGAGAAATTGGATAAGCTCATTCGAAAGCAAAGGGTTGAGTTAAATACATGAAACAAGCAAGGGCTATCTAACCTGTTGCAGTCCACTGATGAACTTGCGAGCATTTGCTAATTCCGATGCTGCGAGTATTTCGCGCTCGGTCGCATCTCCATCATTTCCGTAAGCTATGTTGGCGTGGATTGTCTCGTTGAATAAAATCGGTTCTTGGCTGACCAGAACCATTTGCTGCCTCAACCACTTGAGTTGCAGCTGCTTGATATCCACTCCATCGAGCGTAATATGACCAGAATCAAAATCATAGAAGCGTTGCAGCAACGCTATCACTGTCGATTTTCCACTCCCGCTTTCTCCAACCAGAGCAACAGTCTGAGAAGAAGAATCGTGTAATTGTCAAACATTTATTCCTCATGTTCGACAAAACTTTAGTGCTGTTCTTGTAATTCAATGCTCAATTGTGGATGTCATTATTAAAGTTAGGTATCGGATAAAGTCCAAAGTTTTACCTCTCCAGAGTGAATGGCCAAGCTGAGATCACGGAAAATTTGAATGTCTGGCCTAGAAGGATACTTGAAGCTGACATGGCAAAGCTCAATCTCTCCCTTCACATTGTCTAATTTTGTCCCCGACTCATCACTTGGGTCTATCTTGGATTTGCGGTCTACTATTGCGAAAATGGAAGCAGCAGCCACTTTGGCTTTGGTGGAATCAAGAGCGATGGAACTTCATTGTGAAATTCCAAAGGCTGCCATGGTCAGAGCAAAGAAAACCTGCGAAGAAAATGTCTATGAACTGTTAATTGAAACCAGTTTCAAATAAGGAATAGGCAATCGTGATTCAGCAAAATTCAAAGTAAAAATTTGGTTAAAGTTTAAAGAAAATCCGTCCTACCCTGAAGCCATCCTGAACGAGTCGAGCTCCAGCGTAGAAACTTGTTGCATACACACAGAACAGCAGGAAGAAGGACATGCCGAACCCAATTCCGCTAATCAGTCCTTGTCAAATCCCCGTCCTCATGGGGCCTTCACATTTCTTCTTGTAAAGCTGCATCATCCTCTCTTCAGCACAGAAAGAAGCAACAGTCCTTATACTTCCGACCGCATCAGTAGCCACTTGGCTTGCTTCCTCGTACATCATCTGCAAACATATAGATTAGTACGGCCATGAATAAATGAAATTATTTGCAAGTTATAAATGAAAACCATGGTGGAACAGTTTTTATGCCATTGAAAATTACAAGCAACGTGAATTAGAAAATTCGAAGATGGCCTTTCCATTTTCGACTCTTTGAACCTAGGACTCAAAATTTTGAACTGGAGATTGATCGAGACCTCCCTACCAATTTTATTTAGTGAGCAGGAAAAGAAAAAAGCACTGTAATAATGCTTAACTTTGCATCTGCCCTGAATCCTTTCATGACCTTCACTTGTACATATCCATTGACACCGATTAGAGGGATTAAGGCGAAAAATGATCAGCGCCAGTTGCCAACTTGTAGTAAAAGCAATGACCAACCAGCTACTGCCGATGCAATGTTCTGAACAATCTGAGCTAACGCATCTCCAACTAGGGCTCGCACTGACCCTGCGACTGCTGAGAGCCTTGCCCCAATTGCACCACTTGAGTGGTCAGGTTCATCAAACCAGCCAACCTCCATATGGACCACCTTTTCAAAACACATTAGCCTGATTCTCTCGATTAACTTACAACCAGCCACGGAAAATAAGTATGTACGAGACAGATGTGCCACAAATGATGCGATGCCAAGGACCAGAGACATCACTGCCCAAAACTTAGAATCCTTTCTAAGTTTGTGTGGTAATTCATAGAATGTCTTGATAACACTGGATATAAGTATGCCGAAAATCGGAAGTATCATGCCATTAACAACTGCAGCAACAGTTCCAATTAGCAAGACAGGCGCTTCTGGGTTATTGAGATGAGCAAGCCGGCGTAGGGAGACCTTTGGCAGTTTTTCTGTGCTCTGAGGAGCAGGGGATTGTAATCCAGCCACATTATCATCGGCGACATTGAGTCCAGTAGGAAGACCAAGGGGGACTGAGAATGAATGGTGGCTGCTATTCCCTATAGATGATCCCTGACTAGTGGATCCTTTGTACGACATCCTTCGACTGGACTGTCTGTTATATTCAGTAATCTCTTACTTGTTTTGGTCATCTGGTGCTTGTTCGGATTCTCTATTCACTTCCTGCAAGCGTATTAGCTGAGAATATGCGCCGTCTGGATTTTTGAGCAGTTCAGAATGTGAACCTTGACAGTTTTAGAGAGCAATTCATTGTCAATGATATACTTGTACATGCTAGGAAATCATAAATCCTTCGTTCAATTCACAGTTTCATTGTTCTTCTATTTAGATTGCAGCCTACCTTTCTCCACCATTTTTCCGTGATGAATAACAGCAATCATATCGGCATTCCTAACTGTGCTCAAACGGTGGGGAACAATGACAGTTGTCCGGTTGCCCATAATCCTGTCCAAAGCCTCTTGGACTATCCTCTTAGATTCCGCGTCGAGTGCACTTGTGGCTTCATCCGGGAGCAACATACGAGGATCTTTAAGAGTCGCTCTTGCTATGGCTACTCTTTGCTTCTGCCCATTAGACAGCTGAGTCCCATGTTCACCAACCATAGCGTCCAAGCCCTAAATGTCAAAAGTTAAAAAATAATGAAGATCGAGAAGGTAAGAAAAGAAATTATTGTTTGGCCAGAGAAAAGAAGAAAGCTGATGCATAGATCATGGAGTTGCATTATATTTATACCTGCGGCAACTTGTCTATGAACTTGGCCGCGCTCGCAAGTTCTGCAGCAGCTTTGATCTCTTCAAGCGTGGCGCCTTCCTTTCCATATGCAAAGTTGTCCTTGATGCTGCAAGCAAATAACACAGGTTCCTGGCTGACAACCCCGATTTTGCTCCTGATCCATTTAAGCTGAAACTCTTTAAGGTTGATCCCATCGATAAGTACTTCACTGTCTTGCGGATCATAAAATCTCTCTATCAGACTGATCACCGTGGAATTCCCACTTCCGCTTTGTCCCACCAAAGCGGCAGTTGTACCACTCGGGATGCCAAGGGAAAACCCGTTGAATAGTTGTTCATTGGGCCTGGCTGGATAAGTGAAATAAACATCCCTCAACTCTATATCTCCACGAATGTCGTCTAGTTTCTTTCCCTTGGTATCAAACGAATCAATGTCCGGCTTCCTGCGGATGGTCTCGAACATCTTATATGCAGCAGCTTGACCAGCAGCAAATGTACTCATGCATGGAGAAGCCTGCCCAAGAGACCTAATGAACGTCCGCACCATGCCCCAAAAAAAGGAGGAACAAAAAGAAAGAAAATCCATGATCAGGCTTTCTAAATTTCAATAGGGTAAATAAGGAATTGAACCATGAGAACAAATACCCAAATGAAAAAGGACAATTTGAGTGCAACTCACATAGAACCAGTCAAGACTGCCACGACCACATTAATCACTGTGCCTCCATTATATCCCTTGTCCAATATTAACTTGGCGCCACACCATGTCGCCAAAGCATAACCACCGAATATGACGAGCGTGACTGTTCCAAGACCTAATCCAGCCGCCAGGCCTTCGTGGAGACCTGATCTGTAAGCATTCACAAGGAATCTGCTGTAATTTGCAATTGCTCGTTTCTCTCCAGTAAAGGATGCAACCTGCGCCAAAATGTGATAGTAGTTGGACACTGCAGTAAATGATTAGAGCAATGGCTGGATTTGAGTTCTAGAGCAAAAAGACAACGAGATATCTATCTTGTTCTCGGAAATGTGTCAATTTAGTTGGCACATTTGTGCACTTCTGGAAATCAGCTATGTTAATGCAACATTCTGTTCTGATCGAACCAATCGTCTATTCAACATTTGCTGCCTCTGCATATGCACTTTGCCCCCGAGATGCCATCTTTGAGATCATGAGTGACGTAACACCTCCCGCAATCACTAGGAGAGGAATCATGGTTAGCATGATGAGGGTCAACAGCCACCCCTTGATAAATGCTATCACGAAGCCTCCGACAAATGTGGACACAAGCTGTATGAACGTCCCCACCTGCGCGAATTAGCAACCTGTTAAAATCTAGGACAAAAAGAGTATTGAATGCATCAGACACAATACTCATTCTTTTCACTATTGTTATGCTGGTACAAGTATGACCTTTTCGCCCATGGCATTCTGGATGAGAACCGTGTCACCGGACAATCTCCCGACGACCTCTCTAGTGTTGGTCTCTTTGTCAAAGAAGGCAACATCTTGTCTTAATATAGTTTTCAGATACAGGCCCCTTATTCTAGCAGCCTGTCGCTCGCTGGTGACCATCCGGCAAGATCCTCTGAATAAATGAAAGGAAGAACAAATATTAAATTTTCTCAATTCCTAAGATAAAGAGTTCAACTCCGAAATAAAAGTAAATTGAGAATTAAGATGCACTTACGAAGAAATGCCGCTACACCACACCCAAGTGCCAGGTAGATAAACTTCAGAGCCATCTGTGTTATGGCTATAACTATCACTTAGAGGGGGTGAATAGATGATTGTGCGGAAATGAAAGAATTTAAACAAACATTGCAACGAGAGAACTTTTGATGAAGTGGTCAGATTCTACCGGTATATAATTCTATCATAACAAATAAAGTAAATGATAGAGAATTGCAAACTCAAGATTATAGTGGTTCAGTTTTTGCAAGCTTATATCCACTCTCTATCGCTATAGCCTATTGGCTGAAATCACTGATAAAAACTTATAAGAGGTTACAAGATCGAGCTTGAACACTTAAGCTCGTGTGTATAACTCCTCACACACTTTTAACCTCTAAATGGTTAATGCTCACAAAGATGAATGTATAAGATCACAAACACTCTTGAAACTTTGAAATTAAAGTTTCAATTCTCGTGAATGTGATTTTTTTTTTCCTTTAGATTCGAGACCTCCTCTTATATTCCTCCTAGTCGAAATTGACTATTGGACATACCTCCAGAAGGACTTATCCAGTCAATCTACCCGTTGGCTTGGATCTAGTCGAGAAGATCTGATGGTTTTAGGATTGCGGAGGTTGAGGCTTTCCATAATTTCTATGGCTCGTACATCAATTTGGGTTTTCATGAGTCGAGTGCTTCAAGTTAAAAAGCATGTTTCGCCTCAAATAAGTTGTTATAGGAAAGCTGAATCTTTGATAGATATTAGAAAGACTTTTCTTTTGAAACTCCTTATAAATATGGTGGGAATCCAACCAATCGCCACTAGCCGTTACACAAGGATATTATATCCTTTCTAACTGTTTGACAGAACACATAAAGAAGGAAATAATTAAGCCACGATTTTGGTTTTGATTGATAACCATCAGACTTTCCACCTGAAAAATACTTATCATCAAAATCAAAATCTTTACTCCGAATAAGTTTTGTCAATCTTCAAAATCAATTTGTAAAATTTCCGCAACAATCTGAAGATTTCACAGACAATCTAATCAGTTAATTCACAATGTCAACTCAAGTACTCCCAAAGAAATTCCTTTTTGAGAAATGAGTTTCTCTATAACAATCCATCATGTGCGTATTTGCAAAGATTTTACCTTGGACACAAGATCCACAACATCAGTGTCAGTCTGGTTCTCGTCAAATGTATTGATCAGCTGCCCAAACAATACTGTCATAAGAGGCATGGAAATGCCACTCCCGATTGCGCCTATCGACCCAACAACCATCAAGAGCATATCAGTGGAATCTGCAAGTGAGAACAGCTTGTGGAATGGAACCGAGTCCACTTTCTCATGTCCCTTGCTCTTGTTAGAGTCTTGCTCATTCTCATTCACGGCGGAGCTCTTCATGGCCACCATCTCAAGGCTCCTCAAAGTGGCAGCTTCATTGATTACCGAATCCACAGCTGCTCCATTTTCAATGGCGATGCTACCATGCCCAAGACACGGATCTGTTGTGCAACTTCTCTATCCTGTATATATTTTCACACAGAATTGTCTGTGGGGGCTGCATCAGTGAATATCTAGAATCAGCAATTTATAATTCAATCCAAAGGAGCCAAGAATTGGGCAAGCTGTGAAAGAAATATTTGAAGGACGGTTGAGCACAAATTGGTTGATTGAAAGCAAACTGTACTGCAGTCAATTTTCTCGACTCTGTAAGCAACTAAAGACAAAACTACTCCGAACAATTATCCGAAAAATATGCCACGAGTATCTTCGCATTAGTATTGGATGGATTAGCTATTAAGCAATCAAGATATGAGACAATCTTTCAACCATAAAAGTCAAAGTTACAGGGATCAAAGACCGCTGATCCACGGGACTCTACTTCGAAAAGAGTTTTGGATCTTATTGGTTTAGCGCCCTTAAATTAATCAATTAGAATAATGAATCATTAGCTTAATGACTTTGAAAGTGGTAAAATTAATGTGTGCACGCTTGCGAATGCAAAAGCAGTCAGACTAAACTGACGGGGGCACAAGAAGCCTCACAAATAAGAAGTCAAAAAACCCCACAGGAGAAATTAGCCAATGGACCACCATTTCTAAATACCATTCCCAGGACACAGAGTGAAGAACAATTAATATCATGAATTCATCAGATTTGTGCCAAAACCATCTTTGATCTGAACCAGCAGACAGAGCAAAATCAACTCTTTTTTATTATTTTAACCTACCTCCTTTTTTTGCAAGAATCTTGATTCTGCAAAAGGAAGCGAAAAAAACACTCTTTTGCTCTGCTTCTTGCCTAAGGTAGAGTTTCAAAAAAATCAGCTCACGGGTGAGCACTGTTTTCTAGGATCCTGAGAAAAGAATTATCGCATACACTTGGGTGACTGCTTCGAAGAGTTCTTTTAGGCCTTGTTTGATAATCATCCAAACAGTGTTTGATTATGATTTTTTGTTATCAGGAGCAGTTTGGGAATAAAATCGCGTTTGGTAAAATTTTTGTTCCCGGAACAAATTTCTATTTTTTTGTTTCCGGAATTAGATTTGAAATAGAATCAAGAATAAAAAAAAATTGATTTTTGTTCCGGGAACAAATCTAAGAATCAAAACCAACTCTTCATATTCCCTTTTCTCTTCTTCTTCTCTTTTCTTCTTCTTCATTGGCCACCACCCTGTGGTTGTCGTCCGCTGTCGTCCGCTGCCGTCCACCGCCGACGTCTGTCGCCGGCAACCAGTTTGGCAAGCTCGCCGGTGGCCAGGCGGGCCTCGCTGGGGCTGGGCGAGGTCCGCATGGCCTCGGTGAGACTCGCCCACCCCCGTTGGTGGCCAGGCAAACCTTGCCCAGCTGCTGGCGAGGCTAGGCCAATGAGGGTTAGCCTCGCCGAGGGCCGGCGACGCTCCAGTGAGGTCACCGACCACAAGAAGAAGAAGAAGAATAGGAGAAAAAGGAAAAAAGAAATGAAAAGAAAGTAAAAAAGTAAAAAAATTATTTAAAAAGTTAAAAGAAATTGATTTGAAACATAATTAATGAGCACGGTACCAAACACAATTCTATTCCAAAATCAGAAATTTTGGACAGTTATCAAATGGCTTAAAGTGCTTAGATATTATTCATAGAAACAGAATAAAAAAGAATCATTTCTGATCAGAATCTGTTCTCGAGAACAGAATCATTACCAAACGCGTCCTTATCCTCTGTGTAGTTTCTCCCATCAAACTCCTCCTCCATGATATGCCCTCCCAAATTGCTTGTCCGACTAGCAGAGGATGGCACCCCAAGTCGCGCTCTCTCGGTCAAAGCCCCGCCCGACACTTCTCGTCAACTCCACTTACGATTCTTTTATTTCGATGTTTCACTATTCTTTCCTTGGCTGCCAAGCCCAGTTTTACAAAATCTCTTCGCTCCTCATAACGATCTTTCCTGTCTTGGAAAGTTGTTATTATGTTCTCGTCGACGCATGCATTAAGAACTTTGACCTCAATCCGTGCTTTCACATATCGCCTGAGACCCTCGTTCAACGGCGACTTTTGGTCGAATAAACGGTGGTCTTCTTTTATCCCACGTGGAGAAATTACTTGGCAGGAACGTGATTCTAGATGCTCCCCCTTCTCTTATGGGTCGTGGTCCTTCTGCTTGGTTGTGTTTTCGCGGAATGCAATTTTGGCTTTGCACAAAAGATATATTTTTTCCCAAGCAATATTTTTTTGGTTAACAGGGTGCTTTTAGGGCCCCAATTGAGTTAATTGAAATCGAAAATATTTTTTTTTTTGAAATACTTTGAAAATTGGGGAATTGCATGTTTCCATCAGATTACTTACTTCAAATGATAAATATTTACTTCCCAAATTCCAATCAATAATGGCTGCAATGCGTTGACAAATGAAGCAACTGCATAAATAAATAATAATTCTTTATTAGTACTCTTGGGGCCGGCGGCGGTGGTTTGTGTATGTGTGTTTTTTTTCCCCTTTTTTGGGAGGGATATTAATTGATTATTGGTAATAAGTCAAGTCAAAGTTCTATTTTTTATACATTCATTTACAAGAATATGGTGTATCGGCTGCAGCCGCCAACTTTGCTTAGCTTAGAAGTATAAGTCGACTTGAGTGTACGGTGATGGAGAATTTTTCAGAAATTTCTCATCACTTAAGCAAGATTAGGTGTGGATATTTCGTTTTAAATAGTATAATTATTGTGGAAAGAAGGGGAAAAAATAATGCGAACTAAGGAATTGTCAACAGTCAACGCCGAATAGTTGATTAGAAAGGATCTAGGAGCTGAAATGATGGTGGGAAAAGGAAAGGGAAAAGGGACCCAAGATGGATATATAGTTTTAAATGGTATAATTATGGAATTGGTAACAGTCGACATTGAAGAGCTGATTAAAAAGGATCGACAAGCTAAATTAATAGTGGGAGAAGTAAGGGGAAAAGGCATTGGATGGATATTTCATTTAAAGTAGTATGATTAATGTTGACTAAGGGGAAACATACATAGATAATGCGGACAAAGGAATTGGCAACCGTCAGCATGGAAGAGTTTATTAAATAGGATAGAGAAGCTGAATTAATCGTGGTAAGGAAATCAAGGGGTGGGGACACTAGCACTATAATAAGTCAGGGTTGGATTCCTATGCTCTGTAAAAAGACCGGGACAAAGTCTTAAAAAGAGAAAAGAGTTAAAAATAAGATAAACAAAAAAAAAAGTAAGGAAAAAGTGATATTAGAAATGACATAACTTTCTTATGGTGTTCACTTAGGTTTTGTTCGTTTCGCCGAAAATAATTTTCGGGAAAATGTTTTCTGGATTTTTCGGCGTTCATTTTACGGAAAATGAATTCCTTGGGGAAAATGTTTTCCGTGAAAGGAAAAAAGTCTTCAAAATTAGGGGAAAATGTTTTTCAGTTTTGAAAAGTGGAAAACATTTTCCTCACTTGATTTCTCTTATCTCACACCTCTATAAATCCTCACTTCCTCCTCTCATTTCTTATTCTTCTTTTCTTTTTTTATTCGAATAATTTTTTATTTTCTTTTTCTTTTTTAATTCGAATTATATTTAATTTCCTTTTTCTTTTCTATTTCTTTTCTCTTTTCTTTTTTTCTTTTTCTTTTCTTTGTTTCCCATCTTCTTATTTCTTGGTTAGTTGTCGGCCATCGCCGGCGAACCTCGAGCTCATCGATCTCAAGCTCGCGCTAGTCAATCTAGCGAGCTTTGAGCTCGATGCTCGCACTCGCCAATTTGGGGAGCCACGAGCCTCGTGCTCGTCGCCGAGCTCGAGGCTCGCCAATGGCCGGTCGCGGGCTATCGCAGTGGCCGACGATCGGCCAAGAAAGAAGGAGATGGAAAATAAAGAAAAAGGAAAAGAAAATGAAAAAAGAAAAAATTAATAATGAATTTTAAAAATTAAAAATAATTAAAAATCAATTTTTAAAAAATATGAAAAATCCATTTTGAAAAATAAAATAAATGAACAAGAGTATATGAAGGAAAAGATTTTCCTTACCGAATAGCGAAAAATATTTTCCACTTCATTTTCAAGTTTCATTCGAACACCGGAAAATAATTACATTTTTTCTGAAAAATGACTTTCTAAAAAATATCTTCTAGAAACGGCACATTTTCTGCGAAACGAACGGAATAGTATTGTAAATTTTTCCATGTAATTTTCATCCCTAATTGCTTTTGCAAAGTTCCTTCGGACTTTGGGAAGCAGATAAGATCCTTAAAGTACATCCTAGGGTTCGCAAGTTACGAGATTCAAACCTCACGACAAATCTGAAACATCATGTCACGGCGCACTAGTCGCAGTGCCATAAGGAAGGATGTTGATATGTAAATGAGAGACTCTTGTCAATTATTCATGATTCGATTAGTAACTTGGGGATTTCTATTCGCGTACTCGAAAGATGGACTTTCATTAAATGAAAATAGCTATCTCATGGCAAATCTATAGCTATTGCCAGATATATACAAGCAAGTAATAATTAGTATTTTGGGCCTTTATATTATATTATTTTATTTTATTTTACTCGTGTTACTCAATCACTAAAAAATTGTCTTTGCAATTGACCACTAAATCTCATCGAGCAAGATGGGTGACTTTACCAGAGAAATTATATTGGTTGATTATCTCATGCAAAATATAATATCACCCTACACTTTTTGATTGGGGAAAATTGTTTAAAATATTCTAAATATATTGTGCGACAGCCAATTTAGGCTTAAACTTATCGGTTTGGCCAATTTAGTACTAAACTTTTCTACTATTTTCCAACGTAAGCCGTTCAACTAATTTATATCATAAATTGCGAATGTGGCAGTCCAATTGGCATGAAGCATCCTACTTGGCATGGCCAATGCCGATGTTAATATTTTTGCAATATTTTTTCTTTTTTTATATCTTTTTCTTTTTCCTGTTTTACTACTCATCTTCTTCCTCCACCAATCATTGGACCTTGGTGAAGGTTGCTAACCATTGGTGAGGGTCGCCCTTGTCGACCACCCCTTGCCTATGATCAACAATCGATGGAGAAAAAAATGAACGGTAGAATTTTGAAAAACAAAATCAAAGAAAGAAAATATGAAGAAAAAAAGAAAAAAAAGAAATAGAAAATTTGAAAAAATTGCTAAAATCGTCCATGTCAATGTTGATCATGCCATGTAGAACGGTCACACTAACTAGACCGCCAGTAGGCAATTCCGACCTAAATTAGCCGAATGGATTGTGTTGGACTCCAAGACTACATTATGTAGGTAATTTTGCCATTATTGGCCATAGGATGCTAGGGAAGATATGCCATAAATAAAAGTCAAATAATTTTATGCATAATATTAATAAGATGGTCAAGCATTCAAATTTTAAACTTTTCAATTTGACTAATTTAGTTTTAAATATTTTCACTATTTCCCAGTGTAAGCCATCCAACTAATTTATGCCATACATCGTTTATGTATCGGTTCAATCAATGCCTAGCCATTCTATTTGACATAATTGATGCTAAGGTTAATGATTTTTGCAATTTCTTTTCTTTCTTTTTTGTTTTGATTTTTTCTTCTATTCTACTACTCATCTTTTTCCTTCCTTATTCGCTGGGCCTCGGCATAGGTTGATAACCATAAGTGAGGGTCACCTTCGTCGACCACCCTTGGCTCAGATCTTGTGATGGCAACCCTCACCTATGACCTACAACCAATGGAGAACAAGAATGAACACTAGGATATTGAAAAAAAAAAAAAACTGAGAATATTTAAAAATCATCAACATCAATGCTGGTTATCCTACATAAGATGAGTGCCGTTAACTAGATCATATTTGAAAATCATCAAAATCAATGCTAGTTATCATACATAAGATGAGTACCGTGCTATTTGGACAATTCCAACCTAACCCAAATGAACTCTATTGGACTCCAAGGCTACTTTATTGTGAGAATTTGGTCAACACTTATCGAATTCCATATAATGCTTAAAAATAAAATCCTTCAAAAGTTTATTTAAAAGCTTACCGTAAACTATTGAAGTTTATTCTCATCAACTATAAAATGATAACAATCATCCCGTAAATTCAGGGCCTCTATGACCTTGTGAACATGGGATAAAAGCTGTTATTATTAATATTTTTATTTTTATTATTCGTATTGTTATTATCATTATTATTATTATCATCCTACCTCCTTCTTATCGTTATGTCTATATCCAAATCTCGGACGTATGACTCTCTCTTTTTTTCTGTCTTTTTGCTGAAATTTCGGAGGTTAGGACAACACGAAATGTCTCACAGTCGGAAATTCTCGCTCTTGGTTGGAGATCACTGTCTTTCAATTAATGTGGGTTCGAGGTTCTAAATCAATGCTCAAATCACGATCAATTCCCCAGTCAGAAACCAGTCCAAGGAGACTCTAGAATTGGGCCTTTGCCTTTAATCGACCTGTCGAACCCGAAAGCTTTTTCTCGGAAGCGGCGGAGACCTCGTAACACCAGCAGGAAGGATGCTTGATCCTCGCACACCGGAGGACCCCAACCATAATCGACCTGTCGAACCCGAGCTGTAAGCAAGCAGCGGGGTGAATGTGGCTGCGCCATGTTCCAAAGGGCTTCGAACTCGGAGGGCAGCTTATCCCTGGCTTCTTGAATGATCTTTGCCGCATCAGGGAAAGATGCCTCCTGAAGCGGTGCTTTGGAGGCTTTTACTGTGACAGAGAAGAAGCGGTTCCCGTAGAACCCATCGGGGCAACGGAGGAGGAGGGTCTAGGAGTTGACGGCAGTTGGTGAAGAAGAGGAGCCACACCTCCGTCCCTGGGTTCAAGCCTATCGCCCGCATCAGTGAGCTCCAAATACTCACAGCCTCGGCCTCAAAGGTGGAGCGATTCCGGCCTATAGATTCGTGTTAGAATAATTAAATATTAAACCACGTCTCCATCTAACAGCTTAAACTTTTAAAACAGTCGGCTGTAATCCCAACAAATTTCCATATAATATCAAAATTGAACGTTCTGAATTCAAACCTTATCAAGTCTTATTTGCCTCCTTAATTAAATATGTCAATGCTTAGTACTAAGCAAAAAGACCATACTAAGTATGAGGGAAAGTAAATAATTAAATATATCACCACTCCTCATTTAACGGCTTAAGTTTTTAAAATAGTCGACTGTTATCCTACCAAATTCTCACAATTTGCGAAAGATTCACTTGAGCTTGTTGATGTCTTCTAGGGAAACGTCTTTGTTGGCATGTTTTTGTTGGTAATTCGGCATAGGAGGTGGTGGGTTTGGCAATGGAGGACGAGAGACATTTTCACTTTTAGATTGAGGGGCAAGAGTAGGGAAGAATCGGCTGTACCGCACCGGTTCAATGGTCTGATGCTCGGGCCCTCTCGCGAACTCTCCTGGTGCATTAGGAATCGAGCAGCTCCTAGACCATCACAAATGCTGTGGCAGAACATGAGCCCCATCACGAACCTGCCACCGCAGGCAAATAGAGTCGCTTAGTAAGCACAACTTCAACTATGGTGTGTTGAATGATTCTTTTCTCGGTTAACCACAACATCAAAGTTCATAAAATTAATTAGCGAAAAATTATTTTACTTAAACAAATACGCCATTTTGACGTTCTCACCTTGGCTTGTCTCTACCGGTGCAAGAACGACTGAGATCTCGGATCGGGTGACCCTTTCTTAGGTTGTTATCCGTGGCGTAGTGATTCCTTTTTCTCGGCATTGTTATTCCTCAAAAATAAACACAAGTCGTCCCAACCAGCGTGCCAAAACAATGTTTCACCAGAATTTGTCTTGACAATGAAATACCCTTCATCGAAAGTCGATAAAAATCATTCTTCAGTTTTATTGAGAGAATGCAAGTTTTGGTTCTATGGTGATTCCGGATATGATTTACTAGTAGAGCACAAGGAGACCAACAGATTTATTTCAACGGAATTTAATCACCAACAAAGTAAGATGATAGAGAGATACTGCCTTGGAATTAAATCAACAATGAAGATCAACAACTAAAATGCACTTTGAAATTTAGTTGACGACAAAATATTTGGAAATTATAATTTCGCTGCTTTTTAAAAATATAGGACTCAATTGCACCTTTCATGATAAGTTTTAATACTCTCAATGCATTTATCACAGAGTAAAAAAGAGAGCTTGTGGCTAGGGAACATATAGCAAAGGCATTTCCGTTTCCTGAGCATCAATTGTTGTAGCTGTAAAATTACATAAGACATATAATTGTGTAAGAGTTTCAACAAACTTGAGTGTATTTCCCATTTCTCTTGTCAAGCAAAGTAGCAAGAATGTACTCCAAAAGAATGAGCTATGGGGAAGTAAATGCTACAAAAGGCTCATACAGTAGAAGCACTGGTGTGTAGGGCAACCAAAGATGCATAGAAACCATCCTTGATGTTGATCAAAGTCTCGTGCTTTCCTTTCTCGACAATGACTCCATTTTTAACCACTGCAATCACATCGGCATTCTTGATTGTGGACAACCTATGAGCCACCACAACTGTAGTTCGGTTCACCATGACTCGGTCTAACGCGTCTTGAACCACTTTCTCAGATTCTGCATCCAATGCACTTGTAGCCTCATCAAGCAGAAGGATTTTAGGACTCTTTACTATAGCTCGAGCGATAGCCACTCGTTGCTTTTGACCACCGGATAACTGGACCCCTCTTTCACCAACCACAGTATCATATCCCTGAACATCAAATATGTACGGAGAAATCAGATAAGCTCATTTGAAAGCACAATGTTAAGTTAAATACACAGAACAAGCAATGGCCATTTAACCTGTTGCAATCCACTAATGAACTTGTGAGCATTTGCTAATTCTGATGCGGCGAGTATTTCTTGCTCGGTCGCATCTCCATCCTTTCCATAAGCTATGTTGGCACGAATTGTCTCGTTGAATAAAACCGGTTCTTGGCTGACCAAACCCATTTGCTGCCTTAACCACTTGAGTTGCAGCTGCTTAATATCTACTCCGTCCAGCGTAATATGACCTGAATCAGGATCATAAAAGCGTTGCAGCAGCGCTATCACTGTCGATTTTCCGCTCCCACTTTCTCCAACCAGAGCAACCGTCTGAGAAGAAGAATCGTGTAATTGTCAAACATTTATTCCTCATGCTCGACAAAATTTTAGTGCTGTTCATGTAATTTAAAGTTCAATTGTGGATGTCATAATTAAAGTTAGGCTTCCGATAAAGTCCAAAGTTTTACCTTTCCAAAGTGAATGGCTAGGCTGAGATCACGGAAAATTTGAATGTCCGGCCTAGACGGATATTTGAAGCTGACATGGCGAAGCTCAATCTCTCCCTTCACATTGTCTAATTTTGTCCCCGACTCATCACTTGGGTCTATCTTGGATCTGCGGTCTATTATCGCAAAAATGGAAGCAGCGGCTGCTTTGGCTTTGGTGGAATCGGGAGTGATGGAACCTGATTGTGAAATTCCAACGGTTGCCATGGTCAGAGCAAAGAAAACCTGCAAAGAAAATGTATATGAATTGTTTATCGAAGCCAGTTTCAAATAAGGAAAAGGCAATCATGATTGAGCGAAAGTCAAAAGGAAAAAGCTGGTTAACGTATTAAAGAAATACGTCCTACCCTGAAGACATCTGAAAACGTTGTTTTGCCGTCCTGAACAAGTTGAGCTCCAGCATAGAAGCTTGTTGCATACATACAGTACAACAGGAAGAAGGACACGCCGAACCCAATTCCGCTAATCAGTCCTTGTCGAATCCCCGTCTTCATGGGGCCTTCACATTTCTTCTTGTAAAGTTGCATCATCTTCTCTTCAGCACAGAAAGAAGCAACAGTCCTTATACTCCCGACCGCATCGGTGGCCACTTGGCTTGCTTCCTCGTACATCATCTGCAAACATATAGATTAATACGTTCATGAATAAGTGAAATGATTTGCAAGATAGAAAAATGAAAACCATGGTGGAACCTTTTTATACCATTGAAGATTACAAGCAAAGCGAATCAGAAATTTCTATGATGGCCTTTCCGTTTTCTACTCTTTGAACCTAGGACTCAAAATTTTGAATTGGGGATTGAAAAAGACCTCCCAACCAATTTTATTTAGTGAGCAGGAAAAGAAAAAAGCACTGTAATAATGCTTACCTTTGCATCTGCACTGAATCCTTTCATGAACTTCACTTGTACATATCCATTGACACCAATTAGAGGGATTAAGGCGAGGATGATCAGCGCCAGTTGCCAACTTGCAGTAAAAGCAATGACCAAACCAGCAATTGCCGACGCAATGTTCTGGACAATCTGAGCTAATGCATCTCCAACGAGGGCTCGCACTGATGCTGCGTCTGCTGAGAGCCTTGCCCCAATGGCCCCACTTGAGTGGTCAGGTTCATCAAACCAGCCAACCTCCATATGGACCACCTTTTCGAAACACATTAGTCTGATTCTCTCAATTAACTTACAACCAGCCACAGAGAATAAGTATGTACGAGATGGATATGCCACAAATGATGCGATGCCCAGGACCAGAAACATTAGTGCCCAAAACTTAGAATCCTTCCTAAGTTCATGTGGTGGTTCATAGAATGTCTTGATAACACTGGATACAAGTATGCCGAAAATCGGAAGTATCACGCCATTAGCAACTGCAGCTACAGTTCCAATTAGCAAGACAGGCACTTCTGGTTTATTGAGATGAGCAAGCCGGCGTAGGGAGACCTCTGGCAGTTTCTCTGTGCTCCCAGGAGCAGGGGATTGTGGTCCAGCCACGTTATCATCGGCAACATTCAGTCCAGTGGGAAGACCAAAGGGGACTGAGAACGAATGGCGGCTGCTATTCCCTATAGATGATCCCTGACTAATGGATCCTTTGTACGACATCCTTTGATTGGACTGTCTGTTATATTCAGTAATCTCTGACCTGTTTTGATCATCTGGTGCTTGTTCAGATTCTCTGTTCACTTCCTGCAAGCGAATTAGCTGAGAATATGCACCGTCTGGATCTTTGAGCAGTTCAGAATGTGAACCTGGACAGTTTTAGAGAGCAATTAATTGTCGATGTTATACTTGTACATGCTAGGAAATCATAAATCCTCTGTTCAATTCGCAGTTTCATTGTTATTCCAAGTTAGAATGCAGCCTACCTTTCTCCACCATTTTTCCACGATGAATGACGGCAATCATATGGGCATTCCTAACCGTGCTCAAACGGTGGGCAACGATGACAGTTGTCCGGTTGCCCATAATCCTGTCCAAGGCCTCTTGGACTATCCTCTCAGATTCTGTGTCAAGTGCACTTGTGGCTTCATCCAGGAGCAAAATACGAGGATCTTTAAGAATCGCTCTTGCTATGGCTACTCTTTGCTTCTGCCCACCAGACAGCTGAGTCCCATGTTCACCAACCATAGTGTCCAAGCCCTAAATGTCAAAAGTTAAAAAATCATGAAGTAGTAAGATCGAGAAGGTAAGAAATGAAATCATTGTTTGGCCAGAGAAAAGAAGAAAGCCGATGCACCAATCATGGAGTTGCATTATCTTTATACCTGCGGCAACTTGTCTATGAACTTGGCAGCGTTCGCAAGTTCTGCAGCAGCTTTGATCTCTTCAAGAGTGGCACCTTCCTTTCCATATGCGATGTTGTCCTTGATGCTGCAAGCGAATAACACGGGTTCCTGGCTGACAAGCCCGATTTTGCTCCTGATCCATTTAAGCTGAAACTCTTTAAGGTTGATCCCATCGATGAGTACTTCACCGTCTTGTGGGTCGTAAAATCTCTCTATCAGACTGATCACCGTGGACTTCCCACTTCCGCTTTGTCCCACCAAAGCGGCAGTTGTTCCACACGGGATGCCAAGAGAGAACCCGTTGAATATTTGTTCATCGGGCCTGGCTGGGTAACTGAAATAAACATCCCTCAACTCTATATCTCCACGAATGTCGTCTAGTTTCTTTCCCTTGGTATCAAATGAATCGATCTCTGGCTTCCTTTGGATGGTCTCAAACATCTTATATGCAGCAGCTTGACCAGCCGCAAATGCACTCATGCATGGAGAAGCCTGCCCAAGAGACCTAATGAACATCCGCACCATGCCCCAAAAAAAGGAGGGAAAAAAGAAAGAAAATCCATGATCAGGCTTTCTAAATTTCAATAGGGTAAATGAGGAATTGAACCATGAGAACAGAGACCCAAAAGAAAAAGGACAGTTTGAGTGCAACTCACATAGAACCAATCAAGACTGCCATGATCACATTGATCACTGTGCCTCCATCATATCCCTTGTCCAATATCAACTTCGCGCCACACCATATCGCCAAAGCATAACCACCAAATACGACAAGCATGACTGTTCCCATACCTAATCCTGCCGCCAGGCCTTCATGGACACCCGATCTGTATGCATCCACAAGGAATTTGCTGTAATTTGCGATTGCTCGCTTCTCTCCAGTAAAGGATGCAACCTGCACCAAAATGTGATAATAGTTGGACTCTACAGAAAATGATTAGAGCAATGGCTGAATTTGAGTTCTAGAGTGAAAAGACATCAAGATATCTATCTTGTTCTCGGAAATGTGTTGATTTAGTTGGCACACGTGAAATTCTGGAATTCAGCTACATTAATGCAACATACCATTCTGATCGAACCAATTGTCTGTTCAACAACATTTGCTGCCTTTGCATATGCACTTTGCCCACGAGATGCCATCTTTGAGATAACAAGCGACGTAACACCTCCCGCAATCACTAGCAGAGGAATCATGGTTAGCATGATGAGGGTCAATAGCCACCCCTTGATAAATGCTATCACGAAGCCTCCGACAAATGTCGACACGAGCTGTATACACGTCCCTACCTGCACGAATCTAGCAATCTATTAAAAATCCAGGACGAAAAGTGTATACTGTGTGCACCGGACACGGTACTCATTCTTTTCACAATTGTTATGCCAGTACAAGTATGACCTTTTCACCCGTGGCGTTCTGGATTAGAACCGTGTCGCCGGACATTCTCCCGACAACCTCTCCGGTGTTAGTCTCTTTGTCAAAGAAGGCAACATCTTGTCTCAATATAGTTTTCAGATACAGGCCCCTTATTCTTGCAGCCTGTCGCTCGCCAGTGACCATCCAGCAAGATACCTCTGACCAAATGAAAGGAAGAACGATGATTAAATTTTTTCCATACCTAAGATAAAGAGTTCAACTCCAAACTAAAAGTAAATTAAGAATCAAGATGCACTCACGAAGAAATGCCGCTGCACCACAACCAAGTGCCAGGTAGACAAACTTTAGAGCTATCTAAAGATTTCACAAACAATCTAATCAGTTAATTCACAATCTCAAGTACTCCAAAAGAAATTCCTTTTGGAGAAATGAGTTTTATGTAACAATCCATCATGTGCATATTTGCGAAGATTTACCTTGGACACAAGATCTACAACATCAGTGTCAGTCTGGTTCTCACCAAATGTATTGATCAGCGTTCCAAACAAAACTGTCATAAGAGGCGTGGAAATACCATTCCCGGCTGCGCCTATTGACCCAACAACCATCAATAGCATATCAGTAGAATCTGCGAATGAGAACAGCTTGTAGAATGGAACCGAGTTCACTTTCTCATCTCCCTTGCTCTTGTTGCAGTCCTGCTCATTCTTGTTCACGGCAGGGCTCTTCACGGCCGCCACTTGCAGGCTCCTCGAAGTGGCCGCTTCATTGGTTACTGAACTCTCGGCTGCTCCATTTTCGATTGCCATGCTACTGTACCCAAGACACGGATCTGTTATGCAACTTCTCTATCCTGTATATATCTACGCACAGAATTCTCTGTGGGGGCTGCATCAGTGAACATCTAGAATCAGCAATTTATAATTCGAGCCAAAGAAGTCCAAGAATTGGGCAAGCTGTGAAAGAAATAGTTGAAGGACGGTTGAACACAAATCGATTAACCAAAAACAAACTGAACTCCAGTCAATTTTCTCAAATCTGTAAGCAACTAAAGACAAAACTACTCCGAACAATTATCCAAAAAATATATCACGAGTATCTTCACGTAAGATTTGAATGGATTAGCTATTAAGCAATCAAGATACGAGACATTCTTTCAACCATAAAAGTCAAAGTTACAGAGATCAAAGATGGCTGATCTCCGGGACTCTACTTGAAAAAAAAAATTTGGATCTTATTGGTCGAGCACCCTTAAATTAATCAATTAGAATAATGAATCACTAACTTAATAAGTTGGAAATTAGTAAAATTAATGTTTGCGCGCACGTGTGTACGCAAATGCAGTCAGACTAAACTGAAGGGTGCACAGGAAGCCTCACAAATAAGAAGCTGTCAAAAGATCCCACTGGAGAAATTAGCCAATGGACCAGCATTTCTAAATACCATTCCCAGGACACAGAGTGAAGAAAGGTTAATATCATGAATTTATAAGATTTGTGCCAAAACCACCTTTGATCTGAACCAGCAGATGGAGCACAATCGACTCGTTTTTATTATTTTGCCCCACCACCTGTTTTGCAAGAATCTTGATTCTGCAAAAGAAAGCGAAAAAACCGACTCTTTTGCTCTGCCTCTTGCCTCAGGCAGAGTTCCAAATTATGCATGTCACCAACTCCGAAAGCCCGAGCATAACAAGACGTAAGCAACCAAAGGAGAACTGGCAGCGAGAGAGAGAGAGAGAGAGAGAGAGAGAGAGAGATGCATTATTCCACCTGAAGCTTCTCAAAAAAATCAGCTCACGGGTGAGTATGTCTTCTGGGATCCCCAGAAAAGAATTATCGCAGACTCTGGGTGACTGCCCTGAAGAGTCTTTTACTCTGTGATCCTGATTTGCAGTTTCTCCCGTCAAACTCCTCCAATATATGCCCACCCAAATTGCTACAAGCAGAGCATGGCATCCCATGTCGCTCTCTCTTGGTCAAAGCCTCACAGCCCAGCATTTCTCGTCAACCCCTCTTACTATTCTTTCCTTTCGATGTTGGACTATTCTTACCTTGGCTGCCAAGCCCAGTTTTATTTTCCCATGCATTGCTATTACTGGAACGCTTCCAAGACACAAGAAAATCTCCTTGGTCCTCGTAACACGGGATCCTTCCTTTCTCGGATAGTCGTTGTCTTGTTTTCGTCGACGCCTCCATTAAGAACTTTTGCCTCAATCCGTGTTTTCACATATCACATGAGACCCCCGAGACATGACAAGCAAAGTCGCACTTCTCTACTCAATGGCGGCTTTTGGTCCAAGATCGTTGGGTTGGTCTTCTTCCACCCCACGTGGAGAAAATTTCTAAGCAGGAACGTGATTGTAGATGCCCGCCCTTTTCTTATGTGGGCCGTGGTCCTCCTCGCGTCCTTTTTGCTTGGTTCTCATTTCACGTATTGCAATTTCAGCTTTCCGCAACCGATATTTTTTCTTTTCCAGGCAATAAATTTTCTCGAGAAACCGACTTTAAGAACTACAGTGATTTATCATTAACAGGATACTTTTAGGGTCCTAATTAATTTAATTGAAATCGAAAGTAAAGTTTTTCAAACATACTTTGGAAATTTGGGAATTACATGTTCTAATAAGATTACTTACTTCAAATGATAAATTTGAAATTCCCAAATTCCAATTAATAATAGCTGCAATGCATTGACAAATGAAGCAACTGCAAAATAATATTAATGATAGTAATAATAATCTCTATTAGCACTATAGGGGGCCGGTCGCGGTGTCGTCCCCCCCCCCCCGGGCCCCCGGTTCTAGAAGGGATATTATTAATTGATTATTGGTAATAAGTCAAGTCAAAGTTCTATTTTCTATACATTTGTTGCAACAAGATAGTGTCTTGGCTGCGGCCGCCAACTTTGCTTAGCTTACTAAAATTCGACGTGAGAGTAGTGTGAAGGAGGATTTTTCAGAAATTCCTTATCACTTAAGCAATATTATTTGTGAATATGTCCTTTTAATTAGTATAATTAATGTTTAAAGAAGGGGAAACAAACATGAATAATGCGAACTAAGGAATTGGCAACAGACAACGCTGAAGAGTTGATTAGAAAGGATCGCGGAGCTGAATTCATGGTGGGAAAAGTAAAGGGAAGAAGGACACTAGATGGATATTTCGTTTCAAAAGATAAAATAATGTTGAAGAAGGGAAAACAAACACAGGGTAATGTAGACTATGTCCACAGTCGACATTGAGGAGATGATTAAAAAGGATCGAGAAGCTAAATTAATAGTGGGAGAAGTAAGGGGAAAAAGCATTGGATGGATATTTCATTTTAAGTAAGTATGATTAATGTTGCAGAAGGGGAAACAAACAGGGATAATGCAGACTAGGGAATTGGCAACCCTCAAGCATGGAAGAGGTGATTAAAAAGGATGGTGGTAGGGGAATTGAGGGGTGGGGACACTAGTATCACATGTCGAGTTCAACTCTCTACGCTTTGTAAAAGGCAAGGCAAAAGTCTTTAAAAAAGCAGAGAGTTAAATATAAGATAAAAAAAAAAAAAAGTAAGGAGAAAATGACATTAGAAATGACATAACTTTCTTATGGTACGCATGTAGTGCCAAAATTTTGTTTGGCACGCCAAAATTCTGTTCAACACTCACTTAGGCCTATTTGGTAACACTTCCGGGAACAATTGATTCTGTTCTTTTGTTCTTGGGAGCAAAAAAAGAACAAAAATCCATTTGATAATTTTTTTGTTTTTGAGAACAAAAATCAGTTTTTTATTTCTCAGGAATAGATTTGGAATAGAATCAAAAAGTAAAAAAAAGTTACTTCATGTTCTCGGGAACAATACCTAGAATCAATTCCAATTTTTTTTCTTTTCTCTTCTCTTTTATTCTCTTTTCTCTTCTTCTCTTTCCTTTTCTTCTTTTTCCTTTTGGCTGGTTGGTGGCCTCAGCCATGGCCAGGTGACCTGCCAAATAAGGGTTGGCGATCTCGCAGGAGCATCGCCGGGGGCCAGCGATGCCAAGCCACGGTGAGGCTTGTCGGCCCAAGCCTCGTCCAAATCTGGCGAGACTAAGCTCGCCTAGCCACTAGCAGCCACCAACGAGGCTTGACCTCACCGAGCCACCTCCAAGCGACTGGAGAGGCCGAGCTTGCCCAACCAACCTCGCATCGCTTGGGTGAGGGCAAGCCTCACCTTGGCAAAGCAAGCCTCTGATGAGCTCACTAGGCCTCGCCCAGTCGGTCGCCGGCCACTGAAGAAGGAGGAAGAAAAAGAGAAAAATAAAAGATGTATTTAATAAAAGTATTAAAATTTAAAAAGAAACGAAAAAATTTAAGAATCTTACCAAATGTATTTTTATTATGGAAATAGAAATTTTGGACGATTACCAAGCGCATTCTTTTGCTCAGAATTATTCTCGAGATTAAAATAAAAAAAAAATCATTTCTGATCAATAATTGATATCGGGAACAAAATCGTTACCAAATGCTCTTAGTGCCAAAACTCTTCAAGGGATCAATTCAGTACCACTTCGATAAAAAGAAAAAAAAAAAAAAGCAATCATTTCAGTGTCAATTCTAATTTGGAATATTGAAAATACACCGTAACTATATTAAAACATATTTCCCAACCAATGTGACTTTTCAAAAATCCAACGTGATAACATGACGTTGTTACCCATGTTTCCCCCAAATTTCATTAAAATTGGAGAAGGCTTAGCTGAAACTTCCCCTTTTCTCTAAACCCCAATTCAAATCAAAGCATTTTGGGACAAAATGGTAAGTTGAATCTTGCAATGGCATGTTTCCTCACCAACTATTTCTTACAACCAAGAATTTGGGGACAAATTCAGCCTCTTGTTCAAACCCTAACCTCCTAATCCGGGATTTTGGGAAAAATTAGTAATCCATTTGGGGATTTTATCCATTTTTTACCCAATTGCAATTTTTGGACAAAATTGCCCTTGTTCTGGTCACCAAAAAAGTCAGGCGGTTGGTTCAGGAGATAATGTCTATTTTGGATTTTTTTCAAGAAAATTACCTTATTTATAGACCCTTATTTAAAAAATTTTCTTCATGTCGTAGTTGTAATTTAAGGACGTTGAACTCGTTTATTTCTTTTTAATGAAATTTAGGAGGTGAAACTTGGACAATTGCCAATGGGGCACTGGATGAGAGGACTGTCAACAAACTAAGCCAGCTTTGTTCACATGATGGGCAGAATATCAGCCCCATCATGAACCCGCCGCGAGCAAATCTGAGTCATCTGATATCGTAAATTTATTTAGTATCACAAACAGGTCTTTTGAGAACAAATTTCGAAAGGCAACTTGCAATGGCTGTATTTAACTAGAGCCTAAAAATATCCTGACTTGCATTTGAGCCGGTGGTTCTATCCTTTCAGGGTCCTGAAGCTTGCATGGAAGGTCGTTATACGGATCACTGTGACATCCTCAAAATAATCGACAAATTCGACCATACAATCCATTGTAGTCTCAACAATCGCCCGACCTAAGTAAGTGTTAAATTAATATCTCAAGTTTAAATTCGGATAACAATTTGTTAAATCGAATTTGTTGAGAAAGATTTCCCAAGTAGATTTCAAATTAGATGAAGAAGTTTTTCTTTTGTTGGACTCCTTATAGCTGCATAAAGGAGAAAATAAAATAAAATAAAATAAAAAGGAGCAAATGTTTCCCCTTTTATCTGGAGGAGCCAAATCCCTGCAGGCTATCCATGGTGGGGCCTAAAGTAAAAAATTTGACTTTGGGCACACAATACAAAAGGGCTAGGCTTTCTTCTAGCCGATAGAAATAAAGAAAGAAGCCCTCTGCACATAGAGCCAAAGTAAAAAAAAAAAGGAGCGCCGCTTGAGAGAAGCCCCCGAAGCCAAGTAGAGCCGCACGTCCAGCAAGTGCAGAAGCCAACGAGAAGCAGCAACCCACCGTACATAAAAGAAAAATTCAAGAACGCCGCACGGTCCTGATTTTCGATCTTACGAAAAGAGTATTGCTTGGGCTTGAACACACGATTATATTTTGTGCTGTGAGTTTACATTATTTATTTGTAAATACTTTGGGTTTGGGATTAAATCTAGGTATGGAAAACACTCGAACTTGTGAGAGATTATAAACTCTGATTCTCCAATTATAGTAGATTATTTGCGGCTAGCTCTCCCCGTGGACGTATATATCGATACTCGGACCGAACCACATAAATTTATGGTGTCATTATTTCTCGTTTATTTCTCTGGTGATTTCACGTTGACGTAAATTACAAGATCCTATCATTTTTCGCATATTATATTCCAACAATTGGTATCAGAGCTTGGGATCATATTTCTTGATTGTGATTTAGAGCTTTTGCTTGTCTGATTATTATCTGGAAATTGTGTTATTGCAATTATGTCTTAGAGGATATCTGAAATTGAGAAGTTTAACGGGCGGAACAACTTTGGGTTATGGAGCATCAAGATGCGGGCATTATTGACAACCCAAGGTTTGGTCAAGGCACTAGATGGTAAAGATGAGTTGCCAGTTATAATGAAAACCTCAGAAAGGGTAGAGCTAATGGAAAGAGCAAAGAGCACAATCCTGTTAAACTTGTCGGATGAGGTTTTAATAGAGGTTGCTGAGGAGAAGGATGCCGCAGCATTATAGGTAAAACTTCAGGCACTCTATGTGAAAAAAAGGTTTGAACAATCGCCTGTATATGTTGAAGAGGATGTTTCAATTTAGATATACTGAAGGTACGTCTATCAGAACCCACCGAGACAAATTCAATAAACTCATGATGGATCTTAAAAACGTCAGTAAGATACTTGATGATGAAGAACATGGCATGATGTTATTAGCCTCTTTGCCAAAGTCATGGGAGCACTTTACTGATTCACTGTTGCAAGGGCGTACTACAATTACTTCAGAAGAGGTAAAGTCCGTATTGTTCTCTAAGGAGTGGCAGAGAAAGTTGCGAGATGACGTACCGGTGCAAGGACTAGCGCAAGCATTGACGATTCAAGGTAGAGAACAACATCGAGAGCCTAGTAGCAGTAAAGGTAAAAGCTGATCAAAATCACGCCATAGAAAGTCCAAGGGACACGTGAAGTGCTTTGAGTGTCATGAGGAGGGGCACATCATGAGAGATTGTCCAAAACGGAGGAATAAAAGTGATAAGCAGAATGCTACAAGCAATGTGACGAACATTGCCAAGGGGAGCACTAGTGATGCAGATACTGTTTTATGTGTGATACTTCGTCAAGGGACGAATGGGTGCTAGATTCGGGGTGTTCTTATCATATGAAGCATCATAAGAACTGGTTTACTACTTACCAAACTGCAGATGGTGGTAGGGTTCTTTTGGGAAATAACATAGTCTGTAAGGCTATGGGGATAGGGACAATTCGGATTCGGATGCACGATGGGGTGGTGCGCACATTGACAGATGTAAGGCATGTACCGGAGCTCAAGAAGAATCTTATTTCTTTGGGGACACTCGATGACATCAGGTGTAGGTACACCGCTGAAGGTGGAGTACTGAAGATCTCTCGAGATGCCATGATAGTGATGAAGGGAAAGAAAGTGAATACTCTCTATCATCTACTAGAAGAGATCGTGACTGGAACCGCTGCAATTTCATCAGGTGAGTCAAACTCTAACTTGACTCAGTTATAGCATATGCGTTTAGGGCACATAAGCGAGATAGGTCTGACGATGCTGAGTGAAATGGGGTTTTTGAAGGGTTAGAAGACAAGGAAGTTGGACTTATGTGAGCACTGCATCTTTGGAAAACAGCACCGAGTTAAGTTTACTACAGCTGTTCATTCGACCAAGCAACCAGTTGAATATATTCATTCAAACATCTAGGGCCCATCTTTGGTTCATTCGAAATGAGGTGCCCGATATATGCTGACATTTATCGACGATTATTTGAGGAGGTATGGGTATATTTTTTGAAGCACAAAAATGAAGTGTTCAATCGATTCAAGAAATTTAAGGCATTAATTGAGAAGCGGTCAAATAAACAAAGCAAATGCCTAAGAACCGATAATGGTATGGAGTTTTATGGTAGAGATTTTACCAAGTTCTGCAAGAAAGAAGGTATTGTGAGACACTGCACAGTACTTGGGATACCATAGCAGAATGGCGTGACAGAACGGAAGAACAAAACTTTGCTTGAACGAGCTCAATGTATGCTTTTGCATGCAGGACTTGGCAAGGAATTTTGGGCCGAAGCGGTAAACATGACATGTTCCCTAGTTAATTGATCTCCATCATCTGCTATCGAGTAGAAGACCCTTGAGGAAGTATGGTCGGGGAAACCTGTTGATCACTCTGGATTATGTATATTCGGATGTCCTGCGTATACTCATGCGAGTGATGGTAAGCTTGAGCCGAGCGCGAAAAAGTGCATATTTCTGGGTTATGCACATGGGGTGAAAGGTTACCGGCCGTGGTGCATTGATCCCAGATCACCCAGTTTTCTAATAAGCAGAGATGTGATCTTCAACGAGACTGCAATGCTTCAACAGAGGAGCTCTGAGACACAACCAGCAAAAAAGACAGATCATGGTGTCATTAGTGAGGTGAAGCTTCAAGTGAAGTCTCTAGAGACCTCTAAGGTAACAAAAGTTGAAACTACAGATGAGACCGCAGTTCCTAAAGTTGGTGATAATGGACAATTAGCACAACTGCAACACACTATAGCCACATATAGACAAATAATGCAAATTAAATTACCGGTATGTTATGGTTATACAGATATTGCTTATGCATTGACTGTAGGTGACGAGGTGGAGTCAGTTAAGCCTTCATTTTACTCTGAGGCAATGGCTAGTTCTGAGTCATCCCAATGGCTAGGGGCTATAAGTGAAAAGATAAAATCATTCCATTGAAATTAGACATTGGAGCTTGTCGATGTACCCAAAAGCCAAAAGATTGTCGGAAGTAAATGAGTCTTTAAACGAAAAGAGGGCATTCAGTGTCAAGGCAGTGAGGTATAAGGCGAGACTTGTGGCGAAGGGGTATACACGGCATGAGGGCATTGACTACAATGAGGTGTTCTCTCCTGTAGTAAGACATACTTCTATTCGTGTTTTACTTGCCGTAGTTGCTTCGCAAGATCTCGAGTTAGAGCAGTTATATGTAAAAACTGCGTTTCTTCACGGTGAGTTGGAGGAGCAAATTTATATGAAGTAGCCAGAGGGATTTGCTATTCCAAGTAAGGAAGATCATGTTTGTTTGTTGAAGAAATCTTTGTATGGGCTGAAGCTGTCTCCTAGGCAGTGGTATAAACGTTTTGATACTTTTATGGCTAATCAAGACTATTCGAAAAATCAAATGGATAGCTGCATTTACTTTAGAAGATTGGAGGATGGTTCTTTGATTTATCTACTTTTATATGTTGATGATATGCTAATAGCAGTTAAAAATATGTCTAATATTGATGTGCTGAAGAGGCAGTTAAATGCTGAATTTGAGATGAAAGATTTAGTTGCTACAAAGAAAATTTGGGTAAGGAGATTTTGCGTGACAGGGCTGCAGGAATTTTACGTCTATCTCAAAAGAAATATATTGAGAAGATCATGGCGCATTTTAATATGCAATTGGCGAAATTTGTAAGTACACCTTTAGTGAAGCACTTTAAACTTTCGGATAAATTATCACCGCAGACTGAGGAGGAGGAAGAGCATATGTCCCGTGTTCCTTATTTTAGTGTTGTGGGTAATATTATGTATGCTATGGTGTGCACTAGGCCTAATATTTCTTAAGCTGTGAACGTGGTTAGTTGTTATATGAAACGTCCTGGTAAAGCTCATTGGGAAGCTGTGAAGTGGATGCTCAGATATTTGAAGGGGACAATAGACGTGGGTATAGTGTATCGAAGGGACAACAATGGCAGTGAGACCACTAGTTTTGTGGATTCGGATCACACCGGTGACTTCGATGATCGTAAATCTTTAGCAAGATACGTATTTATGCTAGCGGGTGGTACAATTAATTGGAAAGCGTTCTTACAGGATCACATTACCTTGTCTTCGACTAAGGCAGAGTACATGGCACTAACTTTTGTAGCGAAGGAGGCGATATGGTTACGAAGTTTGCTCTTGGACTTTGGATTAGAATAAAAAAAGTGTGGATATACACTGTGATAACCAGGGTGTGATATATTTGGCGTATAATCCAATTTATCACAAGCGAACGAAGCATATCAACATCAGGTACCTTTTCATCCGAGATGTCTTAACTAAAGGTAACGTTATTGTCAAAAAAATTGCTACAGCAAATAACTCCGCAAACATAATGACTAAGTCTGTTCCTTTGGCGAAGCTCAAGTTCTACTTGAGCTCTATTGGCTTCTGTGGAAAGTGAGCGCCTGTTGGGGCGTTGGGAGAGCAGCATGTATGATGAGCACTATAACTTGGCTTCAAACATCAAGTCAAGGTGGAGAATTGTTAAATTAATGTCTCGAGTTTGAATTCGGATAACGATTTGTTAAATCGAATTTGTTAAGAAAGGTTTCCCGAATAGATTTCAAATTAAATGAATAAGTTTTTCTTTTGTTGGACTCCTTATAGCTACATAAAGAAGGAAATAAAATAAAATGAGCAAAGGATTCCTCTTTTATATGGAGGAGCCGAATCCCTGCAGGTTATCCATGGTGGGGCCCAAAGTCAAATTTTTGACTTTGGGCACACAATACAAAAGGGCTAGGGTTTCTTTTAGCCAATAGAAATAAAGAAAGAAGCCCTCTGCACGTAGAGCCAAAGTAAAAAAAAAAAAAAAAAAAGGAGCGCCGCTTGAGAGAAGCCACTGAAGCCAAGTAGAGCCGCACGTCCAGCAAGTACAAAAGCTGACGAGAAGCAGCAACCCACCATAAGCGAAAGAAAAATTCAAGAACGCTACACTGTCCTGATTTTCGATCGTACGAAAAGAGTATTGCTTGGGCTTGAACACGCGATTATTTTTCGTGCCGTGAGTTTACATTTTTCATTTATAAACACTTTGAATTTGAGATTAAATTTAGATGTGGAAAACACTTAAACATGTGAAAGATTGTAAACTCTAATTCTCCAATTATAGTAGATTATTCTTCCGATTCTCTCCATGGATATAGTGCGTACTTTGGACGAATCACGTAAATTTTGGTGTTCTTATCATTTCTCATTTATTTCTCTGGTGATTTCACGTTAACGTAAATTACAAAATCCTATCATTTTTCGCATATTATATTCCAACAGTAAGGGCCGCGACCCCCGCCTGTGTTCGGTGAGGTCGCCGACGATGGTGGGGCGGTGGCAGCAAGGGGCAGGCAGGCCCTCGCCTCTTTTTTTCTTTTTCATTTCTTTTTTTAAATATATCTAATATTTTAATCTAATCTAAATAAAATTTGACTTTCTGTGCATGTTTTAATGAAGTCAGCACCATGAAGGACAGAGGAAATAATAAAAGAAAGTAACTTTAACACTTTCCTTTAACCAAGTTCAACAAAGTTAATAAAATGATTTGATTGCACCAATTTGATAAGTTGTAAAACTTGCGCATATTTTGAAATATTTAGCACTCAATTGTATTTTTTTAACAAGTTTTATTGCTTTCGGTGTATTTATCCTAAAAAGAAATGAAAAGAGCCCGTGGCCAGGGAATGTATAGGAAAGGCATCTCCATCTCTTTAGCATCAATTGATGAAGCTGTAAAATTGCATAAGAAATCTATTTGTATATGAGTTTCAACAAACTTGAAACTTTATTTCCCATTTCTTTTGTTAAGCAAAGTAGCAAGAATATGCTTCAAAAGAATGAGCTTTACGGGAAGTGAATGCTACAAAAGGCTCATACAGTAGAAGCACTGGTGTGTAGGGCAACCAAAGATGCATAGAAACCATCCTTGATGTTGATCAAAGTCCCGTGCTTTCCTTTCTCAACGATGACTCCATTTTTAAGCACCGCAATTACGTCCGCGTTCTTGATTGTGGACAACCTATGAGCCACCACAACTGTAGTTCGGTTCACCATGACTAGGTCTAACGCATCTTGAACCACTTTCTCGGATTCTGCATCCAGTGCACTCGTAGCCTCATCAAGCAAAAGGATTTTAGGACTCTTTACTATAGCTCGAGCGATAGCCACTCGTTGCTTCTGACCACCGGATAACTGGACCCCTCTTTCACCAACAATAGTATCATATCCCTGAACATCAAATTTGGTACAGAGAAATCAAATAAGCTCATTCAAAAGCAAAGAGTTAAGTTAAATACACAGAACAAGCAATGACTTCTAACCTGTTGCAATCCACCAATGAACTTGTGAGCATTTGCTAATTCTGATGCGGCGAGTATTTCTTGCTCGGTCGCATCTCCATTCTTTCCATAAGCTATGTTAGCACGAATTGTCTCGTTGAATAAAACCGGTTCTTGGCTGACCAAACCCATTTGCTGCCTTAACCACTTGAGTTGCAGCTGCTTAATATCCACTCCGTCCAGTGTAATATGACCTGAATCAGGATCATAAAAGCGTTGCAGCAGCGCTATCACTGTCGATTTTCCGCTCCCACTTTCTCCAACCAGAGCAACCGTCTGAGAAGAAGAATCGTGTAATTGTCAAACATTTATTCCTCATGCTCGACAAAATTTTAGTGCTGTTCGTGTAATTTAAAGTTCAATTGTGGATGTCATAATTAAAGTTAGGCATCGGATGAAGTCCAAAGTTTTACCTTTCCAAAGTGAATGGCTAGGCTGAGATCACGGAAAATTTGAATGTCTGGCCTAGAGGGATATTTGAAGCTGACATGACGAAGCTCAATCTCTCCCTTCACATTGTCTAATTTTGTCCCCGACTCATCGCTTGGGTCTATCTTTGATTTGCGGTCTATTATTGCGAAAATGGAAGCAGCAGCCGCTTTGGCTTTGGTGGAATCGGGAGCGAGGGAACTTGATTGTGAAATTCCAATGGCTGCCATGGTAAGAGCAAAGAAAACCTGCAAAAAAAAAAATGTCTCTGAACTGTTTATCGAAACCAGTTGCAAACAAGGCAATCATGATTTTGCGAAATGCCTAAGGACAAAGCCGGTTAACATTCAAAGAAAATCTGTCCTACCCTGAAGACATCCGGAAACGTTGTTATGCCGTCCTGAACGAGTCGAGCTCCAGCATAGAAACTTGTTGCATACACACAGAACAGCAGGAAGAAGGATATGCCAAACCCAATTCCGCTAATCAGTCCTTGTCGAATTCCCATCCTCATGGGGCCTTCACATTTCTTCTTGTACAGCCGCATCATCTTCTTTTCAGCACAGAAAGAAGCAACAGTCCTTATACTTCCAACCGCATCAGTAGCTACTTGGCTTGCTTCCTCGTACATCATCTGCAAACATATAAATAAATAACAGTCATGAATAAGTAGAATTATTTTCAAGATAGATAAATGAAAACCATGGTGGAACCTGCTTATGCCATTGAAGATTACGAGTAACGTGGATCATAAATTTCGAAGATGACCTTTCTGTTTTCAATTCTTTGAACCTAGGGACTCAATTTTGAATTAGGGATTGATAGAGACCTCCCAACAAATTTTATTTAGTAAGCAGGAAAAGAAAAAAGCACTGTAATAATGCTTACCTTTGCATCTGCGCTGAATCCTTTCATGAACTTCACTTGTACATATCCATTGACACCAATTAGAGGGATTAAGGCGAGGATGATCAGCGCCAGTTGCCAACTTGCAGCAAAAGCAATGACCAGACCAGCAACTGCCGACGCAATGCTCTGAACAATCTGAGCTAACGCATCTCCAACTAGGGCTCGTACTGATGCTGCGTCTGCTGAGAGCCTCGCCCCAATGGCACCGCTTGAGTGGTCGGGCTCATCAAACCAGCCGACCTCCATATAGACCAACTTTTTGAAACACATCAGTCTGATTCTCTCAATTAACTTACAACCAGCCACAGAGAATAAGTATGTACGAGACGGATATGCCACAAATGATGTGATGCCAAGGACCAGCAACGTCAGTGCCCAAAAATTAGAATCCTTTCTTAGTTCTTGTGGTGGTTCATAGAACGTCTTGATAATACTGGATATAAGCATGCCCAAAATCGGAAATATCATGCCATTAGCTACTGCAGCACCAGTTCCAATTAGCAAGACAGGCACTTCTGGTTTGTTGAGACAAGCAAGCCGGCATAGGGAAACCTTTGGTGGTTTTTCTGTGCTCCCAGTAGCAGGGAATTGTGGTCCAGCCACGTTATATTCAGCAACGTTGAGTCTAGTGGGAAGACCAAAGGGGACTGAGAACGAATGGTGGCTGCTATTCCCTATAGATGATGCCTGAGTAATGGATCCTTTGCACGACATCCTTTGACTGGATTGCCTGTTATATTCAGTAATCTCTAACCTGTTTTGGTCATCTAGTGTTTGTTCGTCTTCTCTGTTCACTTCCTGCAAGCGTATTAGCTGAGAATATGCACCGTCTGGATCTTTGAGCAGTTTAGAATGTGAACCTGGATAGTTTTAGAGAGGAATTAATTGTCAATGATATACTTGTACATGCTAGGAAATCATAGTTCCTTCATTCAATTTGCGATTTCATTGTTTAATTCAAGTTAGATTGCAGCCTACCTTTCTCCACCATTTTCCCGCAATGAATAACGGCAATCATATCGGCATTCCTAACCGTGCTCAAGCGGTGGGCAACAATGACAGTTGTCCGGTTGCCCATAATCCTGTCCAAGGCCTCTTGGACTATCCTCTCAGATTCTGTGTCGAGTGCACTTGTAGCTTCATCCAGGAGCAAAATACGAGGATCTTTAAGAATCGCTCTTGCTATGGCAACTCTTTGCTTCTGCCCACCAGATAGCTGAGTCCCATGTTCGCCAACCATAGTGTCCAAGCCCTAAATGTCAAAAGTTAAAAAATCACGAAGTAGTAAGATCAAGAAGGTAAGAAAAGAAATTATGTTTGGCCAGAGAAAAGAGGACAGCTGATGCATAGATCATGGAGTTGCATTATCTTTATACCAACGGCAACTTGTCTATGAACTTGGCAGCGTTCGCAAGTTCTGCAGCAGCCTTGATCTCTTCAAGCGTGGCACCTTCCTTTCCAAATGCGATGTTGTCCTTGATGCTACAAGCGAATAACACGGGCTCCTGGCTGACAAGCCCAATTTTGCTCCTGATCCATTTAAGTTGAAACTCTTTAAGGTTGATCCCATCGATAAGTACTTCACCGTCTAGTGGGTCGTAAAATCTCTCTATCAGACTGATCACCGTGGACTTCCCACTTCCGCTTTGTCCCACCAAAGCGGCAGTTGTTCCACACGGGATGCCAAGAGAGAACCCGTTGAATATTTGTTCATGGAGCCTAGCTGGGTAACTGAAATAAACATCCCTCAACTCAATATCTCCACGAATGTCGTCTAGTTTCTTTCCTTTGGTATCAAAAGAATCAATCTCTGGCTTCCTGTGGATGGTCTCGAACATTTTATATGCAGCAGCTTGACCAGCAGCAAATGCACTTATGCATGGAGAAGCCTGCCCAAGAGACCTAGTGAACATCCGCACCATGCCCCAAAAAAAGGAGGAAAAAAATAATGAAAATCCATGATCAGGATTTCTAAATTTCAATAGGTAACCAAGGAATTGAACCGTGAGAACAAAGACCCAAAAGAAAAGGGACAGTTTAAGTGTAACTCACATAGAACCAGTCAAGACTGCCACAATCACATTAATCACCGTGCCTCCATTATATCCCTTGTCCAATATCAACTTCGCGCCACACCATATCGCCAAAGCATAACCGCCAAATATAACGAGGGAAACTGTTCCAAGACCTAATCCAGCTGCCAGGCCTTCGTGGACACCTGATCTGTATGCATTCTCAAGGAATTTGCTGTAATTTGCGATTGCTCGCTTCTCTCCAGTAAAGGATGCAACCTGCACCAAAATGTGATAATAGTAGGACTCTACAGTAAATGATTAGAGTGATGGCTGAATTTGAGTTCTAGAGCAAAAACACATCAAGACATCTGTCTTGCTCTCGGAAATGTGTCGATCTAGTCAGCACCCATGCAGTTCTGGTATTCAGCTATATAAATGCAACATACCGTTCTGATTGAACCAATCATCTGTTCAACAACATTTGCTGTCTCAGCATAAGCACTTTGCCCGCGAGATGCCATCTTTGAGATTATGAGAGACATAACACCTCCCGCAATCACTAGCAGAGGAATCATGGTTAGCATGATGAGGGTCAATAACCACCCCTTGATAAATGCTATCACGAAGCCTCCAACAAATGTTGACACGAGCTGTATGAACTTCCCCACCTGCACGAATCTAGCAATCTGTTAAAATCCAGGATGAAAAGTGTATACTGAGTACACCAGACAAAATACTCATTCTTTCACACTTGTTATGCCGGTGCAAGGAATGTATGACCTTTTCACCCATGGCATCCTGGATGAGAACTGTGTCACCTGACATTCTCCCAACGACCTCTCCGGTGTTAGTCTCTTTGTCAAAAAACGCGACATCTTGTCTCAATATAGTTTGCAAATACAGGCCCCTTATTCTCGCAGCCTGTCGCTCCCCAGTGACCATCCAGCAAGATACCTCTGACCAAATGAAAGGAAGAATGACGATTATATTTTTCTCAATTCCCAAGATAAAGAGTTCAACTCCAAACTAAAAGTAAATTGAGAATCAAGATGCACTCACGAAGAAATGCCACTGCACCACACCCAAGTGCCAGGTAGATAAACTTTAGAGCTATCTGAAGATTGCACAAACAATCTAATCAGGTTAATTCACAATCTCAACAATCTAATCAGGTTAATTCACAATCTCAACACAAGTCCTCCAAAAGAAATTCCTTTTGAAGAAAAGAGTTTCTTTGTAACAATTTATCTTGTCCAAACTTGCAGAGATTTTACCTTGGACACAAGATCTACAACATCAGTGTCAGCCTGGTTCTGGCCGAATGTATTTATCAGCTGTCCAAACAATACTGTCATAAGAGGCATGGAAATGCCATTCCCAACTGCGCCCATCAACCCAACAACCATCAATAGCATATCAGTAGAATCTGCAAATGAGAACAGCTTGTGGAATGGAACCGAGTTCACTTTCTCATCTCCTTGCTCTTGTTAGAGTCCTGCTCATTCTCATTCATGGCAGGGCTCTTCGCAGCCACCACCTCGAGGAGCCTTGTAGTGGCAGCTTCATTGGTTGCTGAATGCTCAGCTGCCGCATTTTCGATGGCCATGCTACCGTACCCTACACAGATCTGTTATGCAACTTCTTTAGCCTGTCTATATACACAGAACTGTCAGTGGGGGCTGCATGAAGTGAACATCTAGAATCAGCAATTTATGATTCATGCAAAAGGAGTCCAAGAATTGGGCAAGCTGTGAAAGAAATAGTTGAAGGACGGTTAAGCACAAATTGATTAACCAAAAACAAACTGTACTGCGGTCAATTTTCTCAAATCTATAAGCAACCAAAGACAAAACTACTCTGAACAATTTTCCAAAAAAAAAAAAAACACTGAGTATCTTCTTGTAAGATTTGAATGGATTAGCTATTAAGCAATCAAGATACAAGACATTCTTTTAACCATGAAAGTCATAGTTACAGAGATCAAAGACCGCTGATCTAGGGGACTGTACTTCGGAAAGAGTTTTGGATCTTATTGGTTGAGCACCCTTAAAAAATTAATGAGAACAATGAATCATTAGCTTAATGAGTTTTGGATTTACGTGGACAGAGAGGGTCCACTATCTTCAACGAGTACAAGAGTACAATCCAAAAGCTCAAAAAACTTCTTGGTGAGCCAGAAGATCTAAAGTTCTAATAAGAAGATAGGGAAAATAAAGAAGAGAGATATTGTGGAGGCTGTGATTAGAGAAGTATTGTTCAATACATCATTTTATAGTCTCCCTTCAAAAAACCCTCAAACAAATGTGCATGGTCTAAATTGCCCCTATCACTAATTTGAATGTCAAAAACTCAACATGTAATTTCACAATTACAACAATCAATGCTAAAGAAATGGAAATGCCTTTGCTATACATTCCTTGGCTCTTTTCTTTTCCTTTTAGGAAAAATGCACTTGAAGTAATAAAACTTGTCCCAAAAAGTGCAATTAAGTACAATTTTTTTTTAAAAAGTGCAATTAAGTCTTACAACTTATCAAATTAATGCATTCAAATCCTTCCATTAACTCTGAACTTGGTTAAAGGAAAGTGCTAAGGTGACTTTTTTATTATTTCCTCTCTCCTTCGTAGAGTTGACTTGGTTAAAACATAAACATTTCAACATTTTTTTCCATTTAAATTAGATACAAGTATAAGCTATATTTAATAAAAATAATAATAAAAAAGAAAAACAAGGCGAGGACTTGCATTAACCTTGCCGCCCCCCCACCATCACAGGTGACCTCGCCAACCGCAAGCATGGATCGCAGCCTTCACCTAGATCAGGCAAGGATCTGGGCACCTTCACACAAATCTAATGATTTTTTAGGCTACGGTGGATTGTGCGCTCAAATTTGTCAATTATTTTGAGGATGCCATATTGATCCCGTATGACGAGCTTCTTCCCAGCAAGCTTCAGGACCCTAAAAGGAGAGAACCACTGGTTCAAATGCAAGTCAGGATATCTTTAGTCTCTAGTTAATTACAGCTGTTTCAAGTTGCCATTCGAAATTTGTTCTCAAAAGACATGTTTCTAATACTAATTAAAGTTACGATTTCAGGTGACTCAGATTGTTTATTGATAGTTTCCAATACAAATAAGTACGACCTTTTCACCGGTGGGATTTTGGATGAGAACAACGTCGCCGGACATTCTCCCGACGACCTCCCCAATGTTAGTCTCTTTGTCAAAGAAGGAAACATCTTGTCCCGATATAGTTTTGAGATACAGGCCCCTTATTCTCGCAGCCCGTCGCTTGCCGGTGACCATCCAGCACGATACCTCAGACCAAATGGAAGTAAGAACAAAGATTAAAGTTTCTCATTTCCTAAGATAAAGAATTCAACTCCGAACTGAAAATAAATCGAAACTCAAGATGCACTCACGAAGAAAAGCCGCTGCACCATACCCAAGCGCCAGGTAGATAACTTGAGAGCTATCTGAAGATTTCACGAACAATCTAATCAATTAATTCCGAATCTCAACACAAGTACTCGAAAAGAAATTTCCTTTTCGAGAAAATAGTTTCTCTGTAATAATCCACCAAGTCCATATTGCAAAGCTTTTACCGTGGACACAAGTGTTATAATATTTATTAATATGATCCCAATTCAGTATTTCCTAATTAATTTTGATTTGTTGTCCGATATATTACCCACCTTAATAGCATGATAACTACCCATTAATTGCTATGATAATGGTCTTAATGGAGAAACGAAATAAAAAACGTCCAGTCATTTAGACCAAACCTTATAAGTACAGAAAAACGCACTATCGAGTTTTAAGGGGTATTAGCTACTGGAACGAGATGTTCAAATCTAGTATTCGACATTTCACGAATCCGTTCAAGGTTTGCGGTTTTCTCGTTTATAGAATTTCATCAATGGCCGGAAGTATGTAACGATCCTTTATGTTTTCGCAAATCATTCCCGATTTTACATGAATTTGCTTGTGAATAATAAATCGAGCTCGTCAGTTTTTTTCATTAGATTTATTATAACAGTGAGTATTAAAGCATGTTTATGATCTTTGCCTTAGTGAAAAGTTTGGAATTTTGTATGTTTTCATTGGATTATGGATGGGTAAAATGGGTTGGAACGAAATCGAAAATTTCAGCCTAAATTGGGCAACCCACCATGCGATAACGGACCTGCATGGTCACACTGCCGTTAGGAAGAAAAGCCTTAAGGTAATTCAGCATATTACTAACTGTTGAAGGCTAATCAAGCGATGAAATTTTTTTATGGTTAAAGTTTTAGGGCAGATCATTTTAGCCTCAAATCCGGTAATTTTATTTGTTTTTTTTTTCGTCGGATATTGGAACTATGTGTTCATCCTAGCGTTGTCTTCAAAACCCATCGATCAAATTGTTCGGGCATGGGCTATGGAAGGAGACCCAAGCGGCGGAACAGAGGCTAGTCACGGTGGAACAATGAATGGAAGCAAATCGCGAAGAGAAGAACTGGGGCGCTTGCATTGTAGTGCATGAGGCAGGTGCGTGTATCACGTGCGCTCAAGCGCCTGCACATGCCCAAGAGAGCAGTAGCGAGCGCATGCAACGAGTGCCAGAATGGGTGCATGTGCAATGGGGCCCACGATGCAGAATTTCGATTCTGCCCTTACTCTCATAAATTACAATTTTGCCCCTACACATAAAGTAAAATTATAGTTCTACCTGACCAAGTAAAATTCCAAATTTGCCCCCTTGGGCATGAAAAATTTTGATTTTGCCATTTGGGCGTAAAATTCCTCGTATACCCTCTTACAAATGAAATTTCAATTCTTCCCTTGCATGTAAAATTCCAATTTTACCCATTTACATGTGATTTTACTATTTTGCCCCTACATGAAAATTTTATGAATATTTTCTTGTAAAATTAAATGTCTAGTTATTCGTATATAATTAATTAATTGAAGATTGGCCACGGCATTTTTTATTATATTAAATTATATACGTGTTTTTGGATCACATATAGTCAAAGACATTAATTATGATTAGTCACCTTAATATTATAAATTTTGTCCCATGGGAATTTCAATATATTAATATGATCAATTGGGATGAAATACTATTTTATATTTTCTTAATTTACCCATCGAAATTGAGGAAGGGAATATAGTTTTATAGTTTCATCATGAAATAATTGTGAATCTATTTTAATTATAAATTTAGCCCACAAGCAATTTTTTTGATGTTATGTGATTCATATTTTATAATATGTTTTACATTGGTAAAACTCAATTTAAGTTTATTTGTCTTAAATATATTGATACATAATTTTTTTTATTATTATGATGTAGTTTTGCCACTTATGATTAATTCTTATATAATTATTCCCAAGCTGAACAGTGATAATTATAAAGAATGGAGGGAATTAATCATTCTCCAATTTAGGTATATGGATATTGATTATGCTATTGGTTGTACGAACCATATGCTCCTATTGAGCCTAGCACTCTAGCTGAAGTTAATTTTTATGTACACTAGGAGCAGTCCAATCACCTTAGTGTAATATACATAAAGACAAAGCTTTTCTACTAACATTTATAGTTCGGTCATTCAGTATAATAATGCCAACGAATTGCTGGAGGCTATTGATGTGCAATTTGAATCTTCACAGAAGGCGCATGTCATGACCTTGATTATGAAGAAACTTACTAGTGTAAGGAGTGTGCGTGAGCACATTATGAAGATGAAGGACATTGCATATCAGTTGAAGAATCTTGAGGTTGAGATGTCAGAATCATTTCTTATGAACTATATCATAAACACCCTCTCACAAGAGTATGTCTATTTTAAGATCTCTTATAACACACATAATTCAATCAATGAACTCATAACCATGTGTGTTCAATAGGAAAAAATGCTACTAATAGAATAGGGAGAAAGTGCTCATATAGCAACACAAGGTAAGTGTAAAGGGCAAGGCAAGCAAAAGGGAAAAGGTAAAACACATCTATCTTTTCAAGTTGGCATTAAGAAGGGATCCAAGTGCTTCTGTTATAAAAAGAAGGAGCGCATGAAGAAGGATTGCGCAAAATTTAAGGTATGGCTCAAGAAAAAAGGTAACTCACTCTTATGTTTTGTAGTGAATTTAATATAGTTAATGTGAGTCACAATACTTGGTGGATTAATTCTAATTCTATAATCTACATTTCGAATTCCTTGCATAGTTTTCAGAACCAACGGAAACCAACGGGAAGTGAACAAAGCATCTATTTAGGAAACAAAATGTGTTCGCGTGTAGAAGCTATTGGAATATGTAGATTGGTTCTTATTAGTGGCTTTGTTTTGCATTTAGAAATGACCTTTTATATTCCTAGTTTCTCTATAATTTAATTTCAGTTTCAAAACTTATACCTTTGAGATACTCCTTCGAATTTTCAGATTAAATATTCAGTTTATCATATAAATCTAAAATTGGTGTTATTGCCAAGGTTACAAGCTCTAGAGGGAAGTTGTTTAAGTCTAAAGAACATAAAGGAGTTTATGCACAAATGCTGGACTAGAGCGTGATTAATCCCCATACTGTAGACTTTGATTTTCTAGAGACAATCAAAGTGTCTTTGAGGGAAATGTGTGCCAAATTTCAAATGGAAAACTTTTGTTTGGAAACGTCTTATACTTATCCTGAATTAATTGTTTGTTTTTATTTGAATTTGTCCGTTTTGGCTCTCATACATATTCAATTCACCGTATGTGAAAAAGTTTTTGACGTGAATGTTGACTTACTAGCTGACATTCTGGGAGTAGAAAGAAGTGACTTTATGCCCATTAATGTCTCGAATGAAGAAGTGATCAAATTTCTAGTGAAGGACAAGATTCTAAGGGAAAGTATAACCTACTCTAGACTGTCTGCTTCCAACATTCTACTCCATAAAATTGTCATAAATTGCATTAGATCCAAGGCTGCTTCAAAGACAAATGTCTCTAAATTTGAGACCAAAATAATGTGGGCCATTTGCGACGGAGTTGCCTTCTCTCTAACACACACCATTATGTAGTACATGTATAGAACGGCAATAAAGGAGAAATGCCGACTTCTTTATGGTGCTTTGGTGACTAGGCTTTTCAAGTATTTCTATATTCAACCTCCTCCTAGGTTTTGCCTCTATAACCATTTCTCCTATGCAAATTGGTTTTAAAATAATCTCCAAGATGAGATTAAAGGATATCTCTAATGTTTTGGAAGTTATGAAAAAGGGGTCTAATAATTCAACCAAGACAGGGTCTATGGCTGAGAAAAAAAGGAAAGGAAAGGTGTAGTCTCGAGGACCCCCATAAGAAAAAGACATGTCCTACTGTTACAAGATGAGGATGAGGAAGAAACTAACAAGGAGACTCTATCTGATATTGTAGCAAACATTGCTATAAGAGGCCCTATCACAAGTGTGATAGAATCTAAAGAAGAAGCTAAAGAAAGTGAGAAAGATCAAGAAGAAGAGAGTGACGAAGCAGAAGCAAAAGAAAGGGAAGAAGAGAAAGAAGGTGACCAAAATAAGGAAGAGTTTAACAATGAAGGAAATGATGCTAAAGATGTTGTAGTAGATGAGACCAAGGGAAATGATCAACAAAATGGTATTGAAAAAACTAAAAAAGAAAGTGATACAAAAGGTGGAAATATCCTCGCTCAGACTAAAAGCACAAAAACATAGGGAGTTGCTAGGAAAACTCCATTTCAAGAGCAAGATGTAAAACAAATTTTAAGTGATAGTATCAGTTGTTCTCCACCAAACACAAGGGACATCTTCGCTTCTCATTTCCCTAAGGATTCACTTTGGCGATAAGGAACAGCAAGCTATTGTTCAGGGGGAGCAAAATACTTCCAAGTACAAACTAATCTTCCTTCAAGTTTGGATATCCCTCCAGTTCACTTGGCAGAGGCTAGTGCTTAGACTAAACCAGATCCGAATTATCTTCGGATAGTTGAACTCCTTCTAGAGATTAAAGCACGGCAGTATGGCATAGAGGTTGAAATCCAAAAATTGCACGTCTTTCTTGATACTATAGCACAGTCTCTTAGTAGAAAGGTACAATCTCTTGATGAAAGAGTTTAGAATGTCAACCAGAAAGCCGTCCAGAATTTAGCTAAGGTGAAGACTACCTTTGGTTAGTGCATGACTAAGCTTCAAGAGACCATGCAGAACTTGGAGGATTTCCGTCTTGTTCGAGCTCTTAGAAACCCTTGATCTTTCCAAAAATCTTTATCTCTTAGTGACTTTTGTGTGTTTTGATTTGTTTTTGTCGATTTGATCTTCCCTTTCGTTATTGACAAATGGCGGGATAGTATGCGGATTTTAAGTGTTTTGGTGTGATTGTGCAAATACTTGCAGGACTTTTTAAGTTAGTGATTGCTCTTTTAATAAATGTTATGCTTGCTTATCAAATGTCTGCTTATTCACAAATTATATAAGTTGTGATACTTAAGTGTTGTTTTGCAGGTTATAATAGACTTTATGTTCAAATCTACATAAAAATTTTGTCACCATAAAAAAGGGTGAGATTGTTGGTAAAACCCTGCCCAGATTTTGAAGTTAACAAAACTTTCTATCTCTGATGCCTATATTAAGTACAAATTATTTATAAGTTATTTCTAAGGAAACATCAAAGACTTCTGTCAAAGCCTATTCTTTTCAAAAGCATATCCCACTCTAACGAGTCCAAAATGAGATCATGTCCAGAACGAGAAAGAGTCTGAAACCAAACTCAATGACGTTACAACACAAATCCAGAATAAACTTGTTTGGAAACAATTCTTCAACGACTATCTTCTGTTCTGGGATTTTACTTACCTTATTCAAAAACGTTGGTTGAGTCAATCATGTATTGACAAAATCAATCTCGAACACAAGTTTCATATGAGAAAACATCACTTATGGAAACTAAGATTCTAATTATATGGGTGACCAGAATCAAGTGGAATTTCATTTCTGTCTTCAACGGCCACAAGATCTCCTTGAAAGATTATGTCCAATAGTTTGATTAGAAGAATTTCCTTTGAAGAATGTCAACAGCTAGCGTTGCATGAAAGAGTACTTAAAGGAGGTCATTCGGTCAATATGGATAGGAGCGTAAATTTAGAATTCCAAAGTCTAAAACTTCTTTCAATCACCTGTCTTCATCTGTGAGCTTTACAAATTGTGATCAAGAGAAAAAAAAAACACAAAAAGAATGTCTTAGTGGGTTAGTGAGTTCTCCCACTGAATGTTTGCACTTATAAGTTGTAATCTTCTATTGATCCTACAATGAAATCTAGCCAGTAGGCCGTCAACTGGGAGAGTAGACATAGGCTTAATTTAAGCCAAGCCACTATAAAATTCGTGTGCCGTTTTCTTTTCCTTTAACTCTTTCTTTTAAAATCTATTGCACACTTTCTGACTATTGCATAAGTCTAGTGTTTTACAATTCTTATCTTCTTCTAAACTTTACTTACAACTTATTGTTTACCACATTCATTTGCAAAGAATTCTTTCAAATACCTATTCACCCCCCTTTAGGTGTTATTTCTAACATCAATTAAAATGTGTAATTCCCCAATTTTCAAAGTATTTTAATTTTTTTTAATTTCAATTAACTTAATATGGGCTCTAAAAGCATCCTATTGTTGAAAACTGATAGCTAGAAATAACACCTAGAGGGGGTAAATAGGTGTTTGAAAGAATTCTTGAGAAATGAACGTGGTAAACAATAAGTTGTAAGCAAAGTACAAAAGAAAATCAAAATCGCGAAACACCATACTTCCGCAATAACTAAAAAGCATGCAACATACTTTAAAAGAAAGAGTTAAGGGAAGGAAAATTGCACACAAATTTTATAGAGGTTCAGCTTAGATTAAGTTTACGTCCACTCTCCCACATTAATGGCCTACTGGCTGAATTTCATTATAGGATTAATAGAAGATTAAAACTTATGAGTGCAAACACTCAGCAGTAAAACTCTCTAACCCACTAAGACACTCTTTTTTGTGTTTTTCTTTATTAATCACAATTTGTAATGCTCACAGATGGAGACAAGTGATTGAGACTTTGACAGTCTAAATTCACGCTCTTATCCATCTTGACTGAATGGCCTCCTTTAAATACTCCTGCATGCAACACTAGTCGTTGACATTCTCCGGAGGAAATTCTTCCAATCAAACCATTGACAGAATCTTTCAAGGGAATCTTGTGGCCATTAAAGATAGAAATGTAAATTCCACTAAATTTTTGTCATCCATACAATCAGAATCTTGGTTTCTATAAGTGATACTTCCTCATATAAAACTTATCTTCGATATTGATTTTGTCAATATATAATTAACTCAATCAACATTTTTTAATAAGGTAAGTAAAATCATTGGCCAGAAGATAGTCATTGAAGAATTATTTCCAAACAAAGTTTATTATGGATTTGTGTTGCAACACCACTATGTTTGGTTCTAGACTCTTCCTCATTTTGGACATGATCTCGTTCTAAGCTCGTCAAAATGGGGTATGCTTTTGAAAAGAATACACTTTGACAGAAGTCTTCGATGGTTCCTTAGAAACAACTTATAAATAATTTGTACTTAAGATAGGCATTAGAGACAAAAAGTTTTGTCAACTCAAAATCTTGGCAGGAATTTTCTCAACATTAATAACATTACTCACTTAATTGACAAATTTTAAATCCCCAAATTTCAAATAATAATAGCGGCAATGCATCGACAAATGAAGCACCTGCAAGAAAAAATAATCTCTATTAGTATTCTACGGGCTGGTGGTGTTGTTTTCTTTTTCTTTTTCTTTTTATTTTTCTTTTTCTTTTTTTTTGGGAGCGGCATTAATTGATTATTGGTAATAAGTCAAGTCAAAATTCCATTTTCTTATATAGTTATTGCAAGAAGATTATGTGTTGGCTACGGCCATCAACTTTGCTTAGCTTAGTACTAAAATTTGACATGAGTGTAGTGTGGTAAAGGATATTTCCAAATTCCTTATCAATTAAGCGTATTCGTTATTACGTGTTGGTATTTTGTTTTAAATAGTGTAATTAATGTTGAAGAGGGTGAACAGACATAGATGATGCGGACTAAGGAATTGGCAACAGTCGGCATTGAAGAGTTGATTAAAAAGGATCGAGAAGTTGAATCAATTATTGGAGAAGCTGAATCAATTATGAGAGAAGCAAGGATTAGAAGTGACGTAATTTTTATATAGTGCTTACTTTAGTATTAAATTTTTCTGAGAAATGACTTCAATTCTACTTTTGTATCAATAAAAAAAATGATCACTTAGATGTCAATTTCGATTTGGGACATCATGAATTCGACTTAACAATAATTTAATATTTTTTCCAACATTTGCAACTTGATGGAAATTCGACGTGACAATAATTTAACACAAATTCCATAAAACTCTATTGCTACACATGTTTACCCTAAATTTTATAGAAATGGGACAATCGACTCAAATTTTCTCTCTTCTTCGTACCCTAATTCAGACCAAAGGATTTTGGGGTAAACTTGTGACCTGAATCTTGAAATTGCCTGTTTCCTCACCAACTCTATCAAATAAGCACCTATCTTCTTCAAAGCCTAATATCATTATCGAGGATCTGGATATAAATTCAGCCTCTTGTTCGAAACTAAACCTCCCAATTGAGAAGTGGGGATTTTATCCATTTTTTACCCAATTGCAAATTTTAGACAAAAGTGCCCATGAAAAAAAGTCAACTGACGATTTTAAACCCTTATTGAAGACAATATTTTACTCTATACGATGTTTTTAGAAAATTAGCTCACTTAAACCTTTTGAATTTTTTCCTTATGTCTATGTCCAAATCTCAAACGCATGACTTCCCTTTTATTTATTTATTTTTCCTCCTTTTTGGCACTTCATGTTGTGGTTGTACTTTGAGGAGGTTGAACTTGTTTTTTCCCTTTTTGCTAAAATCTAAGAGGTGGAACTTGGACCACCACCGATATAGGACAAAATGAGACATCTCGTAAATGTAATTGTATCGAACAACTTTGCCTCCATATGTTTTACGGAAAATAAATGATTTAAAAAATATTTTTTCCTTATTTGAAGACCAAAAAACTTGTAAAAAATCTCTTATGTTGTTGTTCACATTGGTCAGCTAAATCTTAAGTCTTTACATGGGTGTAAAATCACCTTAACTAATGAATCTTGTGTCCAATTTATCTCCTTGTTGTTAAACCGCAGTTACTTTGGTCACTTGAGACTAAGAAATATACATCCGGATCTGGCGAGTAGGTCATTAAAATCAATTGGCATCACGATTGTTTGAAAGATCAAGAGAGAAAACTATTAGCGTTAAAATGCAATTCTTTGTTGACGGCATGATTGATCTTGGTTCGGTTACTTTATCATCAAGTCGATCATTTAGAGACCTCCAGTTAGACCAACAAATGTTTTCATGGCCACTTGGGCCTTGAGCGTCCCTATCTTCGGCTAATGTCATCACAACAAAGCCTCTGGCCCAAAAGAGGAACAAACAATATTTCCGATACAGAGGGGTAAACTTCTGCAGATAGATAATTTTCGTTAATTGACAGTCCTCTCATTGATCATGCTCGGAGTAACATCGGAAGAGCTTCGCCATCTGATCTAGCAAGGGTCGGCGATGTGCCTCCTCGATGCACCATGTCATCAGCCGCACGCCTTCTCTCGGCAGAGGCAGCGACCCCACAATACCAGCGGGTATGGTGCTTGATCCTTGTATAGGAACAATGTGCGCTGGAGGCCCCCAACCATAGTCGACCTGGTTGAACCCAAGCCGACCCCATTCTGATAAAAACAAGGTGGTGTAACCAAGTGGTGGCGTGAACGGGTCCGCACCATGTTCCAAAGGGTCTCCTTTCTTGAACTTTTCAAACTCAGAGGGCAGCTTTTCCTTGGCTTCTTGAATGATCTTCACCGCATCAGTGAAAGATGCCTCCTGAAGCAGCTCACTGGAGGCTTTTACCGTGACAGGGAAGAAGCAGTTTCCGTAGAACCCGTCGGGCAGCGGAGGGTCTAGGAGTTGACGGCAGTTGGCAAAGAAGACCAGGCACACCTCAGTCTCAGGGTTCAAGCTTATCGCCTGCGTCCGTGAGCTCCAAAAGCTAGCAGCCACAGCCTCGAAGGTGGAGCAATTTCGGCCTGTAGATTTGCGAAAGATTTGCTTGAGCTTGTTGATGTCTTCCAGGGGAATGTCTATGTTGGCATGTTGTAGTTGGTGATTCGGCAGGGGAGGTGGTGGGATTGGCAAAGGAGGAGGAGAGACATTATCACTTCTAGATTGAGGGGTGGGAGCAGGGAAGAAGTGCCTATACCACACCGGTTCAATGGTGGGACGCTCGAGGCCTCTCGCAAACTCGCCTAGTGCATTCAGGAATCGAGCAGCTCCTAGACCATCACAAATGCTGTGGCAGAATATCAGCCCTATCACGAACCCACCGCAAACGAATCGAGTCACCTGAAATCGTAACTTCAACTAACATCAGAAGCAGGTCTTTTGAGAACAAATTTCGACTGACAACTCAAAAGAGCTGCAGTTAACTAGATCCTAATCTCCTGACCTGCATTTGAACCAGTGGTTCTCTGCTTTCAGGTTCCTGAATCTCTCCAGGAAGAAGCTCATCATACGGGATCGACATGGCATCCTCAAAATAATTGACAGATTCAAGCGTACAATCCGCCGTAGCCTCAACAAACCGCACTCCTTCCTCGGAACAATCGATCTGAAGCTCGCCAGGGACAGACTCCACCAGCCTCCCAGCAATAGGATAATATGGAACCAGTGCCTTGGACAAGGCTTCCTTAATAACTCGGGCAGCGTCAGGGCCATGTGTAAAGACATGAAGCGTCCGGGTATTGCATCTTAGGACCGGTATTCTATCAATGGCCGAGAGATCCAATATATGCGACGGAGTTTTTTCGGATGGTTTGACGAAGGAATCACTTGACCGGATCACTGAGATAGCCATGAAAGACAATACCAGTAGATATGAGGAGCTAACAAAGCATAGGATTGAGAACGACTACTATTGATCATGCACCATTTTATAAGCCGATAGTGCGGGAATGTTGGATATATGGGTGCCTTCATGTCAAAAAAATGAACTCTTTGCTTGGAAGTCCAAAATTGGAGTTTGGTGTAGAGATGGAACTGTGCTTTTTCAAATTGACAAAAATATTTTTATGGGGTAGGTATCGAACTACAGCGACTTGCCAATCGATGCACTTGCGCCTAGCCCATGAAGGAACCCTCTTCTTTTTCTTCTTTTTCCTGCTATGCCAACGTGGGGCTTTTGTATTGCTAAGGTACTTTTTAACAAGAACGTGCATTATATTGCGGTTCTCATCGATGTAGAGTGGCAGTCGATCGAACGCGTTTTGGACCACTAATGTCTACACACATCGCCATGACATGATGAAATGTCAGCAAGCTTTTGGCAAATACGAAAATTCATATATAATGTAAAATGATATGATAAGCCTCGACCCACTAGCAAGCGCCACTTATAATCATCAAGTTCATTGGTAAACTTTCATTACTCTAATGCTGCACTCGGTTACAATTCAATCATACACTCAAGTCAAGTCTCCATTGACTCTCCCCCCGAGAAGATCGGGAGTTAAGAATGGTCTCTTTTACTATTTTTATACCCCACTATTCATCAATTGCGTACAGCCACAAAAAGATTTCGTGGAATTACAAAATCCGCGTGACAAGACGTGTCTTGAACTGGATAATCTTGCATTTACAGCAAATGGATAAAAGTGGGCGAAACGTCAACTTTCCAATGGAGTCCAGGAAAAGCGTGGCCCGACTGCTTTTGCTTGCTAAGATGAAACCTTATCCAAGTTTGGAAAGCACGGCTCTCGCTTCCTCTTGTGGATTTCAATCGTTCTGCCTTCACGACTCATTTTAGGAAATAAAGCTATCGCGGGCTTTAGGACTAGATAACATCGAAAGCATGCCAAAAAGGTTTGTATATGTAGTGCTGTGCCAATCCCAGAAGCCCAGCCAAGAGCCCAGTTGCATCAGGTCAAACGCCAGTAGTTCTTCACCTCATAATTCTAGGTTCCAATCATGGCGGTGGCGGTCCCGGTGGAGGCCAGCACATTCCAACCCCACTCGAATAAGAATCAAGAAGTGTTTCGAGAAACAAATTATTGTTGAGAGTACTTGATTAGAAAAAAAAAATTGATTTCAAAATCCTTACCAAAAAAAAATTGATTTCAAAAAATTGAAAATTCCAGGTTTCGTTATTTGTTTATTTAACAACTGTTCTATGAGTACTCCTTAAAAAAATCATTTTAGAAAAGGATAGAACAGGGGATTGTTAAGCACTTACTCTAACTATCAGTTTAATTATATATAGTTTGATTGCAAGGCCATGATGAGAGATTTGACCTCTTCACACGGCAATTGGCAAGAGATTCCAAAATACTTTTGCACTACCTGCCATTTTAGACGTGGATCATGTCTTGAAACATAACTAACTCACTCGAATTATTGATGCTCTTTTGTCTTTTTTTATTATAGACGTAGTATATACAACATAAGTATTGATATTCACAAAATTCAAGTAATTCGAGCTCTTCTAATCATGGATTCAAATCCCCTAATCACTACTTGATTTTAAGAAGCTCTCGTTCATCTGCAATGTATATTTGATCATGTCATGAAATGACTAGGATTGCTTTGATTTTGTTCTAACTGGCACTATATAAAGATGCTGGTAAGGATGACAATCCAATCAAAATAAGTAGCAGTTCTGATTCGAATTGAACATTCCATTATAGGTGCGAACTAATGTCTAGGAATGATCGTTTACGCTGATAGTCCCCTCCCCTTTGTATTTTAATAATAAAAAGAAACCTAGAATGTCATGGAGGTTGCTGGGTCTTATTTTTGTTTTCATTTGATCATTACCTTAGTCCATTATGATAGATCATATAAGTCAAACCCCTGTAGTTCATTTTTCTTCCGATCGCCGTTCATCTTCCCCATTGAAAAACTTGGGCAGTTTGAACCATACCTGCTTTATTGCAAAGCTGAGGTGTCCAGTTTAATAATATATGCAACACTAAAGTCTCGAATTGAAATCATTTTCTCAAAAAAAAAATGCACAAAATGAACCTTGTTTCACATAATGTATATATATTTGATTAGGAGGAAAATTTCAAAAGGAAGAACTCTAAAAAAAACCTATAAAATATTTACAAGTGAAGAATAATAAAGTAAAAGTGAAATTTATGAAATTTTTTGTACATTTCTATGTCTATAGAAAATGGCAGATTGAGCAAGTTTTGTACAATCAAAGAGAATTATATGCACAATTTTAAGAAATATTTAGAATATAATATAATTATCAAACATCTCTAATATAGGAAATATTTAGAGTATAATATAATTATCAAATATCTCTAATATCAAAAATTATTCTAGACGAATTCCTAATTATCTCTAACACCTATATTCGATGCTCCTTCAATTTGTGTCGGAGCAAAAAGAAAAAAACAGTACAAAATTGCCCCTCTCTAATAACTTGAGTAAGCACATTGGTGAACATTTGACTGATCGATGATGTTATTTGAGATTAAGTTGATCGCTTCTAACCTTTATTTGAGATATTGCCCAATCTGAACCTTCTATTGAGAAGAGATGTGCCGTCGAGGTTTATTTATTGGGTCTTATTTCCGTTTTCATTCGATCACCACCTTGGTCAATTATCAACTATGTCTTTTCATTTCCACTATGGCTATGAGTTGATTCATAGATCATATAAGTCAACCCTTGTAGTTCATTTTTCTTCTGATAGGAAGTAACCATTATGGCAAGGAAAAGTTTGATTCAGAGGTAGATTGTCGCCTGTCTTCCCTAATGAAAAACTTTGGTGGTGTTCCAAGATCACATGTATTCATTGAATCGCACCTGCTTTTGTTGAAAAAGCTATCCCGAATTATATTATTGAATTTTAATAGGTATTGAGTTTATAACATATGTACCGCCCTCATAATATCGTAGGCAAATTTCAAATAAAGAGTTGAATTGGAATAATTTTTTTCAAAAGAGAACATGGAATGAACCTTGTTTCACATGGTGTACATAAATTCAATGAGGAGGAATATTTCGAAAAGAAAAACTCTTGAAAAAACCTATAGACATAGAATAGAAATCGTGGAATTTTCTGTACAACCTATTAGCAGGCTCCACTAAATGACTAATATATTTAATCAAGATATGCATAATCAAAAAATGATACCGCAGTCTTGAGAGAAAGATAGAATTAATGGAACAGAATTATCAAATACCTCTAACTTAGAAAAATATCTCATAAGAAAACTAATTAACATCTCCGCTCCCTTTTTTTTCAAAGCAAAAAAGAATTTGATACGAAATTGCCCTCTCTAGCTCTCTCTAGTCAATGGAGTAAGTACACTGGTGAAGATTTGACCGATCAGCGAGCTCGAATCAATCGCCGGGTCTGAACCCTCTCTTGACAAGAGACGACCCCCGTTTCGGGTTGCACTGGAAATTTACCGTCATGAAAGAATCGTACCGCGGAAAATGCGACTTTTTTAGTCGTTGTTTTTTAGCCCAGACACCGACTAGGCAGGCCACACACAAGCGTCCATTCTGACTCTCGGCCAAAACCAAAAGAAAAATTAAAGCCAAATTTTTAGTTTCCTCCCTTTGGCTTGTTGGGCTCCGACGCGTCATCCTTTGGGATCTCCACGTCTCTGCTCTCACGCGGTAGCCCTCGAGAGGAAAGGGAGAGCCGACAGCGGCAGTGCGCCCACGCAGTTCGCCATCGTCCCGTCGCCCTCTCCACACTAAACGCCCTATCAATCGAACGAACGAAACAGAGCGCTCGTATCCAAAACGCTGAAAGAACAGAGCCGCTTGTCTTGTCCCGTCTCCGACCTTTTCTTGCCTTGCTGTGAACCACCGGCCTGACGTTGATCTTTACGATCGTCCTTTAGCGGAAGGCCCGACAGACAAAAACAGAGAGGGAAAAGAGGAATGTGAAAGGGCGCTCTTTGCCCAACTCGAGATATGCCGACGATTGATATTCTGTCCGTTCAATTGATAAAAAAAAAAAAAAATGGATTATTCATCAAAAAGATGTAAGGCGACCTAGCAAATTGGGTTATCCTACTCAACAATACGTGCCATCAACAAATTTGTGCTTGGACCGGGTTTCATTAGGAAAATAACATGTAATTTTCGGACATGGTCCCGATTTTTTTACTGAATAAAAAGGGAAAGCACGTCTGACCACCCTGATTTCTAAAGTAGATTTGAAGAAAGGAAGGCTAAAGAGGGGAAAGCAAAGATGCCTGCCTTGATTTGAGGTGAAAAAAATGGAAGGTAGCGGTGGAGTGGAGCTTTCTCCATCCGCATCTGCTGCTATATTTAAAGAGTCCTTTCACATTATTTATTCGTCACAGAGACGGGGCAGAGGAAGGGCCAAAACCGCCTGAGGTTCAGATGTTCTTCACGAGTCTCCATATATAAACAAACGCAGTCCCCAGGATCCATTTCTCAAGCGCTAGAAAAGAAAAGGGGAAAAAAGAAATCAGCGCCATATTCAATATGGGTACTGCTCCCGTGGAGAAGCATTTGCATCCGCTTTTTTTGTTGCTTGGGAATGTGCTAATGCTGATGACGTCCTGCGCGAGAGGTGCTGAGTATGTGTCGGCAGTGGGTGACCCGGGAATGCGAAGGGATGGGCTGAGAGTGGGGTTCGAAGCTTGGAACTTCTGCAACGAGGTTGGCCAAGAAGCTCCTGGCGTGGGCAGTCCGAGGGCGGCCGATTGCTTCGATCTGGAGTCAAGTAAGCACAGAGACACACCGTCCCAAAAGGGAAAAAAGAAAAGGGAAAGAGTAAAGCAGTAAGAAGACTGTGCATTAATAAATCGTTTCTTCTTCGTCTCCACTTCCATGGTTTCCTTTTCTGTCCTGTCTCATTCAGTAATCACACGAAGATTGTCATTCATCAGATAATCTTAATATTGGGGGCAATGGCTCTTCGGAATTACTTGGACTCACTCATCTAATATCATCTTTTGCATGCCAAGAAACGAAAAGAAAAATAAAAAGCCCAATTTTTTCGCGTCAGAATAGGTAATTTCAGTTTCTTTTAACATAAATGGGAATGCACCATGTCTTTCCCATTTCCCATTCTCTCTTTGCGTGTTGAATTCTTGTTCTTTGTTGTGACAAGGGCAGGTGCTGCACTGAAACACAAGGTAACAGAAGCTGATAACCAGCTTGGGGTGGGCAAATCATTCCCAGGTCTATCCTCAGAAGCCCTGAAAGACCCAGACATGTACGCTGTCGAGAAGGAGCTCTACTTGGGGTCTCTGTGTCAAGTCCCGGACACCCCGAGGCCATGGCAGTTCTGGATGGTGATGCTCAAGAATGGCAATTACGACACCACCTCTGGCCTGTGCCCTGAGAATGGGAAAAAGGCGTCACCTTTCAAGCCAGGGAGGTTCCCTTGCTTTGGTGCTGGGTGTATGAACCAGCCAGTATTGAATCACCAGCAGACACGGTTACTGGGCGATGGTACGATGAGAGGGAGCTTTAACGGGACTTACGATCTGGATTCTGATGTTGGGAAGGGGAATGACGGGGCCTCGTACTATGAGGTAACCTGGGACAAGAAGGTTGCTGAAGGAAGTTGGAAATTTTATCACAAGCTCAAGACCTCAAAGAAGTACCCGTGGTTGATGCTCTACCTCAGGGCTGATGCAACCAAAGGGTTCTCTGGTGGCTACCATTACGACACCAGAGGGATGCTCAAAACTGTAAGTGGTAAAAAATGCGAGGACTCGTTATGTTTTTTCAACAGTTTTAGTCCTTTCCTGATTTTTCTGTGCACGATTAGGTGCTTTTCTTCGGCTCGCTTGTGAGAGAGTAGATTGGACAGCTTAATTCCGCAATGTCTTGGCTAAGAAAGAGAGAGAGAGAGAGAGAGAGAGAGAGAGAGAGGTATACTGTTGGCATTTACTTAGCTTGACTGCTTGGAAGATGCTTAGATAATTCGTGAGTGTGACTGGATTGGAGTGGAGATAGATTTCTTTCACATTCCCTGTATATGAACTGGAATCGGATCCAGGGGAGGCGACAGACTCACGAGTCCATACTGGATTCTCGTGATGGAGTAGTTGAGCTTGTTTCTACTGTGTGGGGCTGCACGAGTTGAATTTAAATAACTCTAGAAGATTCTCATTGGTTTCCCTTTTCTATATCCCCTCTTTTAATGTTTTGCGTTACTCCCAAGCTTTGATGAAGCGTGACGTATTTAAGTCTCCTTCGCTTCATCAATCATACAATGTCCATCAAAGCAGCCCACCTATTCTTTACCATTAATGGGGTACTTCACATAGGGCAGAACGAATGCGGGTCGTCATCTATCCTTATCCGAAGTGTTCGATGATAGCAGATTGTAGGTAGGTAGCTAAGCTTTTACTTCAGAGTAAGGCTGCACATAGTTGGGCAATACGCATTAGTTCTTGATTGCTACTTTTCATTTGGAGTTTGAATTGCTTCTAACTAGGTAATTAAGCAAATTTGACCCTATTCTAGTTATCGCTTTTTGTTCATTATGTTGTTTCTTCCAGCTTCCCGAATCGCCTAATTTCAAGGTAAGAGTGACCTTGGACATAAAACAAGGAGGTGGTCCCAAGAGCCAGTTTTATTTAGTCGACATAGGCAGCTGTTGGAAGAACAATGGGGACCCTTGCGATGGCGATGTGACCACTGACGTCACCCGATACAGCGAGATGATTATTAACCCCGAAACCCCAGCTTGGTGCAGCCCCAGCGGCCTAGGCAACTGCCCGCCGTATCACATAACGCCCGACAATAAAAAGATCCACAGAAACGACACTGCGAACTTCCCATACTCGGCTTATCACTACTATTGCGCTCCCGGCAACGCGCAGCACTTGGAGAAACCTGTGAGCACGTGTGATCCGTACAGTAATCCTCAGGCGCAAGAGCTGGTTCAGCTCTTGCCACACCCTATCTGGGCCGAGTATGGCTATCCAACGAAGCAAGGGGACGGTTGGGTTGGGGATGGAAGAACTTGGGAGCTCGATGTTGGTGGATTAGCTTCTAGGCTCTACTTTTATCAGGTCAGTAAACTAGTTTGAGATCATTGCTATTATTACTATAAATGATGACTTGATTCCTCTCGAAAGGTAGTTATGTTTTATCGCACGGGTGATGCTAAATACGCATTTCTTACGTCAAGCGGCTATTTATCATTCTGAATATGCGTGGAGAACGTGTACTTTTGCACTGGCACCGTAGTGTAAACGATTGATCCCGAATAAAATTGTGAATAAATGTTTCTAGTTGATCACAATGCAGGATCCCGGAACTACTCCAGCTCGGAGAATTTGGACATCCATCGACGTGGGCACCGAAATTTTCGTCAGCGACAAAGACGAAGTGGCAGAGTGGGCTCTCTCCGACTTTGATGTCCTTATTCCGTCGGCAGACGCATCATGATTCAAGTTCGTCTTCCGCATTTCTGCCAAAAATTAATAAAATAAGACAGTCAGAAAACTCGTTCGAGATGCGAATCGGGGGACAACAGATCAGGACGCCTGGCAAGCCCGTAAGGGCGTGGCTTATTTAATCTGTATTTTCACTTCATTGTGATCACAGAATTCATATACAAGAACCACAACATTGAACTATAGATTGACATTTTCTTCATGCTTTTATTCTATTCGATGAAGAGACGGTCAGGTTTAAGACCGTAACGCAGAAACTGATGCTGGGCAATCTACGAATTCGCGGCACGTAAAACAGAACATTCTTGCTGTACGACCTTCGTTACTCTTTTCCTAAAAGAGAGTCACGAAGGTCCTTCCTTTGTGGTCTCCAAAAGCAAAAGATGCGTTAGCAAGAGCGTGGTAACATGGGACCATGGGATTGAACGGGCCTACCATGTGAGCTGAGAACCTAACCCCTTGATTTGCGTCAAAAAGGAAGGCAGGCCATCACGAGATCTATCTTAGCGACTTTGTATTGCCTTGTTCATGACCCGGAAGATGTAATAATGGGCTCAAAGCCCAAGCCCATGTTTCAATAGCCACAGATCAGCCCATTCACAATTTTCCTTTACCTAAATTGCGCACGAAGTCAGTGAAGCGGTGAGAAAAATAAGGAAGAGGAGAGTGAGCCCAAAAAAAAAAAAAAAAATTCCCACCTAGCCGCTTCGAAGGTTCGACCGTCCCGACAATCCAAACAACTCCGAATTGCAAGGCTTGGTAAGTATGTAAGCCTACTATTCACCTATCAGAGTAACAAGTTAGGTCGTGCAACGAGTGGTAAGTATTCAAGCATGTTTTTCACCTAATCAAAGTAAGTAAATTTGGTCGTAAATTCAAAGTTACATGAAATTTGAACTGTGAGGTTCGTCTGAGGAATTATTGAACCGTGGATTTATATGGAAATGATCATTATGGCGTTGTGGAGCTGTTTGCTGAAAATCGATTTTAAAATACAATTTTGTCATAATAAACTTTTGAAGTTCTACGTGCGAGTACTCATGATAAATAATACCTGTAATTGACAAGGATTGATATTCGTTATAAAACAAGTTTCTTCCCTAGCGCTTATTAGTCAATTGATCAATAATTAGGGTAATTCAATTGACTTGTTTGTTAGAGTAAAGCATTACTTGGAATTTTAATGTCGTTTTTCAATTAATTGATGAGAATACAAGTGCATCGGCTCGAGCGACCTTCATTGTTTAGTTTTGGGCATTCCCGAGTGAGTGATACTATCTTCTTTTTAAATTTGTAAACTCATATTTTGAAAATGAAAATGATTAGACAATTGTGATTTGATTCAAAGCAAAAAGTGATGTTCATAAAATATTTGATACATAACTTCAGATCAAACATTTGCTAGCCTATTTGTTATTCAAAATGGTTTATGAAATGTTCATGATCACTCTGAACCCAATGATTAATTGTGAGTATATATTTTGTGCAAGGGCTAAGTGTTACATAGATGGGAGTCCCGTGAGAGCTGCCTATAAGGCTTTGTACTAACCAAGGCTAAATATTGCATGATGATGTGAATCTCGCAAGAGCTACCTCTATGGCCTTGAAATGTGATATAATATAAGATTGACCAATGAAATAAGTCATCAATATATAATATGAGATTAATAAATGGAATGGACAATTGATGTACCATTTTATGTTATTGACTTAAAATGAGTATTTTTTATGCATATAAAAATTTTTGTCAAAAGATACGTATGAGGTTTTGTTGATGAAATATAACTCCCTCTCTTTTTTTTTTTTTTTTTATTATACTGGACTTATGATTATGAGTTTTTTAATACTACATAGAAAATATGTATAGTTAGTGTTCAATATGCTTAAAAGCAATATTTACGACTCACTGAACGATGGTTACTCACACCTTTCTTCTTATCATTTTTCCAAGTCCGTCAAGTAGGACGAAGCGCTAATAGTAGGAAACTCCGCTTTGTTGATTTGAGTTTGAGGTTACGTCTTTTAGGTGGAGAGAGATGTATTCATTATCTCTATTCCTATAGAATTCGAGATGCGGCATTTGTTGGTGTTGAGAGCTTAGGTTATGAGATTTTGGGTGTCGATTTTATAGGACTATATGAGGTTGTGTGTTAATTACAATACACTAGTCTATTGTTAAGAATTAAGGTGCAAGCCTAATTCTGAATCAAGATAAAATGAGGGTCCTATTCCTGCAGGATTCGGGGATGTTATATAAGAGATATTGTCGGTTGCCGTGCTCAGCTAAGTTCACCTTTCGTTTTCTTAAAAGCATCGAACTTTCCGATCGCAAGATCCAAATCGTAGGCCCTATTGTGTTTCCTGGTTCGGCATAGGGTGGCCCGTTCTTTTCAGGTCGGTCCATTTTAGTTCTCCGTCAAATGGTCGGCCATCCACCTACATCACACGGCAACATCAACTTCGAAGTTCATTTCTTTCCATGGGAACGAAATCGCCTATGGGGTTTTTTGGTGGAGGACCGCCATACCCATAACGTGCTGCTCACGCCTGTGATATCTCCTTCGATGATTCCAAGAGGACAAAGAATCAAATAATTCTACCTCATGCAACTGCAAACGCACCCTCGATCTTTAGAATTTGCTTAATTCTTCGTATGTAAAGAAATTGGTCCTTGGAATTAAAATTTTGTGCCTTTCGCACATCTGAATTCTGAAATATGCCCTCAAATAAGAAGTGAGTACAGCAAGGCAAAAATTTAGTACGTTTAGCATTTAGCCCAGTACGGAAAGCTCCTGTGCAGTACACGGTCAGTCCGGTCCAGGACTGAGATGCTAGTACGTGTGTACTATATTTTCATATACTCTCGCAGAACTTATATGGGTTCCAAGACAATGCAATTATCGATCAAAATCCGGGAAGATAAGGCTTGTGCTCCCTAATTCTGGGCAGAGATTGAAGAGAAGAGTGAAGAGCATTTCGGGTGTCGATGTTTGAGGTAAAGAGGGGACAGAGCAGAGGCTGGGAAGAGGCAGAGCATGGATTGAGTTATTGACAGAAGCAGGGACTGTTTTGGCTCGACCCTGCACTGCCTCTTCCCTGGCCGTCGCCTCTTCCTCTGCTTCTCCTCCTCCCTGTTCAATGAGTACGGAAAGAATTTATTTGCTTTCTTGTCAATTTTTTTTTTTTTTTCACTCTGTTGATGTTGTCTGTGGGAATGGAGATCGGAGAAGCAACAGACAAGAATGTTGCCACGGGTCGAGAATCTCCTGATGCGGCGGCGTAAGACTATTTGCTGGAGATGAGGTAAGATCTCCATTAAGATGAACTCTGGACCACAAACGGCAGGCCTCGAAGTCAAGTAAGCCATCTTTGACTTCCGTTGTAAGCAAAGTTTGTCTGTTCACTGATCTTGTGAGCTCAATATTTACATCGATTCTTGCTTGCGAGTTCAACTGGTACCTTTTCGCATGCTGCGGCAATTTTAAGAGTGATGTTATGTCTGTCATGGGATTGACTCGGCACATCTTTCATATCCAGAGCGGCCTACAGATAAAGATTGTGCAAAGTTGATTTTAAAAATGTGTCGAGAGGATATGGGTCTCAATTTCGGAGCGAGAGTAAGTCATGTGGAACCTCGGCCTGGTGTTTGAGAAAGAGCAGCTTCTGCCAACTGGTCCGACCCTCCTGTCGTCTCATTCGACTTTTCGGGTAGGATCGTATTCCACACTCGACCGGCACTCCGGCTTGAAAGAAGCCAGGTGAAATCTTTTAGGGCATTGATACATGAGCATATGCAGGGTGCAAGGGAGAACGCCGCCAGGCCAGGAGCTGAGTGGACTGCACCAACCAATTCCCATGAGCTGTCGATGATGAAGGATTGTTGTTTCAGAAACGTTCTAGTGCGTATTTTTTTCTTTTGGTATGGAGACTATGTACATTGGTGGACAGATGAAGAGTTGTTAAATCATAGTTTTGATGCCTCGGGAGCTAAGAATTCACTCAAAGAAATATCATACACTCTTACTTTGCAATTCGATGAATGAATTCCCACTCATCACAGCTTAAAGAAGCTTATTTTATAGTCCAATCAATTCACTTCACCACCGGAAAATAGTAAAGCACCAATTTCTGTTTGGTCGAATGAGCTAAAAAGCTTCAGTAAACCGAATGCTGCAGCTCACACAGTCTGGGGTCGCGAAACCAAAACAACAAGAAGGAACAAAGCACGCGATACTAGCATGCCAGGAATAACACAACCCTGCAACTTCCCATTGCGATTGTTTAGCCATATTTACATTGATCACTAGAAGTTTGGTCGACAAGGCTTCAGATACATTTTGCTAATACTGTTATAAACTTGCCTTTTGAAACTTAATTTGTTGAGGAAATGTCAGAAGGGTAAAGAAGAATTACAGGAATAACAGCAAAATACTGAAGTACTACTGTCTGTCTTCCTATTAGGCATGAGCTCTCAATTAATAAACAAGCTGCTTGAATGAATGGCTCTTGGATTTACTGATCAGTTTATGTCCAACTGAATGAACAATCTGCAGACAAAGCACATGAGATCGATAACTTGAAAATCCAGAACAGATTGACAGCATAATTATGTAAATTGTCAAGGTATAACAGGAACGGACGAAACATAAAAAAGAACTGCCAGATTGACCCTTTAAGAAGAGTAGATGGGCGACCAAAATTCCAGATTACTCTTTCCAGGATGCTACATGCATTTCAAGGGAGACGTTGAAAAAATTACCAAGACAAGCAAAAGACAGCTTGAGAAAACTGGCAAGAGTATCTACATTGCTTGATAACATTAAAATTTACTGAATGGCATCCAGTCAAGCGATAATTATGGGGCATCAGAGGATATAAGCAGTTCGAAATATGAACTGTTGGTTCCTTTAGCTTTCTCTCAGACAAAAGGCTTTGTGTTAGGATCGACAAAATTCCGACATGTCAAAAAAGGACATTGCAGTCTCTTATCGATCCCATCGTCTGTACAGTAGAAAAATGCAGAGCGATGTGGAAAAAGGGCCATTTTCTTTCTGGAGTTTCAGTCCAGACACAGTCATTAGGAGACTGAACAGAGGGTTTTTCTCTTCTGGAATACTGGTCTGATTCTCTTTTTCCTACTGGTTTCTTTTCTTCTTGGTTTCTTACACCAGTCCTTTGTAGTTCATCCGCAAGGCTAAGAGGAAGAGTAAAAGAGTTCCATACCAATTTTGACCCTCCACAGCTTAATTGCTGGGTTCATATATTTCCAAATCTTATTTGCTAAAGCTCATTCGAATAATTCCAATAAAAGAGCAACAGGCCCTTCACTTCAGTTCAAAATCACCAAATATGTCTGCAAACCACCCTAACGCCAATCAAGAAATACAGAACAAGCTGGGAATCTTTTAGGTTGAAGTTTGTCAGGCAAAAGTAGCTTATAGCATTGGGACAAATTTGAAGAACAGATCAAACTGCAAGAGCGGAAAAAACAATCTTAAGGCAATTGAGTTAAAGAACATATTGCAGAACTGGAACAGCAGAGAGAGCATCAATTACATGAAGAGAGGTGACTTACTCTTGATCCTCGTCTGTCCAATACACTGACTGACTAATACACTCAACTTGACCATATGACTGAGCATCCTCCAGCTCGTGATCAAGACACCCAGATTCAATGAAGTGCAAATCCTCCAAAAGGATTACATAATGTCTCTGCACTTCCTCTGCACTCTTCTTCCCTCCGACAATGGCCGCGACCACCTCCCACCGATCTGGGTCTTGTTCATCCACCATCGCCAGAGCCACCTCAAACAGCTTGTTCTCTTCCCAACTCCACCCATTGGGAAATTCACCCATCCTCAACAATACCACAAGATCAAATCCCCCCAGAAAGATGAACAATCAGAAGTTGCTTTTTTCTTTCAAAGAAACAGTCTTCCCCAGATTTTGCTTCACATTCTTGCACTCATCCAAGACACAGATGCCGATAAATCAGAGAACAATAAATCGGAACTTTTTCTCTGATTCCTTGTTTGATTCTATAAGCACAAACACCACACAATTCTTCTTTTTTGGGTTTCAGGTGTCAGCTGTGGTTCAGGCTTGTTTATTCAGAGAGTGTTGGTGTCAGACACGATTGGCTCACCTGAATTGAGATCTAACCATTCGCGCAGAGAGAGAGAGAGAGAGAGAAGGGGGCGGGGGGGATAATAAAGGAAGAAACAGAGATTATAAAAAATGAGGACAAGAATTCTAAATCTTAATCCATTTGGACTAAAACTGGAAACCAGTGATTGAAAACAGACATACCGATTACTTCATTAACCAATTCTTGAAGACCCAGAATCTATTTGTTTCCAATTCGAGCACTGGATTCCAAAGGGTGTTAGATCCGGAGCCACAGCAACACTCATATTTTATTCGGAGTTTAGGAATTTAAAAACCCAATAATGGCAAACGACCAACTGACTTCATCCTCCGCCCAATCAAAACATTTTCCAATTTAAATTATCGATGCATATTCTACCTTGCAAGAAAGGGAAACGACTTTTGTGGTGGGATTGCACGTTACCTTACTTTATCTTGGTAAATATTTCCAAGCAGTCACAGTCCCCAACTGGGTCACTCTCAAGGACTTTTTAGGAGGTGGAATTGGAAGGGCTGGAAATTGGGAGGAAAAGGATTCAAAGACTTTTAACAAAAGATGGAGGAAAATCTCAAAAGAAAGATTCCTTTTTCTGGTCCAGTTTTTCTTTGTAGGGATCTGTCAGCAAAATGAGAAACATGAGCCAATTCCCCACTCCTAACTCGAGCAACACACTTTTTGGTATTTTGTTGAATGAGGCTTTCCAAGGGAGGGGAAGCTTTTGTGCGATGAATGCTAACCAGCTGTCTCCTTCAATTCGGACAAGTTATGGACCCCAGGGGATTTGCAGTCCCACCATATCTTTTGGCCTCTTTTTGGGCCTTTGCTTATTCCACTTCAATTCAAAATTGGCGTCAGCCTCCCCCTATATTCAAAGAAATTACATGTCACTCGTGCTTGTCAATTCAAATGCATGACAACTAGGATGACTGATAAAGAACACCTCAAACAGGGCTTTTGTTTCCAATGTTATGCAGAGCACCCGAATATAAAAACCAACGGTGCTGGATATATTAAAATCACTGTTTTTAGTGTGATATTTTAAATTGATATAAGGTATCAAGTTAATCTTCTTACTTGAAAGCTTAGTTATAATCTGTCATGTCGCTGAGTATGCCGATTTGTATATTAATAATATATATACAGCACTACTATGATGCAAATGTCAACTTTGAATTAAGCCCTCTCCTAAGTCCTCATATGAGTAAATAATCTTGCCTAATATAAAGTGAACTAGTCATGGAATGGACCCATACACGACTCCACCAAAAGATTATGATTTGTCAATCCCACTTGATTTCTGCACTATATTTAGCTTAATTCAGAGCACACAAACCATAGATTAAATTCCCAACCCATCCCCTCCAACCAAATTGAATGTTTTCTTCTGCAATAAAAAAGATGCCCTTGATTACAAAACTTCAAAGACATCCATCATTCTAAATTTATAGATATAGTAGATCATGTCAATTGACATAATGGTAGACCATTTGTTAAATCAATCTCTCTTAACACGCATTTGACAATTAGAGAGAGGCAGTCACCCATCATTGTCACCTTGTTTTGCTATACATTGATAACAAAGTTAAGGAGAAAGCGATTATAACTTAATAATGTTATCTTACCTCGTGCATTGGGACCCCTGAAAACATAATCATATCATCCATTTGTAATTTGTGGGGTCATTCAAGAGAGGATGATTGGAGGTGTCTCTTCAATGTTCATGGTCGATTGTTAGGCAGGATTGGTGGGGTCGGGATTAAGACCACACAAATCACGAGCACATAGTCATGTTTCTTTGCCCAGACAAAAAGAACTATGTTGGTCTTTTTTCAAATGATAGATTGCGCAAAACATATTTTCTTTAAGAGATCTGTGATGCTATTTAGAAAATGGAACAAAAGTTGATGCTATTTAGAAAATGGAACATAAGTTGTTCAACTATCTCATAGATCCTTTTACATGCTTCATTAAGCATGACACGCACAGAAGAGTTAGCATTTGCTGCACAGTGAAAAGATCCTTATTGCAAAATATGGGATTTGGGCGCTTCAAGCACTCTAACTCGGATTAAATAAGCACTGATGATCCAGATTTAGGTAAGGCTGAAGTTGATTGTTGATCCTTAGTGGGATAGAGCTAAAATATCGGATCAATCGCAGGTCAGCCGCCAAAGCACAATGAATGACCGGGGATTCCTACTCTAGCCTCCGTGAAAACTCACAAGTAATTTGTACCCAGCTAGAACTGTTATAAAATAATGTCTTTGGAGCAGCATTGAAGATTTCAAAGCAAGCATAGTAAAAAAAGAATGATATTGACTCTGCAATATGGTTTCCTAGTGCAACAATGAATGATTATGCCAGTGTAGTAAAGTCCTAGTAAAAGACTGTACAAGGAATACTCTGCAAAAGTGCAGAAAGAACGCCAAAGGGAAAAGATTTCAACCCGCATCTAATTATCTAATGTCAAAAGGAAAAAAAAAATGATATCGACTATGCAGAATCTGTGTTGTCCTTCGCTCACGATCGCAATGTAGGTTGCTAAATCAGCAAGTGTCAGCAACGAGCTTCGTTATAGAATCAAAGATGAAATATTTTCTAGTGATACATGACGACACGGCACCATGCTTCAACGGAGAAGAAAAATTGTTGGTTGGAAAGGAACTGACGGCTTTTGAACATGGAGATGAAGGGATGCGTACCCATCAAGCAACCCAGGACAGAAGTCATAATAATAGTTGACAGATGATGATGTTTTGAGGCTATGGCTATAATCTTATCCTGTCCGTAAATAGGAGAATAATTACTCCAAAACTCTTGATCATGGTCGATGTGGAAAAAATCACAATTAAGATGACAGCGGTATTCCAGAGATATATGGAGGACATAGGGGCAGACACCGTTCCGTAATTGTATGCACCTTCCCGGCAGAGACCAGAGCACAAACGAAAAAGCGAAACTGCAAAACAGAAGAAGATGATATACAAGTATATACAAATGGACAAGATCAATGGTTGAACTAGAGAATTTGTGATGTCTATTTTTCCAGTTCTAAACATCCCAAAAAATGAAAACAATGAGCAAGACCGTGTCTGCCAACTCTCTGAGTTAAAGTAGTCCCTCTAATACAAAAATTGGATCACAGTCAATCCCAGAGCCCTGGCAGCCATTCCTTTTCCAACATGGAAAGACAAAAATGGCCTATGGCTTGATGAACGTTAACCAGCTAGGGGATCTGCAGTCGCTCCATATCTTTAGGCCTCTTTTTTGGGCCTTTGCTTATTCCGCTTCAAGTCAAAATTGGTGTCAGTCTCCTATATTCAAAGAAATTACATGTTATACCCGTGCTTATTAATACAAATACATGACCGCCGGGATAACTAAGAAAGAAGACCTCAAACAAGGCCTTCGTTTTATGAGAGTACATGAATTTAAAAACGAACGGAGTTAGATATATTAAAATCGGTGCGTTAGGCAATACGACAAATTTATTATTATTTATCGACTTAATTCGCTTACCTAAAAATATAATTACAATCTATCATGTTACTGAGTATGCCAATTCGTATATGACTAAAATGTGTGTGTGGGTCTACTGATATAAAAATGTGAACTTTGTATTGAGCAATCTCCCAAGTCCTCATACGAGGCAATATTCTTGCCTAATATAAAGTGAACTTAGTCATGGCATGGACCCATAGGTGACTCCACCAAAAGGTTATGATTTGTTGGTCCCACTAGATTTTGAGAGAATTACCAAAAAAGTTCTAAACTTATTACAATTGTGTTAATTCAGTCATAAACTTTGCTTTGGGCCAATTTAGTCCTAAACCTTTTACAATTGTGCTAATTCAGTCCATCTGGCCAAAATTGGCCGGCTGGCGCTGACATGGACGCCCGGCTAGGGACAATTGGCCGATGAACGCGATGTGGCAATTTTTTAATATATATATATATATTTTTTTTGAATTTTTTAATATTTCTTTTAATAGTTTAATTTTTTTTCTTTTTTTTTTTCCCACCTTCTTCTTCCTCCTCCCGGCCGACGCAGCCGAGGCGAGGGCGGCGAGGTCGCCCCGCCGCCACCGGCGAAGGCGAGCCTCGCCCGGAATGGCGGCCTCGCCGCCACCGAGAGGAGGTCGCTAGATCTTGACGACGAGGCTCGACCTCGCTATGGATGGGTGAGGCCAAGTCTCGCCAAACTTGGCGACGGCGGTCTCGCCGGCCACCAGCGAGGACTGTCGCCAGATCTGGCGACCTCTCGTGCTTCTGGTTGTCGACGACTGGGGTCAAGGCCCTGCCGCCCCCTTCAGACTTGTCCGCCGCCCGCACCCTCTCCGAGGACGCCCTCGAGATCTTGCGACAGTCCTCGTCGGTGGCCGATGAGGCCGACGTCACCGGTGAGGCTCGCCTTCGCCAGTGGCCGGCGGGGGCAAGCCTCGCCGGTGGCCGCGAGGTTAGCCTCGCCGACTGAGGAAGAAGAAGGTGGAAAAAAAAAAAGAAATAATAAAAAATTCAAAAAAATTCAAAAAATTCAAAAAATTCAAAAAAAATATATTAAAAAATTGCCACATCAACGTTTGCCGGCCAACAGTCCCCGGCTGGCATCCACGTCAATGCCGACCAGCCAATTTTGGTTGGATGGACTGAATTAGCATAATTGTAAAAGGTTTAGGACTAAATTGGCCAAAAAAAAAAAAAAAAAGTTTATGACGAATTGGTACAATTGCAATAGGTTTAGGACTTTTTGGTAATTCTCCCTAAATTTTTGCACTATATTTAGATTAATTCAACCACACAAACATAGATTGAATTCCAAACCTATCACCTCAAACCAAATTAAAAATTTTCATTTTCTATCATCCATTTGTAATTTGAGGTCATGAAATTTCCATAGGATCAGGGGAGGATGATTGGCAGTGTCTCTTCGATGTTCATGGTCGCTTCTTAGGCTGGATAGGTGGGGTCGAGAATTAAGACCATACAGATCACTAGGAGTGTCAGGAACCGAACAGAAAATCGAACCGAACCGAACCGAAAAATTCGGTTTTTTCAGTTCGGTTCGGTTTTCAGTTCGGTTTTCATTAAAAACCAATATTTTTTTATTGGTTCGGTTTTTATCGGTTAACCGAACCAAACCGAACCACAAACCGATAAAATCTGTCCTCCTCTCCTTCGTGACTTTCAATTCGTCAATCTCCTCCAGCTTCCAAAAGCACGATTTCCTTCGGTTCTGTATCGACAGAGTGGGAGTGGTCTCTCCCTTGATCGAGGGACGCAATTTGCTGGCGCTCGAAGCAATCTCTGCCGAACCCAGACTGAGCCCTCTCCGGTTCAATTTTGGCTTAGCGCTCGACAACGGAGTCTCCTCGATGCTTTTCGCGGCATCCGGATCTCTTCCAATCCCCACCACTTGCTTCGGCTCCTTGAACTTGGCCGAGATGACTCTCCCGCGGAGCTTCTTCTCATCCTCGGCTTTGGCCTTCTCGAGGCGAAGCGCCTAAAGCCTCGACGACAGATGCGTGATCTCCTTCTCTATCTCCTCAATCTCTGCATCTATAGTCCTGCCATTGCCTTCTCGATCTACGGCTTTGGCCGACAGGGGCTCCCGCACGTCTTGCTTCCACTGGATCTTGGAAGGAACGGAGGATTTGAGGGAAATCTGGGAATTGGCGCACTCGGGGCTACGGTTTTCCTTGCTGAAGTCGTCGAACTCAAGCGAGTCGGAGAGCTTAACGAAGATGGGGTTGACAGACGACCAAGACGCGGCGGCGGCGGCGGCGGTGGAGTCTTCGGACTCGCCATTGTCGAAGGCAACGTTGTTCCACACCTGAAGCTCCGGTGCGTCGAACGCATCTAGGTACCCAAGAACACTCATCTTTCGGATCCTAGTAGGCGAAGCGAAAAGAAATCCGCAGATTCTTGCTTCTCTGGGGTGGTGGGTCAAGTCGATGTCATTTGGTTCGGTTCGGTTCGGTTCGGTTTTTCAAAAAAACCGAACAGAACCGAACCATTGACACCCCTACAAATCACGAGCATAGTCATATTCTTCTTTGGCCAGATAGAAGAACTATTCTGGTCTTTTCTCAAATGATGGATTGTTTGCGCAAAACATACTTTCCTTAAGAGATCCGTGCAGCTATTTAGAAATTTTAGCGAAAGTTGTTCGACTATCTCATAGATCCTTTTACATACTTGAATAGGCATGACACACACAAAAGAGTTAGCATTTTCTATACATTGAAAAGATCCTTACAGTAAACATGGGATTTGGGCTCTTCAAGTGGCTTTAACTCGGATGACCTAGATTGAGAGGGTCAGGCTCAAGTTGACTGGTGATCCTTGGTGGGATAGAGTTAAAATATTGGATATGTCGCATGTCAGCCGCCAAAGCAAAGCATATATGGTTTTCACCAAACGAGCTTCATTTAGACGGAACGGACATTTTGGGCTTGCCAGAAAGCATTTTATAAATGGCTGGGAATTCCAATCTAGCCCCTATGAAGACTCAAATTTAACCCGTGCCCAGCTAGGAGTGTATAAAATAATTTCCTCGGAGCACCATTGAGGGCCTGCATGGTAACATTTCTATTTCTCCTGATTTCTGTTCTTTTGTTCCCCGGAACAAAAAAAGAATAGAAACTTGTTTGGTAACACCAACTTATTTTCTATTCCCCTAAATAGAAAAGTGGCTGGGGAATAGATTTGAAATAGAAACAAGAATAAAAAAAAAATAGCTTCTTGTTCCCGAAAACAATTTCTAGAAATATTTTTTTTTCTATTTTTCTTTTGTTCTTCTTCCTTGTTGTGGCCACCGCCGCCGCTTGCCAACCACCGACCGCCTCCTGGCGCCGCGGCCACCGTCAGCGACGGTCACCACCGCCCATAGCCCACCAGCTGCCACCCACAACCTATCAGTCGATGACCGCCACCTGCCGCCGCACGACCGCCGACTGTTGCCGTCGACCACTGCCACAAGACCGCCGCCCATAGCCCACCGGCCGTTGCCCCCTCCCGCAGCCGGTGGGCTGTGGGCGGCAATCCTGCAACGGCGGTTGGCGACGACAGTCAGCAGTCGTGCGGCGATCGTGCGGCGGTCGTGCGGCGATCGTGCAATGGTCGTGCGGCAACGAGCGGTGGTCCATGAGTAAGGAGAAAAAATAAATAAATACAAAAATTTATAAATTTTTGTCGAACGTATTTCTATTCTTTTTTTATTCCAAGAATATAAATTTTGCATAATGACCAAATACCTTATTTTACTCAAAAATTCTTTCTGGAATAGAAACGTTGTCATACGCACCTTGAAGATCTCGAAGCAAGCATAGGAAAAAAACACGATAATATTGACTCTGCAATATGGTTTTCTAGTGCAACAATGAATGATTATGCAAGAGTAGTAAAGTCCTAGTAAAGGACTCCGTACAAGGAGTACTCTGCAAAAGTGCATATAGAACACCCAAGGGAAAAAGATTTAGACCCTATAGTAATATTTTTGTTCTCGAGAATAATTTTTTTTATAAATGTGGTAGACGCACCCCTATATAATTTTTGATGCCTTTCACTCACATACTATCTAGAATATTTGAGACATACCGATATAATTTTTGTTTTTTCCAACACCTCGTAACTCGACTTCTGATCATTTCTCTCCCTTGCTTTCTGACGTGATCACCTTCTTGCTGGACACCAAGAGCAGCAGAAGAAGCTCATCCACACTTTTTAGAAGTTGATCGCATGTCAATGTCAACTTATCATCATAATTTCGTTCATGGTCTCGTTCATGGTCGGTGAGAGTCACCTGGGCTGGTTACAAGTTCAAAATTATAATCGTCACCACGCAAATCAAGATTTCCTCTATGACGTATAAGATAATAATTGTTGCAGTTCAGGTATAGCATTGTCTACAAGTACCCTAACTTCCCGCATGGATTTGGAAAGAGCTTTGTCCTAAACAGTTTTCGATCTTCCAAGATGAACTCAAGAGAAGCTTATGACAAAAATTTGCCGCATTAGTGAGTAAATCAACAAGAGAGCTTTTGAAAAGTCAAAATACTATTCATATTCATTAAAGAACCATACGTGAATTTACGTGTCGATATAAGATTATTCATAAAGATTTCAAACAATTTACATTAAAAAGAAAGAGTGAGATTTGAAAATTAATTTAAATGGGCTAATCGACTCTCGAATCGATACGGCTATGAGAAGATCCTAATTGGAAAATGGCGGCGGGGATCGTTTTGGCAATTTGAGTGGTCGATTTGGCCTTCACGATGTTGTTTCGACTGGTCAGTTACAAAAAATTGACTTCATTTTTTTTGTCTTTGCCAATAAGTTTCCAAAATTTTCCTTTTCTTTTAAACCTTCTAGGCCAACGTCATGTTTCTCTAATTTAATCAATTTGAGAGAAAATTTACAATAAGAAAATCAAGAGAGAACTTAATAGATGTGACAACATCCTCGGCCAAATCAAGTGAGGACATATTTGTTTGATGAAATATATCGATTTTAACAAGAGTAACTTCATTGTGTAAATAAAATAGTAGACCCCGACTTTGTATGAAGATGTATGTAAATGGATTTGCGTACACAGAAAGGTAACCGACTCCTTGTAATTGACAAATGGTTAGGTTTGATTAGTCAATCGAGAGATTGGTTAGTATGATAACTCCAAGGACATGGGAAACTCGACAATTGCATGGCATAGTTATCGATTGAAGGTGATCAGCGACTGTCACGACCTACCCCTTGGGAGAGAGAATAGATTAGGCTTATTGCCTTAAAAAATATACCTATGGCCCATAATTTTATATACGAGCTCTCACAGGCCCATATCTCGCGCAATGTTGGATATTCATATTGATGTTATGAGAATTATCTAATAAGAAGTCACCACTGGTCTATTGAGGTCAACTAGAAATCAAGTAAAGCATTGGAGCGTACTTCACTTCCTACGCAATAAATGAATTTAGAATCGAGGACTTGATTACATTGATCAACCAATTAGTACCATTTCGATACCTAATCTTGTTCGCTTTAGAAAACTTTTTATCAAGCAGTTTAGATTGTTTTTAAACATATCTACTAATATGTGAGGTAATCATGCAGGTGTACAATCATTAAGGTAATAATCAGTAAGAGATAAATAGATACTAATCCTAACTAGGTTAAAGGAAAGCCATAATAATTTTATTGAAAGTGCGTAATTAAGAGCGCTTGTCTTCAAGGACAAACGAAACCTTAAGGTGAAGTGTAAGAGGTTGTTCAATTTTAGAGCATAATTTTAGATCAAAAGGCTTCCACTTTTAAGAGAAAATTATCTTTAAGCTTTTTCCTAATTTTTTTCTTTTAAAAAAACTTATCTTAACTTTTTAATTTTTAATTAATTTTTTAAAAATAATTCAGAAAATAGGGACTTGGGCTGGGCCCCAAGGTCCGTTCGAACATAGGCTGCTATGGACTTTGCGGGCTTGGACTGGGAACATGAATTGGGCTCTATTAAAACAAACCCCCATTTCAGTAATGGACTCTCAAAAACCCCCTTCACGAAAATTTAAACCCAGTCCACACATTCATAAATTAAGCCCAGCCCAAGTCCGCCTAACTTAAACCAAACCCAAATCTACTGAAACAAAACCTGAGGCCCATCTTCCCATCATCTTTTCACGAACGTCTGCACCAGGCCTATTTTCCTAATTTTCTTTTACGACGTCTCAACTCCCCTGCGATGTCCTTTACCGAAGCCTCCCACCGATGAACTCCACCCTGGAATTTCGCCCCACGGACCCACGGCAGAACTTTAAACGAACCGACGACAACACCCAACGTTGCCAGCCGTCACCAAGCCATCTCGGCTCACCACCGCAAAACCAAATTCGCTTCCAACGTCTACCATCACGCCAGCCGCCACCACTCATCACGTTCAATGAAAAATGCGCAGCGTATCTCGAACGAAATGCAAAGATGCAGCGACTTCATTGCTCGTGAAAATCGAGCTTAACGACTAATAAGCGCACGAACCGCATTAAAGTGGTACCTTCGCATTCGAGCAAAAATAGGGGCCATTTCTTAAACAATTCTCTCAGAAACATTTCATCGAGCAAGTCTTAGGCTTTCGACTAAAAGTGATATGGCATACCGATGAACCACCAATTTGGTATCTAGCTCGTCCTACAACATCTCAAGTCGATGAAAATATGTCAAACAGATCCATGGTATGCTTTCACGGAAACAAACAAAACCTCGGGCTCATTTTCAGAACAACACTAACTCTGAGGCATTATATCGAGCATGTGATGAGCACGGACTAGAGAGAGGTCATGAACCCACCCTAGACTCTAGCTCGCGTCTAGACGCAAAAGAGAACCGCAAGTGACGTTCAAACTCGACAAAAGGAACGGCTCGTTCAAACAGAGCATGCTCATGGACCAAGAAAAACGAGCAACGGAGTTCCCAGAGAGAAGTGCTTGACCGCGGACGTCCCTACCCGGCTCGGCGACGACGGCCAGAAGGCGAGCCCGGAGCGAAACGAGCTATGGTCGGCCGCCTCGATGTCGCGTCGAGCCAGGATCCTCGGGATAAAAATGGACCGGACCCAAAGAAAACTCACCGGAAATTGGGGCGCCGAGGAATAGGTAACCGCGAGCTCGAGGGTGTTGGCTGGAGATCGTCCGTTTACATCGGGGATGGCGGGGTAACGCTTGTCCGAGAACGAAGTTCGGCTTCTGGGTCTCGCTTTCTCTCAGTCTATCCCTCCGCTTCACCCTTTGCTCTCTCTCTCGGATCTCGCTCTCCCTGGTGCTCCGTCTCCAGCCTCCCCCTCCGTTCCTCTCTCTCGGCCCCCCACAACTGAGTCCTCCTTTCCCCTCTCCTTTTAAGCCTGGCCGACAGGCGCACATGGCCTCTGCCACCGCCAGCTGTCCTGCCGGCCTGGCCCCCGACCGCGGCTTTGGTCGTCGCTAAGGTTCTGCCTCTGTACCTCCTCTCTCTCCCTTTTTGCAGTCCGCGCGCGACGCGTGAGGGAGGAGGAGGAGGAGAGAAGAGGTCCACGGGCCGGGCCAAGGACAAAGAGGAAAATGGGCTAGGCCCAAACGAGAAGTAGGAAGAAATGAAAAGAAAGAAGGCCGGGCCGGCCTGCCCCCGGCCCGATCTTGCTTTTAATACTAGTAATGCAAATAGTACTTATGTCTATACGTCATAAAATTTAATGAAAACATGATGCATTTTAACGAAAATCATTTACTTTATTTTTTACATTTTTTAGAGATTAATTTCTAAGTTTTTATGCGATTAAGTCTTAAATAAAAATGATAAAATTTAGGTGTCAACAGCGACAAAGATTATGAGTCACCTATTACCTCAAAATTGGCTATGTGTCGCACATAATGAAGGAGAACTAAGGCATGGGAGTGAATAAAAAAACATGGGAAAGAAATAATCAATATAAAAAAGAAAAAGAAGAAATTCGCAAGAAAGGGGGGGAGATATTGTGGAGAGGGGCTTCGGCTTTAATTATTTTGGGCTTGATTTGGTCCTGGGGAGTTTGGGCTTATTTGATAGCTTGGGCCAATTTGTTCCTTAGTGGGTTGGCCTTATGAGAAGATTAATTAAAAGCCAATCCACATAAATCTTAGAACTTGGAACCACAAATTTGAGACGGTTGTACGCACAACAAATAATCAAAGCGATTTATACAGAGAGAGAAAGAGGGAGAGAGAGCAAATAAAAGACCCCGATGATGGCTCAGGGAGGTGAAGAATGTTCTCTTTATAAGTCTTTCCATAGCAGAGACAATGCACAATTTACGATATTTGATTAAGCAAAAGATTAAACGCCAATCCATATAAATCCCATCTCAATATTACAAACCAATCACCGTTGTGATGTATACTTTGTTTTTGACAGAAGCAGAATAGATGAACAAAGCGATTTATACAAAGAGAGGAGCGAATATAAGAAGGAGATGGCCTGTGTGGGGGAAAATTACCAAAAAAGTCACAAATCAATTACGTTATGCCAATTCATTCTTAAATCCAAATTTTTGGCTGATTGAATTCTAAATTTTTTGTATTTGTGTTGATTGAATCAATCGAGCCAATTTTAACCGACTAGCCTTAATGTGGATGTCAACTATCCTATGCGGGACAAATCACGTTGACGTGAATAATTTAATAAATATTTTATTTTTTTGAATTATTTATTTTTCTTTTCTTTTCTTTTCTTTTCTTTTTTAATTCCTTCCTTCTTCTTCCAGTCAATCGTCGAGGTTCGTGACCAGCTAGGGGCGAGAGGTGGCTTAGTTGACAACTGATTTTGTTAGTCCAGTAAGGCGTTCCTTCTTTTAAAGATAAAAATAATAGCAAAATAGCAAAAGTAACAAAAGTGGATAAATAGGTTAGCAATCAATAAAATCTATTGAAAAAAAAAAATTATAAATTTATAAATAAATAAATAAAGGAGGAGCCTGCGGACTGGCCCACGCAAGGGCGTTGCCCGCACGCCTCTTAAATATGGCCCAACTCCTATTTCCCTTCACTTCTCCCAGCCAACCCACACGTGAAGCCACAGCCCAGTTCGGTCCGCCCAGCCGGCATGTCATTTCGCTCTCTCTCGTATAGCCCAACTCTCTATTCCTCTAGTCCAGCAGGGCGTTTCTCCCTCTCCTCTCCCTCTTTCATTTCGCCCGAGTTTTGAACCAGTGGTTCTTTGCTTCCAGGGTCCTCAAGGTCACAAGGAAGAAGCTCGTTGTACAAGATTGGCATGACATTCTCAAAATAATCGAAAGATTTGAGCGTACAATCCACAGTAGCCTCGACAAACCTCACTCCTTCCTTTGAACAATTGATCTAAAGCTCGCCTAGGACAGATTCCATTAGCCTCCCGGCAATAGGACAATATGAAACTAGTGCCTTGGCATCAGGGTTGTGTCTGAAGACATGGAGCTTCTGGCATTGCATCTCAAGATCGATATCCTATCTATGACCAAGAGATCCAATACATGCGATGGAGTGTTTTTTTATGGTTTGACCAAGGAATCACTCAATCGAATAACCGATATAGCCATGAAATATATTACCAGTGGATATGAGGAGCTTAGAAGCATAGGATCGAGGAAGAGGACTATTGATCATGCACCATTTTATAAGGACCTTAAAAGGGTATTATTTCAGATTCAAATAAAGGTCCAGAGTGTCATCATTTTTTTCAAATAAAGGCATAAAGTGAATTTTATTTCAAATAAGGATTTGAAATAATCATATCAATCTCAAAAAGGGATTGAACTCACTAACAGGTGAAGGGCAATTTCGCCTTTTTAATTTTTAATTTTTTTCCTTTTTCTTTTTTTCTTTCTATTTTTTCTCTTGATAAAAATATTTCAAATAAAAAAAAACCCAAAATATAGGCAAGAGGGCTCCCTCCCACGTGTGGCCGCCACTCCATCATCAGTGGAGCGGCAACAATGGTCGACAAGGTAGCTAGTGCATGGATAAGGTCTGGCGATCCTCGCCGACCAAAGGCGAGAACCAATAGGCCCTCACCAGAAATAGGATAGGGCGGCAACCCTCTCCCAAATTTGGGCAAGGTCACCCGCCCTCACCTAGGTCTGGTGAAAGGATAGCTTTTGCTTCCTTGTGTATGTTAATCATTCTATCTTTATCAAACATTTTAAGAAAAAAAAATGTTTAGAATAAGTTTTGATTTCAAGAAATTGAAAATTACAGTTCTTGTTATTTGCTTATTTAATAAGTATTTTTAGAGTATTGCTTTAAAAAAAAGTATCATTTTGGAAAAGCATATAACAGGGATTATTAAGTACTTAAATTGACTATCTGTATATTTATAGAGTGTAATTGTAGGGCCATGACGAGAGATTTAACCTCTTCAAACAGCAATGGGCAAGAGATTCCAAATACTTTCTACACCATCTAACAATTTAAAGTCGATCATGTTTTTAAATTGGAACTTACTCACCCCGAATATTATTGATGCTTTTTCTTATCTTTTTAATTATAGACTTATTTTTACGAAATGAGCCATTGATATCCCCAAAATGCAAGTAATTCGAGCCCTACTAGTCATAGATTCAATTCTCCTGATTACTTCTCGATCTTAAAAAGCTCTTGTTCATTTGCAACATATATTTGATTGTGTTGGATAGCTCTAGCTTTACTCCTATTAGCACTGTGGGATAGTGACGGTTCGGTCAAAACAAATAGTAGTTCCCACTTGAACCGGACATTCCGTTGTAGGCATAAACTTATGCCTAGGAATGATTGTTTACGCCATTCTCCCATTCCCCTTTATATTTTAATAATAAAAGAAACCTGAAGTCCCGTGGCGTTTGTTGGGGTCTTATTTTTGTTTTCATTTGATCACCACCTACTCAATTATCAACAGACTTTGCAGAGTCAAACACAAAGCGAACTAGTCATGGCCTGATCCATATGACACGGCCCAACAGATGGACGCATTTTAGAAGTTTTTCGAGCACTGGGCGTGACAAGCAAATGACCCTTGAGCTTCCCAAAACCCTAGGGCGTCTTGAGTGATATTTTACAACTATGTAATGATTAGGGAATATTTAAACCCGACTGTTAGATCTAGGAAGAGATCTATGGCTGAGATTGGCCCCATACTTGTATATATAGGGTCTCCTCCCCCTAAGTTGTATGATCCAATTCTCAAGTGAACAAACATTACTAAGCTTTTCTCTCCAAAAATACTCTCTATAATCCCCTTCTGAGTTGAGGCCGCATGAGCGAGGAAACCTTAGATCCGTTGTTCTCACTTTATTTTTACACTATGTGTAGCCTAATTTAACCACACAAACAATAGATTGAATTCCCAATCCATCACCAGAAATCGTAACTTTGAAAATTCTTTTTTTCCATAAATAAATAAATAAACTAATCAAATACCTTTCAAGATTTACAATCAATTGACATAATGGCAGACCATTTGTTGAATAAGTCTCTCTTAACACACACAATCACAATTTAGTTGCCAAATCAACAAGTGTCAACAATAAACTTTATTGTAGAATTAAAGAAGAAACTTTTTTTTCTGGTGATACACAACGAAAACGCACTATGCTGCATCAGAGAAGCAAAATGTTGGTAAGAAAGAAACTCGGATGCTTTCGAGAATGGAGATGAAGGGGACGCGTATTTATCAAGCAAATCAAGAGAGAAGTTATAGTAATAATTGACTGAAAAATGGAGATGCAGGGGACGCACACCTATCAAGCAACTTCAGGAGAGAATCATAGTAATAGTTGACTAAGGATGAATGCGCCATTTAGAAGAAGAAAATCCCAATGAAGTGTAGACAAAACTACTGAGAATGCTCTCCTCTCGTTCCCTCCCCATCCCAATCCCAATCCCAATCCCAATCCCTCAGCCCTTAAAAAAAAAAAAAAAAAAAAAAAAAAAAAAAAAAAAAAAAAAAAACTCAAGATCCCCAAAATTCACCTAGTTTCAAAATTTAGGGTTTCTGTTCTACCACTGAAAATTCCGATAATGCTGCATCAAGAGGATTCGGCAGCAATGCAATTGGTGAGCTCAGGTGACCCAACTGAGCTCCCTCTCCTTTGCCATCGACGCAATATATTGCCAGATCCACAACCTAATAATCACCTCCGTTCCCTCCATCTTGCCATCGATTCCCACCCCTCCTCCTCCAATACAACCCCGATCCTCTCTTCCAAACCCAAACCAAGCCCCACTCGATCAATTGAAATCCCCACCTCAGCTCTTGCAAGAGGATGCGAGATCGCCACCTGGATTGCTGAAGGTGGCTCTAGTCCGAGCTTAAGTAGCTATGCCAAACCATGTGCAGCCGTGGCCTCCGCCACAACCTCGTCACCCACTTGTCCGACGTCGATGCAATGTTGAAGCTTGTCTATGATTGCGTCGGAGGGTTCTACGCTATGGCAATAATCCCAACCTTTTGAAGTGTATCAAAGTTAGATTACTGCCAATCCCCAGCCATTCCTCCTCATGAACGAGAGCCGAACCAATTCGGTCTTGGACATGAAGAGGTGAACTTCGAAGCTACACAAGACCATGATTCCTAGAAATTTTGAGAGTGCAAAATATGAAGCTACGCAAGTTTGTCTCATTATGCTGCAGTAAATTCTCAGAAGCGAAATATATTGAGGTGGTATTACTTACGTAGACCTTTAGCGACGGCATGAAATTGCGTAGAGATTTGCATTTTGATCTCCTATTCACCAACTTTCATCATACGTGATATTATAGAGAACTCGGGTGGTGATTGAATCCCATGACTTTTGGCATTAGTAGATCTTCAAATTCCCGACTTTAATTTGTTTAGTTGGAAGCAGATTTATGATGCCAAATCGGCTGGATCTTACAATTAAATAACCAGAAAAATCAACGAAAAACATCAAAGATTGTCGGTACCTACATTCATGTGAAGACTACTAATAATCCACTAATAATTGGAGTGTGAGTGTTTGCTACACTTAAATTATGCCCAAATTCAAAAGTGTTTATAAAAACACAACTTAATTTGAATGTAAAGCTCACTGCACAAATCAAGGAATGGACAAGCTCCGACACAAGAACGTCTTCCACGTTCCTTTTTTTCCTTTTACTGCGCGGCGTCTCTTTTTCACTTGTGCGGCTGCGGCTTCTTCAGGAAAAAGAAGAATAATAGCAATGCCCTTTTTCTTCTACTTCTTCTCTTTCTTTCTCTTATAAAGACTTGATTTTGGATAGGGATCCACCGAATTTTAAATTCACTTTTTCTTCTTTGTGTGGCTTTTAGATTATTATTTTGATTGGTGCGAGTTTTAGATTAGATGCTCAATGTTTAAAGTATAAGATAAAGTCCAAATAGGCAATCAAAGAATTCTTGGATCAAATCGATAAATATCTCTAAGAACACGATGACTTCTTATCTAATCGATAATTCCGGTCCATATCATCCGATTCGATTTGGATTTCATGCACTGCTCAAATAACACAAATTGTGCCGAAAAGAGAATGACTTACCATCCAAATAATTCGATCAGGAGACAAAAATGGCCTATGCTTTGCGTGATGAACGTTAACCAGATGTCTCCTTCAATCCGGACAGTTACGGACCCCAGGGGATTTGCAGTCCCACCTTATCTTTGGGCCTCTTTTTGGGCTTTTGCTTATTCCACTTCATGTCAAAATTGGCGTCAAAAGAAATTACATGTGACTCGTGCTGTGTCTATATAGATAGTTGACAACTAGGATGACTGAGAAAGAAGATTCTAGACATGGCCTCTGTTTCCAATGTTATGGAGAGCACCCCAATAGAAAAACGAACAGTGCTGGATATATTAAAATTGCTATGTTGTTAAGTGATGTGGCTAATTGATATTGAGTATCGATATAACTCACTTACTTGAAAGCTTAGCAATAATCCGTCATGTTATTGAGTATGCCAAGTTGTATATTAATAGTATATATACAGCACTACTATCGAGCATAAGTCAACTTTGTATTAAGCACTCTCCTAAGTCCTTGTACGAGGAATTACTCTTGCCTAATATAAAGTGAACTTAGTCATAGGATGGACCCATGCATAACTTCGCCAAAAGGTTATGATTTGTCTAACCCACTTTATTTCTGCACTATATTTAGCTTAATTTGACCGCACAAACTATAGACTGAATTCACAACCCCTCACCTCAAACCACAATTGAAAAATTTCTTTTTCAGTAGAAAAGATCGAATATTATATACCTTTGATTATACAACTTTAAAGAAATCCATTCAAGATTTACAGGTACAATACATAAGATCAATTGCCATAATCGTAGGCCATTTGTGAGCCACCATTGTCATCTTGTTTTGCTATATTGATAACAAAGTTATGAAGAAACCAATCATGACTTGAAAATGTTTTTAACCCTCGTGCATTGAGACCCTTCAAAACATAATCATTTCTATCATCCATTTGCAAATCGTGGGATCATGCCTTTTCCTTAGGATCAGGGGAGGATGATTAAAGGTGTCTCTCCAATGTTCATGGTCGATCGGTAGGCTGGATTGGTGGGGCCAGGATTAAGACCCCACAAATCAAGCGTATAGTCATTTTTCTCTAGCCAGACAAAAAGAAGAACTATGCTGGCCTTTTTTCAAATGAGAGATTGATGTGCAAAACATATTCTTCAAGAGATTTGTGCTGCTATTTAAAAAATGGAACAGAAGTTGTTGGACTATCTCAGAGATCCTTTCACATGCTTCAATGAGCATGACACACACAGAGCAGAGTTAGCATTTTTTACAAAGTGAAAAGATCCTTACTGTAAAATATGGGATTTGGGCACTTCAAGTGGCTCTAACTCGGGCTAAATAAGCACTGATGATCTGGATTGAGAGGTCAGGCTGAAGTTGATTGGTGATCCTAGGTGGGATAGAGCTAAAGTATCGGATCCATCTGTGTCAGCCGCCAAAGCACAATGAATGGCCAGGATTTTCTAGTCTAGCCTCGCATGTAACCTGTAATTTCCTTCGAGCACCATTGAAGATATCGAAACAAGCATAGGGAAAAAGATGATATTGAATCTGCACTATGGTTTTCTAGTGCCACAATCAATGATTATACAAGTGTAGTAAAGTCCTACTAAAAAACTCTGTACAAGGAATTTGTGTTGACTCTGCAGAAGTGCAGAAAGAACGCCAAAGGGGAAAAGATATTGGCTCGCATTTAAAAGTTTCTGCAAGTAATGTTAAAAGGAAAAAAAATGATATCGACTCAGCAGAATTTGCATTGTCCTTCACCCACGATTGCAATGTATGTTGCTAAATCAGCAAGTGTCAGCAACGAAGCTAATTTGAGAATGAAGCATTGCAGAATTAGTGATGAAAAGGTAAACCGCCACGTCCAGCATGGTTCCTCTTGTTGACGCGTGCACAAGCCTTTGTCCAGTGATACATGACGAAACCACATGATGCTGCATCAGAGAAGAATAAAGTTCGTTAGAAATGAACTCAAACGCCTTTCAAACTTCAAGATGAAGGGATGTGTACCTATCAAGTAACCCCAGAGAATGGTTGACTGAGGATGATCTTTTGAGACTATGACCATAATCCCGTTCATCACATCATCCACAAATAGGAGAGTAATTACTCCAAAACTCCTAATTATGGTCAATGTGGAGTAAATCGCGGTTAAGGTGACAACCAAATTCAAGAGACATATCGAGAACATAGAGGCAGACACCGGGTATGGTGTGCAACTTTCTGACAGATAGCCCAAAGCACACATAAGAGCCAAACTGCCAAAAAAAAAAATATGGACAAGTTCAACCGCTGACCAGAAAACTTGCGATCATACTTTTTTGTCCTGCAAGTACAACAGAACAAATGCATGTCTATATTTCCAGTTCTAAAAAACAATAAGTAAGACCGAACCAAAAAGATTAATAGCTACTACCAGATTGGTGCAACAAAGGACCATGAGTCGACCAAACTCTGTAAGCTAAAGCGCTCCCCCTGAAACAAACGTGGGATCACAGCCAAACCCAGAGCATCGGCAGCCATTCCTACAATGAAGAGCTGAAACGATGTACCCTGCACCTTGGGACTGGCTGTCCCGTACATTGAAAGATGAAGTCCAAAGCTATACAATACCATGCTCATCAACCCAAAACCCCTAAGATTTTCAGTGCGTGAAATATTAAGTGCAATATATGTCATCACTGGACCTGTAAAATAAATTCCAAGTTGTCTCATTACGCTGCAGCGAGCTTTAGGAAGCGAAATATATTGAAATATTACTTACGTAGACATTTGGCAGCATGGAATTGCTTATTTGTCCTGTTCCCCGACCTGCATCAGTAAAAGCATGCATTAAGATAATCACATCATGGAGAACTCAGGCAGTGATTGAATAAATGGCTTTTTGGATAAGTAGATCTTCAAATGCCGACTTCAGTTCATATTGCTATATTGTCACAAGAAGATTTATGATGCCAACATCACAGAAAGTAATTGCTGAAAAGAGTATAACTTACCATCCTAATAATACGCTTAAGAGACAAAAAAGGCCAATGCATCTGTAAATGCAATCAATGGACTTGTCAATGCAATATCAGTCAAAGTTCAGATTAGAGGAATTCAGTGAAAAATACTTACAAGTTGGTAGTCAGTTGCTCAGCAGGAGTCACGCGCTGCATCAGTCAAACAAGCCCTCTCAGTTCAAACTAATCAACTTGATTAACTTGATCATTTAACATTTTGGCGTGCTGATTCTAAATTATTGAGTAACACCTGATATGCGCACCCCTATAGTACGCTATTGATAAGGTTGTCTCTTCTATGTCTTCCAAAAGAAAAAAAAGATGCTTGAAAAATTCAAAACTTCTCTGCAATCAGATTCATATGGTGCTCGATTGTACCTTTAGAATATGTGCTAGAAGAAGCTCCAATGACAAAGCCAGAAGGAGAATACAAAGAATCATTGTTCCGGTGGGTTGTGAGAGCGCTTCAGGTAGGATCCACTGCAAATAATCGAAAAGCATGAACTATGCTACAACCAACCAAGGGAGTTAAAATCATGGATTATACGAAGGAAACAACTTAAAAAGAATGCGCAACATTGCAAACACTTCTCACATTGTAGTACAGCCCGTGTGCTAGTGAGAGCAACCCATGAAAAATGAGGTGCAATGAAGTCAACAGATGCTCCGTGCTGATACCAACCATCGCAGCGATCTTATCAGAACACAGCCTAAATTTAGTTTTACCCCTGTTCCAAGTAAACAAGCTATTGAGAGAATTCCTGACGAGATAACAGCAAGAAAGATTCATACGCACAAAGACTATCAAGAAAACCTCTGGAAAAGCGCAGAGAGAGTGAGTTGAGAGCAGAATTGCTGAAGAACGCAAACTCGAGAGAGCTTGGAGCGAAGTTGCAGAAGAGCACTCAGACTCGAGAGCGTTTCTTGGATCGATGAACTTCGTTGGCCTTTCTTGGAGTTCTGTTGTTGGTTTTGCATCAGAAAGACTTCTCTTTATACCCAACTGTTTCGGCGGGTAATACCGTTAATGGTGGTGCGCTCACTTTTAAAGTATAGAACCGCGAAGACCTTCCTTGGTCACGACCTCTCGCTACAATCCCACGATGCAAATTGTAGCCCAGAAAAATTAGATAGGTTCATAGGCCTTCCGCCTCGCCGATATTCAGATGATTCGATCGCCGCCGCACGATTCCCAGAATCAATGATGTCGCAAATCGCGTATCATCACACACCATCATTATCAGTAGTCGCAGTAGCCTTCGTGTCTTGTGAAAGTTCTCTTTGTGTGACTTTCCATGACCGAGACAAGGTCTCGAAAGGATGTGACACAGGAAAATGGAGTAAAAATTACTAAAAAACTCTTGAATTTTTTTTTTAATTTGATCCATTTAATCCTAAACATTTTGAGAATTTATCAATATAATATTTCCAATCAATTATAATCGGAAATTGCTAATATGGACGTCAACCATCTTATGTGACACGATGGACATTAACGTGAACAATTTTTGTAATTTTGTAATAATTTTTTGATTTTTTCTTTTTATTCCTTTTTTCCCCTTTTCCTTTTTGACTCCTTTTCTTTTTCTCTTATTTTTGTTCATTGGTATGCAGCCTCCATAGTGCAAGAGGAGGTCGCCAACCATAGGTAAGAGCCGGGGCACCCTCACTTGGCGTAGATTTGGCGAGGGCTTGTGACTGGGAAAATTACACAAAAAGTTTTAAATATATTGCACTCATGCTAATTCAGTCATAAACATTTTAATTTGACAAATTTAGTCCACAATCTACTAACAATTTGCCAATATAGTCCATCTGGCTAGTTTTGACCATAAATTGATTATGTGGACACCAAGCGTCCTACATGGCACGGCCAATGCTAACGCAAAATTTTTTTGAAAAATTATAATTATTTTTATTTTCTTTCTTTTATTGTTAAAGGTCGGCAAAGAGACACCGACTACTAGCCGAGCTCGCGACCCTCGCCCAAAGTTGGGGGAGGGCTTCATAGCCTTGGCCTACAGCCAGCAAGGCTTATAGGCCCTCATCCAATGGTCAATAGGAGTTGCTGACCATTAACAATAAACAAAAATTTTAAAGAATATATATTTAAAAAAAATTTCATGTCAGCATTAGCTATACCACATATGATGGCCAACGACCGTGTCATCAATTTCAGTTCAAAATTGGCATGATGGACTATATTGATAAATTGTTAAAAGGTCAACGACTAAATTGACCAAATTAAAAGACTTAAGAATGAATTGACATATAGGCGAATAGATTTAGACGTTTTTTGGTAATTTTCCTACTCGCAACCCCTTACCTAGTGGCCAGCAAGGACAATGCAACCCTCACCAATAGCCACCAAGGCTCACTGGCCTCATTTAATTAAAAAAAAAAAAAAGACAGATTATCCACAAATAATATTAAAACTTTGCACAAAACTGTCCACATTAACGTCAGCCATGCCACGCGAGAGGCATCCATGTAAGCAATTTCCAACTAAAATTGAAAGGATGAACTATGTTTGCAAGGTTTAGGACGAAAAGATTTGGACAAAAAAAGGTCAAATTGAAAGGTTTAAGATCGAATTAATACAAGTGTCACTACTCAAAGAAATGACACAACTTAGAGGATTTCTAAACAGTGGAACATAATAAATCCATGAATGGGCAAACTTTGAAGCTCTAAAGTTCTAGGATTTTCTTGTGCATTCTAGAATACTCTTGGGGCTAGCAATACTATAAATAATATTGTTGTAATAAATGCGGGTAGTTAAGTGAATGAAGAAATTTAATGTCCATCGTCAGATTGGGAAGAGATTGACGGATATAGTTTAACTTGTACTTGTATATATAGGGATCCTTGCTCTCATTTGAATCATGAATACAATTCTAGAGCTTATGGGGGCTTCTATAACCCACCATAGTTAGGGCTAGAGTTGTCACCTCCGAGCAACAATAGGAGGTCCTACACTCACTTACGACCGCTTATTTAGTTGATATTATTGGTTACAGCCTGCGGACCTCGATCAAAAGAGGAACAATGCTTGATTTATTTTTAAAATATTCTAACACTCATTAACCTGAAACTACTAAGATTCTAATAGTGCGAAATATGAAGCACAACATATATCATCAGTAGACCTATAATGTAAATGCAAGTTACCTCATTATGCTGCAGTAAGTTCTCGGAAGCGAAATATGTTGAGCTATTATTTATGTAGACCTTGGACGGCATGGAACTGATTGGAGATGAGCATCTTGTTCCTATAATCCAGCCTGCATCCAGTAAAAGCTTATAACAATGACATTATAGAAATAACTTGGCTTTTGATAGGTTTCTTCAATCCAAGTTAATTGCTGCAAAGAGAACAACTTACCTTTCATAAAATACCGTCGCGACAGAAAGATAAGTAATGCATCTGCAACTGCAATCCATGGAGTTGTCAAAGCAATGTCCGTCAAAGTTCAATATAGAGGAATTCCAAGAAATGTACTTACGCAATGTCTATCAATTTGTTTGGCAGCAGGCACGTGCTACATGCCATATCAATTCAAATGTAATCAACTTGACTTAACTTAATCGTCTAACATTTTGGCCCGACAATGCTAAATTGTCGAGTAACGCCTAATATGTAGCTCCTATAATATACTATCAATAAGATTGTGGTTTCTATGCTTGCCAAAAGAAAAAGAGATGCTTGAAATTAGAAATTTTTTAAAAAAAATAAAAGGTGGAACCCATGGACCGGCTCAAGCAAGGACCTTGCCTGCGCACCTCTCCCATCTAGCCCAACTTAATCTATCAATTTCGATCGAAAATTACTAACATGGACCTCAATTGTCTTATGTAACATGATGGGCATTAACATGAAATTTTTTTGCAATTTTATAATAATTTTTTTGATTTTTTTCTTTTAATTCATTTTTCCCCTTTTCTTTTCTTACGCTTTTTCTTTTTTTTCTTTTTCTCTTATTTCTATTCATTGGTTTGCGGCCTTGACAATGCAAGCGGAGGTCATTGACCATAGGCAAGGGCCAGGACACCCTCGCCTAGCTAGATCTGGCAAGGGTTTGCAACCGAGAAAATTATAAAAAAAAAAGTTCTAAATCTATTACACTTATGTCAATTTAATCATAAACATTTTAATATGGTCAATTTAGTCCTCAATCTATTAACAATTTACCAGTGCAGTCCATCAAGTCAATTTTGATTAGAAATTGATTGTGTGGCATGGCCACACTAATATGGAAAAAAAAATTCTAATGATTTTTAATTTTAATTTTTTTTCTTTTTTTCTTTTCTTTTGTTTATCATTAAGGGCTGGCAAGGAGCCGCCAACCACCAACCTCAAGAGTATTTTATAATGCTCAAGAAAACCAAACCGACCAAATTGAAAGGCTTAAGAATGATTGGCACAAGCAAATGAATAGGTTTAGACTTTTTTGGTAATTTTCTTGCTCACCGGCCCTCATCCACAAATAATATAAAAAATTTACAAAAATTGTCCACATTAACGCCAATCGTGCCGTGCAGGAGGCATCTGTGTGAGCGATTTCGACTCAAATTGACAGGATGAACTATATTTGCAAGGTTTAGGATGAAAAGATTTTCACAAAAAAAAAAAGTCAAATTAAAATATTTACAATCGAATCGATATAAGTTTTACTACCGAGAGAAATGACACGAGTTAGAGGATTTCTGAACAAAGGAATGTAACTGATTTATGAATGGGTGAACCTTGAAGCTCTAAAGTCCTAGGATTTTCTTGAGCATTCTAAAATACTCTTGAGGCTAGCGATACCATAAATATATATATCATTGTAATAAATGCAGATAGTTGGGCAAATTGAGAAATTTCAATCTCAATAGTCAAATTAAGGAGAGATTGACGGCTACATCTGAGTTTGTGCTTATATATATAGAGACCTCAAACTCCCATTTGAATCATGTCACAAGTGAATAATTTCATGGATACTTCACTTTGGAACATAATTTCTTTGTGAACATAATTAGATTTTCATCTAATTTGGATGCTACATTTTGCTTCTATCCATGACACAAGGAATGCACTCCATTGTACTATATCGGTCGATATAAATTTATATATGTAAGATGTAATTCAAGTAAAGGACGAACAAAATATAACTCATCTAAACCTAGGATGGATATATTTTTCGTCCTCACTGTTGAATTCCAAATAAAAACGAACAGAAAATCTCTGGATTTTGAAACCGGGAGGGTGGTAAGAGGAATGTCGATATCCATAGCGTCCTCAAGAGTTCTGAATAAGATGGGTATCAAATGCAGGGCATAATTGTTGTACATTTTCAAGTAGCAAAAATGTATTTTCTATTTTCTCAGTTGAATTGTAGAAAAATAATTTATATTTCAAAAGATGCAAATGAAATCATACGTAGATTTGCATGCTAGCGTTCGTATTTCGTGAAATTTTCAAATATTTCCCATTTAAAAAAAAAAAGTCAAAAATGTGCAATTCATGAGATTTTATTAAACAAAAAATTAAAAGGAAAGCCACATATAATTTAGTACTTGGAACTTCAAATGTTGAAACCCATCATAGTTGTGATTTACTCTTCGTTCTTGAGGAGAGCACAACAAATAATCAAAGCAATTTAGAGAGAGAAAAAGGAGCAAATAAAAGAAGGAGACGGTCCCGGGAGGCAGAGAAAGTTCTCTCCGTATGTCTTTCCATGGCCAAGACAAGGTCTCCAAAGGATCTTGCCACATTGGCAGGTAAATTGGAGGGATATTACCGAAAAAAATTCCAAACTTATTCTACATGTCAATTCAGTTTTAAATTTTTTAATTTGACTAATTTAATCATAAATATCTTTACAATTTACTAATATAATCATTCCGGTTAATTTGGATCAATAATCGCTAATATAGACGTAGATCGTCTAGTAAATGAATTAATGCAAATGAAATAAATTTGTCTTTTTTTTGTTTTTTGTAATTATCCAGTAAAAACGGAGGAAATAGGATCCGCCAACAAGAGAAAGGAAGATTATTACGAAGGGAACATTTGTCATATCCTCAAACTATTAATAAATAGAATGTTCCCAATGAGGGATCCATACACAAATTCACAAAAAACCCACATAGGAACACCTTCTACAAATCCGTTCGTTACATTTTTCCATGCACGCTCACACAAAGAGAGACGGAGAGAAAATTACAAGCTTGGTGTTTCCCCCGCTGGTCCTGGCCGTGCATTCAAAAGAGGTTGTAATGCCTTCACAACAATGCTCATGTTTGGCCTAAAATCAGCCTCATACTGCACGCATAAGGCGGCAACAGCAGCCAGCTGCAAATGCAGATTGATAATATAAGAGGTGGCTCTCTACAATTAAGACCTTATGAAAACAAAGAGTCAAACTGTAGATCACATTTCATTACCTGTATAACATTCATCTATTTTAAAAGAAAGAGAAGTTCTACAGTAGAATCTCTAAGCCTAAAATGCATTAAGTCTGCCACTGGTCCATTAATTCAATAAATATGTCAATGTGGAAATCACAGAATGCTTACAGATGATAAGAAAGTTAGGATCAGAGATCGTGTGCTCATGAGTTGCATATTCCAGTTACCATACGAACATGCTGTAAAGTAAAAGCATATAATCATGGTAAGTTGAAGCATTACCTTTGCGACTGCCTTTGGAGGGTATTCTCCTCCGAGTCTTGCATCTACACACTGCCTAACCTTGTCTTCACTCAGCTTAGGTGTAGCCTATCATAAACACACACAAAAGGGATTCAGTTAAAACTCAGCAAAAGGACCAAAAGAAAGTCCAGTGTCATAGAAAACTAAAACAGTAGAACATAATTTATTATAGGTGAGATTAGTACCCATGTAACAAGACTCTGCTGCCCCCGTGGTAATGTATGATCCACGGGTTTCCGCCCAGTCAGAAGCTCCAGCAGAACAACACCAAAACTATATACATCACTCTTGGCATTTAGCTGTCCAGTCATTGCATATCTGCCCCAAAAGAAAGAAATTGGGTTATCGAAAGTTGCTCATGGCAAGGATTACCAGGCAGAACTCCGCCTAAAAAAAAAGGCTCCATGTGATTTATATCGTATGAGCTGGCACAAAGAGAAGTTTCCACAAAATACTACCTACTGCAACGAAATTCTCATTTCCTCCCACAAACATCCATTAAAGTCCATGTTTTTGCTTCTCTGTTGTCAAGCTCAAACGTAATAATATAGATAAAAGATATTTGAAAAGAAATTATCCACTATACACTTTAGCTTGAGTCACTAGAGTAGAAGGACAACTAATAATATGCTTTCCAGAAAATACTAATCTAATAACGCGATAAGCTGAGTTATAATGATGGGAGTGCAAGCAAGCATGTGTTGTGTCGGATATGATAAATTGTGAGAACTAAAAGTAGCTTACTCAGGAGCATGATAACCGAAGGTGCCGAGAACACGAGTTGAATGGAGACGGGCTGCCATATCAGGAGCTTGGTTGGACAAATCAAAATCAGCTATCTTTGCAACATCATCATCAAATATCAAGACGTTGCTGGACTTAATATCTCGATGGATTACTCTAGGTTCTGCTTTTTCATGCAGATACTCAAGTCCTTTAGCAGCCCCTACTGCAATCTTTACTCGCTGCGCCCAAGAAAGAACAGGACCAGGCTGTGCCCCTTTAACTCCTTTTCTACCTGTGCATTGAAAGGAAATGGTGATGATTTATGTTACTTTTTGCACATCATTACCAGGAGTTCAAATCAAACCACTTTGATCCAGCAAAACTCAAAGCCCTAAGTTAAGGATATTGCATAAGAGCATCCACGTAACCACAATAATATGAACAATCATATATCACAGATGGTGTATTTATGGGGATTGAATAATCAGTAGAAGCAAGGGCGTTTTGCCATATGCTCCCTGTGAAAATGGTCCATAGAATTGCATATACAATGTCCCTTTAAATGAAGAATATAAGGATGCTAGCTCTCCATCGGGTATACCCATTGTGAACTTTCTTGAAGTCATCTTCTGTTGCCTTAGATAAACTGGAAGGTGGTAGTGCAGGGATTATTAAGAAATTGGATGACTACAAGGCAAGCAAAACTTCTTGGTGAGTCTGGATAATTTTTCGGTCTAGGAACAAAGGAAAAGTTTCACTCTTAACGCTTAGCTGGCACGCGTGCGCCTGATCAAACTAGCAAACAATAGCTACCTGACCACAGTAGTCAATTATGCAAAGTATCCATAGCAAATGATAACAAGACATAGATCATTGCAACAAAGTAGATGACATTGCAAAAATACAGTTTTTAAGCAGTACTGAATAACACAACAATGGAAAAGGCGTTATAAGCCGTATAAGTCAATAATTTTGCTTGTAACATATACTAACATAGAGAAAGCAACACTAGCTCTTAGTTTTACTCTTCACCCCTGCCCAAAATGAAAAGAGCAAAGGCGAAGTTGAAGCCATTGCTAAAGCAGATCAAACTAGCAAACCAAAGGTAGCCCGCCACAGTAATCGAGCAGGCAAGATTCACGACATAGATTGATGCTGCTAAGTAGAAGACATTGCAATTGAAGTTGTCTTAAGCAGTATTGAATGACATCATGATAGAAAAGGCAGTTGTAAGACGTAAGTCAATATTTATGCTTGTAACATATGCTTTATTGAGAAAGCATAAAGTAGTAGCTGTGATATACATCCATAGGTACAAAAATCACAAAGTCGACTCATAAATGGCCTTAAAGTGGCGTCATTTCGCAACTATAATAGCTAGAAGTAGTTGTACAATCCAAAAAGTGCAACAGTCAAAAGGATCACAAAGAGACATGCCTCTTGCTTACCATGGAGAATGTCATGGAGCGAACCATTAGATGCAAACTCGTACGCGAGAACTCGGGAACTTCCATCAACACAATAACCAAGCAATTCAACAAAATTTTCATGTTTCAATCTCGACACCATGGAAACCTGCGAAGCTTTACATCAGTTGAAAATATTAAAATAAAGAAAGAGGCAAAAATTGATACCGACTAGCATCCCAAACCTGGGCTAAGAATTCATCATCAGGTTGCTTGCTTGCATCCAACTTCTTAATAGCTGCAGCTGGGCCACTCTTTAGAACCCCATAGTACACTCTGCCATATGATCCCTCCCCAATCAAAGCAGTTGTCCCAAAGTTATCAGTGATTTCCTTAAGTTCATCCACTAGAATAGCAGGGACTTCAATGGGCTGAACTTTTACCGCTTGTGCACCTTTTGGCGCAGATTCAGAGGCATGATATGCCCCATCATTTCCTAAATAAATAAATTTCAACTTAGTTTACACTGATAAAAATCAGGAAATAGACAAGAAGAAGAATGAAATAAAGGACAAAAGTAAAGGCTAACTTGATTGGAAGAGCGTAATATGAAAGGATAAAAGTAGAAAAATAAGTACTTACTATATGAATATGAATGTCGAGTGAAATGCATCTAGAAGAACAAAACCAGAAACTTGATACAGATTTAGCAGCAAACATGACAAACAGCATACCAATTTTCTCTAGCTGGTACGAGTAGGACTAAATTATGCATCAAAACAGACATAATTTTGATTGCAGAATTACCTGCTGAGCTCCTCATCGGGTACATGCCTCCACCATCTGGAGCTTTATGAATATCATCATCTTTAAAACTGCTAAAGAAGCAGCCCATTGCTTTCTTCACTCACCAAATGGACCTCCCCTGTCAAAGGAAGTTAGTTCTCGATAACACAGGAAAGGGTTGGCTCAAAATAAGTCAAATAGGTTAAGAAAATACTTTTCATAAACATAGATGAAAAGCAGAGAAAAGTCTCAATTGACTTGAACTCTTCCCAATCTCATGTCCAAGGCTAGCCTTGCTAAGAACTATCTACACTGCAGGATAGTACTTCTGAACTATGGGGACCAACCATTAACATCTTGCAGGGTCAGCTGTATGATAATAGGATTAGTTAAAAGTGTCTTCACTTGGAAACCTTCGTCTTTTGAGTCTCAATCAAGCAGCACATTAATTTAGTCACAGAAGTCAAAGATACCTTGTACGATGTAATTGACGGTTCTACAAGATAGAAGATATAAGCTTTAATCTCTTTTGCAGTTTACTACACAGTTTTCGAGTATGTTGTCCATTTCCCCTTTTGATTTCCATGATATTGGACAAGGGTGTGTATAAATGCCCAGTAAAGGTTGCTTTGTGTGACTCAAAAGTCATGAATTCAAACCGTAGAAGCATCTGCTGAGGAGGGCAAGGTTGAGGCTCCACATGCTTAACGTCCCTCCCTCCCTCCCTCCTTCCTTACGTGAGAAAAAAACAAAGCCATTTACAAGTAAACTCATTTTTGAACACCCATTTCCTGTCCATGTTTTATTCCTCACTCACAAAACAAGAGTCAGATAAAGCTCGCGGTGGGAGATGTGAAGAGACATTGAATTATGAGCTACAACTATCGCCCATTCAATCATGACAGTCTGCATCACATCATAATTAGCACAAGGATACCAGAACAATCTCCGCAATTTTAACACGAATATCTCAGCTTCTGACACTCTAGTATTCTCAATGTTCCAATAGAGAAGGAATCATACTACTACGATTTCATAATTACGTTTTACACCGAAAAAACTATTGACGAAGTCCCTAAATCTACTATCTAACAAGTCCTACAAATCCTCCGAACATGTCGCCACGTGATGCCATTTAATCTCGGATCGAAATAAAGAATTCCATCTCGGCCCGACCATGCAACCTCGAGAAGCCCAGCCCCAACGGCCACATTTGAAATCGACTCGGACAGCATTCTGTCCCAATCGGGCACGTAAAGGAGCGATCTGCCTCGCCTAGCGAATCAGCTACATGCACGCACACAAACGCACAGCTATCCTAGAAATCCTCGACCGGCACAGCGAATCGAACCGCATAAGCGGCGAGCCGGCACGGCCGACGGCGGCCTTCCGAACCGCGCCGCCGATCAAGAACAGCTCGGCAAGCAAACAACAATCGGATCAGCACAGCAACCGCGCACATGAACACCCCCCAAAAAAAAAAAAAGAAAAAGGAGCACGCGAAATTCACATCGCCGAAACGCACTCCGAGCAATCCAGCAACAACAAAAGAATTCGCCCCGGAAAACCTCGATCGCGCCGCGCCGCGGCGCCGCGGTTAGAAGCCGATCGCGCGCGCGCGGGGGCGGCGATCGAGAGCCGAAACGGCGCCGAGAAGAGGCGGGGAGGGGGGAAGCGGTACCTGGAATTCCGACCCCAGAAATCGCAATCGCAAGCGAAACGAAGGAAGGAGGCCGCTCGGGAGACACTGGAGTAGAGAGGGAGATCTGAAGTGAAGTCGGAAGCCGGCGAAGGGTGCGCAGGATAGCGCGTATTGGGAGCGAAAGTGGTGTTGACTTGTCCCACACTCCTCTCGGGTGGAATTATTACAAGATTTTGGACGGTTTCGTCGTTGGTCGATTTTTTTCCCGTTTCTCCTGTTTCTTTTTCTTATTTTAAAATGGGGGAGAAATAGGGGTTGTTGCGACGTGTTATTCGGTGGGAGATTTTTCTTCTTCTTCTTTTTTTTTTTTTTTTTTTTCTTTTTTGTTCTTTTTTTTTCTTTTTTTTTTTGCCTTTGATTGAGAAAATTCGGCTGAGGAGGCCAGACTTGACTTGACTGTCAGCAAGATCTTTCGATGCGGAGAGAGAGAGAATTGGTCGGGGAAGGGGAGGGATCGGTATCGCCTGCGCTAGCGTGTGTATTTACCGAGTTACGTGTCGGAACGTTAGTGGTGATTCTATGCGTTAGGAAAGTCAAAGGAAGGATGCGGCTAAGGAATTTTAGTTTTAATTCGTCCGATGTAATCTCAAAATTCGACTTAATATTTTATTTTTAATTTATTTAACGTGATTATTAAATTATTAGTAAATATCCAACGTTGTTGCAAGATAACATGAATATATTTAAAAGTTTGTTGTATGTTTAATCAAAATTCGGAGATCACATTAATTAATAAAAAAATTCAAGGATAATATTACATGTTGTTGGACCAAAATTTAATAACTGTTTATGTGATTTTCCAAAAATCAAAAACTAACAAAACAGAGCTTGAGCTTGAAGCAAGTGCAATGGATTTTTGGTTTGGGCCAGTTTCGTTGTCCAATTGGCACTCTTGACTTCTATTACTATGAGCTTTGCTAATTTCTTTTGTAAACAAACTCAACACTATATATACACGGTTTACCATGCTCCTTGAGAGCTGTGGAGCAAATTAAGACGCCAAAATTGAACTGGAAACTGTCGTTGTCTATTTGGTCATGATCTAAACTAATCTTCAGCCAATTTCGAGAGTTGGTCACAATGGTTGTCTTATCACAATAGAATGAATAGCCATTATGATCCGATGAGATTAGTCGCGGCACGGAGACCCAAACCTCATTGCTGTAGCTAACTTAGAGGCGTGTGTCAGGCTGATTGCTGGATTGAAGCCGCGGGGCCGTTTTCATCAAGAGGAAGATCATCATGGAATCGAAACCTTTGAATTTGGTAAAAAGGTTTTCTATTGGGTTTACGATTTCCTCACCACGACTACTTCTATTCAGTACTAATCAGGCTTTTTGATTCTTTCCCCCGCTTCCGTCGCCACCGATCTTGCAACGGGGTTTCGTTCAATGGATGTTTCTCTCCTTTTTCTTTTTTTCAAAAGTACGTGACTTTTCCTCCCTCCAATGCTGGTCAAAGTCCGCAACTTTCCAAATGGTTGCATTGCGGCCTTTCCCATGAAGGAAAAAAATAATAAAGAGAGGGAGGAGGAGATTAGTCAATCCCGGAATTTTCTAACTTTGAAAAAGGGACGAGTGATGTTCAGTTATTTCAACGGACCTGACCATGGACATGACGATTGGCTTCGGTTGGGCTAATTGGGAACGCAACGTCATTTAGGTGGGCCGGGTGTGCATATCCTTTATTGGGCTTAAACTTCATTTAGGCCCAATTAAGTCCTCTCACCCCTATTCCCTTTTTCTTTTTTTTTTTTTTTTTTTGGGTGCGGCTCTCACCCCTATTCAATCTAGGAAGATGATTTAATGATTTTATTTCATGGGCGACGGATCGAAGCAAAGACATTCCATCATGACGCCCGAGTTAGGCCTCACGTCGTTCCAACAACCTTAGCGGTTGAACTCGAACGATGATGCTAGGCTCGTTCCACCAGCCCAAGGCCAATTTTTTTGTGTGGAGGTGAGGCGATCGTCCTTCCTCCTAAGCCTAGCTACCCAACTAGGCTAATCGGAGTTTGATGTATCCCTAAAAGGAATTCGATGTTCTTTCCCTCTAAATTCAATGGTTCGATGACAATCCGGTCTGGATAGAAGTCTCGCACCATGCGGCTCGATTTTCACGTCTCTTTTTTCTTCTTTGCACGATAGATCTAGCTCCAGCCCCTGCATTAATCAGCTTTAGACCGAGCATAAAAAAGAAAGAAGGGAAAAAAGAAGAAAAGCTACATCGAACCTACTCCCTCTTTCCTAATTCAAACGGAAGAAAAAATTCCTGATCTAGATACACATGCGAAATTGGCAGACCGCAACCATAACAGCAAAATTCGATTTGAATACGTCCAACATCTTAACATATAAACAACTCCTTTTCGTCCTTTTTTATATAATATGGTCCTGCCAGAAATATCTATATCTTTAACTAATAATAAAAAAGAAGATTTAACGCTATGATTGCTGAAGGAACTAAGCATGTGTTAAGAGCACATGTTCAACAGGAATCATTCGGCCAGCCCATATTACCTTCTTGTCCTAAACAATGATTATAAGCTTAAGTATTTTGCTGAGAGTAGTTGTCAGGTTGGAAGGGATCTGAAACCAAACCACGCATGTTGCGAACTCAAAGAGCCACGGCACGAAAAAATTAAATTCATATTTTCACAAAATGATATTCGCAATAACTCGGTACCTCTAATATAATATAAAGTTTAATTTGCATAAATCATGTTGAAAATAGTGATTTAGCCAAAAAAAAAAAGAAGAAGAGTAGATCCATCTCAAATCCTTTCGTAAATTGCTCGTTTTTAAGGATTTGGCTAAAGTGAAATCTCGTGTCGGCTGAATTTTTTTTTTTGGTCAAAATGTCTGTTGAAATTAAGGGAGGGTTTTACGTGCGCGAAATTTCCTTGATTGGGTTTGACTTTCTCATTACAAAGAAAATTCATTTTTACTTGATTGAACGTATTAGCAACCGAGTGACTATTAAAGAGAGCATGATTTTTTTTTCCATTATTGTTATTTTGGTCAATGTGATGGGAATATGCTAGTAGCTTTGGTCGGCTGGACTCATGTGAGAACCTCCACATTATTTAATGAGAAGTTGTTATTAAATTGAAATAAAGGAAATGCAGAGAACGGAAGTGAAGATTTGATTGGTTTTTGTGTTGGATTCTGTGCGCCCTGCCTGTCCATTACTTCCTCAATGAAGAACTGATTAATATTCCAGGAATCTTTAAAAAAAAATCAAAAAAGTGGTGGAAATTATAATTTAAGCACGAGACTTATGGAGTTATTTTACCACCTTTACGCTTTTAGCATTGTTTAGTAATATAGATAAAGGAAAATATCTCATAAAATCTGTCTCTTGTGAGTCAAAAGGCTCGAATTTGATTCTTGACGCGTCCATTTGAGGTCATATGAAGAGAAAGTAGTTTCTCATTAATCAATCCTCTATTGTCGATATCGATGGTGTGCGTTGGACTAGCCCTTGAGTTTAGACAAAAGTTGCTCCACACTACTATTTGATGGTGCATTGAAAAGAACACGGTGAATTAACATGGTTAGAAACACTTTAGAAGTCTAACACAAAAAAAAAACACTTTAGAAGAAGGGATAAGTGCATCGGAAATTTTAAAACCCATAGAAAATTTTCAAAAACTGTAAGTTCTAAATAAAAGTGCAATTAAGTACCAAAACTTTCAAAAAATGTACTCAAGTCATAAAATTTGTTGGCATTTTCATTTATCAAATTGGATGGAGTTAATTGAAGAACTTGATTACATCAACTTGACAAATTTTAGAACTTGATCATACTTTTTAAAGTTAAAATTTAATTATACCTTCATGATAAGTTTTTAATACTTTATTATATTTTTGAAATTTTTATGACTCATTTGTATTTTTATGATAAATTTTAGAATTATCAGTACGCGTATTCCTTTTTGAAAATATTATTTAGTTTTTATAAATACAAAGAGAAAATGACAACTCTATCACGAAATATCGGAAAATAAGCAATCACAAGGTTAATTATGAGGATCTTGAAAACGAAAAAAGGTACTCTTGTGCAATGATCACGCACCCTGACAATGAAGCACGGGGAAATTAGTCAATACGAAAATAGGGTTTTAAATTTGCTTGAGGCAGCTACGCGACCGATTGGCCATTGCACATTAATCGTGTTATAGACATATAAAATGGTTTCTCCTGGACATGGAATAAAAAAGGAAATCATTTCTTTATAAACCTAAAATTAGGAAACGAAAATGAATTGCCTCGGACCAAGCAGACAAGGAGGAAAGAAAGAAGCCCGCGTAAATCGTAAATCATCAATTCTCTTGGCAAACAACTTTCCAAATATACAAAAAGGATCTTGTTTTAAAAACACGTTTCTAGAGCACTTAAACATTAATTATATTTTGAAACTCGTATTTTTATTTAGAGAAATGATTGCATAACTGTTTTTATGTACTTGTGATAATAATAATTTATTTTATATAAAAAAATCAAATCACAAATTATCATAAATTGTAGTGGGACCCACTTCTTCAGGGATTTGTCATTCATAATAAATTGTTATTATCACAGTAACTCAATAACTATTATGTTAGCAAAACCCTTTTATTTACAAATGTACTAAAAAGTACTTGATATTCTTTAGCGTATATTGAATTTTTTTTTCTATCTTTAGATTCCTATCAAGTACTACCGAGATAGTTTTCAACACAACATGTACAAACACAAAATATATCAATATAATTGAAACACGTACACATTGAATCACTTGACTAAATTCACAAACTGCTTAAATCAAGTATTGCAAAGCTTGATCAATCCATGATGCATTAAGTGTTAACATTAAACCTGTCAAGATGGGTTATCAATCATCTTCTTAACCCACATTTGATGTTTGACAAAAAAAAAACCATCTTTAATGGGTTAAGTCATTATATGTGTTAATTAAATTTAGAAAATGGGTTATAAATCGGCTTAAAATGGTAAAACTCAAAATTCTATGGGTATTAAATGGGATTATAATTTACTTAAATCAAACTCACATTTACAACCCTCTCTTCACTCTCTCTATCTCACTCTATCATTCAAGTTCGCGTTTACTCATTCCGTGCACTCATCTCAATTTAGAAATGAGTTTTTCTAAATTTGAGTTAAATATATAAAAAAGTTTTGGAATATTGATCGGGACATGAGCTCGTGTCGAATTTAAATTTGACCCACCGTCCATTCGACGTGTCTCCTCCGGCATAAGGAATTACAACGAGAGGGGCGCCCGACCAGCTTATGGCCAAGTGGCATTAATTCACACCTGGTCCACGCGGCATTATGGGAGGACAACTGCGCATGTGGACTGTTCCAATTGACCTCGTGATCGTCTGAGTGGCCAGGGTCTCTGGTCCTGGTCCAAAGCCGGTCAAGAATCGAAATCTGGTCTCCTGCGCCGCTCCGACATCGTCTCTGCTCCCCTCGTTCGGCTCGGCCGCGAGGCATTATTGCGGCGCCTGTTCACTGAACCAACAGCGCTTGTCGTTCTCTTGGCCGCCTCCAGCTTTCGATATATTCCATCTTCTTTTAATTCGCGCTCTACTTTGTCGTGCCAAATCGAAGCTCGGAACGTGGAGGCGAAGCTCATCGTCGCGATCCATTCACACGAGGCGAAGCTCTCGCATGTCACGTCGCCCTCGTCGAGCCAAGTCGCGTACCTTCTTATCCTCGTTCGTCTAATTATTCTTGTCCGACGTGACTGGGTGTCGATCGTGGTCGCTTCGAGAGGTCCCCTCAAGGAAAGTGCGTCGACGTTGCTTGAATGGCTGTGACAAGCTAAGGGGGTCCTAGTAAAGGAAACTCAGCCCCAAAAAAAAAAAAAAAAACTCTCGGGCTAAAAACTCCAAAGAAAAGACAGAAAAAAGAAATGCCAAAAAGAACAAGAAATTAATTTTTAATTTTTTTTATTTGTGGGGCATAATCCAAAAGCAAACCGAAAAGGGCGTCATTTTATTTTTTTCATTTTATTTCCTAACGAAAATTGGGTTTATTTTTTTATGTCATCTTTGTTTTTTTTTCCCCAATGAGTATGTTAGGGTACATTTAATAAAGTTTTTGTTCCCAGAATAATTTTTGTTTAGAACACTTTTTTTCTATTTTTGTTATTCTAAAAACACTTTTTTCTATTTCTATCATCGGAAACAATTTCTGAGCATTTTAAAGCATTTGATAACTACACAAATTTTTTATCCCGAAGCAAAAATGAGTTTGGTACGTCCCCAAATATTTTTATGACTTAAAATTTATTTTAATTTATTAATAATTTTGTTACATTTTTCTTGTTTTTCTTTTTCTTCTCATTTCTCTAGCTAGTCCCTGACCTTAGCCATGGCTGGTTGATGATTGGCCAGATGAGGGCCGACGAGGTCGTCGCCTCGGGCGCCCTCACCGTGACCCACCAAGGCGACATCGACCTTGTGATGGTTGGGCGAGGTCAACCTCTTCAGTGGCCAGGCGAGGCTTGGCCTTGCCAAATCTAGGCCAAGTCAAGCCTCGCCCAGCCATGGCGAGGCTGGGGGGGCCTCCCCCAACCACGATGAGGCTTGGGAGCCTCGCCAGTGGCTAACAAGCTCGAGGCGACCTTACTAGGGATCAACGAGGTTGTCACGCCTCGCTTTGTTGGTCGTCAGCAATCGCCAAGGCCAACAACCGACTAAAAGGAAGAAGATAGGAAGAGAAAAAGAATAAAATAAAAGAGAAAATGCTTACTTGACTTGTTCTCGAAAATAATAAGTATTTTTTTAATTTTTATTTCTGTTCCAAAAATAAATAAATAAAATTACCAGACTATAGCAGCATTACCAAAAGCAATTTTATAGAAGCCTCTAGAGACAAAGTGCTTTTAATTTGTAATGATGTGCACCTGCATACGATACGAATCTTAGTACAGATGCTTCAAGGGGTCCACCCCAAGAAAGCCCATCATCATTGCATTATAATTAATCATGAATAGATCAGCTTAAAGATCCAAACGTTCTATGATTTAACTTGTGAATACCGCAAAGCGCTCTAGAACCTTAAAGTGCTCGATAAAGTTAGCCATTTTTTACTTGATTTTCTAACTCTCTCGAGCATTGAATATTGCAGTGTGATGAATTAATTACGAAATTGGGAAGGAAACGAACGAGGGTCATGGAAATTCAAGCCTTCTGGTACCTCCACTTTGCGGAACCCACCACCGACCATAGCCTATAGGGACCGTTTTGAAGATAAGATCTAGTATTTAAATGTTGTCACTTCGAGAGAAGACGTTAGCGAAAAAAGATTTGTATGGAGTTTCAACTGAAGACTTCGTTTAGGGATCGGAAGGTGACATTCACATGCCATGTAGCATTTGAGTTTGCTCGTTTTTAGATCTGAATGGGAAAATCTCTTTCTTTTTTTCTCTCGAGAGGTACCCGCATCATTCAGTTCATTAATTTTCATCAGGGCCCGTGTATCGCCCTTTTCATCTGCAATGGATGGGGATTTGCCCGTATCTCGACCCGCAAAATTATTTAACCAACCAAAATTATACAAAATCCTAGCATTGTTTGTTTTGCAACAAATATGACATTTCTGAAAAGTATTTTTAAAAAAATAGTTATATTTTTGGGTGTTTGACTGAAATTTGAAATAAAATGAAAAATGTATTTTTGTTGTTGGATGAGAAAAAATTGATTTGATTATGCTAGGCAAAGTCACCAAGGTCTCAAGCCCAACCTCGATGGATTTGGGCTTGGGTAGCGTAGCACCAAGGTTCAAGCACATGGTTTTGAGCCCAACCTCAATTAAGCCACGCGTGGGTGTTAAGGACCTTGTCCTGGCATCGAGATCTCGAGCCCAACTTCGATGGACTTGGGTGCGACGCTAAAGACTCCAATAGGAGCACCAAGATCTCTGGCTTGGCCCTTGTGAACTTGGGCTAGGGCGCTGGAGACTCGAGCCAAGGTACCAAGTTCCTAGGCCTGACCTCTATGGACTCGAGTTTGAGCATCAAGGACCTGGCTACGAGTGCTAAGGTCTTGAGCACAGTGCTATTCTCCTAAGCCCAACCTCATGGACCTCGAGCTAGGCATTAAGGTTTTGAGCTCGACCTCTTTAGACCTGAGTTTGGCCTCAATGGATCCTAATGGTCTTGACCCCAGCCTCTAAAACTCAGCTTCATTGCCTAGTACATGAGAATGAGAGTTGGGGTTTCCGTACTCAAAAGCATAATTTTTGTCTCAAGCCACGTTATTAATCATATTTTAGAAAATAATTTTTGATTTTTTTTTAAATGACTAAGAAAAAAGAGTTTTCATTAAAAAAAATTTAACTCATTTTCCTAAGTGATCTAAAAGAAGGAGAAAATATTTTTTGGATAATAAATAGCGTCATCAACCCAATTCAAATGGGCAGCATGCTTTGTTATCTATCGATCTCATTAATGGCGTGGAAAGTATGTTGGTCGTCCGTTCATCTCGAGAGAGAGCGACAAGTGACGGCCGATGGCCGCCCCGTGCTCCAATTTGAAAGCCCGAATTTTACCTTTTCTTCTCTTGACGATGTCTTCGTGTCCTAATTATTGGTACGAGAATTTGAGTCCGTTTTCTTTTTGACAACGACACACCATCTAATCAACATGAACAAAAAAAAGGAAAAACCCACTTTGACCTTATCTCTTCTCGTTCGTTTCACGTCCACGTGATTCGTCGATCCTTCGTAATTCGAAACCAATCGTAAACCGATCTCAAAGTGCAAGTCGTTATTCATACTCCATCCATTGTCGCACTTGTCGGCTCTACTAACTTTCTACTGTAGTCCACTTGCGTTATTTTTCGGGACAGAGGCTATCGTCTGTTGTTCTAAGCGGGTCCACATTTCTCGTGAAGTCCTTATCAATACAAACGAATTCATGAGAAGTTAATAGCATAAATGATCATTGAATTTTAGATCAATCTATAATGTGGTCTCTAAATGGTGTCGTTCCTGAATTTTAAATTGTTTAATATGATTTTTAGACTTTTGTTACATATTTAATTTAATTCATAGGTAGTATAAAAATATTCAATATTGCCCCCAAACAGCATTTTTTTTCCTATTATGGATATAATGCCCTTGATATCCATTTCCGCCTGTTGCCATTCCTCAAGCGCTCTCTCTATTCAATTAATCGATGTGTTGGGCTGTACATACTTCTTCTTACGTCCACCTCACTATCGCGATATAGAAGGGCACCGGATTGCCGACCAATTTCCAACCCCCTTTCGTCAATGCGATGAATTGGCAAATGTCACGACTTAGAAACGTTGAATTGCGATAGAATCGCCTCCCCTGCATAAGTACGCCTCTGATCTCAGAATCGTCAAAATTCAACGGGCAGTAAGATCATTATAATCTCCAGGAGTCAAGGAATAATTATAATAAATAAAATGAAACGGGGGAGTCAAAAAAGGGATTATATTATTCTCGCTTCGGCGTGATTTGATTGGAGGAAATAGACGAAAGGGGTTGTCCCGACAAGCAAAGAGGGGTTGAAAATGAGACGTGTTCACATACGAGGCTTTTGTTTTCGGTCAATGCCCAATTATTTTAAGAGAGAAATAAATAGATGAACAAAAAAAAAATTGATATCAGAAAAATTAGCAAAGATTATGGGGAACCATTGCCGCCTCCGAACCCGTTTTCGTGGATTTATTTTGCGTTTATTTTTAGTTCTTCATAACACTAGTTGGTCGATTCGACTCAATTCCTACCAAACTACTCCGTCTACTGACATGAAAAGCACTTTACCCAAAAAATGGTAGCTAATTCACAAATTACTCTACCTTGAGAACTCTCTATTTTAAACCCTTGAACCTTGTCGACACTGTATATTTTATCTTAACTAATTGTTGACACCGTATGCTCGATCATTTGATAAACCGTGATGATTTTTTGCAAGATATATCATTAGATTTGCTGTCTATATGAAATGTAATTGCACTTTCATCATTGAATCAGTAATATATGTGTTTAGATTTTTTTTTTTATAACCACATTTTGCTATCTACCAATCATCCAACAACAGATTGCACGCATCATTCTTGCATAAACAATGGAAATTAATAATAATGCTTTACTTAAGGCACATAAAGAAATCACAATAATCAATGTGGAGTTGTGCTTTTTGCCTAATTCAAAGCCATTTTCAATAGGAGAATTGCAGAGGCTCACACATGCGACGAATAAGAAATTAATTGCAATATAGAAGCATAACCTTTGGATTGTCTTTAGATACAGAGACTCAATGTGCACTTGCACTATTCTCAACAAGCACTTGACTTGACCCAGTCCAATCAAGTGAGACGAATTTCACATTATCAACAGATTCATTTAAACGGGCCAATACGTCATAAGCACAAGGTGGAAGCCACTTGCACTACCAGCACTTGTGTCGAATTTTATGCCAATTGGGTTTTTGGAATTCCAACTAAAGGTGGGCTATTCAAGATTCCTCCTCGAACTCGGAAAAATTTACTCGTCGAAATAGGTTTTTTTATTTTTGGAATTTGAAACTTTCTCTACATTTTTAGGAATCTAAAACCCACATTGTTATAGCTTTCAAGGTTTATCAAAGTTTATATTGTTCTTTTAATCAAGTAATTACGGCGAATCATGACTTTTAACAACTACTATTTTGTTACAGTTTATTGATTATAATTCATATTTAAACATACAAAAAATATAAAATATTAAAAAAAAATCAAAGTCATTTTTTTTTGTTAGTCCTATTTTATTCCTACTCTAACTCTCACTCTAAGATTTTCTTCCGCCTCATTCATTCGTAGTGTGGAAGTCAAACCGATCTCTCAAACTAATTCATCCCTACCCCAACGAATGTGGAGATTCAAACCCCCACCTCCCTTTTTCATGATGGAAGGGTGGCCACTGAAAATTGATATTAGTGATTTCATATAACACAATTATCATTTGATCTCATAAGACGAGCAAGGATATGTAATAAGAACTCGGTTCTTACCGATCAAAATTTCAGTTTTCATGTTTTAGGCTAAAATCATGCCCACTCTTAATCTCAACGTCGATGCGATGGGCTTGCCCACGTCGCATTTCACGGGACCTTCCCCCGTCCGGACGATAGCGACGTCGAGTCCGTCGGTCGGGCAGGAGGGCCTCCTCCACCGCGCGCACCGGGCGCGTGGAGCACCGGATCGTTCCCCCAAAAAAAAAAAAAACAAAAAATTGCGAGCGAGGGCGGTGCACCGGGCAACAGAAAAAAAGAAAAGAAAAAAGAAAGGCGGAGGGCATCTTTGCCCCCATATCGCGAGGGTGCGGGACACGCGGTGTACAAAAAAGGGAGTGGGCCCCACCACCACACCAGGAGGCAGGAACACCTCTCTCTCTCTCTCTCCTTCCTTTTGGCGGTGATTGATTGGGTGTGGGTGTACGATTACGATATGCCTTGCCGCACCGCATAACCACCCCCACAAGCTCTACCCCCTTTCCCCAGTCGACTGAGGAGAAAGCAAAGACCGAAAATAATAAAGCACGTTCCCATCGGCATCACGACCTAAACCTCTCGCCCACTTGCCTCGGTATCTGTGCTCGTCTCCTCTTCTGTCCCTCCCCGGCGGCCGACCACCGCCCTCGCCGGCGTCGATCTCCCCCCCCCCCCCCGGGGCTCCGATCCCCCAGATTCGATCGCTGCTAGGCAAGTCCGTACAGGCCTTTTCCTCGCTTCGAGTCCTTCTCTCTCTCTCTCTCTCTTTTCGGTTGTGCGGTGCGTACGGCTACGCGGTGCGAGTTGGCGGCCGGGATTCCATGGTCCTCGAGCTTCCGAGCAGGAGCCTTGAGGGGGCTCGCCTGTCGATTGGTGCCTGATTGTTATGTGGGTAGCTCTCAATTGGAAACATGGATGCGTCTCTGGGCTGTTTCTCGACTTTTGGGGCAGGAGCGAAGCTGATTAGGTGAACTTCTTTGGGGGGTTCGGATTGTTTCGGGGGCTATTCCGGTTTTTGATGCGATAATTCGAGTGAAGTTTTGATTTTTTCTCCTCGAGCTGTGGTTCTGGGGTGTATCTCGGTCGGTTCTTTGGTACGGTCGAGAGTTTTTTTTGAAGATCTCGGTGACCGGAGATGGAGGCTAGAGTCGAGGCGCAGGCGCGTCATTTCTACGGGCTGCCTCCGGCCGACTTGCATGCGTTGGGGAAGAGGAGCGTGGAGTGGGATTTGAACGAGTGGAAGTGGGACGGCGATCTGTTCGTCGCTAGGCCGCTGAACCCGGTCCCGTCCGATTTCCCCGGCCGGCAGTTTCTCCCGCTCGAGAACGGTATTCCTGCCGCGGCTGGCAATTCATCGAATAGCTCGTCGTCGTGCTCCGATGAAGTCAATTTGAGGACTGATGATGGAAAGAGGGAGCTGGAGAAGCGTCGGAGGGTCATTGTTGTCGAGGACGATAACTCGGATGATAAAGCAGGCGGCCTCACTTTGAAGCTGGGAGGTTACCCAGTCGCCGATAGGGATGTGGGAACTTGGGAAGGGAATAGTGGGAAGAAGACTAAGCTGGCCGGGGGTTCTGCGAGTCGGGCAGTTTGTCAGGTAGAAGACTGCGGTGCCGATCTCAGTAATGCAAAGGACTACCATAGACGGCACAAGGTATGTGAGATGCACTCCAAGGCCACCAAAGCACTCGTGGGAAACATCATGCAGAGGTTTTGTCAACAGTGCAGTAGGTAAGTCGAGTGCCCTTAAGATCTTTACCATATCCTCGCTTGCTGTTTAGTAGTATATCCACTTCATCATTTGATGATAGGTTATAATTTGAAAAGACAACGTAAGTGTGGCATCCACCTTATTTTGTTCACCGCCGAAATAGTGCTCTGTCCTTTTATCTTATTTCGATTGATGAGTTCCACTAAAGTGTTAATTTTTCTAATGGCGTCAGTTCCTTTATTCTTATGGGTGTCCTGATATGGTGTGTTTATGTGGTGTCTGTCTTCATCCACTCTTAACGGGACAGGTTCCATGCCCTTCAAGAATTTGATGAAGGAAAGAGAAGTTGCCGCAGACGTTTAGCTGGCCACAATAAACGGAGGAGGAAAACGAATCCTGAAGCAACCCCTAATGCAAATTCCGTTAACGATGAGCAGGCCAGCAGTTATCTGCTGATAAGCTTGTTGAAGATACTGACGTCTATGCACTGTAAGTAGCACTGATATGGCTCCACCTTCTTGTCACCAGTTCTTGCATTCTTCTGCTCTTCCGCACTTCCTTTCATTGGTACCAGCATTTATTTCTTCATAGATTTTTGTGGCTGGGAGGCAAGTACTTTAATAATAAGCTACACTAAACTGCGATTAGATATGCATTCTTGTAAATCCGGCATCAACCCCTGGTGCACGGTTCTTATTTTTTTGTGTGGACTTTGAAGAGAAGTGAAAGTACTTAGATGTTTTAGTTGCTGGTCTGAAGTTACAAAGTGCACGACTTATGCTGGACCGAGTGGTATCAGTTTTTGATAATGCCTTTTGTGGGTGCAGCCAATCAGTCAAAACAAGCTACAGATCAGGATTTGCTAACGCATCTTCTCAGAAGCATTGCCAATAGCACTAGCGGGCATGGGGAAAGGAATATATCTGGGCTCTTACAGGAATCTCAAGCTATTCTCAATGGTGGAACCTCTCTTGCAAAATCAGAATTGGTTCATCCCATGTCCTCAAAGGGTGTTGAAGGACCTTCAAGGCTTGTTCAACCTCAAGCTGCAGGGCCTGCATCACAGATTCTAGCAAGTAGGTTTCTGTCTGGGTACTAGATTTGGAGATGAAAAAAACGAAACTCTCTTAGCAATATAATTTGGTGTTCAATCCTTTGCAGATGGCAGAGAGGCAACTGGAGGGCAGAGCAAGCTGAATAACTTTGATCTGAATGATACTTACATTGACTCTGATGATGGCATGGAGGACCTTGACAGGTCGCCTGTCCCTGCAAATTTGGGCACCAGTTCTATTGATTGTCCTTCATGGATGCAACAAGAATCTCACCAGTCTAGCCCACCTCAAACAAGTGGGACTTCAGATTCAGCATCTGCTCAATCACCTTCTAGTTCAAGTGGTGACACCCAGGTACTTACAGCTTCTTAAGTTTCCATATGTTTCTTAAAGGTCTTTGGGTGGGATGCTTTTGTTTCACAACTGCATATGTTATGCTTGATAAAGGTAGTGGATGATCATGAAGCATATAGCTTTTGCTCCATCGTGTGAGCTCTATAACTTGTATGTTTCAGAGACTTCCAAGAGCTTACGTGATGCTTATTTCTTAATATCCAAAAGCTCTGTCAAATTTGTCTCTGTCCAACCTTCTTTAAGTTGCATCCCTCATGTACACTTTTTCTGTCTCTTCTGCTATTTCAGAGCCGGACAGACCGAATCGTTTTCAAATTATTTGGGAAAGATCCCAATGATTTTCCTCTTCTCCTACGAGCACAGGTACTCCTTAAGCCCTGGAATTGGTTTTGACAAAAACATTACAGCTTTTTCATCTTCATGAACTCTCATAACCAAAAAATGGTTGAATTTCCAGATATTTGACTGGCTATCTCACAGTCCTACTGACATTGAGAGCTACATTAGGCCTGGTTGTATCGTTCTTACAGTTTATCTTCGTCAAGATGAGGATGCATGGGAGGAGGTGAGTTGTTATCCCGTCATCCTACGGCTGATTTTTCAATGTCCCTGATCAAATTCTGATATTGCCTTGTCTCTAATGAACTTAATTTATTCCTACGAGCTGCTTTACTAACTCTCTTTTTTTGTTGCCCTGTGTAGCTTTGCTACAACCTCAGTTCCAGTTTAAATAGGCTTCTGGACGTCTTGGATGACTTTTTCTGGAAGACTGGATGGATGTATATCAGAATGCAGCATCAAATGGCATTTATCTATGATGGTCTGTAGAAGTTATAGTATCTTGAACCCGTCAATTAATATGCAAACGACTTTGATGTATTGGAGAATGTGCATTCTGAAGCAATTTCACCATGCAGGTCAGGTTGTTGTTGACACATCATTGTGTCTTAGGAGTATGAACTGCAGTAGAATTATGAGCATTAGACCGATTGCCACATCATCTTCTGAAACAACTCAGTTTTCTGTTAAAGGCTTTAACATGTGTCACCCTGCAACAAGGTATGGAATTTCACAATGTTGATGTTAAACTGTCGTACAAACATTTAGATGAGGTTAATCTGACCTTTTGAGCCAGTAGTAGACAATGCTTATGTTCTAATGTTCTCTAATGTCATTCTGTTCAGGTTGTTGTGTGCCCTTGAAGGCACGTATCTAGTTCAAGAAGAAACTCTGGAGTTGATGAATGAGGAGGATAGCCTAGAGGAGCATGATGAACTCCAATGTGTTAAATTTTCTTGTTCTATCCCGAGAGTGACTGGAAGGGGATTCATCGAGGTCTCTTTTTTATGATTTCTCTGAATTTTGTGATATACTACAAGAATGAACTTAATATCATATAGTGAAGCATTTAACTAGTGGCTTGTCCAGCCATAGATTTTATATTCAATGTATGACCTGGTTCAGATGCAAACGGGTTTTTAACGACTTTTTATATGGTGGCCTAAACTTGTCTTAAAGTGAGTCGCTTGACCGAGAGGTTTGGTCTAAAATGTTTTAACTATCACGTCTGCATTTGCATTGTTCTATGTGTGTGGTTTTTATGCCCGTATATGTGCTGAGACTTATTTGAATTTGTCCAGGTCGAAAATTGTGGTCTCCCAGGCAGCTTCTTCCCTTTCATTGTAGCAGAGAGCGATGTGTGCTTGGAGATACGTTCCCTTGAGAATGCTTTGGAGTTTGTTGAAGCTGATGCGGATGATCATGGAACTTCGAAATTTGCAGCGAAGAATCAAGCATTTGAATTCATACAAGAAATGGGTTGGATTCTTCATAGAAGTGGGTTAAGGTCTAGATTGGGACAGCTGGATCCATACACTGACTTGTTTTCATTTAAACGGTTCAAGTGGCTGATTGAGTTCTCCATGGATCATGATTGGTGTGCGGTGGTAAAGAAGCTCTTGGATATTTTGTTTGACGGAACAGTTGGTGCAGGGGAGCACCCTTCAATATATCGTGCTGTGCTTGAGATGGGCCTTGTTCACAGGGCTGTGAGGAGAAACTGTAGGCCTCTTGTTCAGCTTCTTTTGAGATATGTACCTCAGAGTGTCTCGGAAAAATTAGAATCTGAACTGAAGTCACTGATCAATGGAAGTCATCAGAACTTTTTGTTTAGACCTGATGCTGTAGGTCCTGCGGGGTTGACACCTCTTCACATTGCTGCTGGTAAAGATGATTCAGAGGATGTACTGGATGCGCTAACTGATGACCCTGGAATGGTAATGTTTCTTTGACTAGTATCTGGCCAAGTGCTTATGGTTTGTGAATGGAAAGTCTGAAGCTGAAAGAAAAATTCAGATAGAGTGTACAGTCGCTGTTGAATAATCAATGTAGCAGTCAGCAGTCTTGGAACCTTAACTGGTGACTTGAATGCTAGTAAGATCGCATGTTAATGTAGTCTTAAGTCGTTTCTGTGCATCTCTTCTCCAAGTGTTGAACATCATGTCTAACTTTTGTGGGTTTAGAAATGCATACTGAGCTGAGGGTTAGCAATCCATATATTGATATCTAAACATGTCATTCAGGTTGGTATTGAGGCATGGAAAACTGCTCGAGATAGCACGGGATCCACACCAGAAGATTATGCTCGCTTGCGTGGCCACTACTTGTATATCCACCTAGTCCAGAAGAAAATCAACAAGAGACCGTCAGTGCCCCATGTGGTTCTTGATATCCCAGATGCGGTCCCAGACAGCAATGGCGTGCAGAAGCAGAATAAAGAAACCACGAGCAGCTTTGAGGTCGGTAAGACGGAACAGCAGCTCGCTCATCAGAGTTGCAAGCTGTGTAGCCAAAAGGTGGCTTATGGTATGAGAAGCAGGTCACTATTGTACAGGCCCACAATGCTGTCGATGGTGGGCATCGCCGCAGTGTGTGTCTGCGTGGCTCTTCTATTCAAGAGCTGCCCGGAAGTCCTTTACGTGTTCCAGCCCTTCCGGTGGGAAGCATTGGATTTCGGATCAAGCTAAGGCCAGTAAGTTCGTTCCGTGATGAGAATAATTAGGTGTTTGTATTATTTGTATGCTCTTGTGAACTGTAAAGTTTGAGAATCTATGTAGAATTATTACTTTGAAAGATTGTAAGATTTCTTAAATACAATGGACATATTTACTCTCTTTCTCTCTCTCTCTTCACCCCCCATGCCCCGACGCCCCGACGCCCGCCCCCACCTCCACACACGTATCCGCTCACACTGAAGGATCTGGACGTCATTGGAGTGTTCTATCTGCCTGTCTTTTTGACCACTTTAAGCCTAAAAGCTGCACCTTTGTCTCCAAGATTTTGGTAAATTCTCAGTTTTGACATTTGGAATTCACTTGTCGGGTTGTCCTTATAACAAGTGAGACTAAGCCTAGCTCAACCGTAGAGACTGTACAAGCCCTCATTTCTTAAAAAATAACTCAAAAGAGCAAAACCTCTCGAAGGTAGCCCTCCCTTGGGTCGTGCTGTGCAAGCTCAGCTTGGGCCGCTGGGGACCTGCAACCCCAGCCTCCCCAAGACGAGTCTGTTGGTGACCGTTGGCCAGCCTCCGTCGAGAGTTGATGGAGCTTCACCACATGGAGAAGATGAGCAGTTATTTACGAGGGCAAAATCAGAAAAAGAAAAGATTGGTCAGGGCAGTCTTAGAAGAATTTTTTTTTTTATTAATCCTAAAAAAATAGCATTCCAAAAATGTTGAAAGCCCTTTCTTTTGGCTTAGGCTTTCAGCGTTGCTAAGGTCAACATTTGACTAAAGGGGTTGCAAAAAAATTCACTAAGTACTAAAATTTTTCCCCAATGAACTTTGGAGACCCAAAATGTCTTAAGAAAGTTGAATCAAGATATGGCTTTGTGCTAGTGTAAGAAATTGGTCATTCGCTTTTCGTTCTCTGAATCTGAAAAAGCAGTTTCATGATATCAATCCATTTTCAGTTTTCTTTTTTGCGAGCCAAAATAAAATCAGAAAGACTTCCGACATTCAAATTGCAACTCAAAACTCATTCATTCCCTTGACGGATTGATCCATTAAGCAACACATGTTGTGTGTTCGAGTGGCTGCCTCTTGTAGTTTCGTCATGCGATGATACCGTCCATCACGGGTAGGTAGAAAAGACGGTGGATGAACGATTTTTATTCTCTCTGGTTACTTTGTTTTTTTTTTTTTTTCGTTTGCTTTTTGTTTCTCCATTAGAAAGTACCGGCGTCCGAATGAGTAGGTAGCGAATGAACATGACAAATGCAAAACAACAGGTTAGGCATGGAAGAGATGATTAGCCGTTCATTAGCGTACCTAATCGGCCATCATGTAATATGTCTCAAGCTTGCAACCTCTTCCTGAAATGTCGTCCTGTGTTCTTTAATTTTTAGAGTCGATTGACAGAAAGTTGTTAGGTTCATTCCCCACTATCAATATGGAGATTAAAAGAAAAAGTTTACGTGATTCAGACGGCAAGTAAATGAGAAAACATGAGCGGTTGGATTGAATCAATGATCGACTCATTTGGTCCTTCTAATCTCGGTGCCGTGATGCATCTTGTACAGGCTAAAGTTGTAATAGGACATGAAAGCACATTAATTGGCACCAAAGGGAAAAATCAAGAACCTCGTCGTCATGTATGACTTAACAAAATTGAATCTAAAACAAGTGCTAGTTTTCCTTTAGGTGATCAAATGCACAAAAGGATTGATTAGTGACACTACCGATTCGGAAATGAACAGTAACCCTGCTTCTAAGAGATGCATTCTGCCTTTCGTGTTTATATTTCAAGAATTTGCGGTCTATTTTGTCGGTTTAGGGGAACTTGTATTTATCAGTGAATATGAACCTTTTTCATCTGAGAATAAACGAATTTCACTGAGCTGATAATTAATCTTCAAGGGCATTTCTTGTCATTTTTCTCTTCAATGAATGTGGCGTGATATGTCTTGTGCTTCATTTTCATATACATATAGTCGAGCATTCATGGCTCAACTACGTTTCTTCATCAGAGCTAGCCAATCAACTTTAAAAACATGGCTGCGACGAGAAAATCCATCACGTTACTTCCTATAGCTCTCGCGATTCTCCTCTCTGTTACTGCTCGCATCGGTCATTTCCTTTTTGACCTTCACATAAAACAGCACAATTATCGTTTCTTTAGCAGATATTTCGTCCTTCTAACGTCGAGTTCGCTTTCAATTTCAGATTCCAGGACATTTGATAATGAAGGGAAGCCGCAGGTGAGTTCCCCAAGTTACCATCTCTATGGCTTGTTGTCCTGGTCTCTCTAAGCAGTTCCCAAGAATTGCATTTTTCATCCTCCTGAGAATAACGTCAAGTAGCATGTTCTCTTCCAGGATGCAAACGAGACCGGTGCTGCCTGGTGCATTGCAAAGCCGTCCACAGACAACAATAGGCTTCGTCATAACATAGACTACAGCTGCCGCCTTAGCGGGGTCAACTGTGAGTTGATTCAACTGGGTGGAAGCTGCTTCCAGCCCGACAATGCAGTTTCGCATGCTTCGGTCGCAATGAACCTCTATTATAAAGCAGCAGGGAAGCACCCCTGGGACTGCCATTTCAACGGCTCAGCCATAATCGTAACAGCCGATCCTTGTAAGTGTCATCTTCAATTGTTTTTTTATCAACTCCTGTTCACTTTATATACACTTCAAACAGTTCAAAGGGAAAATTCCTTTTCTCCCCAATAGGTGCGGCTCCAAATAATGTTTGTAATTCAAGAAGTGTTCGTCTCTCGTATTAGGATACAAAAGCATTCAAACTTCGAAGAAACTCTCGACTAAGTAAGTTTTGGGTTTTTTCTGGCAGCCATTGGCAATTGCATCTATCCAGTGTAATGGCTGCTGATGAAGAGCTTGTGAGCACGAGATAGGAGGGATATGAACATCAATCTGACAAACCAGTGCCTTAAAGATAATAATGTTTCTTTTTTCTTAATCATAGTTAATAATGTTTCTTTTCTGTTTGGTACTGTTAAAGACATGCCTGTCTCCCTCATCCAGCTATTGAAGCGGGTATAAGAGAGGAAAGTTTGGATAATATGGGCAAGTTGGAATTTCCACGGCAAGTGTTCTTTTTCATGCTGATTACATTGTTATGAAGTTTCACTTGACATTTTCAACATTAAGGCCAAGCATTCCTGTGTATCTGTGAGGTGGTGTGCACATTGCCTTACAAGCATGTGTGTGGTCGCGCGAGAGAACTAAGTAAAGAACTCCATGAATATACTTGAGGGCATCACTTTGTTTACCAGCTTTATTTCCGTGATTTCATAGAAAAAAAAAAAATCCCTGCGACACATCGAACATAACCATATTGAACACGTACCATTAATTGATATGGCAAACAAATTACATAGAAAGGCAAAAAATACAGAAAGAAAAGAAAGAAAGCAAGGAGCATCGCCGATATGCATATCAGAAAAACAACAATATGGCACTCATACTTTGTGCGAAGACATTGTAGCTGAAATAGGACAAGCAGATTATTCATCCACTATACTCTAGCAAGCATCACCAGCGGCGAACCATGATCAGGGTCTCAAGATTGAGGCTTCTCCCACTTGAGGGGCTTCACAACCTCCCAGGTGAAGTCGGGGTCGTCCCTTCCAAAATGACCGTAGGCGGCGGTCTTCAAGAACCTTCCATTGCCACCTCTCTTGAGGTCCAAGTTAATGGAAATCATTCCTGGCCTGAAATCAAAGTTCTCCTTAACAATCTTCAAAATTTCCCTGTCGGGAATTTTCCCTGTTCCATAAGAATCGACGAAGACGGACAAAGGTTCAGGCACGCCAATGGCATAGGAGACCTGCACAATGCATCTGCGAGCAAGCCCACTTGCTACGATGCTCTTAGCAGCCTGCCTAACGATGTAGGCACCGCTCCTGTCCACTTTGGTGGGGTCCTTTCCTGAGAAGGCACCACCACCGTGGGCTCCCCAGCCACCGTAGGTGTCGATGATGATCTTACGGCCAGTGAGACCAGCGTCACCATGGGGACCACCGATGACAAACCTGCCCGAGGGGTTAAGGTGGAAGATTGTTTTCTCATCAAGGTACTTCTCAGGGATGACAGGCCTAATAACATGCTCTTTGAGATCAGCAGCGATTTCGTCGTTCGTGACTGTCTCGTCATGCTGGGTCGAGATCAGCACGGTATGAACACGGACAGGAACCATGGCGCCGTTGTCATTGTAGTACTCAACGGTGACTTGGGTCTTTCCATCGGGTCTCAACCAGGGGCAAGTACCGCTCTTCCTGACCTCAGTGAGGCGTGCTCCAAGCTTGGTCGCCAGGACATGGCTCAGGGGCATCAATTCGGGGGTCTCATCAGTGGCGTACCCAAACATGTGGCCCTGGTCACCAGCACCAATCTCTTCAGGGCGCTTGGTGAGGTGGCCGTGGACACCCTGGGCGATATCAGGGCTCTGCTGCTCAATGTTCACCATGACCTTGCACTTGTCAGCATCTAGACCGACATCATCGGAGACGAATCCTATGGTGCGGCAAGTGTCGCGGACAATCTTCTCGTAGTCGATGTCGCCCTTGGTGGTGATTTCACCGAAAACCATGACCATGTTGGTCTTGGTGCACGTCTCACAAGCAACCTTGCTGTCAGGATCCTGGGCGAGGCAGGCGTCAAGCACGGCATCGGAGATCTGGTCGCATAGCTTGTCGGGGTGACCCTCGTTCACAGACTCGGAGGTGAATAGGAAGGTCTCCATTGCTCCTGAGACGCCTAAGAGGAAACTGCACGGGTTAAATTTATACTACTATGCTGGGATTTGAGCAAGGTGCACTTATGTGAACATAGAATGTTCAATCAACACTGTAAGATAAGATTCTTATCGGGTTCCTAGCATGCCTTAAAGTTGGTTGATGCTTCACCACATAATGGCATAAGATCTCTTTGCTTTCTCAGAAGTTCTTATCTACTAAAAAGGCAAAACTCCATTAAGACAACAGGGGCAAAGTACCAGATTCTATAGGCACTACAGCGTCGTGAAAGAAATTTGGAACCGAATATCTGCTGCATTGGTTCCTCAATAAAGAACTCGACCGGCCAGATCATCGGATGCTTGCATGTTTCTAGATAAAAACTGTCCTACCCTAGGTGGAAAAATTCGATAGAAACCTTTATAGGCCTTTTACACAGATGCATGAAATAATAAGACAGATTCTGATCTGATATTTAATACTGTACTTAAATGAGTCATATTCGAACACAAAAGAGGAGTTTGCGGTATCCTTCATAAACCACTCTTCATTGTATTTGTAGAATTATTGTTTCTATTTTCCATGCTGCAAAGCAACGGCCCGAAAGAGTGGGGGGAGTTCATGCACCAGTTTCATGGAAAACCACCAATTGACAAAGGATACTTGTTGACCCCTCTCAAGTTAATCCATATTAGCTAAAACAGAGAAACAAGAGACAAAAACGCACCCAAAATCTGCTAGAGTTGACTTCTTTAATACAAGTCAAAAAATGCCTTGCACAGCAAAAGCCAAGAACGAAGTGAACACTCGGTAAACCGCCATACACAGTGACAGATCCAAAATCACCGAACAAGCACGCCATGTTCTGTAACCAAAAACTTCAGCGAGTAGTCTGAATACAAACCGTCAGATTTGCCCCTAAAAAGTTCTAGATCTGCCCACAAAAATGATACTTCGCTTAGACTAGACAGTACTCCAAGACCAACCAAAAAGCCGACACGACGACGACGAGCCAGAACCAAACCCAGCAATCTTAAACCCAGGATTACAAAAAGGCACCGTCTTTTATTGCCACATACGTAAGATCTGACAAAGATAAGGCGCAATGACAGTGACACGGAAGCTATGAAGAAGATGCTAATGCTATTATCCCCATAGAGGGCTACGGAGAAGGAAAGGGTACCTGCAGCTAGGGTCGCAGCGCAGAGAAAAAATCTGGCTCTGTCCTCTCTTCTCTTCCACTGCGCTAGGCAACCAGACCGAGGAAAAATGACACCACCACGACTCTGTCCTTGCGCAATCCTCGGTTATATACACTGGCACCCGGCTACCGGTTACCGGTTGGGGAGGTTGCGGTTCATTCTTGCAAAGCTTGCAGGAGTATCGGATCCCACGGCTGATGTTTCTCTCCGCGCCACGGCCGTCGGATCTTCGCGATTAATTTAAATGGTGAGATTGGTTGGGGTTGGTGAGAGAAAATGATGGCGACATATTCAGTTCCCAAAAAATAAAAAAACTGGAAAGGTAGGAAAATCTCACTCTCGCTAATCGCTGGTGTTTACTATTGGGGGTCACCGGGAAACGCCGGTTTCTCACCAACCACAACCGGTCCTGCGGCTTATCGGCTCGAGCCCGTTCGCTTGGGCTGAAGGCAGATTCTCACGCGATAATATGATTCGAACGCGACATGTATTATATTAAAAAGAAAGTCTAACCTAACCAAAAAAAAAACGACATTATTACTCATAAATTAACGCGAATCTATACTCCTTTTGAAATTCTTTTAGTAGATTAATATTCCGTCTGGTAAATTATCACGATGATTTGGCAACTCCGACGTGTTAGGTATCGGCAGCGCTCTCAAAGATAAAATTGCATGGAATATGCTCCGTCTTTTCTAGATTTCGAGTAGCAATACTTTCTTGTCACGCGAAATGAATTGCACCGTGAGAACTATTGTTATAGATGTGAGAAAGTCATTTCACATGGGCTACTGATATGTCGCTCTCAAAATTTTGATCAATCACTTGATTAAGTATGGTTAAGGATAATAATATCTGTTTGATGCTAAGTAAAGTAAAGTAAAGTGAAAGTTTGTACTCCATCTTCGGCTTTCCATTAGCTGGTTGGTCGGTAGAGCATGCTTTTTGGCAGACAGACATGAATGGTGGTGTTATTTCTCACTGTACTGGACAATGATGTTGGCAAGGACTAGTTAAATTTTCGCAATGTTATTCGTAAATACTAGCTTGCTAGCAACTTCATCGTGCTTTAACATTAATAGTAATGCCGTTCGATCGACACTCATCATTCATATGTCTTCTCTTTTTGCGCTTGTGCCTGCAACATGAGCTACGTAACAATGACCAAGACGTAGTGTATGGTTTCGGCAAGGCCATAAAGGAGGTCACTGTCTATGGTGATTTCGCGAGTTTCTTGTGAGATCCTTTCATTTTTCGTGAGAAACATTTTCCTTATTTTCCAGTGTTCGGATTGCTTAGGAAAATGAGTCAGTAAAAAACCTCCACTTAAATTTAGAAAAGTATATATTTTTAAAATTTAGAAATTATTTTTTGAAATATGATTATATATTGACGCTTGGACTTGAAACGTTGCATTTGGATACAAGAACTCCAACGTCGTTCCCGTGTCCTTTGTAGTGGACTCGGGTCTAGAGGGCGAGGTCGGGTCCTTGGGGTCCATCGAGGCCAAGCCCAAGGTTAAAGAGGCGGGGTCTGAAACCTTGGTGTTAAGGCCTAAATCAAGAAAGATGGGGCTTGGGACACCAATACTTGTGCCCAGGACCTCCGTGCTCAAGGTTGGGCCTGGGACTCCTGTATCATTGCTTGGCTTCTCAATTACCTGGCCAAAGTCCACAAAGGCGAAGCTCGAGACCTTGATGCTCACACCCTAAGTTTCATGTGCCCACTCCTTGATCCACAGAGGTTGGACCCAGGTCCATAGAAGCTGGGTTTGGGACCTCAAAACCCATGTTTGTATCCTTGGTGCCCAAGCTTGAGTTTGCATCCAACAAAGCCGAACCCGAGATGCTAGTGCCCATGCACAAAAGTCTCACACCCAAGCTTGGGTCTATCAAGGCTAAGGACTGGGACCTCCGTGCCCATGCTTGGGTCGATCAAGATCGAGCCTAATATGCCTGATGCTTGTGCCCATGTCCCTAACACCTAAGCTTGAGACTCTAGTGCTCATGCTCGAATCCCCCACATTTGAACTTAGATATGTTGAGACCGGGCTTGAGACCCTAATGGCAATCCCTGGAACCAGACATTTGAGCTCGAGACTTCAGTACCCATGCCCTGATCCTCTACGCTTGAGCTTGGGTCCATCGAGGTTAGGCCTAGGACTAGGTCCTTAACACTTAAGTCCGGGCCTAGGATCCCACAACTCTTGTTTGACTCCATGTGTAGAAATTGGGTCCTTAGTGCCTGGACCTAGGTCCATCGAGGTTGGATTCAAGACCTAGGTGCCTGTGTTTGGTTCCTTGACTAGGCGTAAATCACTAGCATCCAAATCATGTACATTTATTTTGAAAAATCAAATAAGATTTTCCTTTTTCAAGCGATGAAAAATATTTTTCGATTAATTTTCGAATTCCACTAAACATCAGAAAATATTATTATTTTCTTGAAAAATGACTTTCTCGAAAACATTTTTCTAGAAATATAACTTTTTTTCAAAAATCAAATGGTGCAAAAAATGAATAATTTGGATAAATTTTCCAAGAAATGATCCCTTATATTGTTTATAAAATGAATGATTGAAATTTTTTTCATCATTCACTAAAATGTTTGAACACAAATTGTTATTGATAATCAATATACTTTTCATCTAGGTTGCACGGACACTCTCCAGGACCCTTTGTGTCTTGTCCGACACTCCGACACGTGTCCAATACGCTTCGACACGCATTGACACGCGGTCAACGCGTGTCAGAAAATCCGACAAGCAGTCAACTACCTTCGACATGCTCTGACACGCAAGTCTAAAATTCCGACACGCACGGGGTTATTTTTATAAATTTCAAAAACTTCTGGGGTCTAAATATAAATATATGAAAAAAATAAAAATAAAAATAATAAAAGCTAAAACAAATTTCCAATGCTCGTTTGAAGATGTTGGGGTGTTTGAAGTTACAAATCTTTCACTTGATGAGCCGAAGATGGAGTTTTTTTTTTTTTTTTTTTTTTTTTTCATTCAAAAGAAGTGGATAATGTGAATGAATGACTTTTGTTATATTTGATGATGGAATGTTGATTTTTTTTTCTTATTGTTAAATTTTAAATTTAATAGTGGAATGTGGATTACTTGTTTTTTTTCCAAGTTTTATGGATTATTACAATGAAATATAGTTGAATTTGTCAAATTAAAACAATGAATGATATTAAAAAATGTAGGATTAATGTTTTTAGTATAGATTAATTCTAGGCTATTATTATTATTATTATTATTATTATTATTATTTTATTATTATTATTTTATAGTTATTTATGCATTTATATATTGTATTAAAATATTTATTTTATATTAAAATATTTATTTAATATATAACGTGTCGGAACGTGTCAGAATTCTCTACTTTTGAGAAATGACGTGTTGGCGTGTCGTGTCGTGTTGTGTCGTGTCGCGTGTCGCATGTTCATGTCGGTGCAACCTAGCTTTTCATTGACAATTTTTTTTAAGTGATTCAAACAATCATTTTTAGAAAAATATTTTCTAAATCACTCATTTTTCATGAAATAAAAAGAGTCCCACGGTAAGAATCCATTTTCTCACTATTGGTCTTTCATTGAAACTTTTTGCAAGTCAAACCAACCTTTACTATTGAGCCAATTCTGTCGCCTGATGACGCGGAAACGATTCCCCCATTTAAACCCTCCAATCTCCTATAGTTTACAATGTCCATTTCAAAATTGCGAATTGAATTGCAACATTCATCGGACACATCCTCTTCGACCGAGACCAAAGACGGGTCGAAATTCACCACGTCGGCGAATCTCGTTCCATTCCAACGAATATAAATCCTAATTCGTTTCCCTCAAATATATCATGGTCAATCCGATTGATCCATTCCTCTCCATAGTCATTGCAAAAGAGATCCTCAAACCATCATAAAAACCGGTCAAGTCTGGGCAAACCGAACCCAAGACACGATTCCTAACCTGGGAAATTCGTCCTCTGCCGAACGAGGTCAATCGTAAGGAGTCAAAGTCGGACGATGTTGGACCTCCACCAACACCTCGTCGGACGCGGGAGTTGGGCCACCAACCCGAAGCGACCGAGCGTCGCCGGCTCAGCCGGTTGGTAAAGCCACCGCGTCCCGGCCAGGCCCGGCTCGGCTCGGCTCGGAATGTGGGGCCGGCTCAGATTGACGTGGCAGCAACTGAAAGCTGAAAAGGTCGTGGGGGCATAAAAAGTGGGTGTAGTTGGGATTGGTGGTCGAGGCTCCGGCCGGCTAGGTGCGGTCACCGCCACGTGGCCATCGCCCGGGAGTTGGTGGGTGACGTGTCGGTGCGCGGACGCCGAGGATCTCCACTCGGGAGGGGCTTTTGCCAAGTTCCGCACTGGCCTTGACTCGCGCGTGGAACGATCATTCACGGAGTGGTGGGACCTACGTACGCCCACGTGGACATCAATTTGTGATATTTGGGATCACGTCCTTCCTGGGATTTTTTTTTATTAAAAAAGACAAAATCAGAATGTCATGTCATTACTCTTTTAATAAAACTTGTTAAGTCTGACGTCTTCTTGGTTTTTTTTTTAAAAATAAAAAATCCGAATATTAAACCATTAATGTTCTAATAAAACTTGACTAAGTTTGATCTCCTATCAACAAAGGGAATTAATCTCCGGATGAGCTATCTAATATTGGAGTATCATTTATATCACTGGATTGGAGTACCTAATTCGAGATCCAATCTGCACGTGAGCTTCTTCCTTAAATGTATTGTTTCGATATGTTTGTAATATTTTAAATATTTTAATGGGAAATATTTTAAGAGTGTGTTTGGTTCAGTTTTTCGAAAGGGCTTTTAGCCTCCAAAACCTCTTGAAAAATATCAAGCCCGTTCACAAGGCTTTTTTAAATGCCGACATTGGAAAAGTTGAAAACCCAATACTGATAGGGATTAAGTTTTGGATTTTCAGTATTTGGCCAAATTCTGAATTTTTTTTTTCAAAACTACTATCACAAATTCTTTAGTTTTTGGTTTTATCTCTCATTGTTCTAGAACTACCCTTACCTTCACTAGAGTCGGCAAAGAGTTTAATATTTTTCAATAAAAAAGAAAAAGGAAATCCAAAAACCCTTTATAAAAAAGATTTGCTAAATACTATTTACGTCAAAATAGCTTTGCAAAGAATTTTTTATAAATCACAATTTGCATTTCCCTAAAACTCTTTAGGTTAAAGATATTTGCATTTCTCCAAGGTCTATTTTCAAAACTGAACCAAACGCAGCTTAAATATCCTATGAGATCATGTTCGACTACTCTTGGTCATTGGATTGGTAGTCACCAAGCATGGCCTGGGCTCGACCCACGTTTTTTACTGGGCTTTCTTAATGCTTGGAATCCACGCTCCTTTTTGGTCAAATGCTATGGCGTATTTGCACCCTTAAAACTCATGAAACCTGATGCAATATTGCTGTCTCGTTTTGTGAGGTAATTTTTGTCAAGTTGCTCACTTTGTGTTTTGGGCCTGCTACTCCAAGAAAAGGGAGAAAAAAGGGAAACCCATTTTCAAGATCGAGATAAAATATTGCAAAAAGAGGGGCTCGAGGATAACGGGCTTGCCTTTTCTAGTTGGGCCAATGGGCCCTGATTTGAAAATTTAAACTTCAATCGAGAGAGCCCAAAAGGGGTCCATGACTCATAAGATGATAAAAAAAAACAGACGTGCGGTGAGCATGGATTGAAAACCGCGACCTTCGGGTCTTCTAACGCTCTCCCAGAGGAGCTATTCCCGCCGGTTGAAATGAAAATTCAATCACGTAATTTAAGTGGGTTTGACCTGACGTCAGTGACATGCCAAAGCGAGTGTCCTTTCAAGAAGCTTGGCATTCTTGAGCTCATAAAGCATAATCAGAACCATTCAAAACAGTTTGAATGAGCATTGAGACTTTCAATTTATCCACGATAGACACTTTACTAATATAAAACCAATCCAATAGTCGAGAGCAGATATGGACAAAAAAAGGCCAACAAAAAAATAAATTCAGGACCGAAATACCTTAAAACCCAACAGGAAAACATAACAAATCAGAAAAAAAAGAAAATGAATCGGTCAGAAATACGATGAAACCGATCCGGTCTGAACCGGTCGATGATTGGCGCTGACGTGGCAGAAGACGTTAATAGAGCGAAGGAGCTTTGGCGTGTGTAGGTGTGTGTTGGTGGAGAGGTGTGTGCATCTAACTAGAAAATATTGTGTATGTTTCATGCTCCAACGTGGCAAATAGGAAGGCGGCGAAAACACGACACGTGTTAGTATGGGTCCCACTTCATCAGGCCATACATCCCACGTTCCTTCTATAAATTTTTGCATCCTCTCTCCTCATTAATTGCTGGCCTTTCCCCTCCATTCACGTTGAAACCCCCTCCTTTCTCTCTCTCTCTCTCTTCAACTAGAGGACACTCTCTCTCCTCTCTCTTATGCATCTTTCAAGAAAAAGAAGCCCGCTCTCTTTTTTTTTTTTTTTTTTTTTTAAAATACGGTCCTCCCTCTTGCTCCCAAGAGCCTCACCCTTCGCCTCTCGTGCTCAGACCCGCCATCTCAGGCACGTCGCCTCCGCCTCCGTTGTTGCCTTTAGAGTCACTTTCTCTCCGTCACTCCCAATAGCCCCCACCGATGGCATCTCGAGCTTAGATCTGACGCCTTCGCCATGTCGCCTCAATTGCCACAAACTCAAGGAATACTTCCTCTCTCTCTCTCACCCCTAAGCGCCCCCGCTGATTGTATCCTGAGCTCATATCCGCCTCCACCACGTCGCCTCTACCTCCGCGCTCCTTCTTAAGGGGTAAGTACACTATTAATACCAAAAGTTGTGTACGACGCTCACTTTGGTACCAAAAGTTTCTGTCGGATCACTTAAGTGCCAAATCGGAGAAAAAACGATCACTTTAGTGCCACCGGTGAGAGATTCCGGCCAAAATAATTACGTGGCTTTTATATTTAAAAAGAAAAATCGATATGGCTTACAAATGACGTTGTTTTTTGTCCTCCTTAAGAAAATGACGCCATTTTGCTGTCCTAAGTGGATGGCCTCACAAAAACGATGTCGCACAACTCATTTGGGAATTTTTTTTTTTTTTTATTTGGGATTGAAATTAGGTTTTTGTCCGATCCTTGCCCAACGTCGACCTAGCTTGCTCGGCTGCAGCTTGAGGCGCTTGAGGTTCCTCCACTTGAGCGAGATTAGCTTGAGCACTTCGTCGCCGATGCTTAAATGCTTGCGGTTGCACTTGAGCGCGACCTTCGTGACCGAGTCGAACCAGTGCGAATAGCGTCGGGACTGCATCCAGTAGCTCCGAGTGGGCATGGAGGGCGAGCCTCGCGGCTCGGCCTTTGATCGTGAGCCGGCGGCGGCACACGAGGGAGCACCGGCCCGGTTGTCGGAGCCTAGGTATTGGAAGACGCGAGCAAGACATTCTTCGGGGGAGATCGGAGATGGAGAGAGAGAGATTGGGGGTGGCGCACTCGTTAGTGGCCTCCCCGAGCATTGGTTAGATCACAGCCTTCGACTTGGCCATCGAGTGGCCGTCGTCGAGGTCGAGGTCGGGGTCGGGGTCAAAGCCGCGGCCGCCGAGCGCGGGGGCCATTGAGAACGGCGACTGGCCCAAAGTGAGCGCCGTTTATCTTCTCTCTCTCTCTCTCTCTCTCTCAATTTGGGGGTTTAGGGTTTTGAATTGGGGGGAGACACCAAACGGCATCGTTTTGTTGTTTAAATGCTGACTGTACTTTCCGGTGAGCCACATTAGCTTCAAAAATTAATAAAAAAGTGTCATGTCGGATTTCCGGCCAACCAGATCGGAGTTGGCACTAAAATGATCGTTTTTAAAACTTTTTGGCACTTAAGTGATCCAAAAAAATTTTTGGTACCAAAGTGAACGCCGTACACAACTTTTGGCATTAATAGTGTATTTACCCCCTTCTTAGTGTCCTTTTTGCCTTGCTTCCCAAGTTTGGAGGCAAACCGTGGAGGAAAATGTCCAAACCATGCAAAGCGCCGGCAAGAGGAAAAATCGGAGTCGCTTTCTCGCCACAACACCTTGGGGCAGCATCTCTCTCCCTCTCTCCATATAACACCCTCTCATCGCGACCCACTACAATCCTTGGGAAAAAGCTCTTCGAGTTCGGAAGCAAGGAAAATGTCGAGTGCGGGGTTTATCAGCCAGGCGTGAGCCTCACGAAGGCGTACATGATGTGAAGGCTTTACAAGGAGAAGATGAAGGAGAAGATGGCCACGGTGTTGGGTGATCACAAGGAAAAGAGGACAATGATCACGGGGAGAAGAGGACCACGAGTGGAGGAGGGGGAGGTTGTTCCTCCTTGTCTCGGGTGTTCGGGAAGGCCCATGTCCATCCTTCCTCTGTAAAAGCACTGCACATTGCTCCCTTGGAGTAGCTCCTCATCATGAATGATATTTGGCTTTAGCTGGGACTTTTCTTTTTTTGTTTCTTTCTGCATGTACAAATGTCTATAGCTAAATCTTGTCTCAAGAATTCGTGATGATTTTTCCTTTTTTTGGAACTTCCTTTGCTTGTCGAGAACAAGATTCTTGCTCGTGTAAGTTCATGTCAAAGGATAGAAAGGGTGTCATTACTTCAATTTTACTTCTCAAGCGGCTTATGAGTGCAGTTTTTTTTATGTCTCGATGAGTTTTCACTTACTTTTCTCTTGAATCTAATGGTTAGATCCTTAACTCTCAGTTGGTAAGAGTTGGATCAGTTGCACAATGCAGTTCTACAACACCAACATACTTGCTCGTTCATTAGAATTTCCTTTCTTCGCAGCTGCTTCTTTAGATCTTTCATGTCTGTCTATAGTCTGCCATTTCTGTGACCATAATTTTTTTTAACGCAATTGTGACCCATTGAAAACAAGGTAAACATAAATCTTAAAGAATGCCGAATCCATAGCAGGACTCGCAACATCTAATTTGCGAAAAAGAGAAACTTTTCTCAATTTACAAATCAAATAATGGTCATGGGACTATACAAAACCACTCTCCGTGCACATGGAACATTTTTGGTTTACCAGAAGTCCTTCGTTTTGTCTTTCATTTTGGGAGATATTGTTTCCAGTTTGTATGTAGTTTTCACTCAGTTGCAAATATTGTGCCGTTGGCTTAAGTTTTTACTCGTTCATTACAGCAAATACTAATGAAAGTTCCCAAGTCCATGTGTTTCCGATTCATCTAGACTTCATCTTCCTCCAGGAAGAGAATGAAAACATGGGAAGGAGAATGCTCAACTCAGTCATGTGGTAAACCCAAAATGCCACAGTGGAGGCGGATATGAGCTTGGGATGCGATCGGCGGGGGCGCTTAGGGATGAGAGAGAGAGGAAGTGGTTCCTGGAGTTGGTGGTGGCTGAGGCGACGTGGCGAAGGCATCAGATTTGAGCTTGGGATGCCATCAGCAGGGGTTATTGGGAGCGACGGAGAGAAAGTGGCTCTTGAAGGCGACAACGGAGGTGGAGGCGATGTGCCGGAGATGGCGGGTCTGAGCCCGAGAGGCGAACGACAGGGCTCTTAGGAGCGAGAGGGAGGAAGCGTATTTTGAAAAAAAAGAAGAGAGCGGGCTTTTTTTTCTCGGAAGATGCGGAAGAGAGAGGAGAGAGAGTGTCCTCTAATCGAAGAGAGAGAGGGGAGAAGGGGTTTCAACGCGAATGGAGGGGGATGACCAGCAATTAATGAGGAGAGATGATGCAAAAATTTGAAGAATGGACATCGGATGTATGGCCTGATGGAGTGGGACCCATACTGACACATGTCGCGTTCTTGCTGCCTTCCTATTTGTCACGTTGGACACAATATTTTCTTGCATCTAACGTGTTGATCCTTTGGGTGACGTGTCCGGTGGTGGTTGGCGGTGAAATTTCTCGAATTGCCTCAGCAGAGGACGGTGAGCCGTGGTGTATTGGTTTTTTTGAAATTTATGGTGGAAGGCCTCCAAATCACCATGGAATGGTGGCAGGCTACAGTGGTTCGAGAGGCAGTGGTGTGTGGCGGCGTTTGATATCCATTGGTGACGAAATTTTAGGACTTGAGTCACCTCAAGGCAGTGAGCCTGATGGTGATGTCGATTTTCCAAAATGAGCATGTGAAGTATGCCGAGTAGCAATTAAAGGCTTCGGTCTTGACGGAAAATTGGGAGTAACGCAATCGGTGTGGTTGGCATTGGAGGGATAGTGGCATGTGTGGTGGCATTCAATATCCGTTGGTGACGAAATTTTAGCACTTGGTTTGCCTGAGAGCAGAAAATTTATGGTGGTGTCGATTTTCCAAAATGAGCATCAAAAGTATGCCGAGTAGCAATCAAAGGCTTCAGTCTTTGCGGAGAATTGAGAGGGACGTGGTCGGTGTGGTTGGCATCAAGGCAGCCACCGACCGTGTAGCAGATTTGATTTGCGCTCCTCAGAAAACAACGATTCTAATACCAACTTGAGATTTATGGTTTGTGATAAAATAGAGGACAATGTGATATTTTCACATTAGCAAATGAAGAATACAAGCCCTCCCTTATACATAGGGCGAGAGGCAATTAAGCTTTAATTACAACTAATATCAATCACAATAAACCAAATCTCAATCTATACAAGAAACATTTGAAATCAAAAATCGTTATTGACTTATTATCACTCAGTCTTTAAACTTGGACCAGCTCTTCAAAGGCGTTCATGGCCGAGAGAGGCAAAGCCAGCACCACCGCGATCCCCTTCTTCCCGTCCCCTTCCGGGAAGTACACGCACAGCTCCCTCCCCAGGTCCCCGCACCCGAACTGCGACGGGTTGCCCCACCCGAAGTCGGACATCCCGTAGTCCAGCCGAGTCCAGGAGCTGATCACCAACGTGCCCACCGACGAGAGCTGCGGCTTGTACACACCCACAAAATCTATCCTCGACCGCACGTACTCCTCGTCCAGCAGCTCGATCGCCTTCTGTATCTGCTCGACAGCGAACGAGATGGGCCTCTTGTGCAGCTCCCCCGCGGAGCAAAGGCTCGCGGTCGTGACCACGGCGTTGCCGAAATAATGCTCCGGCAGCGCCTCCGTCTCGAACTTGGACCTGAAGTCGGCCATTATGCGGAGCTTCGTCAGCTGGTGAGGCTTCATCCTCAGCGCCTCACTCCACGCGCGCCACACCAGCGCCGTGACGGCCGCGAAGCTCGAGCAGATCTTCACCTTCCCCTCGGACAGCACCAGCTTCTTGGTTGCCGCGATCCTGTCGGCGTCGAAGACGAAGAGCTTGTGCACCAGCGGGTCTCGCTGGTACAGCGACTCGGTGTCCGACGCGTCGGCGATCTCCACAAAGTCGTCGTAGGGGTACTTGATCTGAGGAGGCACGCGCGACTTCAGCAGGGTCCGGTCGTGGAAAGGGACGGCTGTTATCGGCTTTCCTCTCGCAATTTGGGCCCACGAGTTGACAAAGTTCATCCCGGAAACACCGTCGGTCAGGCTGTGGTACATTCCAACGCCCAGAGTGAATCCACCGCACTTGAACTTCGTCACCTGATCTCCAAAACCATCATGCGATACAACAAAAGTTACCATGCACGTTAGGGTTACGGAGAGAAGTGCGTGGGAGACAACTATGATCGCGACACGAATACTCTATTAGATTTACATGCTCCAAGAGACGTCCGGATTGGAACCATCTAATTTGTTATAAGGGAAAATGATGTCATCTTCGATACGGAGACTTGCAGACAATCAATTTCAACAGTCGCGGAAGAAAAAGCGTGCCTTTTGCCTATAAAATCCGAGAAAATATTGGGCACATCTTACTTGTCAAGTCAGCTATGTATTCCTCTATTCATCGATTGATATATGTCCGGTGGGGGCCTGATTTGTTAGAAATCCTTGTCTCATTCACCTTCTCCCTTTCATAAATACCCCCACCTTGTCTCTCTCTCCTCCAGTACTCTCTTCTCCGTCCCTTTCTAAGAACGGCCCGATGGAACTTGTTGCTGAAGAAGGCGGGGAAGAGACCGACGGTCTAGCCTATGTCGTTGGAGACGCCAAGAATGATAAGTTGGTGTTGGTTGAACCCAAGGACGGATTTAAGAGAGTGAGAGTAAAGAGGGAAGTTATGCGCATTGCCGGAGGCTATCTAGAGCCACACGGCAGCTCTCAAGCCTACCCATGACGGTCTCGTCCCTCCTTTCATATTTGCCATTGAAGAAACAAGAAAGCTTTTCTTTTCCTGGTCGCAATCTACTTCGTCATCAATTGCATCATCGTCATCATCATCATAGCCGCTTCCTCCAAGTTCCAGAAAAAATATAACATATAAAGAACTATCTATTATGGTTAAAAGCAAATCCAAATTATCTCCTGTTTCTGAAGATGCTAGGAGTGTTTATTGAAAAGAGAAGGCGAGTGAGAAAGAAAGAGTGACGGAGAAGAGAGACAGGGAAAGAGGGTAACGGAGGAGAGAGATAAGGTGACGGTGTTTATGGAAGAGAGAAGGTGAGTGATAAACGGGTTTCTAAAAGAAGGTCACCCAATCATTTCTCTTTCTCTTCTAAAAAATCTAAAATATAGGCTCCGTTGGACATATGTCAATCTATGAATGGAATGATTTACTACTAACTTGGCAAGTAAGGTGTGCCTAACATCTTCTAAAAAAATGCACCGATCAATGCCTCTCTATAGCCATAGCATCGTTGGCCCATCGTGGATGATGTTTATATTTGTAACCAACAATCAAATCCTCCAATTAGCTTGGAATGAGGGAAAACATAATAGCCCAAAATGAAATACCAAATAGAGTCGGGTCAACTTATGATAAAAAGCTTGGTCAGAACATAAACACAAAAATCACACATTTGCCGGTTAGTTTCATAGCACTCTTTTGGAAAACAGATATTTTTTTTCCGACAACATAGCAAAAAACCCAAAAATAGAATAAAGCAACTTTTTCTTTATGTTTTTTTCTTAATAATCAAGCGGTAGAATGAAGTTGACATACTATTTCTTCATTATATGCGCAGTATAACTACAGTTTTTAATTACATCAACATATAATCGGAAATTAAAGTATGTAATTCCACCAAAAAATTAAAAGAAACTAACAATATGCACGACAATTATGCTCATTATCTCTTTAAGATGTATTTTGAGTCATTTGATCAACTTTGTTTGTGGAAATACTTCGTCGTTCACGCATGTTAATTCATTTTATAATGTTGCAATTACTCTGCAGTGAATAAATAGATCTAAAATTATAAATTTCCCCAACCTGTGCAGTTAGTAAGGGTGTTTCGAATATGGTTTTGGCCTTGGGATCGGAGTAAATAAGTTTGTTCGTGACGTCGGGATCGGGAACTCGGATATCGCCCAGCATGTTCATGCTACAATCAGCCTCCGCCTCTACAAATGGCACGCCCTTCTTTGTCAACTCCACGATGAGGCCCCCTTCAGGGCTCATGGCCATGGAGCCGGTAAATGGATAATAATGGACCAGAACCTTGGACAAAGCTTGTCTGAGCACGTCCCCGACAATGTCGCTGCCTTTCTCGTAGCGGTAGATCGTCTTCACGGTGAAGGGAATGGCCTGGTCGAGGCTCGACAGGAAGTAGAACCCGTCGGGGATCTTGGACTCGGGATGGACCATGATGGGCTCGAACTTCCGAACAGTCATGTTGCAGCCGTTGATTGTTAATGCCTCCATTATCACTTTTGAAAAGCCTGCACATTCATAAAATTCGTGAGCCAAAAGCCGACCGGACCCCTAGAAAGATGCAAGGGACTAAAGTTTAAGGCCACGCACTTTTAGCGCATAAACTTAGATACAACAGTTCGCAAGACTGGTTTTTTTCTTTACGCAGTGCGAGAAGGAAGATGGAATGACAGTTTATATAGACCGAGGAAGTAGGTGAAGGACCGTCATAAGTGGAGGAGGAACATGTCTTGCTAGAAAAATTTGACCAGAAAAATGGTCATTCGTGAGGGAAGTGATGAACAGGTCCACCTGTGGATATAAATAAATTTGACAGAGTTCACCACATCCACAGTCACGAACTAGGTTTGCGTATGTATGACTGAGTAGCTTAATAAAAGTTCGTATAGATGGAAAAAGAAAAGAGAGAATTTTATTGTTGGGATGAATCATGCGTGTTTCTATACACATTAAGAAAGATATTGGAATTTTATTTATAAAGCCTATCAACTAAAATTAAGTGATTGCTTTATCGAGATAGAAATCTATTGTCTCCTAATATAATCTCATTTGTTATTTCCTCTACAGGATGGCAATATGTGCACCCCCTCCTTGCTCCCCCCTCCCTCTCTCAACAAATCCTCCATGGGAAAATTACTCAAAAAGTCATAAATTTATTACAATTGTACCAGCTCATTCATAAATTTTGATCAATTCATTCCTAAACCATTTGCATTTATGCTTAGTTCAGTCCATGTAGCCAATTTTGCGGGTTGGCAATGACATGGCGCTACTGGTGCTGATGTGACATTTTTAAAATAATATTTTATAATTTTATAATTTTTTTCCCCTTTCCTTTCCCCTACCCTTAGCACCAGTGAGGGTCGGATAGACTAAATTAGTACAAATGTAAAAGATTTATGATTGAATTGGCAAAAAAAAAAGTTTCAAATTATTAGCACAATTGCAATAGATTTAAGATTTTTTTTATAATTCTCCTATCCTCCATAGTGTCAAGATCTTAGCCTTGGCATCAAGTCCGGAATTGAACTCTACCACCGGCTATAAGCTTGACTTCAACAACACGAGAGAGAGGAACGGTTAGATTGTCGGTCATAATTTACAAAGACATTCAAAGGTTCCTTATTGAAAATATTAATGTGTATAGAAAAAAAATGGAAGGCACCGACCGAATTGTTTAGTATGTCCGGTCTGTCTACTTTCGTTCATACATCATTTCATCTTGCTTTTTAAAGCACCATTTTGAACCTTGAGTTTTGGCTTTGGCTTAAATGCTGCTACGACACCTCTACCGGTCCTTTTCTGTGCCTATTAAAGGAATGACTTTGTTTTCTCGGCCGGCCAGCAGAGGAGAAATATATTCTGGTTAGGGAAAATCTGACCAAAAGAATGATAATCTGCGAGGCAAGAAAAGAACAGGTCCTCTTTCGAAATTGGATCTGACCCCATAGAACCCGTTAGCTGCTCATTCAGCACCATCCGTTTGTTTAAATAAAGCTTAATGCACCGTTGACCTGAATAATGTTGACAAAGGTACTTCACCAGATAAGTGTAATTTTTTAAAGACATGTACTAATAAATTTGCTTATGTTATGAACTAATAACTTACTGGATGAGATCAGTTTTATGTATGGTGCGGCCGACAACGTGGACTCTCCAACGCATTCTGGTCACATTTATTCCGGTTCCTATCTGTACAAGCAAAGAAAAAGTAAAAAGAGAGAAATTTCTATTCGTTGAGATGAATATTGTATGTTTCCACCAAATTCAGTATGAGGAACATATGGGGAAATTTCATTTATCCTTGTACAAATAGTCCTTAGCTAAAATTAGGTGATCGTCTTATCATGATGAAAATCCGCCATCTCCCATGTAGTCTCGTTTGTTATTTCCTCCATGAGGTAGCAACTCTTTGTGCCCCCTTACTTTACATCGATTACTTTTTTAGCCACCATTTTGAACCTTGAGCTTTTGTATTAGACTGAAATATTATCCTATTACCAATTGATATATTTACACGAATTGTCCGTTTTGTCCCAAAAATGCTTTTATCCATGAGGAAAATTTGAACGTGAAAATGTTCACAATTCACAACTCAAAGAAGAGGAGGCGAATAGATTTTTTTTTTTTTTTGGTCTTTCACCTTCTCAAAAACGATTACAAGACTTTCCTTTAAATAGGATTGTTCCATGACTCTTAAAAAAATCTTAATTATATCTACCATTCCAAGAATTAGAGAATTCACAAAACATTAAACTTGACATAGAAACACTGACAGTTACAAAACATTAACTAAACATTGAAACACAAACTGATTCTTAAAAGCAACATTATGATAAAGACTCATCAATTCATGCACCTGTCTTGGAAGCCAAATAGACATCGACATCAATCTTGTAACTTGACAATTAGGTAGCAATCAACAACCATTAAAATTGGCAACTTATTTAATGAATCAATAACCTCTTTGCTTTATTGGTAACGTCCAATGGATTCGGTTTAATTACTAACATTTAACACACCTCTTCCCTTCATTTTTTGTGCCTACCGAAGGTGGGCTGATCGGTCTTTAGGTATGCAGTTCAGCTCTGAGATTAAGATAGTAAACTTTAAGTTTGGGATGCAAAGTAATGTATGGTTAAATAATGAGAAGCGTTCTTGATCCTTTTCTCTGGAAAAAATGAAACTAAAAGAAACAATCAACTTTCTTTTCGAGATATATATAGCGGCCCAAATCAATCTTGATACTGAAAAAAATAAGCTGTGAAGACTTCTTCAAAGGGTGACATCAGAGATGTATCAATGCGTGTACTCGAAATTCATTAAGCAGCATTTGGAAGCGACTTCTCTGGGGGCTTATACATCATCTCCCACCAACCCTAATGTCGTGGCATTCATTTGCTCTGGAATAAACTGGAGCGGACGATGAAAACCATGGATTACTTTGACCCAGCAACGAAGTGCCAAAGGAATGATGTGATCAAGATTCTGATTCGTCCCGGCCCAGCTTGCGTGAGAAAACGCACACCATGACCAAAGGCGATCAACCACTCTATTGGTCAACTCAAGATATTGAGAATTTTCGTATGAATAAAGATAAGTTCTACGGCGGAAGATGAGGATCGAGGGGGATTGAAATGTAGGGTGGGCGTGGTAACTGGCGTAGAAGAAAGGTGGAGGGAATCAACCTTGAAGAATGAGAATGCGGCCAGATCGACCCCGAGAAAAGACGTAGAATATAATCTCTGAAATCAATAAAAAAAATTAGGAGATATGAACTTGTAATTCAACCCTTGGTTATGTGCATGTTGATGCTTGACACAATGTCGGGTTTCTATATACTTACATGAAAACATGTTGGCTTATTGTCGTGGGATCACAAGCGTTTGAGATGCTCTTATAAGTTGGGAAATATCCAAATGTCAAACCTACTTCATTTAAGTTAGCACCTCGAATCTTGCTATCCATGATAACAAGTGCGTTTGGGAAAGCCTTGTAAATAAGCTTTGAGCCTCTAGAGGTTGTTGAGTGAAAGTTTGGGCGTTTGATAAATAAATGCCGCCGGGCTAATGGTCACTGTTATTCTCAAGAATGACGAGAAACATTCCACTTGTACATAATTTAGTGAGAGGGGCAACCGGTAGTTCATGTATGGTCCTTTTGGTCCTATTTCAGCCAATTTTTTTCTACTCAAAAACTTAGTTCAGGCTATGTGTAAATAATTTTGTAACTCTTACTCTAAACCATATAAAGAAAAATAAATTAAACCCGTCTGATATATATAGTGTTGCTATAGGAGAACTCCCCAGTCCAAAAAAAAAAAAATAAAAACACAATTTACGTGCCCGTTTTGATTCAGTCGAATATTTGTGGTTATTTTAATCATCTATATAGATGAAATACTATGCTGAATTTTATTTCAATAGAAATGAGCTACAGCTAACGGAGGGAATTCTTGTTCATGATTTTGCACCGAGTTAAGTTATTGCACAATCAAACAACCTCAATAAAGCACATCTTCCATTATCGTCTCGTTAGAATGATCAACTATAATAGAAAACATTGATAATCTAGTTAAGAATGTGGCACATTCCGAATGTCTTAGCTCATTGATTAACACATGTAGATCACTCTAACTAGTTCGTAACATGTTTAAGATGATATTTGATATTCAACTTTTAAAAACATTTCAGATGCAAAAATCATTTGATGTATATGAATACTATATAAAGTTCTAAGGAGTTAGGTCAGTGGGTGAAGCTTTAGATGCATGTCTAAAAAAATTAGTGCGTTTTCGTGTTGTGACTAGAATTTTTACGAAGAAAATTAGTTTTAAATATTTTAAATAACATGAAAAGATGAGGATATCAGGAATGAATTATTTAAGTAAAAAGAATACACGATATTTGAGAGAGGTTACTACCAATAGAAAAGCTTTATAACACCTAAAACGAGCAAATGCAAGGAAGGTCAGTGAGTGAAAACTGAATGATAAGGTTTTCAAGTGTCCTTACAAGAAATTTGTGGTGTCACCCTCATAGGGACTACGGATCGTCACTTTATCATTTCTCTCGACAATTTTTTTCTTGAAGAACTTTGACCCCAAAGTCGCTTTATCAAAGCTTAAAGCTTCTGGTTCATTTTCGGAAAGTGGGTATGTAGCAATATTTTTAGGACGTGTTTGATAACGTTTCTGTTTCGGAAAATAATTTTTAAACAGAAATAGTTTTTTTTTTATATGTTCAAGGGAATAATTTCTGAGTATATTCTTACCCTTCACCAAAAAAAAAATAAAATTTCTGAGTATAAGAACGCACTTAGTAATTGCAAAAAATTTCTACTCTAGGAATAGAGATGCGTTTGGTAAACTTGTATATATTTTTTTTTTTTGTTTCTTTTAATTTTTTATTTTATTTTCCCTTTTTTCTTCTTTTTTTCTTTCTTCTTTTTGGCCGATCGCCGGCCTCGGCCATGGCCGGCAATCGGCCGATGAGGGCCGGCGGGGCGAGGCTTGACCTAGCTGGGCCAACGCTAGGTTGGCGACGCGAGGTCGGCCTCACCTTGGTGGCGAGCTTGAGCTTGCCCGGATCCGATGAGGCCGAGCTCGCCCGGCCATCGGCGAGGCTTGGCCTCGTCGGGCCACCGTTGGGCGACACCGACCTAGCGGTGGCTCGGTGAGGCCGAGCCTCGTTGATGGCTGGGCGAGCTAGGCCTCGTCAGATCTGGGCGAGCTTGAGCTCGCCAAGCAAGGCCGATCCTCGCCAGGGGCCGGCGACGCTTGGGCGAGGTCGCCGGCCCTCGATGGCTAGTTGCTGGCCGGCGACCGGCCAAAGAAAAAAGAAGAAGAAAAAGGAGAAAAAGAAGAAGTGTTTCTCGAAATTGTTCTCGGAACAAGAAACAAGTTTTTTCTACTTCTTGTTTCTGTTCCCGAGAACAAAAGTATAAATAAATGCATTTCTGTTTTTTTTTTTGTTCTCCGGAATAAAAGAACAAAAAATTATGTTCGGAGGAACAGAAACACAAATAAACAAATAGGCCCTTAGTTTTCCTAGTCTGCGCTTAGTTACTTTAATCCCAAGTTGACCCTCCATCACCGGTAGAAGGAGAAAGCTTCAGTGAGTCTTGGGCCTGCAATCTGCGACCTCAGCCCAGCCACCTGAGGTCTCGACGGCGTGGGCTATTGCCGTCGACGTGGCTTGGATCGCCACGGATGCTGCCTACGGATGGTGGGTGAGTGATTCATTGCTTGCTAAGTGGGAGGATGGATTAGCTCATGGAGATTCAGCCATGACAGCAGATTGCACTCTGCAGTAGTCAAAGAGATAATATTCATCTAAAGACAAAATTTAAAAGAAAAACATACATTCAAATATTAAACATGGGAATGTTGAAATGCCCCCCAGTGGCTTCGCATGCCCTCGTCGCCCTTGACAATAACAAAGAAAAGAAAAAAAAATTAGTAAAAAAATTAAAAAAAAATTCCACGTTAATGCTAATCGTGCCACATAGGACAACTGATGTCTATATTATTAATTTCTAGCAAAGATTGATTGGAAGGGCTTAATAGACAAAATATTGTTGGTGGAGTCAAAAGATTTAGGACTCAATTGGCATAATCAAAATATTTAGGACTGAATTGGTATAAGTATAATAAGTTTATGATTTTTTTGGTAATTTTCCTAGCAATAATGGACCAAAGCCTTGGACAAAGTATGTTGGAGCACGTACTCGACGTTGTCACCGCTTTACTCATAGCGGTAGATCGTTTTCATGGTGAATGGAATTAACTGGTCGAGACTCGACAACGGGGTCGTAGACTGGGGTTGGACCATGACGGGCTCGAACTTGTGCACGCCCATCTGCTGCCACTAATCATCAATGCTTCTGTCACCGTAGAGGAGCCTACAAATTGATGAAACCCATTAGTCCATGACACAAAGGTTCACTAAAGAGAGGGAAATATTGCCTTAAGTTATTCTATTGGTCATATAATGAGGTGGCATAACTAATCACACTCTAAAAGTTGTATGAAAATTCGTGTTTGTTAATAAAAAAAAAAAAAGGGATCCCAAATACTTAAAATGTGATTTTGCTTGATCTAATAAATTTAGTCCATCGAAGGCTTGATTAACTAAAATTAAAGTCACAAAAGTTAGAGCTTAAGCTGAGGTTTGTCTACCACACGAACTTTCAAAATAAATTGAGGAAGTAGGTAAAATGAAGTTGTCGCGAGCTGGTGCTTGAGATCGCAAATCGTGCGACACATAGGTTCCTTTTGGGTCTTGCTTGGATGCTTTAGCTCAGCCTTCCTTGATATATCGTTCATTAGTCCTACTCGGATTTTAGGGAGAGAAAGTATTTAAAGAGAGAAACTCTGAGAAGGAATATACTTCTATTGCTCAAATGTTGGAAGATATAAATGTGGGAAAAGTATCCTTAGTTATCCATAAGATCTTTATCCCATACTTCACCATATAATGGACGGGTTAATTCCCTAAAAAACCCTAAACTTTAGGTCTAGTCCCAAATTTACCTTAATTTTTTTTATGTCTTAGAAAAAAACCCCAAACTTTAAGCTTAGTCCCAAATATGTTATGAACTTTTCTTTTGTCTCAGAAAAAACCCCAAACTATAGGTCCAATTCCAAATCTATCCCATTTATTTTTTTTTGTCGAAAAGAAACTCATTTTTTACTCTAGTCCTAAGTTTGCCCTGTTACTCTTCTGTTCAAAGTCATGGATAGTCATCCCTAATTACTATATCCTAGAACGGTTTTAGTTTGAAGATAAATTTCCACGTCATCTTATCGATATGTATTTATTATTGATGTTCTGGATCATAGAATAGATTTGATAATAGATTAAAAATTGGTTGTTTTATTAAACAAAATAAAATTCAGATTTGGGATTTGATCTATCTGAGACAAAAAAAGTTCAGGATAGATTTAAAACTTGACCTAAACTTTGAGGTTTTTTTCTGAGACAAAATAAAATTTGAGGCACATTAGGACAGGATCTAAAATTTGGAGTTTTTTAGGAAATTGGCCCTATAATGGGATGAGATCTCTATATTTTTTTAAAATTTTTAATCCACCGGAAAGGCAAAATTCCATTTGGAGAACACGAGGTAAAGTACCAGATTCTTTAGGCACTACAAGGACGTGAAAGGAATTTGGAATTGAATAACTGCAGTACATTGGTTCCTCAATGAAGAACTTGATCAGCGAAATCATCGGATCCTCACATGTTTCTAGATAAAAGCTGTCTTAGCTTGGGTGGAAAAATTCGATTGAAACCTTTATAGGCATTTAACTATATGCATAAAACTTTGTGAGGGGATATGGACTAATGAGTGATAGAGCATGGTTTTGTGACTTATAAAATAGATATAACATATGATCAGACTAAAAAAAAATACAAAGAATGATTAGACAAATTCTAATATGATATTTAATAATGTAAGTTGATGAGTCATATTTGAACACATAAGCGGAGTCTGCGGTATCTTTCATACTCTTTCATTATATTTGTAAAATTATTCTTCCTATTTGCCATGCTGCAAAGCAACAGCCAGAAAAAGTGGGGGGATTAAATGCACCAATTTCATGGAAAACCATCAATTGACACGGAATACTTGTTGACCCCTCTTAAGTTAAGCCATAACAACTAAAACACAGAAACAAGAGATAAAAATGCACCCAAAATCTGCTAAGAGTTGATTTCTGTAATACGAGTCAAAAAATGCCTTCCTTAGCAAAAGCCCAAAATGAAGTGAACACTCGGTTAGCCACCACACACGGTGAGGAAGCACGCTATGTTTTATAACCAAAGACTTCAGCTAGTCACAGAGATAGACAATGTACCACTGTGTAGTCTGAATACAAATTGTCAGATTGTGCCTAAAAAATTCTTGGTCTGCTAACAAAATGATACTTGGCTTGTGATAGACAGGACTTGAAGACACTTTTTGGTTATTGGTCTGAACTTCAAGACACTTCTCCGTGCAACAAAACCAACCAAAATGCCGACCAGACAACGTCGACCCAGAACCAAATCCAGCAATCTTAAAACCGAAAAACAAAAAGGGTACCCCTTTTATTGCTACCTCTGTCAGTTCTGACAAGATAAGGCACGATGACAGTGACATGGACGTGATCGAGAAGATGCTGCTCCGCTTATGGGATAAGGGCTATGGATAAGAAAAGGAGAGGGTACGTGCAGCTAAGTGTCGTAGCGCAGGGAAAAAAAAATTCTGGTTAGTATGTCCGATCCGTCGACTTTCGTTCATACATCACTTCATCTTGCTTTTTAAAGGGCCTTTTGACCCTTGAGTTTTGGCTTATGCTTCTACGACATCTCTGCCTGTCCTTTGCTGTGCTTATTAAAGGACCGACTTTGTTCACTTGGCCAGCTGAGGAGGAATATATTCTGGTTAGGGAAAATCTGACCAAAAGAACGATAATCTACGAGGCAAGAAAAGAACAGGTCCTCTTTCGAAGTAGGATACCACCCCATAGAACCCTATCCCTGCTCATTCAGCACCATCTGTTTGTTTAAATAAAGCTTGATGCACCGTTGACCCGAATAATGTTGACAAAGGCACTTCACTAGATATGTGTGATTTTTTTAAGACATGTATTAATAAGTTATGCTTACGTTATGAACTAATAGCTTATTGAACGTTGACCCTGGATGAGATTAGTTTTATGTATAGTGGGGCCGACAACTTGGACTCTCGCGTGCGTTGCGGGTCTACGCATTCCGGTTATCATTTATTCCGGTTCCTATTTGTACAAGCCAAAAAAAAGTTAAAAGAGAGAATTTTTTATTCGTTGAGATGAATATTGCATGTTTCCATCCAATTTCAGTATGAGGAACATATGGTGAAATTTCATTTACCCTTGCACAAATAGTACCGTTGACACCTAATTTTGATCATTCTACTTACTTGTTCATCATATAAAAATGTCAAAATTACATTAAGTATTTCATAACATTACATTTAGGTAACAATAATATTGAAGACCAAACTTATCTGATTTAAATTTGTTCTTAAAAATTGTTTTAAAAAAATAGAAAATAAAAAAGATAATAAAAATGATTAGTAAAATAAAACAAATCGGTTGTGGAGGAAGATTTTGAAAGATGGAGCTATTTTCTTCTTGAACGTATCTCCTCTTTTTGGAAGATGATTGTCGACGTTTGAGTAAATATATGCAATTATCTTTAAAAATCTTCACTTGTAAAATAAACTTTTTTTTTCTTCGTGTGAGGTTGGGGGCGGGGGGAAATTGGCAAAGTGTTGGTGAGGTTTCGTTCAAAGGGAGGATAGAAGAAAGCAGAGTCTGCAAAAAAAAAAAAAAAAAAAAATTCTTTCATGAGTGCAAAATTGAGTTCGTTCATGATCGGAAGAAAGGAAAATGAGAATTTGTCTTCATGAGAGGAAAAGATTGACACAGCCAGAGAGAAATTGGCAAGAGTTTGTGAGGTTCTGTTTAAGGGGAATGAGAAAAGGAGAGAGAGAGAGAGAGAGATTTGCGGGGTGTTCATGAGTGATACGGGGGGAGAGAAATTGGCATAGTGTTGGTGAGGTTTCGTTCAAGGGTGAAAGGGAGAGAGGGCGTGAGTCCTTTTCCTTGAAGGTACACCACCGAGCTACTCCGACTCTTACCGCCATAGTTGAGACGATGCGTTACTGCTGCACTTTCTTGGTCGCCGATCCTTAATGAAGTCGCGTTGTGGTAAAAAAAACAACATCCTCGACGACGATCCAACCCAGCCTTGGTGATTTCCCCGGCCTTCCGGTGAGCCATCCGTAGACCTTTGCCTCACCAAGCGAGCTCGTCATCAGCCCCGACGTTCCTATTCTGCCACGATCTCCGGTGATCATCAGAGCATCAGTGATACCACCCGACGACCAGCGCCTTGTCGATATCATTCATCCATAGCTCATTCTTGATCAAACCCTGCCGCCGCACCCTGGTGAAAACTGTGTCCTAAAATAGGTAATCCCCTTAGACTAAAATTAGTTCAAATATTTAGCTTCTTCGTTTATGATATATATAATTTTTGACTTGATGTGCTGTGATATATTTAATCATTTATCTGATTAGGAAATTTGTCGTATTAAGTTATAATAATAAAAAATATTGAGCCGCGAGATGTCGAGTTAGGATTTTTTAATTATTTTGACATTTCATGGCAAATTTATGGATTGCTTTGCGTGATTGATTCGCATTAAGATCTAAGTAGCACCAACACTGACATGCAACACTACACGACATGCCGACAAGTTATTTTTCAAAAAATATAAAATTTTGATACATTGGGACACGTTATATATTAAATGTGTATTTTTATGTATAGATAATAAATTATCATTTTTGTGATTATTCAATCAAATTAATTTAATTCAAATTCACAAATAAATAAATAATAACAAAGCTTAGAATGAATTTAAACTAAAAAATTAATCCACAATTTATTAAAATCATTAATTGTTTCAATGTGATACATTCAACTCATTTCCAACAATCCATAAAATTTGGAAGGAAAAAAACAATCAATTCACGTTCTGGCTCGTGTATTAGACTTATCGAAGAGAAGAGAAAAAAAAAAAACTTGGGATTGAATTGTATATCACGGAAAGTAAGAATCAGAAGAGAAGAGAATGTTAGGTTTTTCTTCTTTCCCCATTTATTATTTTTATTATTATTATTTGTTATTTTCACATATATACATTTTAATTTCTCATTTATTGAGAATTTTAAAATTGACCTCGCATATCGAATCATATGTCGGAAACTCGCCCGTCGAAATTCCAACTTGAGTGTCGGAAAGTGTTGGGGAAGTTAACCAGGTGTCGGATTTTTCGATACGTATTAACCGAGTGTCGGAGAGTGTCCAAAATGTCGGACACGTATTGGAGTGTCCAACACGACATGGAGGCTTTGGGAGAATATCGGTGCTTCTTAGATTAAGATAGTATGTCATTGAATTGTATTGGTGGATTATCAATAGGACATATATCTCAATGTATCATTCGATGCTTAATCGTTACGTACACATCGCATATCATGCACCATATGTCATATCTAGAACTTAGGTCCGTACACATTTCATGTTTAAAGCAATGCATGTTGATTTTTAAAAGGATAATTTTCCGTCAATAAAACAAAACAAAAAAAAAAGAATAGAAAATGTTATTTAGGTTATATAGATTTCATAATACGAACGCCACATGTTGCGCATTAGTTAGTGAGTCATACGTTTTAGGTTCAATGTCTTAGTCTTCCCATCATGCAGTCTGACTATAATTAATAATTGAGTTTTCATGCATTATTCGATTTTAGTTGAAAAAAATTTGCATTGCATCATCAGATCACTTTTTTTTTTCAATAAAAATTATTAAGTCGTTTTTTTTTATCTATTTAAAAGGAAAACACAAAGGTCACTTGCTTGGTTAATTAATAGGGTTAATTCACAATTAATCCTATTTCATCTAGGTTGCATATAAAAAAAAAAAAAGAAATTTTCGGAATTGCATTATTCTGAAAAAAAAATCATAAAAAGAACATGCATGCACATAGAATTACCACGTCGCTCATTATGTAGCACATGGATATTTAGGATCACGTAAATCAGATTGCACATGTATTGTAATGGTCCAAGTTATGTCATAGTGAATTGCATCTCACACGTCATTAGAGCAAAAATCATGTAATTAAATTTAGGTGTCATATCATTTTGGAATCATGTTTAGGACATGCATTTTTAATTAACATTTTGTAGAGTTTTTTTTAGGATAAGCCTTAATAACGTCATAGTTTGTTTTGCTTAGGTTAGTCATAATTCTTTCAATTTATCACTTGGGTTTATTGAATGTTATTTTATTAATTGTGCACTCGCATGACCACTTTTTGCATGTTAGTGGCTTAGGTTAAAATTAATTAAGACTGCTTGCAAAATATTTTTGAAATTAAAATAAAAAGGTGCCGAAAGGACGTTAGATCAATCTAACGTAATCATGTCCCCGAACTTATGGAATTTCTGGTTCGCAAAGGTAGAGTATTCTCCCATACTTTACTTAGGTTTCTAATCAACCCTAATTGATTAGTGGCAGCTTCAAATTAAGTAAAATTACATGTCTAGATGGATTAATTTTTGAGTGTCAAGTTGTGATTGGTAGGACTTGAGAGGGTTCGTGCTAAGTCTTTGAACTTAGTAATTCATTAGCTTTTTCTTGGGTAATTCACCTTCGGGAAGGTCGCGACAAGTACTTAAGCTAAAATTGGGTGATCATCTTATTGGCATGAAAATCCGCCATCTCCCAGTGCAGTCTCATTTGTTATTTCCTCCATGAGAAAGCAACTTTCTGTGCCCCCTTACTTTACATTGATTACTTTTTTAGCCACCATTTTGAACCTTGAGCTTTCGTATTAGACTGAAGAATTATACTATCACCAATCGATATATTTATACGAATTGTCCATTTTGTCCCAAAAATGCTTTTATTGATGAGGAAATTTTGAAAGTGAAAACACTCACAACTCAAAGAAGAAAACGAGGTGAATAGAATTTTTTTTTTGTCTCACCTTATTAGAAACAATTACAAGACTTGCCTTTAAATAGGATTGTCACCTGACTCTTAAATAAATCTTAAATATATTTAGCATTCCAAGAAATTGAGAATTTACAAAACATTAAACTTGACATAGAAACATGATAGTTACAAAACATTAACTAAACATTGAAATACAAACGGACTCTTAAAAGCAACACTATGATAAAGACTTATCAATTCATTCACCCATTTTGGAAGCCAAATAGACATGGACATCAATCTTGTAAATTGAAAACTAGGTAGCAATCAACAACCATTAAAATTGACAACTTATTTAATGAATCGATAACCTCTTTGCTTAATTGGTAACGTCCAGTGGATTTGACTTAATTACTAACATTTAATACACCTCTCCCCTTCAACTGGTGATATCGTGCTGAATTGAATTCTTCTTTGAAGGGTGATATCAGAGATGTATCTGTGGGTGTACTCGAAATTCATTAAGCAGCATTTGGAAGCGACTTCTCTGTGGGCTTATACATCATCTCCCACCCGAATGTCGCGGCATTCAAATCCTCTGGAATAAACTGGAGCAAACGATGACAACCATGGATGAGTTTGACCCCGCAACAAAGTGCCAAAGGAATGATGTGATCAAGATTCTGATTCGTTCCGGCCCGGCATGCGTGAGAAAACGCACGCCATGACCAAAGGTGATCAACCACCCTATTGGTCAACTCAAGATATTGATAATCTTCGTATGAATAAAGATAAGTTCTATGGCGGAAGATGAGATCGATGGGGGTTGAAATGTAACGTGGCCGTGGTAACTGGGGTAGAAGAAGGGTGGAGTGAATCAACCTTGAAGAATGAGCATGCGGCCAGATCGACCTTGAGAAAAGACGTAAAATATAATCTATGAAATCAATCGAAAAATTAGGAGATAGAAACTTGTAATTCGACCCTTGGTTATTTGCATGTTGATGCTGGACACAATGTTGGGTTTCTATATACGTACGTGCAAGCATGTTGGTTTATTGTAGCGGGATCACAAGCGTCTGACGCTCTCGTAGGTTGGGAAATATCCAAACTTCATACTTACTTCATGTAAGTTAGCAGCTCGAATCTTGCTATTGTTGATAACAAGTGCGTTCGGGAAAGCCTTGTAAATAAGCTTTGAGCCTCTAGAGGTTGTTGAGTGAAAGTTTGGGCATTTGATAAATGAGTACGGTCGGGTTAATGGTCACTGTCGTTCTCAAGAATGACGAGAAATGTTCCACATGTACAGAATTTAGTGAGAGGGGCAACCGATAGTTCATGTATGGTCCTTTTAGTCCTATTTCAGCCTCTCTCTTTTTTTTTTTTTCAATTAAAAACTCAGTTTAGGCGATGTGTAAATAGTTTTGTAACTCTTACTCTAAACCAGATAAAGAAAAAAAAATTAAACACGTCTGATATACATAGTGTTGCTATAGAGAACTCCCCAGTCCAAAAAATATAAAACACACTTTACATGCTTGTTTTGATTCAATCAAATATTGGTGGTTATTTAAATCATCTATATAGATGAAATACTATGCGGAATTTTATTTCAAAAGAAATGAGCCACAGGTACCGGAGGGAATTCTTGTTCATGGTTTCGCATTGTGTTCAGTTATTGCACAATCAAATGACCTTAATAAAGCACGTCTTCCATTATCATCTTGTTAGAATGATCAGTTAGAATAAAAAACATTGATAATCTAGTCAAGAATGTGGCACATTCCGAAGGTCTTATCTCATCGATTAACACATGCGGGTCACTCTAACTAGTTCTTAACATGTTTAAGATGATATTCAACTTCTAAAAAAATTCAGATGCAAAAATCATATGATGTATATGAATACTATATAAAGTCCTAAGGAGTTGGGTCGTGGGTGAAGCCTTAGATGCACGTCTAATAAATTTAGTGCATTTTCGTGTTGTGACTGGATTTTTTAAGAAGAAAATTAGTTTAAATATTTTAAACAATCTAAAAAGATGAGGATATCACGAATGAATTATTTAAGTAAAAAAAGAATACAAGATATTTCAGAGAGATTACTACCAAAAGATTAAAAAAAAAGCACCTAAAACGAGCAAATAAGAAGAAGTCAACGAGTGAAAACTAGATGATAAGATTTTCAAGTTTCTTTAAAAGAAATTTGTGGTGTCACTCGCGGGAATTATGGATCCTCACTTCATCATTTCTCTGATAAATTTTTCCTTGAAAGACTTTGACCCCAAAGTTGCTTTTTCGAAGCTTAAAGCTTCGGAAAGCGGGTATGAAGGAATACTTTCAGTTTTCCTACTTTGCACTCGCTTACTTTAATCCCAAGTTGATCCTCCATCACCGGCAGAAGGAGAAAGCCTCAGTGAGTCTTAGGCCTGCCGTGTGCGACCTAAGCCCAGCCACCTGAGGTCTCGACGGCGGTGGCTATCGCTGTTGACGTGGCTTGGATTGCCATGGATGTTGCCTACGGGTAGTGAGTGAGAGATTGATTGCTTGCTTGCTAAGAATCCGTTCGTTTCATGAAAAATAACTTTCAAGAAAAGATTTTTCGGATTTTTCGGCGTTTGTTTCATGAAAAATAAATTGTTCGAAGAAAATATTTTCCATGAAAAGAAAACAGTTTTCTAAATTAGGGAAAAATATTTTTCAGTTTTGAAAAGTGTAAAACATATGTCCCGTTTGATTTCTCTTATCTCACACTCGCACAAGCCATCACTTCCTCCTCCTCCATCTCCCTTCTTCTTCTTCTTCTTTATTTAAATTATCATTTTTTATTTATTTAAATTCGAATTATTTTTTCTCTTTCTTTTCTTTGTTTCCCTGCTTCTTCTTTATTGGTTGGTCATCAGCCACGGCGATGGCCGCTGCAACTGGTGATAGGCAAGCGTCGAGCTCATCGGCGAGCATGAGGCTCACCCATCTCTAGCAAGCTCGGGCTCACCGCTTGCCGGATTGGCTAGCGTGAGCGTTGAGCTCAAGCTTGTGGCGATTGGGCGAGCTAGCAAGTGGCGAGCCTCAAGCTCGCGAGCCTCAGGTCTTGCCGGATCGGCGAGCGGCAAGCCTGAGCTTGCTAGTGGACGAGCACTGTGGTCGATCGTCGTGACCAACAATTGGCCAAGAAGAAGAAGAGGAAAACAAAGAAAAGAAAAAGAAAAAAGAAAAAGTAATTTAATAATCAATTTTTAAAAAAAATAAAAAATAAATTTAAAACTATTTAAAAAAATAAATTTAAAACTATTTTTAAAAAATAAATTTAAAACTATTTTTAAAAATCAATTTAAAAAAATGAAAAAGAGTGTATGGAGGAAAAATATTTTCCTTACTTTTAGGTTTCGCACTTCATTTTTAGGTTTCGCCCAGACACTAAAAAATAATTACATTTTCCCAAAAATGGTTTTCTGGAAAATATTTTCCAAAAATGCCAAAATTTTCCGCGAAATGAATGGACTCTAAGTGGTAGAATGGAGTAGCTCGTGGAGATTCAGCCATGACAGCAGATTGCCCTCTCCAATAGTAAGATATAATATTCATCTAAAGACAAAATTTAAAAGAAAAACATACATTCAAATATTAAACATGGGAACCTAGAAATGCCCCTCAAATGCTCTCGGCTGGTGGCCAACGGGGCTCGCTTGCCCCGGTCCCTTAACAATAAAAAAAAAAAGAAAAAAATTAATAAGAAAATTTAAAAATTTTCCACGTTACCGTTGGTCGTGCCACGCAGGACAACCGACATCTATATAATTAATTTATTGTAAAAATTGATCGGATCGATTCAATTGGTAAAATGTTAAAATGTTTAGGACTCAATGAATATAATTAAAATGTTTATGATTGAATTGATATAAATACAATAAATTTATGATTTTTGGATAATTTTCCCAATGATAATGGACCGAAGCCTTGGACAAAGCCTGTTTGAGCAGGTCTTCGATGTTGTCGCGGCCTTACTCATAGCGGTAGATCGTTTTCATGGCGAATGGAATTGCCTGGTCGAGACTCGACAGGAAGTAGGATCCCTTCTGGGTCTTAGACTCGGGTTGGACCATGACATGATTGAACTCGGGCACGGCCAATGTGCTGCCACTGATCGTCAATGCTTCTGTCACCGTAGTGGAGCCTACACCTTGATGAAACCTATGAGATCACGCTCTAAAAGTTGTATGGAAATTCGTGTTTTTTAATAAGAAAAAATACGAATCCCGTGAATTCTTAAAATGTGATTTTGCCTGATCTAATAAATTTAGTCTATTGAACGCTTGATTAACTAAAGTTAAAGTCGCAAAAGTTAGAGCTTACGCTGAGGTTTGTCCACCACACGAGCTTTCAAAATAAATCGAGGAAGTAGGTAAAATGAAGTTGTCTCGAGCTTGTGCTTGAGATTGTGATTCGTGCAACACATAGGTTCCTTTTGGGTCTTGCTTGGATGCTTAAGCTCAGCCTTCCTCGATATATCGTTCATTAGTCTCCATTGGATCTTGGGTAGAGAAAGTATTTAAAGAGAGAAACTCCGAAAAAGATGATACTTCTATTGCTCAAATGTTGGATGATATAAATGTGGCGAAAGTACCCTTATTTTTCCATAAGGTCTTTATCCCATACCTCACCATGCAAAGGGGAGGGTTAATTTCCTAAAAAACCCTATCAGTCCCAAATTTACCTCAATTTTTTTGTCTTAGAAAAAATCCCAAATTTTAAGTTTAATCCCAAATCTGCTTTGATTTTTTTTTTTTTTTATCTTAGGAAAAACCCCAAGCTTTAAGTCCAATCTTAAAATTACCCCATTTATTTATTTTTTTGTCAAAAATAAAATTATCATTTTTTACTTAAGTCCTAAATTTGCCCCCTTTAGCCCTCTGTCCAAAAGTCGTGTATATGTCTCTAATTTTTATATCCTAGAATGATTTTATTTTGAAGATAAATTTCCATGTCGTCTTATCAATATGTATTTATTATTGATGTAGAAATGCCATGTTAGTTGGGAGTGGACCACAGGGTAGATTTGAGAATAAATTAAAAGTTGGTGATTATTTTTGACAAAATAAAATTCGAGGAAGAATTAAGACCAGATCTAAAGTTTAAGATTTTCTCTAAGATGAAATAAAAGTCCGGGATAGATTTGGGTCCAAATCTAAAATTTGGAGGTTTTTTTGAGACAAAACAAAGTCTGAGACATATTTGGAATTGGACCTAAAGTTCAAAGTATATTAGGGAATTGGCCCTACAATGGGATGAGATCTCTATATTTTTTCAAAATTTTTAATCGGCCAAAAAGGTAAAACTCCATTTGGAGAACACGGGTTAAAGTACCAGATTCTTTAGGCACAACAAGGACGTGAAAGGAAGACGTGAAAGGAATTTGGAATCGAATAACTGCAGTACATTGGTTCCTCAATGAAGAACTTGATCAGCGAAATCATCGGATGCTCTTGCATGTTTCTAGATAAAAACTGTCCTTAGATTAGGTGGAAAAATTTCATAGAAACCTTTATAGCCGTTTAAACACATGCATAAAGCTTCTTGAGAGCAGGGGTAGGAACGCATGAGGGATAAAACAGGATTTAGTGACTTGTAAAATAGATATAGGATATGATCAAATGAAAAAAAATAAAAATAAAGATGCATAGAATGATAAGACAAATTCTAATATGATATTCAATATTGTAATCCGATGAGTCATATTTGAACACAAATGCGGAGTTTACGGTATCTTTCATACTGTTTCATTGTATTTGTAGAATTATTCCTTCTACTTTCCATGCTGCAAAGCGACAGCCCGAAAAAGTGGGTGGACTTTAATGCACCAATTTCATGGAAAACCACCAATTGACACATAAAACTTGTCGACCCCTCTCAAGTTAATCCATAACAGCTAAAACACAGAAACAAGAGATAAAAATGCACCCAAAATCTACTAGAGTTGACTTCTGTAAAACGAGTAAAAAAAATGCCTTGCTTAGCATAAGCCCAAAATAAAGTGAACACTCGGTTAACCATCATACACAGTGAGCATGCACGCTATGTTTTAAAACCAAAAACTTCAGCTTGTCACACAGACAATTTACCACTGAGTAGTCTGAATACAAACTGTCACATTGTGCCTAAAAAATTCTTGATCTGCTAACAAAATGATACTTAGCGTGTAATACACAGGACTTCAAGACACTTTTTTGTTTTTGGTCTGAACTTCAGGACACTCGTCGGTGCAACAAAACCAACCAAAATGCCGACCAGACGACGTCAACCCAGAACCAAATCCAGCAATCTTAAAACCAAAAACAAAAAATGCACCATCTTTTATTCCTCCATCTGTAAAGATCTGACAAGATAAGGCACAATGACAAGGACATGGAAGTTATCAAGAAGACGCTGCATGCCATAAGGACTATGGATAAGAAAAGGAAAGGGTACCTGCTGCTAGCGCTGAAAAAAAATCTGGCTTTGTCCTCTCTTCTGTTCTCTGCGCTGAGAAATCAGACCCAGACATGACAACGACGACTCCACCCGTTTGGATCAACTTTTCCAATCACGTGGTTCACCTTTTTTTAAAGGACTTTGTTTAAGGAAAATATTAGATATTTGGTAAGTATTTTTGGGACTGTATAGTCAAATATAACAATGGTCAAGACGTAGTCTACATTTCCAGCAAAGAAATAATGGAGGTCACCGTCTATAATAGTTTCGAGAATTTCTCGTGAGATCTTTTCTTAAGATAATTATTAAGTTTATTGTCATTCAAGGAAAAAATCTCACACCAACAATGAATCTAGTAAGAAAAAACTTTTTCTTATTATTGGTCTTTCGTTAAAACTTTCTATGGGTCAAACCAACTTTTCCCGTTAAAGAAATACTTTCACCCTATGATGCGGTAACGGGCTTCCCACGTTTAAATCTCCTGCAGTTTACAATGTCCACTGCATGCAACGAATCGCGACAATCATTGGATGCACGCTCTTCCATTGAGACTAAGACGGGTTGAATTTCACCACAGCGGAGGGTCTTATTCTATTCTAATATGTTATTCAAATCCGAATCCCTCGAACCTATCATGGTCAATCTAATTGATTGATCCATCGCTCTCTCATCTTATTTCTCCAGTCCGGTTGCACCAAACCGAAGCAAAACTCCCAAAATTTCGAATTCATCATTTGCCACCACAAGGAGCTCGAGGATAATGGACCGTGATTTAAAAATTTGAACGTCAATCGAGAGAACCCAAAAGGGGTTCACCGCTAATAAGATTCGGAAAAACAGAGATGTGCGGTGAGCGTGGATCGAACACGCGACCTTCAGATCTTCAGTCTGACGCTCTCCCAACTGAGCTATCCCCGCTCATTGGTACGAAAGTCCAACATAAAATATTTATTAAATAAATATAAAATTATTTTCGAGCTCTAGCTACGTCCAGCCAATTACAGATATGTCGAGTAGAAAAGGAAACTGAATAGCATCAAACTTCCTGAACACGCAATTCCATTTCTGTGCTTACATTTGGAAAATAAGAATCTGAATAAAGAGGAAACTTTTGCCCCATTTGAAAAATCAAACTTGGACCAGCTCTTCAAAGGCGTTCATGGCCGAAAGCGGCAGAGCCAGCACCACCGCTATCCCCTTCTTCCCTTCCCCTTCCGGGAAGTACACGCACAGCTCCCTCGCCAGGTACCCGCACCCGAACTGCGACGGGTCGCCCCACCCGAAGTTGGACATCCCGAAGGCCAGCCGGGTCCAGGAGCTGATCACCAGCGTGCCCACCGACGAGAGCGGTGGCTTGTACGTGTCCACGAAGTCCATCCTCGACCGCACGTACTCCTCGTCCAGCTGCTCCACCGCCTTCTGTATCTGCTCGACGGCGAACGAGATGGGCCGCTCGCATAGCTCCCCCGTGGAGCAGAGGCTCGCGGTCGTGACCACGGCGTTGCCGAAATAATTCTCGGGCAGCGCCTCCGTCCCGAACTTGGACCTGAAGTCCGCCATTATGCGGATCTTCGTCAGCTGGTGAGGCTTCATCCCCAGCGCCTGGCTCCGCGCCCGCCACACCAGCGCCGTCACGGCGGCGAAGCTCGAGCAGCACTTCACCTTCCCTTCGGACAGCGCCAGCTTCTTGGTTGCCGCGATCCTGTCGGCGTCGAAGACGAAGAGCTTGTGCACCAGCGGGTCCCGCTGGTACAGCGACTCCGTGTCCGACGTGTCGGCGATCTGCACGAAGTCGTCGTACGGGTACTTGATCTGGGGCGGCACCCGGGACTTCAGCAGGGTCCGGTCGTGGAAAGGGACGGCGGTCACCGGCTTCCCTCTAGCGATTTGGGCCCATGAGTTGACGAAGTTCATCCCGGAAACGCCGTCGACCAGGCTGTGGCTAATTCCAATCCCCAAAGTGAATCGACCGCACTTGAACTTCGTCACCTGATGTCCAAAACCATCATGCAGCGAAACAGTAAGTTACCATGCACGGTTAGGGTTACGGAGAGAAGCGCGTGGGAGACAACTACGTTCGCGGAACGAATACTTTATTAGATTTATATCGTCGGTCTTCGCTTACCCCCCAACCGACCATTTCACCACTACCGCATATTTTACTAACGAAGCTTTATAATATACTCCAAAAGACGTCCGGATTATAACTATCTAATTTGTTTTTAGAAATATATGACGCCATCTAATAGTCAGCGACCGCGGAAGCAAAATGATTTCTATTTGGGGAATATTGTGAATATCTTCATTTTATCTCAAAAGGATAGTAGTTTTCATGCATTATTAGTTCGAATAGAGGTGCTATTATGAAGCATCTGTCTCCTCGTATATGCTAATAAATGTATGAATATGGTTATGTCAAGCTACTACAAAATCGAAAGAGTTATATTTTCCTCCATCCCTAGTAATTTGAAGGATTTGATTGTAGATTGTAAATATGGACATCGCCCACATGCAAACTCAATTAAAGTTAGATGCAGTGATTTTCAAATATTTGCTATGAACCGACCATAGGGATCATTGAAGAAAGTATTCAGCAATCAGGAATGGAGAGAAAATGTAATAGCCAAAATGAAATACCAAACAGGGTCGGATTAACTGATGACAAAAAGCTTGTTCAGAACATAGCAAAAAGACCCGACATTCACCGGTTAGTTTCATAGCACTCTTTGAAAATACAGAATTTTTTCCGACAACGTTGCAAAAAACCAAAAAATAGAATTTCAACATTTGGTTTTTTATGTTTTTCTATTGATAAACAGGCAGAAGATTGAAGTTGACAGACTGCTCTCTTCACTTTATCTGTAATGCAACTACAAAATCCAATTAAATCAATATTGATAGGAAATCAAAGCATGCAATTCCACCGAAAGAGTTAAATGCACGCCCTTTATGCTTCTTATAAATTTTAGATGCCTGTGTCATTTGATCGACGTTATTGTGGAAATACTTTGTCACTTATGCATGTTAGTCATTTTTAACAGATTGCAATTACTCTGAAGTGAACAAATAGATAGAAATTATATATATTGCCCAACCTGTGCAGTTAGTAAGGGTGTCTCGAGTATGGTTTTTGCCTTTGGATCGGTGTAAATGAGTTTGTTTGTGACGTCGAGGTCGGGAACTCGGACATCGCCCAGCATGTCCATGCTACAATCAGCCTCCGCCTCCACAAATGGCACGCCCTTCTTCGTCAACTCCACGATGAATCTCCCTCCCGGGCTTATGGCCATGGAGCCGGCAAGTGGATAATAGAGGACCAAAACCTTAGACAAAGCCTGTTTGAGCACCTCTCCGACGTTGTCGCTGCCTTTCTCGTAGCGATAGATCGTCATCATGGTGAAGGGAATCGCCTGGTCGAGGCTCGACAGGAAGTAGAAACCGTCGGGGGTCTCAGACTCAGGTTGGACCATGACGGGCTCGAACTTCCGCACGGTCATGGCGCCGCCGTTGATTGTTAATGCCTCCATCGTTACTGTTGAAAAGCCTGCACATTCATACAATTCATGACGCAAATGCCTACCATAGAGAGAGAGAGAGAGAGAGAGAGAACCTTAGAAAGAGTTATTTTTCAAGCATGCAAGGTGGAGAGAGAGAGAGAGAGAGAGAGAGAGAGAGAGAAACCTTAGAAAGAGTTATTTTTCATGCACGCAAGGAACCACCTTTGGAGCCACGTACTTCAGCGCCTTAACTTAAGATATGACAGTTCTTAAGATCGGTTCCCAATGCATGGCGAGAACGAAGATCGAATGACAGTTTATATAGACCGAGGAAGTAGGTGAAGGACTGCCATGTTCACATAGGCAAGTGGAGGAGGAATATGTCTTTCAAGGAAAATTTGACCAGAAAAATGGCAATTTGCGAGGGACGAGATGACCAAGTCTTCCTATAGATATGGATAAAACCAATAGGAAATTACCAACAAAATTTAAATTGATTATATTTATATCAATTCAGCCCGATTCCTCTTGATATGAAGCCAAAGTGGGTCCTAAGCATTTTGACAATTTATCAATACAATTCGCCCTTCCAATTTTGATTGAAAATTACTGACATGAATGCTGGCCATCTTACGTGACATCGCTGGTTTGATGTAAACAATTTTTTGATTTTTTATTAATTTTTTTGAATTTATTTTTTCACTTTTATAATCGGCCAATTTTGATTAAAAATTGATAACGTAAATGTTGATCATTTTATGTAACACTACCGATTTGACATGAATAATTTTTAATTTTTAATTTTTTGAATTTATCTTTTCGCTTTTACAGCCGGCGAGGCCTGCAAGCGCTCTACATCTTTTACATTTTCAAGCCACCATCTTGAACCTCCGGTTTCGGTTCGGGACCCCAGATTTTATCCCATCATTGAGCGATATGCTTATGCTTCCACGACACATCTGCCTGTCGTTTTCCGTGCCTATCGACGGACAGACTTGTTCACGTGGACAGACTTGTTCACGTGGCCAGTCGAGGAGGAATCTATTCTGGTTAAAAGAACGATAATCTCCGGGCGGGCGCATGAACATGTCCTCCTTGAGGGTCCCCTTGACCTGCTCATCCGGCGCCATTTGTTGTGTTTAGTAAAAGGTTCACGCATCGTTCACCTCGATAATGCTGACCAAACACTCCACCAGATCATTAGCTTATTGAGCGTTGACCCTTGGATGACATTAGACGTACGTATGGTGCGGCCAATAACATATACTCACGCATGCATCGTCAGTCTACCGGAACTACCTGTTCCGGTCAGCATTTCTATCCGGGTTCCTATGCGTACACGCGGAAAGAAAAAGAAGAAAAGAAGAAAAAAAGGAGGCGAAATTTTATTCGTCAAGATGAATCTTGCATGCTGAACTTGGGCGAGCTTGTCGGGACGATAATCCATCGTCTCCTCATGCAATCTAATTCGTTATTACCTCCATGAGAGATGGCGACTTCGCGGGATCCCTTTACATCGATTTCTTTTTAAGTCATCACTTCGAAACTAGAGTTTTTGTATTAGATTTGTAATTTATCCTATCATCAATCGATATATTTATACCGAATTGTCCCATTTGTCCCAAAAATGCTTCCAGCACACCTCTCCCATTCGTTTTAAGGAGGGTTGATCGGTCAGGTTATGCAGTTCAGCTTGAAGATGAAGCAAGTAATCTTTAAGTTTGGGATGCAAAGTAGTGTGTGGGTAAAATAAAGAGAAGGGTTCTTGATCATTTTCTTTAAGAAAAAAAAATTGAGATAAATCCTTCTCTAGATAATATAGCTGTCCGAACAAAAAAATAATGAAAAATGACACAATGTGGTCCCTCAATTTTTTATACACGTTTAATTTAGTTCTTTCATTTATGAAAACATCTAATATTATCTCTGAATTTGAATTAATAGACGAGTAATATTAAATATTTTTAAATAGTTCATGAACTAAATTGAACATGTATTAAAAATTTAGATATCACATTATATGTTAAGATAAAATTTAGAAATCATATTAAATAAATTAAAAATTTATAGATTATAGTGCGCATCGAATTAACTTTCAGGATTATTTACATTATTATTCTATGAAATAAGGCGGGAAGACTTGTACATTGGGGCTGAATTGAAGACTTCTTCAAAGGATGACGTGATAGGCGTCTCGCTGGGTGTGCTCGATATTAACAAAGCAGCATTTGGAAGCTACTTCCCGAGAGGCCTATACATCACCTCCCACCAACCCTAACGTGGTGGCATGCAGGTCCTCGGGAATAAACCAGAGCAGACGATGACAACCATTAATTGCTTTGACGCGGCAACGACGCGCCAAACAAAAGAAGGGATCAAGAGTTCTGACTCGTCCCAGCCGGCTAACGCGAGAAGATGCGCACCGAGACCAAACACGATCAACCCTACAGGTCGAACTCAAAAGATATCGAGATTTTCAAATGAATAAAAGATAAGATCCATGGGGAAAGATGAGGATCGAGGGGGGACGAAGATGTGAGGTGGGCGGGGTAACTGGGGTAGAAGAAGGGTGGCGGGAATCAACCTCGAAGAAAAAGTATGCGGCCAGATCTACTCCGCCACGAGAAAAGACGTGGAAAATAACCTATGAAATCAATCGAAGCATTACAATAAATGAACTTGTATTTCAACTCTTGGTTATGCGCACGTTGATTCTTGATACAATGTCGGGTCACTAGATACATATGTGAAAGCATTTTCTTGCAGCGGGATCGCAAGTGTTTGAGGAGGCGCTCCATTGAGTTAAGAAATGATTAGTTAGAATAGAACATATTAATTATCTAGTAAAGAAAATGACACCCGCTGATTGTCTTATCTCATTAATGCATGTGTCTCACTCCAATTGGTGAGGATCCCTTGTTCGTGAAGTTGTTTGAGTTAAAAAAAGTTTTACACATAAAAATCTTGTGATTAACGTGAATACTATATAAAATTCCCATAAGTTTGGTTAGTGGGTGAACAAAGGAAAATGCTTGCGTTAGATGTGTATCTTGAAGATTTAGTGTGTTTTCGTCTGGTGACAAAAATTTCTAAGAAGAAAACAAGTTTTGAATATCTTAAATAATATGAAATGATGAAGATATCACGTATGAATTGTTTAATTAAAAAGAAAGAACAAAAAACTATTTCAAAGAGATTACTACCAAAAGAAAAGGTTTATAGCACCAAAAATGCCCAATAAAAGAAAGGTGTAGCAAGATTGGACATTATTTTATGTAGAAAAGTGTCAAAAAAGTTATAAACTTATTGCATTTATGCTACTTTAATCATAAACCTTTTAATTGTGTCAATTTATGTAAGAATTATTGTGACCCACATGATATGATTTATTATATGATCTAATAATTATTGAAATGCTATAAAAAATTAAATATTGGTTATGAGAAGTTGCGACTAATAAAACGAAGATGTGCGACTTATATGGAAGTTGAAAAGGCGCTTTGATGGAAGGCACCTTTTGAAAGAACGTACAATAGAGTCCGGTCCTCTCTCCACCTATATAAACAACAATAACAGAAAAGAACTTGGTATTCTCTCATCCATCGAAAGAATACATTAAAGAATAGTGGGTTAAGGGAAAGAAATTGGATTTCTTCATTTGGTTCGAGTTCTTCGATTTTCCACAACGATCATCATCAAGGGTAACGTTATGCATAAATGTACGTCTTCATCTATTTGTGAATATAATGAAGATCAAAGATCACTGTTTTCTTTTGAATTTCCGCATCAAATAATTATATGTATAATCTAACAATTGGTATTAGAGCGTGGTTTATGATCTCATGATTTTCCGTTTATAAAAATATTATGATTTATGTATGATGATTCGTTGAACGATCATGTTTGTATTGTTTGTTATTGTTGAAATGTTTTCGGAGGGTTCTATCGAAGAAAATCCGAATGATGGAATGTTTTCATGGAGAAAAGGACCAAAAATGGTGAAGAAAACGCCTCTGTCGTGCTGGGAAGAAGGTGCATGGGATCCACGCGCGCGCCAACCGCTGGCGCGTGGGGACCACGTGCGCGGAACTGCCCGCAGCAGTTGCCAGGCGCGTGCGGTGCGTCGGACGCGCGCGTCCTCGGCGGATGCAGGCGCCTGCTCGGCACGTGCCTGACGTACCGCGGGGCTGCTTTTATGATTTTGCCCTCATGCCATTTTTTTAAATTCCTATTTTGTCCTTCTCGCAAGTTTACGATTCTGCCCTTGATGATTATTTACCATTTTGCCCCTAGATTATAAATTTATGGTTCTACCCTTATGGAATTATGATTTTACGATTTTGTCCTTATGCTTTGATTACGTTTTTTTTTGTCCTTGTGTGCAATTTGGTAAATATTTGTACTTTACAATATTAAAAAAAAATTCATATTATGAATGGTTTGTTAGTCACCAAAGTGGCCAAACCTTGAAGTCTTTTAAATTTTTGATATTGTAAATTGTTTTATTCAATTACCCATGATTAATTGATACTATATATGAAACTGATTGTTTCATATCATTATTGGTGTTATGGGTATATTGAAGTTCATTTATTATAAGAACTTAGGGATTAACCCAAAGGTTAATTATTATCTTATAATTCATGAATATGATAGTTGGTAATTAATATGACTTGTTAAATTTGTTTGTATATCCAAAGATAGCAAATAAATTTTAATAAGATATATTTACAATTACTAAATAAAAGTTATTAGCATCATTATGGTTTATATATATATTTGTATATCATAGTATCGCCTAAAGGAGAACTATGATGTACATGTGTAGTTTAATTTGAATCTGATTAGGTGATATTCTCAAGGCATTAATGTATGAGTATTTTCTTACACATTTTGCAATATCTGTACCTATTTCACTCCATTCGCATGCTTCATCTGTTCCCTTTTTCAATGGGATAAATTTTCCTAATTGGAGTGAACAAGTCCAGTTTCACTTAGGTGTCCTGGATCTTGATTTAGCGCTTCAAGCTGAGAAACCAATTGCTATTACTGATGAAAGTAGCGATGATGAAAAGTCTTTCCATAAAGCTTGGGAAAGATCGAACAGACTGAACTTAATGTTCATGCGAATGACAGTTGCAAACAACGTAAAAACTTCTCCTCCCAAGACTAACAATGCTAAGAAATTTATGAAATTTATGAAAGAGTGTTCTCAAACTACTGATAAGTCACTTGCTAGTACATTGATGAGTACACTGACCACCATGAAATATGATGGTTCGTGTACCATGCATGAGCATATACTTGAGATGACGAATTTAGCAGCAAAATTAAGGACTTTAGGAATGAACGTGGATGAGTACTTTTTAGTACAATTTATACTTAATTCATTGCCTCATGAGCAATATAGGCCATTTCAAATGAACTACAACACTATAAAAGAAAAGTGGAATGTAAATGAATTGGTCAATATGCTAGTTCAAGAGGAAATAAGGATAAAGAATCAAAAGACTCATTCTATTCATCTCTCAAGTCATCAAGAAGCTCAAAGGAATTTCAAAAGGAAAGGTGGAAGGAGCAAAAAGAAAGAATTACACATCTTGAATGACTTTTCAAAGGTTTCTCAAATCCACAAGAAGGAACACAATCTTATTAAGTGTCATTTTTGCAAAAATATTGGACACTTGAAGAAAGATTATCTGAAATGTAAGGCTTTGTTCAAAAAGAAAGGTAAACCTTGTGCTTTAGTATGTTTTGAATCAAATTTTACTGAAATTCCTCATAACACTTGGTGGATTGATTCTGGTGCCACCACTCATGTGTCAAATACGATGTAGGGATTTCTTACGATCCAAACCATAAAGTCAAATGAAAGTTATGTGATTACGGGAAATAGAAACAAAACTCCAATTAAATGCATTGGCACTTACCGTTTAATATTAGATACTGGACATTATTTGGATTTGTTTCGAACCCTTTATGTACCTACATTTTCTCGTAATTTAGTGTTTTTGCCAAGACTTGATGTAGTGGGATTTTATTGTAAGTTTGGTTTTGAATTTTTCAGTTTATTTAAGAGTGATACTTTTATTGGAACTGGAACTTTATGTGATAGACTTGATAATACTTTTGTTGAGACATTAATGACCTTGCATCATAATGTTGGCACTAAACGAAATTTGGTGAATGAAAATTCTGCTCACTTGTGGCATAAACGTTTGGATCATATATCCAAGGAAAGAATGCAAAGATTAGTGAAGAATAAAATCTTCCAAATTTAGATTTTACTGACCTTGGAGTGTGTATTGATTGTATTAAAGGTAAACTAACAAAACACACTAAAAAATGTGCTACAAGAAGCACAGAGCTTCTTGAAATTATACATACTAACATATGTGGTCCATTCGATGTTCTATCCTTTGGTAAGGAAAGTTATTTCATCACATTTATTGATGATTTTTCACGTTATGGTTACATTTATCTATTGCATGATAAGTCTCAATTAGTGAATGTATTTGAAGTGTATATTAAAGAGGTTGAGAGGCAATTAGATAGAAAGGTGAAAATAGTAAAATTGGATAGAGGCGGTGAATATTATGGAAAGTATGATAAATCGGGACAATGTCCAGGTCCATTTGCTAAATTCCTTGAAAGACATGGCATTTGTGCTCAATACACAATGCAAAGTACACCACAACAAAATGGTGTAATAGAAAGGAGTAATCGTACTTAAATGGAAATGGTTAGGAATATGATGAGTCATTCATCTTTACCCTTATCTTTACGGATGTATGCTTTAAAGACTTTTATGTATTTATTAAACAGGATTTCTAGTAAGACAGCTCCAAAGACTCCCTCTGAACTGTGGACGGGAAGGAAACCTAGTTTACAACACTTGCATGTTTGGGGTTGTCAAGTAGAAGTAAGAATTTACAATTCACATGAAAGGAAATTGGATTCAAGAACGACAGGTGGTTATTTCATTGATTATGCAGAGAAATCCAAAGGATATAAATTTTATTGTCTTAATTATAGTATAAGAATTGTTGAATCTGGAAATGCTAGGTTCATTGAGAATGGTGACATCAGTGGGAGTGAAAGGATGCGTGATGCTTGCATTCAAGAAGGAATGGTAGAAGTTCCTATACCCAAAGTTTTTAAAGTTGTTGTTCCTAATATTATAGTACAACCTAATAATAATCGAGAACAACAAATTAATGAACAAACACTCCATAATAGAGATGTCAATATTGAACCTCCAATAGCTGAGTCACAAGAAATAGCATTAAGAAGATCTCAAAGAGAAAGAAGGTCGGCTATTGCTGATGACTATATGGTTTATCTACAAGTGTCAGAAATTGACTTATGAATTGAAAATGATCCAGATTCATTTTCCCAAGCCATGGAATGTGAAAATTTTAATGAATGGTTTAATGCCATAGAAGAAAAGTTAAAATCCATGCATCAAAATCAAGTTTCGGATATTGTTGAATTGCCTAAAGGATGTAAAAAGGTCGGATGTAAATGGGTCTTTAAAACCAAGCGCAACTCAAAAGGCAATATTAAACGACATAAAGCCAAACTCATTGTAAAGGGTTTTACGCAAAAAGAAGGCATTGGCTATAAAAAGACATTTCACCAGTCTCTAAGAATGACTCATTTAGAATCATTATGACTATGGTGGCTCATTATGACTTGGAGTTACACCAAATGGATGTAAAAACCACATTTCCTAATGGGAATTTAGAAGAAGAAGTTTATATGGACCAACCCGAAGGTTTTTCAGTTAAAGGAAATGAACACATGGTATGTAAATTAAAGAAGTCAATATATGGACTTAAACAAGCTTCCCAACAATGGTATCTTAAGTTTAACGATACCATAACTTCATTTGGACTTAAGGAAAATACCATTGATCGGTGTATATATATGAAAATTAGTAGGAGCAAGTTTATTTTTCTAGTTATGTATGTTGATGATATTTTGCTTGCTACTAATGATCTTGGTTTGTTACATGAAACCAATAAGTTTCTCTATAAAAATTTTGAAATGAAGGATATGGGAGAGGCAACATATGTGATAGGAATAGAAATATTCCGTGATAAATCACAAAGATTATTAGGATTGTCTCAGAAAGCCTACATTGAGAAAATTTTAGAGAGATTTAATATGAGTAAATGTTCAGCAGAAATAGTTCCAATTCAGAAAGGTGACAAATTTATTCTTATGCAATGTCCGAAAGTGAATTGGAACGAGAACAAATGAAAAATATTCCTTATGCATCTATTGTGGAGAGCTTAATGCATGAACAAACTTGCACCAGACCATACATCAGTTTTGCTGTCGGAATGCTGGGCAGGTATCAAAATAATCCTGGAATGTATCATTGTAAAGCTGCAAATACTTGCAAGGAACGAAGAATCATATGCTTACTTATAAAATATCCAATCATCTCGAGGTGATTGGATATTCAGATTCATACTTAGCCGGATGTGTCGATACAAGAAAATCAACGTTTAGTTACTTGTTTCTTCTGACTGGAGGGGCAATTTCATGGAAGAGTGTGAAGCAGTCAATTATTGCTGCATCCACTATGGAAGGTGAATTTGTGGCATGTTTTGAGGCCACAATTCATGGATTATGGCTGTGGAATTTTATTTCAGGGCTTGTGATTGTCGACAGTATTGCTAAGCCGCTGAAAATTTATTGTGATAACTCTGTAGCAGTTTTCTTTTTTAAGAACGACAAGTATTCTAAGGGTGCTAAGCATATGGAGATCAAATACTTGTCTGTTAAAGAAGAAGTTCATAAACGAAAAGTGTCAATTGAGTATATTAGCACCAATCTTATGATAACAAATCCTTTAACAAAAGAACTGCCGCCCAAAACATTTAATGAGCATGTTGAAAAGATGGGCATTATTGGACGTCATTAATGTTTATATTATGATTGTATTAAGTTTATGTATTTGACACTTTGAGCTTATGTACGTGTTCCTGATATTTCATGTTTTCTATTTAGTATACATTATGAAAATAGATGAATGTTAAACAAGATAGTTTCTAAAGAAACATTATAGTTGGACTATTACTATACTTCTCATTTATGTATCCTGTTAAGTAAAGTGCTATGGTTGTAGTGCATATACGGGACTATATCGATTAATGACATACAACCGCTATGACTCGCATTAGTTTTCTTTACTTAATTGTGATTATTATGTGATTGTCAATTTAATAATGTTATTGTGCACATTACAATCTTTATTAAACCATGAAAGGAAAATCATATGAGCCATGTGAGAGAATGTAAGAATTATTGTGGCCCATATGATATGATTTATTATATGATTTAATAATTATTGAAATGCTATAAAAAATTAAATATTGGTTATGAGAAGTTGCGACTCTAATAAAACGAAGAGGTGCGACTTATATGGAAGTTGAAAAGGCGCTTTGATGGAAGGCACCATTTGAAAGAACGTATAATAGAGTTCGGTTATCTCTCCACCCATATAAACAACAATAACACATTAAAGAAAAGAACTTGGTATTCTCTCCTCCATCGAAAAAATACATTAAAGAATAGTGGGGCCTTTAGAAACCTTTTTTGGTGCCGATTTAGTCCTAAACCTTTTTACGTTGTGCCAAGCGGCACTCACCGAAGTCTGATTCTCTTTTTTCTTTTTCTACCCTTAGATTGATCTCTTAGAAAGGATTAAGGGAGAGAAATCGGATTTCTCCATTTGGTTTGAGTTCTTCGATTTTCCACAACGATCATCATTAAGGGTAACGCTATGGACAAAAAAAAAAAAAAAAAAAAAAACAGAAACGTCTTCATCTATTTGTGAAAATCATGAAGATCAAAGATCACTGTTTTCTTTTGAATTTCCGCATCAAAGAATTATATGTATAATCTAACAATTTATTCCTAAAATTTTGACTTAGTGCTAATTCATTCATTATAACTAATTTTGGCTTAAAATTGCTAATGTGGACACCGGTTGGCTTACGTAATATAGGCGGCGCCGACATGGACAATTTTAATAATATTTTTATTTTTATTTTTATTTTGAAATTTTCTTTTATTTTTCTTTTCTTTCTCTCTCTTTTTTTTTCTCCCTCTTCCTCCAGTCGGTCACTAGTTTTCAACAAACGGCCACTAACAAGGGCAAGCCTCAACCTCTCCAAATCCAACCTTGCCTCGCCAAAGGTTGCGAGGGCCGCCTCGCGCTGGGCTGGTGAGGCTCACCTTAGCCCTAACATGCCATGTACATCGACCGACGTCCACGACAACAATATTCAATCAAAAGTAGCCGAAAGAATTGAACTGGCATTAAATCAAATAATATATAACCAAATTGGCACAAATACAATAAGTTTAAGACTTTCTTGACACTTTTCATTTATATTGTGTGAATTGAGTAAGGTTAGATCTGTCAAAATGTATCATAAATATATTTCTTAATCCATATAGGTGTTAATGGGCTATACGCTAGTTAATTATGTTGAGTAATTTGGTGATAAATGAGTTTAAACATAATATGAGTGTTAAATGAGTCATAAATGAGTTTACAACTTAGACATAACTTGTTTCTACGATTCTCTTGTCGGTCTCTTTCACCTTCACTTAATCTCGCGCTCACTCATTTTATACTCTCACCTTAGTTTAGCTTTGATCTTTCATAGTTTAGGTTAAGTATGGAAATATTTTAGTAATATGAGTCGGGTTGGGCATGAGTTAGGTATGGATCAGATCAGGTCTGGTATGAGTCACTCATTTGTATTGCGCGGAAATGTGTCAAAACTATTAAATGGGTCTCTTTGGATCGAACCATAGTCTGACCCAAACCTGACTCAACTCTGTCGTGCCAGAAGAACATCAATAGAAAACTAGATGATAAGGTTTTCAAGTTTCCTTAAAAGAAATTTGTGGCGTAATTCTCGTTGGGATTTGTGGTGCTCACTTAGTTAAATCCCAAGTTTACCTTCCATCACTAGTAGAAGGAGAAAGCCTCAGTCGGAGACCTAGGCCTGCTGTTTGCGACCTCGGCCCGACCGCCTAAGGTCTCGATGGCGATGGCTATCTCTCAGTCAACATGGCTTGGAGTTCCACCTTGCTGGGGATGTCGTCGACGGTAGTGGATGAGAGAGATTGATTGCTTGCTAAGTTATGAGGATGTGGATTTAGCTCGTGGAGATTCAAACGTGACCCTTCGATATTTCTAATTTTGCAGTTTGATTTTTTGTGGTTCAGAATGTTATTTTCCCAGTACATTAAAAATTATCACACAATCATTTCTCTAATATTTTTATCCAAAATAATATTACGAGAGAAACATATATTCAATTCAAATATTAAACATGGGAACGTTGAAATGCCCCTCGCTAGTAGATGTATAATTCAATGCTTACACCGAAAGAAATTTATCGCCACATTAGGGAAAAAATAACAACCCGCAAATTTTTTACTTTTTAGTTTTTGGAATAAGCAAAGACGATTAAGCGCATAATCTCGTCCTGGCCTTAAATTTGGACCAGCTCTTCAAAGGCGTTCATGGCAGAGTGCGGCAAGACCAGCACCACCGCGATCCCTTTCTCCCCTTCCCCTTCCGGCATGAACACGCACAGCTCCCTCCCCAGGTCACCGCACCCGAACCGCGACGGGTTGCCCCGCCCGAAGTTCAACATGCTGTAGTCGAACCTCGTCCATGAGCTGATCACCAGCGTGCCGACCGATGCTCGACGGCAAACGAGATCGGCTTCTCACAGCTCCCCCGTGGTGGCAAGGCCCGCGGTCGTCACCACGGCGTTGCCAAAGTAATTCTGGGGCAACGGCTTCTCGAACTTGGACCTAACGTCGGCCAGCATGCGGAGCTTCGTCAGCTGGTGAGGCTTCACTTCAGGGCCCTGCTTCCATATTGAAAAAGTGAAAGGTAGGAAAATGTGGTTCCCTCTATTGGCTGGTGTTCACTTATGGGAGCATTACAGATTGAATGTCACCCGGAAACGCCGGTTTCTCACCAACCACAGCCGGTCGCACAGGTTATCGGCTTGAGCCAATTAGCTTGAGCCAAAGGTAAATCCCACGAGTGGTCAAATCGACCACCTTGGATATTGCACGATAACATGATTTGAACATGACATAAATTATATCGAAATAAAAAAAAATGAAATGTGACGAGAAAATGCACAACGGATTACAATAATTATTCTTTTAGTAAATTTAATATTAAAGTATGGTAATTTTGATGATGATTGGGCAATTCTATGTCGGCCAATTACAGGTATGAAAAGAATCGACATCTGCTTCTCAAGATAAAATCACGTGGAACAAGCGGCCTTTTTTTGGGATCTTGAGCATTGAATTGGATAGAAATCGAAAGATAGGTTCCCCGCCCTAGAGCGATAATGTCCTATCATGTGACTATGATGTGCATCACCGGAATTATTGTTATAGGTAGGTGAAAATAATTTGACTCACTCTCATACTCTTATTAATCTTTTAATTAAGATATGATTAAGAATAGTAATCTCTATTTAATGCTAAGGAAAGTGAAACAAAGTTCATACCATTTCTTCTCTCGTTAGGTCCAAAATCATTTAAAACAAAAAAAAATATTAATGAATATTACGCTTTTGAGCATATAGTAACTATTCAATTTTATAACGCCAATCAATCGGCCTTATTTTTTTTTTTTTTTGCACTTGCACCTTTAACACATGCAACATAACAATGGTCAAGACGTAGTCTACATTTCCAGCAAAGAAATAATGGAGGTCACCGTCTACGATGGTTTCGAGAATTTCTCATGAGATATTTTCTTAGGATAATTATTAAGTTTGTTGTCGTTTAGGAAAAAAATCTCACACCAACGGTGAATCTAGTAAAAAAAAAAAAATTTCTTATGGTTGGTCTTTCATTGAAATTTTCTATGGGTCAAATCAATCTTTTCCCGTTAAAGAAATACTTTCGCTTTGTGATGCGGTAACGAGCTCCCCACATTTAAATCTCCCGCAGTTTACAATGTCCACCATATGCGACGAATAGAATCACGACAATCATTGGATGCACGCTCTTCCATTAAGACTAAGACGGGTTGAATTTCACCACATCGGATGGTCTTATTCTATTCTAACATAATGTTATCCAAATCCGAATCCCTTGAACCTATCATAGTCAATCTAATTGATTGATTCATCACTCTCTCGTCTTATTTCTCCTGTCCGGTTGCACCAAAGCGAAGCAAAACTCCAAAAATTTCGAATTCATCATTTGCCACCACAAGGAGCTCGAGGATAATGGACCGTGATTTGAAAATTTGAACGTCAATCGAGAGAGCCCAAAAGGGGTTCACCGCTAATAAGATTCGAAAAAAAGAGGTGCGGTGAGCGTGGATCGAACACGCGACCTTCAGATCTTCAGTCTGACGCTCTCCCAACTGAGCTATCCCCACTAACCGGTGCGAAAGTCCAACATAAAATAATTATTAAATAAATATGAAGTTATTTTCGAGCTCTAGCCACGACCAGCCAATTACAGATATGTCGAGTAGAAAAGGAAACTGTATAGCATCAAACTTGCTGAACACGCAATTCCATTTCTGTGCTTACATTTGGAAAATAAGAATCTGAATAAAGAGGAAACTTTTGCCCCATTTGAAGAATCAAACTTGGACCAGCTCTTCAAAGGCGTTCATGGCCGAAAGCGGCAGAGCCAGCACCACCGCTATCCCCTTCTTCCCTTCCCCTTCGGGGAAGTACACGCACAGCTCCCTAGCCAGGTACCCGCACCCGAACTGCGACGGGTCGCCCCACCCGAAGTTGGACATCCCGTAGGCCAGCCTGGTCCAGGAGCTGATCACCAGCGTGCCCACCGACGAGAGCGGTGGCTTGTACGTGTCCACGAAGTCCATCCTCGACCGCACGTACTCCTCGTCCAGCTGCTCCACCGCCTTCTGTATCTGCTCGACGGCGAACGAGATGGGCCGCTCGCACAGCTCGCCCGCGGAGCAGAGGCTCGCGGTCGTGACCACGGCGTTGCCGAAATAATTCTCGGGCAGCGCCTCCGTCCCGAACTTGGACCTGAAGTCCGCCATTATGCGGATCTTCGTCAGCTGGTGAGGCTTCATCCCCAGCGCCTGGTTCCGCGCCCGCCACACTAGCGCCGTGACGGCCGCAAAGCTCGAGCAGCACTTCACCTTGCCCTCGGACAGCGCCAGCTTCTTGGTTGCCGCGATCCTGTCTGCGTCGAAGACGAAGAGCTTGTGCACCAGCGGGTCCCGCTGGTACAGCGACTCCGTGTCCGAGGTGTCGGCGATCTGCACGAAGTCGTCGTACGGGTACTTGATCTGGGGCGGCACCCGCGACTTCAGCAGGGTCCGGTCGTGGAAAGGGACGGCGGTCACCGGCTTGCCTCTTGCTATTTGGGCCCACGAGTTGACCAAGTTCATCCCGGAAACGCCGTCGACCAGGCTGTGGCTGATTCCAATCCCCAGAGTGAATCGACCGCACTTGAACTTCGTCACCTGATGTCCAAAACCATCATGCAACGAGTCAAGAAGTTACCTTGCACGTTTAGGGTTACGGAATGAAGTGCGTGGGAGACGACTACGTTCGCGGCACGAATACTTTATTATATTTATATCGTCAGTCTTCGCTTACCCACCGACCGACCATTCATCAGTACCTCACAATCCACCAACAAAGCTTTATAATATGCTCCAAAAGACGTCCGGATTGTAACTATCTAATTTGTTTATAGAAAATAATGAGGCCATCCTTGATATGGAGACGTGTAGACAATCAATAGTGAACGGTCGCAGCAGCAACATGATATCTATTTGTGGAATATAATGAATTTCTTCATTTCTCTCGAAAGGATAATAGTTTCCATTTATTATTAGTTTGAATAGAAGCGCTATTATAAAGCATCCGTCTCTCTCATATATGCTATTAATGTATGAATATGGATATGTCAAGCTACTACAAAATTGAAAGAGTTATATTTTCCTCCATCCCTAATAAATTTGGAGGATTTGATTGCAGGTTGTAAATATGGAGGGCAATTACAAAAAAAATCCTAAACCTATTGCAATTATGTCAATTCAGTCATAATTTTTTTTTTAGCTAATTTAATCCTAAACCTTTTACAATTATGCCAGTTTAGTCCATCCGGCCAAAATTGGCCTGCTGGCGCTTACGTGGACGCCGGCCGTCCGGTGAAACCCGACATGGCAATTTTTTAATTTTTTAATTTTTTTTTTCTTTTTTTTTCCACCTTCTCCTTCTGCCGGCCGGCCAGAGGCGAGAGTCGACCTCATCGGTGGCCGGCAAGGCTCCTCACCAAATCTGGCGACAACGGCCTCGCCAGCCACTAGCGAGGGTCGACCTCGACGGTGGCTGCGAGGCTCACCTTCGCCAGTGGCCGGCAGGGATGAGCCTTGCCACTGGCCGGCGAGGCTAACCTCGTCGGCCCTCGCCTCTGGCCAACCGGCGCTGGCCAGAGGAAGGAAAAGGTGGAAAAAAATAATTTAAAAATGCCATGTCAGCTTTCGCCGGACGGCCGGCGTCCACGTCAACCGGTTGATGAATTTTAGTTGGATGGACTAAACCGGCACAATTGTAAAACGTTTAGGACTAAATTGGCTAAAAAAAAAGTTTACAACTGAATTGACACAATTGCAATAGGTTTAGGACTTTTTTGGTAATTTTCCCAAATATGGACATCGCGCACGTACAAACTCGATAAGAGTCGAATGCGGTGATGTTCAAATATTTGTAATGAACCGACCATAGGGATGATTGAAGAAATCCGCAATCAGGAATGGAGAGGAAATGCGGTGGCCAAAAATGAAATACCAAATAGGGTCTAATTAACTTATGACAAAAGATTGGTCAGAACATAGCAAAAGGATCATACATTCACTGGGTAGTTTCATAGCACTTTTTGGGAAATACATATTTTTTCTAAGAACATCGCAAAAAAAAATATAAAATAATTTTTTAAAATGTTTTTTCCTTAATAATCAAGGGGTAGAATGAAGTTGACAAACTATTTTCTTCACTTTATCCGGAATATAATTACAATTTCTAATTAAATCAATATTGATCGAAAATCAATGTATGCAATTCCACCAAAAGACTTAAATGCACGCCCTTTATGCTTATTAGAGATTTTAGATGTATATGTGTCATTTGATCAACTTTGTTTGTGGAAATACTTTGTCCTTTATGCATATTAATCATTTTAAAAATCATATTGCAATTATTCTGCTGTAAATAAATAGATCTGAATTATATATATTGCCCAACCTGTGCAGTTAGTAAGGGTGTCTCGAGTATGGTTTTGGCCTTTGGATCGGTGTAAATGAGTTTGTTTGTGACGTCGAGATCGGGCACTCGGACATCGCCCAGCATGTCCATGCTACAATCAGCCTCCGCCTCCACATATGGCACGCCCTTCTTCGTCAACTCCACGATGAATCTCCCTTCCGGGCTTATGGCCATGGAGCCGGCCAGTGGATAATAGAGGACCAAAACCTTAGACAAAGCCTGTTTGAGCACCTCTCCAACGTTGTCGCCACCTTTCTCGTAGCGGTAGATCGTCATCATGGTGAAGGGAATCGCCTGGTCGAGGCTCGACAGGAAGTAGAACCCGTCGGGGGTCTCGAACTCGGGTTGGACCATGACGGGCTCGAACTTCCGCACCGTCATGGCGCCTCCGTTGATTGTTAATGCCTCCATCTTTATTGTTGAAAAGCCTGCGCATTCATACAATTCATGACACAAATGCCTACCAGAGAGAGAGAAAGAGAGAGAGAGAGAGAGAGAGCAAAACCTTAGAAAGAGTTATTTTTCACGCACGCAAGGGGCTAAAGTTTGAAGCCACGTACTTCAGCGCCTCAACTTAGATATGACAGTTCGCAAGATCGGTTGTTTTCCGAATGCATGGCAAGAACGAAGATCGAATGACAGTTTATATAGAGAGGAAGTACGTGAAGGACTTCCATGCTCACATAAGCAAGTGGAGGAACATGTCTTCCTCGGAAAATTTGACTAGAAAATGGCAACTTGCGAGGAAAGAGATGACCAAGTCTTCCTGTAGAGATGGATAAAACCAATAGGAAATTACCGAAAAAAATTAAATTTATTATATTTATATCAATTTAGTCCTAAATCTCTTCATATAAAACCAATTGGATCATAAATATTTTAAGAATTTATCAATAAAATCTATCTAGCTAATTTTAATCAGAAAAAATTGAATTTATTTGTTCACTTTTACAGCGGGCGAGGCCTACAAGCACTCCACATCTCACTTTTGCAAGTCACCATTTTGAACCTCCAGTTTCGGTTCGGGACCCCAAATTTTATCCTATATGCTTATGCATCCATGACACATCTGCCTGTCCTTTTCCGCTGCCTATCGAAGGACCGACTTGTTCACATGGCCGGTAGAGGAGGAATATATTCTGGTTAGTGTGAATCCGACTAAAAAAGAACGGTAATCTGCCGGGGGAAGCGCGTGAACAGGTCCTCCTTGAGAAATGGATACGGCCCAACGGTGCCCTTCACCTCCTCATCAGGCGCCATTTGCTGTGTTTAATAAAAAGGTTCACGGACCGTTGACCTGAATAATGCTAACCAAACACTCCACCAGTTCATTAGCTTATCCAGCGTTGACCCTGGATGACAATAGCTGTACGTTTGGTGCGGCCAATAACATATACTCACGCATGCATCGCGGGTCTACCGGTACTACCCGTTCCGGGCATCATTCTACCCAGGTTCCTTATCCGCACACGCGGAAATAATAAAAAAGAAAGGGCGGGAATTGGTTTGTGTGGGGAGGTGGGTGATTTTTTTCATCGACATGAATCTTGCATGTTTCAAGCCAAATTCAATAAGAGGAAAAATATGGTGGAATTCCCATTCATTCTAAAGTACAAATAGTCCTTTAGGCCGAACTTAGGCGACCTTGTCGGGACGATATGCAGTCTAATTTGTCATTACCTCCCTGAGAGATAGCGACTTCATGGGGCCCCTTACTTTACATTGATTACTTTTAAAGCCACCATTTCGAACCTTTAGTTTTCATATTAGACTCATAATTGTCCGTTTTCTCCCAAAAATGCTTCTACCACACCTCTCCCATTCGTTTTTCTTTTGCTACCGAAGATTAAGTTAGTAATCTCTAGGTTTGGGATGCAAAGTAGTGCGTGGTCAAACAAAGAAAAGGGTTCTTGGTCCTCTTCTCTAAGAAAATGAAACTTTGGGATAAATCCTTCTACAGATAATATAGCTGTCCAAAACTAAAAAGTAATGAAAAATGACACGATGTAGTTCCTCAACTTTTAATACATATTTAATTTACTTCTTACACTATATAAAAATGTTCAATATTCTTTCTGAATTTAAATTAATAAATAGATAATATTGAATATTGAATATAATTCATATTCTAAATTGAATATTAATCAAAAGTTTAAAAATCGTATTGGATATTGAAATAAAGTTTAATAAATTAAAAATTACTGAATTAAATTACGTATCTATAAAATAAGGCGGGAGGACTTGGATACAGGGGTTGAATTGATGACTTCTTCAGAGGGTGATACGACAGGCGTATCGGCGGGTGTGCTCGAAATTAATAAAGCAGCATCCGGAAGCCACTTCCGAGGGGCGTCTCCATCATCCACCCCACCAACCCTGATGTTGGTGGCGTGCAGGTCCTCGGCAATAAACCAGACGATGACAACCATTAATTGATTTGACACGGCAACGACGTGCCAAACCAAATAAGTGATCAACAGTTCTGACTCGGCCCTGCCGGCTTACGTGAGAAGAGGCACGCCATGACAAAACACGATCAACCCCACTAGTCGAACTCAAAAAGATATGAGATATGTTCAGCAGAAGTCCTAAAATTTATTAAGAAAATACAATTGAGTCCTAAAATTTACAAAAATACAATAAAATCCTAAAACTTATCAGTTAGTTCAATTGAATCCTAAAGTTAACACCGCAAGAAAATTAACGAAAATTGCTGACGTGACGCCGACATCAACGTTTAAATAAATTTTTATTTTTTATATGACTTTTTTAAATTATTTTTATTCAAAATATTTAAAAAATAGATAAAAAACTAAAAATGAAAAGCTAAATTTATTTAAAAAAACAAAACTATTAAAAAAAAAAGGCCGTCGGTTGAGCCGCCACCGCAGGGGCCGGCGACGATCGGGCCGGCCCCGGGCGAGGTGGCCGGCCCTCGCCCTGGCCCCAGTGAGGGCGGCCACCCCGCTAGGTCGAGCGAGGATGCCCAGATTTGGGCACGCCGCCCTCGTGAGGGCCGGCGAGGCCTCGCCATTCTCATCGGCGTCGACGTCAGCGGCGGGGGCGGCGTTGTCCTCGTCGGCAAAGCTGGCGAAGCGAGCGACGGTCTCGAGCTCCTCTTTGTCCTCCTCGTTGACCGGCTCGTCGAGCCGCAGTGCTCCTCCCCCTCGGACCCGTCCGACGGGCCTCATCGAACGACGCCGCTCGCCCGGATCCGGGCGAGCATCGCCGACCTCGGCCGATGGTCGCCGCCCCCTGTGAGGGCGGCGAGGCCTCGCCCAGGGCGGGCGATGGTCGCCGGCTCCCCGCGAGGGCCGGCGAGGCCTCGCCCAGGGCGGGCGATGGTCGCCCGGCCCGGCCGGCGTGCCCGGATCTAGGCGTCCTCACCCGACCTGGTGAGGGTGGCCGACCCTCACACAGGGCCGGCGACGGTCGCCGCCCCTCCGGAGATGGGCGGCGATGGATGCTCCACCGGCGTTTTCTTTTTTTTTTTTTTTTATAGTTTTGTTTTTTAAATAAATTTAGCTTTACCTTTTTAGTTTTTTATCTAATTTTTAAAGATTTTGAATAAAAATAATTTTAAAAAGCCATATAAAAAATAAAAATTCATTTAAACGATGACGTCGCGCCACGTCAGCAATTTCCGTTAATTTTCTTGACGGTATTAACTTTAGAACTCAATTGAACCAACTTGACAAGTTTTTGGACTTAATTGCACTTTTTGTAAGTTTTAGGACTCAATTGCACTTTCTTGATAAGTTTTAGGACTTCTGCTAAATATATCCCAAAAGATATCGAGAATCTTCAAATGAATAAAAGATAAGATCCGCGGGGAAGATGAGGATCCGCCCCGTCGGGCGGACCCCGCGGGGTTTGTGTTTTGGGGGTGGGGGCGGGGAGAATGAGTATGCGGCCAGATCTACTCCGTCACGGGAAAAGATGTGAAAAATAACCTATGAAATCAATCGAAGGACTAGAATAAATGAACTTGCATTGCAACCCTTGGTTATGCACGCATCGATTCTAGATACAATGTCGGATTTCTAGATACATGCCTGAAAGCATGTTGGTTTCTTGCAACGGGATGATCATAAGTGTTTGAGGAGGCGCTTCATCAAGTTGGGAAATAATTAGTTATAATAGAACACATTAATTATCCAGTAAAGAAAATGGCACCTTCCAAATGTCTTACCTTCTCACTCAAACTAGTGAGGATCCCTTGTTTGTAACATTGTTTGAGTTAAAAAAAGTTTTAGACATAAAAATCTTATGATTTACATGAATACTATATAAAGGTCCCGAAAGTTTGGTCAGTGGGTGAAAACAGGCATATGCTTGCATTAGATGCGTATCTCGAAGATTTAGTATGTTTTCATCTTGTGACAAAAAAAAAGACGTGTGGACTGTTTAAGTAAAAAAGAACAAAAAATTGTTTCGGAGAGATTACTACCGAAAGAACGAGTATGCAGCCAGATCTACTCTGCCATGGAAAAAGACGTGGAAAATAACCTATGAACTTATATTTCAACCCTTGGTTATGTGCACGTTGATTCTTGATACGATGTCGGGTTTCTAGATACGTGCGTGAAAGCACGTTGATTTCTTGTAGCAGGATCACAAGTGTTCGAGGAGGCGCTACATCAAGTGGGGAAATGATTAATTAGAATAGAACATATTAATTATCTAGTAAAGAAAATGGCACCCTCCAAATATCTTATCTCATTAACGCATGTGTCTCACTCAAACTAGTGACTATCCCTTGTTTGTGACATTGTTTAAGTTAAAAAAGGTTTTAGACATAAAAATCTTATGATTCACATGAATACTATATAAAGGTCCCAAAAGTTTGGTTAGGGGGTGAAAATAGGCATATGCTTGCATTAGATGCGTATCTCGAATATTTAGTATTTTTTTGTCTTGTGACAAAAAAAGATGTATGAATTGTTTAAGTAAAAAAAGAACAAAAAATTCTTTCAGAGAGATTACTACCAAAAGAAAAGGTTTATAGCACCAAAAATGCTCAATAAAAGGAAAGTGAAGCTAGAGCTAGACATTATGTCGAAAAAGTCCTAAGCTTGTTGCATTCATGTTAATTTAGTCATAAACATTTTAATTGTGTCAATTTATTCATAAACATTTTGATTTAGTGCCAATTAAGTTATTTTAGCTAATTTTGATTGGATATTCCTTATATGGACGCATGTTGGCTTATGTGATACGGCCGACGCTTGCGAGAACAATTTTAATAATATTTTTATTTTATTTTTGGATTTTTAATTTTTAATTTATTTTTCTTTTCTTTCTTTCCTTTTTCTTCCTCTTCCACTCGTTAGTCACCAGTCCTTGACGATTGGCCATGAGAGCGCCCTCGCGATAGGCTAGTGAGGCTTGCTCTCACTAGCCATGGGCAAGGCCTAACCTTGCTTGTGACCGATGATTAGCTAGAGGAAAAAAGAAGGGAAAGGAAAAAAAAATTGTAAATTATTAAAATATTATTAAAAGTTGTTCGCGTTAGCCCTGATGTATGACGTATGCTGATCGGTGTCCACGTTAGCAATATTCAGTAAAAAATAGTCGAAAGAACTCAATTGACACTACGACAAATAGTTTATAATTAAATTGACGTTAAGTCAAAAAGTTTAGAACTAAATTAGCACAAATATAACATGTTTAAGGCTTTTTCGACACTTTTCCCTTATATTATGTGAATTGAGTAAGGCTAGATATGTCAAAATGGGTCTTAAACACATTTCTTAATCCATATAGATGTTGTATGAGATATAAATTGGTCAATTATATCGAGTAAATTAATCATAAATGAGTTTAGATATAATATAAGTGTTGAATGGGTCATAAACGGATTTACAACTTACTTAAACATAACTTGTTTCTATGAGTTTCTTTTTTGTCACTTTCACTCATTCTATACTCTCACATCAGTCTAACTTTGAGTTTTTGTAAGTATGGAAATATTTTAGTAATATGAGTCGGGTCTAATACAAGTTGGATATGGATCGAGTTGGATTAGATATGAGTCATTAATTTTTAGTAATATGAGTCGGGTCTATTTGGATTGGACCATAATTCGATCCAAACTCGATTCAATTCTACCGTGCCAGTGGAACATCGAGAGAAAACTAAATGATAAGGTTTTCAAGTTTCCATAAAAGAAATTTGTGGCGTAATTCTCGCTGGGATTTGTGATGCTCACTTACTTTAATCCCAAAGTTTACTTTCCATCACCAGTAGAAGGAGAAAGCCTCAGTTGGAGTCTTAGGCCTACTGTCTGCAACCTCAGCCCGCCCGCCTGTGGTCTCGACGGCGATGGCCATCTCTCAGGCAACATGGCTTGGAGTTCCACCTCGCCGGGGATGTCGTCGATCGTAGCGGATAAGAGAGATTGATTGATTGCTTGCTAAGTGGTGGGGATTTAGCTCATGGAGATTCAAACGTGAACCTTTGATATTTCTAATTTTGTAAGGAGCGACTACAGATTGCCCCCCTCCATTAGCCCAAGAGAGAATATTTTCATCCAAAGATAATATTAATAAAGAAACATATATTCAATTCAAATATTAAACGACGTTGACGTGCCCCTCGACAGACACATGTATAATTCAATGCTTACACCAAAGAAATTTATCGCCACATTAAAAAAAAAAAAAAAACCCACAAATTCTTAATTTTTTTTTTGGAATAAGCAAAGACGATTAAGCGCATAATCTCTTGTCTAGGCCTTAAATTTGGACGAGCTCTTCAAAGGTGTTCATGGCCGAGTGCGGCAAGACCAGCACCACCGCGATCCCCTTCTTCCCTTCCCCTTCCGGCAGGAACACGCACAGCTCCCTCCCCAGGTCGCCGCACCCGAACTCCGACGGGTTGCCCCACCCGAAGTTCGACATGCCATAGTCGAACCTCGTCCACGAGCTGATGACCAGCGTGCCGACCGACGAGAGCTGCGGCCTGTACGTGTCCCCGAAGGCCATCCTCGTCCACACGTACTCCTCGTCCACGCACTCGACCGCCTTCTGTATCTGCTCGATGGCGAACGAGATCGGCTTCTCGCAGAGCTCCCCCGCGGTGGCAAGGCCCGCGGTCGTCACCACGGCGTTGCCGAAGTAATTCTGGGGCAGCGGCTTCTCGAACTTGGACCTAACGTCGGCCAGCATGCGGAGCTTCGTCAGCTGGTGAGGCTTCATCTTCAGCGCCTTGCTCCGCGCGCGCCACACCAGCGCCGAGACGGCCGCGAAGCTCGAGCAGCTCTTCAGCTTCCCGTCGGATAGTGCCAGTTTCTTTATGGCCGCGATCTTCTCGGGGTCGAAGGAGAAGAGCTTGTACACCAGGGGATCTTTTTGGTACAGCTGTTCCATGTCGGACGCGTCGGTGATCTCGACGAAGTCGTCGTAGGGGTACTTGGTCCGGGGAGGCATCCGCGATTTCAACAGAGTCCGGTCGAGAAATGGGACGGTGGACACCGGCTTCCCCCTCGCGATCTCGGCCCACGAGTTGATGAAGTTCATCCCGGAAGGGCCGTCGGTCAGGCTGTGGCTAATTCCGACGCCCAGGGTGAATCCGCCGCACTTGAACCTCGTCACCTGATTTCGAAAAGTATAATGCAGATAGATGCGTTATAGATACAGACACCGCGCAATGCAAAGTACCAGAATCAAAGTGAAATGTTCTTAGGTTTTGTTCTCTCGACCTGTGCAGATAGCAATGGCGTTTCGAGTATGTTCTTGGCATTGGGATCGGAGTAAGTGAGCTTGTTTGTCACTTCAGGATTGGGAATGCGGACGTCGCCGAGCACGTCCAGGCTACAGTCAGCCTCCGCCTCCACGAACGGCGCGGCCTTTTGCATCAAGTCCACCATGAAGCTCCCTTGCGGGCTTATGGCCATGGAGCCTGCAAGCGGATAGTAATGGACCAGAGCCTTGGACAGAGCCTGCTTGAGCACGTCCCCGACGTTGTCACCGCCTTTCTCGTAGCGGTAGATCGTCTTCATGGTGAACGGAATTGCCTGGTCGAGGCTCGACAGGAAGTAGGACCCGTCTGGGGTCTTGGACTCGGGTTGGACCATGATGGGCTCGAACTTACGAACAGCCAACGCGCTGCCATTGACAGCCAATGCTTCCGTCGCTGTCGAAAAGCCTGCGCATTGTTGGAACCCGTGAGTCCATGACACGAAGGTCCACCAAAAAAAAAGAGAGAGAAATATCGAGCCGATTTACTCTAATTGGTCATATAACGCGATTATAGAACCAATTACACTTTGAAAGTTGCACGAGAATTTACATTAATTAATGTGGCTACTTCTTAAAATGTGATTATGCTTGATCTAATGAATTTAGTCCATTGACCGACTAAAATTAAAGTCACATAAGTTGGAGCTTAAGCTGAGATATGTCTGTCAAACGAACGTTCAAAATAAATTGGGCAAGTAGGTGAAGTGCTGTCATGTCCGCATCACCAGTCGCGTGAGAGATGAACAAGTCACTCCTACAGATTTGGATACATAACCTAGTAGTTATACCTGCTCATTTAGCAGCATTTATTTATCTTAACGGACGTTGACATAGATTAAATTAACATTTATATGAGTTCTTTTTATAGGTCTAACGTCGTTATCCTTCGTAGTTGATCTAAATAGCGTATATATGACCCATGCGAAAACAATGTAATTTGCTTTTATATAGTACGACCAACAACATGGAACCACGTTGCGATTTAAGCGTTGGATGCATCACTAAATTCGATTCCCATTGATGAGGGATAACACCTGCACTTTTCCAAATTCAAGATTCGTTAGGTAAGACAATGACAATAAATGTATTTTTACCAATCACATTATTAGTGAAAAAATATTCAAAGAGTCATGAATTTATTACACTTTTACCAATTCAATTTTAAATCTTTTAATTTTGTCAATTCAGTCTTAAACATTTTTACTTCTTGTCAATTGAGTCCATCTAGTCAATTTTGATAAAAAAAAAATTAATGACATGACCAGTTGGCATTGATGTGGCACTTTTTAATAATTTTTTTTGGATTTTTAATGCTTTTTTTTTCTTTTTGAGTTTGGGGTTGGGGCTGATGAGGGTTACAGATCGACCCTTGCAGGCCACAATTGAAGGCTAGTGGCCCTCACTAGACATAGATGAGGGCCAGCTGACCCTCACTTGCCTTGGACAAGGGTGAGGGCGAGGGCCGCAACACCCTCGTCGAATTTGGCCAGATGAGGGCCCCGAGCGAGGTCGCCGCCCTTGCCTGGCCAGATCTGGCAAGGGCGACTATGCCCTTGCCTAGGATCGGCGAGGGTTGGCCGACCCCAACACCCTCCCCCAAAAAAAAAGAAAAAAAAATTCAAAATTCAAAAGCCGGTCATAATAGTAATTTTCAACCAAAATCAATAGCAAGAGTAGAAAAATGTGTGGGGACTTCGTATTTTCCCATAGACTAAGCAAGCAATGGAAAAGCGACTTCTCCTGGGGTTGTACGTCATTCCCTCCGCAACCCTTGAGGTAGGATGCGAATCATTTTAAATAAATCGAAGCATGTCATTTATAGCGGATTTAGCACATAAAGTGCAACCAATCCTTGACCGAGCCAAAAAAAAAAGGAAAAATATTTATACACTAGACCTTATCGAACACACAAAAGAAGAAGAAGAAGATAAATCGAAGCATGTCATTTATAGCGGATTTAGCACATAAAGTGCAACCAATCCTTGACCGAGCCAAAAAAAAAAAGGAAAAATATTTATACACTAGATCTCCAAGAGCGTGATTAAAAGAGAAGGGGAAGAAAAATTAACCTCGAATTAATAACCGGCCCGATCGACTTGACCCCCTCGAAATGATATGGCGCAAAATCTACGAAAGAAAATCAGCATAGGTATAAGAAGATAATACGATCTTGGGTATTTGAGCCCTTGATTATACATGTATGTGGATTATTACCGTTTGCGAAACCATGTTGAATCCTTTGTAGCGGGATATCAAACTTCTAAACAGCACGATCTCAACGATCACTCTGTTATTCTGCGAAGTTGGAAATAATAGATCAGTAAATCAGGAAACTCTAAAACAAAATGCAAGCTATCGTTCAAGCAGACGTTTATGCGGATTACTACGGTTTTATGTATTCACTACGACGCACACTTTGTCACCGCTTTCATACTTGCTTCAAACCGATCCTTTGGCTGCCTCGGTGCTGTCGGGCTTTGTGATCCGACCTTATTTCGACGATCATGCGTTTTTCAGTTTGGATTTTGAAGAACGAAAAGAGAAGTAATCACATGATCTTTGCTTCCATTTACTACTGACACTGACAGCACACACACACCCTCTCTTTCACTCGGAATCGTCACTTGCGAACACTCCAATCTTGCCCTACTGATCATCTTATCATACTATTCTCCACGTCTACGTGACCACACCAGTCCGAAATTATGGAAATTTCCAGCAAATCGCCCTTACACTTCATGGTTTTTCGGCCAAAACTGCTTCGTCGATCGACCTAGAGAATACTATGGTAATCACAGTCCAAAGAGCAATCTAAAGAGATGAGGCAATGGCATGCTTGAGAGGGAGGGAGAGAGAGAGAGAGAGAGAGAGAGAGAGAGAGATGGAACCTGAAAGCTTGAATTTATGGCTTCACTTGCATGTCGAAGTGGAAATTTGGGGACCTTATATAGAATGTTGGCTCTGGAGCCTGAAACTTATGGTTTTCTTTCTTCAACATATAGAATACATATGCTTGGCGGTGGTATCTAACGATGCCCGACTTCTTAAATTATCGTTCGGACACATGCAACTAACACACATGTTACTGCAAAAAACCCTTGATTACTACACAAGTTGCCAAGTGGCAATTTTATAGCATTGTACGAAAAGACAAACTACAGAACAAGTTGCAACAATTAATAATCAGCAAAAACATTGCATACAAGTGGCCACATCCAACTTCGATTTGAGACTTGTAACTACCAATTCTCTCAAATGAATGGTGTACGAGGTTGCTTGCACATATATTAAAACTACTTAATCTTTTAAGCAGCATTGGCCAAGAAGAAAATATGGTCATTATAATATTCGACAACTCCCATAACATGTTACTTGTGAAATCGAAAGATTAAACAAACAAATTCCGAAATCTGGCAAACATGTTTTTATTTTTATTTTTATTTTAATATGACGTCGAAGGTGGAACCTTTTTTACCTCATTTTCCCTATGACGAATTATGTTAACGAGTATCTCCTAAACACTTATGAAGCAGTCGATTAAGAAAATTGTACAGATCTCAATTGCATCGATGGTCACCGTATTATGCGCAATTGGCATCTTAAAAAGATAGGAAGGCCCAACCTGCATATCGTAACAATTACAAAAGTATGGCATTCAATTGTACCCTACATTATAAGGTCACAAAATATATTAAAACTTCAATTATTCATGTGTATTATCAGGTTCTCAGTCAACAAACAAACCCAATTATTCGTAAGTATTATCAGGTTCTTGGTCAACAAACAAACCTACTTCTCTACCTTCACAATCGTTGCCACAAATTTTGCAGCTTGATTCTCTCTTTCATCATCGTATTTACACCATTATATCACGTGTAGAATTGGAGTTATTTGAGTAAAAAGAAAAAAAATAGACGAATGACCTTAAGACACCGTCATCTCTTGTTGGCCAAAGAGAGAGCTAAAATAGAGACTACTTTTGTTTGCTACATCATAGTACATCAAGCCACCAATCTACATGGGATTAGGGCCCTTGGATGGTTGGGATGTGTCGAATCAAAAATGGTTTAACTATAATTGATCCATTTGTATGCAGTACAAATTTAGTGACCCATATTCATATCCAACCCAACCCGACCCATTTACTAAAATGCTTCTATATTTAATTTAACTTATGAAAATCCGTATTCACCTAATTAACTTACCTTAAACTCTTAATGTATATATATTATTTAGATAAAATTGATATTTCTACTATAAAATGTCAAAGAATTGATTTTCAATGTTATATAGACATTTCAATTTTTGCATTGATTCGTAGTAGAGAATGTCGCCGGCTTGCACGACATTCACAATCGACCGTTGTCAAGTTCCAGATGGTGGCTAGCTTTTCGGAATCGAAGGGTAGCCATTTGGAAGTCTCATACAATTCGGCCGTCAGTGGTGTGGGAACGCGCGTCTCCATCTTGGAATCATTTCTGGGGTCTCTGCTACTGGTGCCTTCAATCAAGCCGATGGCTGGACTCCAACTAGACATGGAAGCAAACTTTCACGTGGCGTAGATTGATTTGGTTTCATCGAAATATGCATGGATTTGGTTTCGTCTCTCGATTTGTCCAGGTTGAAGACAGCATTTGGTTGAACTTTTGAAAAAACGTTTGAGAAAATGCAAAAAAAAAATTAGATTAAAGCGATTTTTCAAATGAAAATCAGGAATGAGCATAGTTTCAGGATAAAACCTAAAATTAGAAAATCGGACCAATAAGAACTTGTTTGATTTTAGGTTTCAAAATATATAGGGTAGATTCCAAGTTAAAAAAAATAAAATAAAATAATAAAAGGAACTTGTTTTGATAAGTAGGTTCTAGGTTCTAAGTAAGTAGAACCTAGTGTTATGATACATGTGTGAGTTGTTTTAGAAAAGTCCCACATTGAAAAACTGGTGTAGAGCCCTTAATATATTCTAGTCGGCCCATGACTCAGTACCTTAAAACTTTGAGTGAATGTGGATTCAACTGGATATGTTGACAAGTTCGAACTTAAACTCCTTTTTAGCGGTCTCCCTAAGTGAAGGTATTGGATTTTTGTCATTCATTCCCAACACCTAAAATAAGTTTTTGTATTTTTCTTGATATATATATTTATGTAATCTTGTAGTATTTCATAACATCTTATGATGAGTGTATAATCTGAAATCATTAGTCTAAATTTTTATTTCATGATTGAGACTTTTCTTTTGTTAATATTTCAAATTCTTTTATGTCTAAATAAAAAAGTTGCAGTCAATGGATTGTAATAACTAGTGGTAGTCATTAAGGTTAATGACTCATTACAATTGTCCAATTAATAATATAGGAGAAATTTGAATAGACCCTTAAACCTATGACAGGGTAAGTTTCATGCTCTATGATATGTAAGGAAAGTTCTAGGTTCCCAAAAAATGATAAACATGTTCCAACTAATAAGTTTTAGGTTCTAAGTAAAACCTATAAGAAATTTGGAACCGCTCACCCCTAGTGCTCATCATGCTTGGTAAAGTTTAATTTAAAAGTGTATTGGGAATATAGGTATTGGAAAAACCACACTTTTATATATATGTGTGTGTGTACTTTTGTGTGTGTGTGTGTTTGCGCGCGCGCTCGCGTGCGTGTGCGTGCGTGTGTGTGTCGTGTGTGTGTGTGTCTATCTGTATATATATAAAATGAACTCAAACTCTTTGCCAAATGCTGGAGAAGAGATCAGACCAATGATAAGCTAGATCTCGCATCGACGATCGTCACCTAAGGTCACCTAACCTGAGGTGTTCCTCAATGGTTATCGCCTAAAGTTGCACCGACCTTGAGCAATCCCAAGCGAGGTCACCTAGTTCATAGATCCAGCATTGTTGGAAACGTCACACAATGGAAAATGGTAAGGGTAATTTTAGAATTTTGAAAATTTAGCAAGTGCCAAATTAGAAGGAAAACAATGTAGTAGGATTTCATAGATCTCTTAAAGACCTGTCTTGGGCGAGAGACTCTAGATGGCTTTGGATATGCAATTACATCTCCCCATGACTCTCCAAAAGAATTGCCAAATTGTAATTATATTTGCTGAAGGGCCTTTGGGAAATTGATTGTTAAACACAGCCGAAGTAGGCTGCGAAACCTTTGATAGAATGTTTAGTCATGCCAGCAAACATGCATCCCTATAAATTTACTATTACAAACTCTTAGATAAAACTCTTCGTTTAGTTGTCAACCCTGTCTTGCAAAATTCTACTAATTCTTGCTTCTGAAGAGTTTTAGAAGAATTTAAATCATAATCTTTTATATGCATTAATTCCTTATAACTAAATAGATGATTCATAAGCAAAAAAAAAGATCAATATTGTTCCAAAACTGCAGTTGGTGAGGATTCAATTAAAGAAGAAAGTAATTTTTTTTCCTGGAGAACAGTTTTGCCACAAATTGAAGTGGTAACTTCAATAGTAAATAAGAGAAAAACGCAATTTTAAAATTATTTGGCATTTTTCTTTTACTTTTTCATGAGAATATTTTAATTTGACGGGCCCGATTATAGGTACAGCATCTAGTAACCTCGATTTAAGCAATATGTTTTTTTTTTTTTCCTTTTAAATGGCAGATCACATGGTGCATACTGAGGTTGACATAAAATTATAGTTCTCTCCTTTGCTGAAAAAGTATAAAAAAAAAAAGGTCTTAAGTTTCATTTTAATCAAGGAAGTATCGAACTGGGTGACCATTGACGAGATGAGTAGTTCCATCAATAAATATAAAAGGAAACAATAGAGAGAAAGGGTGAAGATATACTACCGAAATAATAAAGAAAAAGGAAAGGAGAAATTGAAATATAGCTATCGGACCGATCATATGTCAATTTGGGCAGGTGGTTAGTGCTTAAAGTCAACTGTAGAAGTCGTTATTTTAAATAAAGATCATAAAAAAAAAAAAAGTCAACAAAGAATTCTCAACCAATTCGACTGCAATTGATGAGGAGCCATGTGTAGACCTTCCTAATGGTTAACCATAAAGAAGAAAGTTAATGGATGATTACTTAGCGCGGATTCTTTCAAATCCATGCCAATCATAAATTTGGGGTTTTGATTTAAGTAATTTAACATGCAAATTATTTTATTTCTAAGTCACCACAAATATATTATGGGATATATAAGTAAAGTGTGCGAGTTCCCAACACTCTGCTTTTGCAAAACGTTAAATAAATCTAATACTTTTTCAGTGCCTTATATCTTTATTATAAAAAAATATCTTGCAAGCAATCTTCATCAATATAAGTCTTAAGTGACTAACATGCAATGGGTGATCATGCAAGTGTGCAAGTAAAACTTTAACACTCAATAATCAAAGCAGGAAATAAATGCTTGAGCAGATACATAAACCTTGAGGGGAAAGTATAGAAAAAAGTCTAAAACTCATTACATTTGTATTAATTTAGTCATAAACATTTTAATTGGGTCAATTTAGCTCTAAACATTTTCACATTTTGTTAATTGAATCTATTTGATTAGTTTTTGGCTTGAAATCACTGACATTAATGTCAACCATCCAATTGGCACGATTGATGTCGATGTGAACATTTTTGGACAATTTTTTGTTTTTCTTTTCTTTTTTTCTTATTTTTAATTTTGGAGTGGGTGGGCCAGCAAGGCCCACCCAGGTTGTTGGCGAGGGCCTTTGCACGCTGACCTGCAGCCGGCGAGGCCGTGATGGCTTTGGGGATTCCTCGTGTGTTCTTGCCGAGAAGAGAGCCCAATGTGTGTCCAAATCTCTCTCTCTCAAGGAGAAAATATTGCGCTACTTTTCCTTTCTATAAGCCCAGCTTTTTATTTTCCTTCAGTAGGCAAATAATTTCTCCTTTCCAAGTGTATAGATTCCTCTTTCTTTTTGGGGAATTAGAAGATAATGCTCTTGTATGGCCAAATATATGGTTTCTCTTTTAGTCAATTCTATATCTCTTTTATTTCAATCTTGCCGTGAATATGACTACGGGTATATTCCTTTGTTGAGATACTTGCTTTAGATGAATATATATTGCCAAATATCTTTTATTTAATGCCCAATATCTCTTCCCCTCTCAGTCCTCAATAAGTCCCTATTACTTATAAAGCAATATTCATGTGAACTTCAAGGCACAATGCGATTCTCGACCATGGACTACGCCTAATTCTATATGTATGGGCTTAATCTTGTTCCGGACCTCCCTGCATGAGTCCATTAGTTCTAATCCATTTAAATTTATGTGGGCTTAACACCATTAGATGCAAAATGTTCATAATATTTATATGCAATTTAACCAATATTTATCTTAAAAAGTTGTAATCGATCCCTAATTTTTATGCAATGAATACCTAAATGGGTTGTAAAAATTTAAATGTCAATAAGTATAGATGCAAAACTATTTTTGGATCCCAAGTTATATCGAAGTATTGTTGGAGCTCTTCAATATCTCACGATTAGATGGGCAAATATTTCATACACAGTTAATTTTGTCTGTTAATTCATGCATCAAACCTACAATGAGTCAGTTTCAAATTGTGAAGCGCATCTTACTTTATGTCAGTGACACAACATATTGAGGCGTGCAAATCTTATCTAAGTCAACTTCAGACTTGTATGCCTTTTGTCATGCGGATTAGGCAGGTTGTCACTTGACTCAACGATCGACAGTTGGATTTTGTACTTTCTTAAGTAGCAAATATATATCATGGAGTGCTCAAAAGTAACAAACATTGCCCAATCTAATGCTGAGGTAGAGTATCATGCACTAGCATTAAATCACTTGGATATCATTCCTTTTGAGATATTTGGGTGTTCATCTCTCAAGTTCGTTGATACTATTATGTGTTAATATCAATGCACTTTATATGTCGATTAATCTAGTGTTTCATGCAAGAACTAAACATATCGAATTGGAATATCATTACGTGCGAGAAAAAATGGCTATTTAAACACTTGTGACTAAGTATGTTCCATCTATGCATCAAATTGCTAATCTCTTCACAAAGCCATTGTCAAGAAATGCAGTTGGAACCTTATGTCGCAAATTGGGAATTTTGGATTCCGCCATTCCCAATTTGAGGGGAAGTAAAGCCATTGATTTATCAATCAAGGGAAAAGAATATGAAGACATCAATCAAAATTACTAGCAACCAAGGGATTGGAAACTATTGTAATATAATCGTCATATATTATTTTCCAATATTGTATTACTTCCTTACGTAAGGTAACATTTATAATATATTTATATATTAATCATTAGAAATGATTAGATGAGAATCTTTAATTTATTCTGAAAATAATAATATATTCTGGATTAAAAAATTAAATAACAAATAATTAAATATTATTGTAGGGTCCATTCATTTATGAATTTGTGGCTCACAACAAATTATGATTCTCACAATGATACAAAATTATACTAGCAAAGCCCGAAAGTCATCTCAACAATTATATGTTGAGATTAAGAATCAAACACCTTTATTCTTTTAAAACCGTCCACGTTAATTCCCGGCTCCCGCATTACACCTTGACAAGTTCTTGGAAGGTTTCCATGGCTGAAATTGGCAGCCCCAAGATCACCACAATGCCCTTCTTCCCTTCCCCCTCCGGCAAGAACAGGCCAAGCTCCTCCGCCAGGCCACCGCTACCAAACTGTGCTGGTGCTCCCCAACCGAAGTTCGCTGCGTCGAAAGCCAGCCTCGTCCACGAACTTATTACCAGAGTGCCAACCGATGAGAGCTGAGGCTTATAGACATCCTCATAGTCGATCCTCGATCGCACATAGTCCTCTGTCATGGACTCAACGGTATTCTTTATTTGCCCGACGGCGAAGGAGATGGGACTCTCCACCAGCTCGCTGGCCGTGCAGAGACAGCTCACGGTGGTCACGGCATTTCCAAAGTAACCCACCGGCAACGCCATCGTCTCGAACTTCGACCTGAAGTCAACCATGATGCGAAGCTTTGTGAGTTGGCGTGGCTTCATGTTCAGTGCTTGGCTACGCGCCCGCCACACGTGGGCCGCCAAGGCAGTGAAGCTCGTGCAGTTCGTGACGTTGTCCTCAGACATGGCCATTCCCTTTAGGGTTGCAAGCTTGTGGGAGTCGAATTGGAAGGCTTGGTAGATCGTGGGTTGTTGCTTGAAGAGCATGACCATGTCGGAGACGTCGGTGATCGAGACAAAATCCTTGTAGGTGTAATTGATCTGAGGGGGGACGCGCGATTTGAGGATCGTCCGGTCATGGAAAGGGACAACAGTGATGGGAATGCCTCGGGCGGTTTGGGCCCAGGAGTTGATGAAGGTCATGGCTCCTGCGCCGTCGGTTACGCAGTGGCTCATGGCGATCCCCAGCGTGAAACCTCCACATCTGAACCTTGTCACCTTATCGAGAAGCAAAGATCGAAGAAAAAAGATCATTTAGTAAGTACTGCATATACAAAAATGTAAATCAAGAGAGGAGAGATAAAAAAGATTCGATATCCTATAAAAATTTGCATTTATACGCTTATTGTTTTATTTATTGAAGTTTGAGCTCGTGTGGGGTATATTTCCCACTTTGATTATTGAGCTTAGTTGACATGAAACGCCTTCGAGCTTTTATGCGTCCGCGAGTCTCCATTTTCATGTCTAGGTGTCCATCACTGAGTTGTTTCGCTGATACTCAGCTTTTAATTAAATGCCCAAACTCATGCAATTATGATATCTATATGGAACGGGAGAGAGAGGAAACTCGTAATTCAATGATCTCCGACAAATTATTAGTTTGACCTGTTACCCACAAAAGGCGCAAAGAGGCTCTATAAGGACAAGAACATAAGCCAAATATATAGAAACTAAGTTGCAATTTCTCCATAGAATGTCACTATATTTAGTTAACCCATCCCATGCCGGTTGAAACACAAGGCAAATAACAATTTTAACTGGGTAACGATTGCGCCACAGTTGAGCTTGGGGTGGGTCGCCTTCTCTTTCCCAGGAGCTCAATATAATCAACCTAATTTTCATCGGCAATAATTGATTAACGAAGAACCTATACCACAACTCTAGTCAACGTAGATGCATACAAAACCGGGATTCTTCAATACCTGAGCAGTCAGAAGGGGAACATCTAATAAATCCGTGATGGAAGGATCCGTGTAAACTAGCTTTCTTGAAATGTCCGGATCGGGAACTCGAACGTCGCCCAACATTTTGATATCGCAGTTGGCGACTGCCTCGATGAAGGTCGCGCCCCTTTTGGTGCATGCCACAGCGAGCTTACCTTCAGGAGTAGGAGCCAACCTCCCGGTGAGCGGGTAATAATGAACCAAGACTTTGGCTAAAGCCTTTTTCAGCACGTCTCCGACGTTGTCTCCGCTTCTCTCATAGCAATATATCACTTGCATGGTGATGGGAATGGCCTGGTCGAGGCTGGACAGGAAGTAAAATCCGTTGGGTGTGGCCGATTCCGGTTGGACCATGACGGGTTGTGACTTCTTCACGGTCACAGCACCACCGTTCGTTATCATGGATGCCTCCATCGTTGCAGCTCAGGAACTTCTTGGATGAAAAAAGAACTGCATGTGATGGAAGAAACTCGTGTTTGGCAGAAAAATAACAAGGAGTGCTCGCTCTATGATATACAACGGTTTGTTTGATCAAAACTTTAAAATATACGTAGGAATATCTTTCATAAATGTACGCCTAAACCTTGAAAAGAACGAGGTCTCTTAGAAAGAAAACAAACCTTTATATCTGTCTTTAAATCCATCAATTTTGATCAGTTTACAGGAATCGGGTTTCAAGGATACAGGGTGATTCGATGCATATGCTCACAGATCAAGACAGTTATTGATTATGGTTCTAAGTAAAGGAAAAAAGGAACGACTAGAGGCTCCAAAAAAGAAAAAGAAAGAGGCATCTATACCTTGGGAAGCTTCACTTATTGAGGTGCCACGAAAAATCCGCCTTTTGCATTGCACGTCCCCGAAGTCCCGACCAGCTTATATAGAGATATCTTGTGGTGTAAGATTGGAACATGTACATGAACTGGTTTGGGCAAGATAGCAGATTAACAACAATTAAATAGATAACTTATACTTGTTGATTAGTTTGACTTATCTTAGTCGATCATCCACGTTCTGCTGGTGAAGATTTTCTTTCTTTTTTTTTTTTTTTTTTTTTCTTTTTTCCGGTAAAGGTTTTTTAGTTGAATATTGAGCCAAAATGCAGACTGCAGACACCGTCCCAATCATCTCTTCTTTTCCATTTCTAAAATGAATATCGTGCCAGATTGTAATGTCAGGATTTTTGTTGATAAGTGCCTTGGAGACTTATTAAGCAATTAAATAAGAAAAGTTTGCACTACTGGGGATTTATTATATATCCATGCTACGTGCATCAAGTAGTTCGAAAATCGAGACGATTCTTGTTGATAAGATTCGACATACTTTATAATACTACCTTGGCGTGATATCGTTTTAGACGGTTTCTTTGTTATTCGTGCGTGGTTGGTGACGACGGAGCGAGCAAGGTCTGACATAGACAGTCCGATTACTGGATCCTTTGCTGAGAAGAAGTGCAAGAATTTGGCTGGCGATTGTTAAGCGGAGCTAGGTAGTTTACAAGGTAAACAACGCATAAGATGAGGAAAAGAAAAAACGAATAATTGATTATCTCGTTTGATCATCTCGAAGCTAAAAAAATAACCATTAGAAAAGAGCAATAATCATTCACGCCAGACCTTCCCTTTGATCTTCTTTTTAACTCTTCTGTTTAATTTTCTGGGAAAAGTACACAGATAAAAATTGCCTCGAGAGTGAAGACTTAGACGGAAGAGACGAAAGGCTTTGCTCTTAACGCAAAATGATTCCATGGTTTTAGCGTACCCTTACAATTACACCATCTTACTAGGGTGCTATTTTGCTCTAAACCAAACCCTAGTCCCTCGGGTTTATTTATGTCAAGAATAAGTCCTGAATCCAGGGCCGAGAAGAAAACTTCCCTAATTTGAATAGATTTCCCGATTAGAATCGGTTTCCTATTTGAGAGTTGACCTAATGTAGGTTTCCTATTTTTAATCCAATTCTCTTCGATATAAAAGTGAGTTTTCTTCACAAAGAGCATAGAGGAGCTTGTGATCTTGAACTACATCCTGAATATTTGAAGCTATGAAAATCTCCGTAAAAAATTGTAGAGCTAAACACCATGCAAATTACTGGGTGTAATTGGGTGTTGAGAAATTGTAAGAGTATTTGAGTGTCTCAAGTATTGTTGTAATCTCTATTGTATCGCTTGATCTATAATAAAATTTTATATTGATTTCTAAAAACCTATGTCATACTAATCAAACCACATAAATTTGATTTCCAATTTATTTCATTATTGATCGCTTGTTTTCTGCAAGAATTAGTATCAAAGCTAGAGTTGGCTACGTTAAAGTGAATTGGTGGCGATGGAAGAAGGAAAAGAGAAAATTGATAGATTTGATGAGAGGGATTTAGCTTTCTAAAGATGTAGATTGAAGATTTTATGTACTAAGAGAATCTATACATACTTGTGCAAAGTGGTCACTCTAAATTGGTCACATTTGTTAGTTTGAAATCGAAAAAAAAAATTATCATTAAAAAAAAATATTCTAAGGAATAAAAAAAGATGGACAGAGTTTGGTTTAATTACATGCTCTTATTGAGTTGACTCTGTTTGCAACATTTTGAAATCGAATCAGTTCGGATTGATTTATTTGTCATACCGAATCGTATTCCCTCCGAGCCATCGATGGGGTTAATGATCGTACGTAGTAATGAACCTATGACAACTCACTCCGTAAAATAAAGTGGTACTCTTCCCTAGCCATCGATTTCAATGAAACCTATGGCTCGAAAGCGGGTATCGACCCTAGGAATGATGAAGATGAAAGCCAGGCCGACTAGCCGCTTGCACAGGGCCCAACTTTTAATCAACCTTCTGCCTTGAAAGAAAGTAACAGTTAAAAAATGGGCAAATCTCAAATAAGGACCTGAAGTGAAGTCATTTTCTCAAAAAAGGACCCAAAGTAGACACTGTCTCAAATAAGGACCCGGAGTGGCTAACTTACTCTCAATTAAGGACCTAAACTTCTAATTTTATTTACAACCAGGGGTACTTTTGTCCAAAAACATTGTTGTTTATTTTTTGTCTCTCTTTCTTCTTTTTTCTTTCTTCATCTTTCTCACTCTTTACATCACCTCCATTATTAGCCCCTCCATGGCTCTTTGTGTCATCTCGTTGTATGACCAAGATTGGGTTTTCTTTAACACAAGCCATTACAACGTAGTCTAACTCATTGAAAATTTTAAATTTCGCTCCTCAAAATGGTTTGTAGACTATTCCACAAAGCCGAAATGAGCTTTCAAAAATAAGTTCTTTTTATTCCAACATTCATTGCAAATTCTGATCTCAAAGCCATAATATGAATCTACTTTTGCTGAGACTCAACTTCTTGTCCAACTCCCAAGCTATGCAACTAATCCCTTTGGTGACGTATTTCTCTCACCTCGAGAGTGCATCAAACTCCACTTATTCTGGGCCTTTCGCTAACCAAGCAACTGCAATTTTTTGTGTTGTTTTTTGTCCTGATTGCCAACAATAGAGTAGCAATATCCAAGCATCACCAGATCGTCTTATTTGACTAACTTATGCCTCTATTCAATTAACACTTGGTGATCAACAATTTCACACCAAAGAACAATTTTGTTGCAGCTGGCGACTATTTCAACCTTGGCAAGAGTTTGCCTCATCAATTTCAAATTTGGGTTTGCCTCTCTTGCGTAAATTCAATCTTTCAAAGATCCCCCTTCCCCTTTGCAATGCCAATGGCTCCTTTCAATAATCCCTAGTTTGGAGACACCACACTCTTACCATTCTCATCAACACAACTCTTCTCCTCAATCGATATCCCATCTTGAGATTGATCATTAGATGTATTTGACATCATTAAATGTAGAAACTGTTGTACTTCGTTGCCCCATTGCCGCCATTGACAAGTCCTATTCGAGCTCTCGACCTCATCAACCACTGCCCTTGATAGAAAATCTAGCATCGACGTCGTCAGATTGAGGTTAATCCGAGCTTTAGGTTGAGCACAAGCGAGCCGAGATTTGATGCATCTTGAGGAACTGAGGATTTTAGCATCCGAGAAGGTGACTGGTAGCAAATAACTCTAATCCGACTTCTTGTCACTAGGACCAACTACATGATGACATGAAGCTCACGAGGTCACTGGTAGGGGCCTTGATTATGGTGTTGAAGGAGGAGGCAATGTAGAGTGAAGGAGGAGGTGTGAGGAAGATGAAGAAAGAAAAAAAAAATGTTCTTGGACAAAACTACCCCAAGCTGTAAATAAGATTGAAAGTTTGGGTCCTTATTTGAGACAAAATTAGCCACTTTGGGTCCTTATTTGATACAGTGTCTACTTTGGGTCCTTTTTTGAGAAAATGAACCCACTTCAAGCCCCTATTTGAGATTTTTCCTTAAAAAATAGATGAAATTGCCTATTCACTTTACAAAACAATTGGGTTAAAAAATTAAAAATTAAAAAAGAAGAAAGAAGAAAGAACCGCCGATCTTGTAGAAGAAGTCATTTACATATAACTCTAAGTATGCGACGAGCAAGATATCTTCAAATAAGGAAAGATTGATGTAGTTAAACATTCAACACCCCTGATAATAAGTTGTGTTGTCTCTATCCATAGCGAGTGAGGTGTGTCCTTAAGAGTGATTTAAATGATCCGTAGTCCACTCACGACACACGTCTTGTCAGAATCACTAAATTTCCTCTTTACTTGAAAATCGAATAAACTTACAATCTTGATTATCGATTAGAATGTTAATAATGGGAGTGATGACGCTAATAGTTCGTATACATCCATATGTTGCGAGAGAAGGGGGGAAGAGGGCACGGGTAATGGAATCACGAGTCTAAGATCGATGAATCGAATCATAGCCTGATAGAATATTTTCACATCTTGGCAGTGTTTTTTCCCCCTAATAATTAGGAGACGCAACTATAGAAGCCGCTACCTGAAGGTCGAAGAAATACTTTTGACTAGTACATTTGGTCCTAGCATAGAGTAACTCGCATAAAGTTAGATGGTTTGAATAATTAACCTCTAAATCCCGAGTTGGAAATTCCCTGACAATTAGCTGTGTCGACTTAGGGGCTTGTTGAACGTGCCTTCATCAACTGAGAGCACGGCTATTATTGGTTTTTTTATTGAGAATTTTTTTTATTAAACTTTTCACAAACTTTGGAGCACTTACACTCACAAATCTTTTAAGAGATTTCAATAGAGACTTGGTTCCATATAAATTATTAAATTAGAATAAAACAACAAGTAAATGTCACGAATAGAAACAAAAAGACAAACAATCTCAAAGCTTGATTTGTTTGGTAAGGAAGATCACGTGTATGTAAAGAGATATTTGAATCATTATATCGATTTTTCGCTCCAGATGCACATCTTATCATGATCATTGAATTTCCTTTCACTTGAAAATCAAATAAAATTGGGACCTTAATTATCAATTTGAATGTTAATTACAGGAGTAATGATACACCATTGCATGTTGCTAGAGAGAGAAGGGGAGGAGGGGGCATTGGTAATGGAATCGCAAGGGTTTGAATATCACAAGTTTGATATCAATCCATGATAGACCCTTCTTTCATGCTTTGGCAAGGATTGCTAAACTATTGTTGAGAGAGAGAGAGGGGGAGATTAGGAGAAATGATTGTAGAAACTATTATGTGAATGTCAAAGAAATATCCAATAAATTTTATAAATCAATTAAATTTAAACTTTAGCTTGTATATGTGACCTTTACATAAAGCTACTCGCGTCTAATTTAATAGTTTAAATAGGAAATCTATAAATTTCATGACAACTCAATTAGTCGTGCCAACTTTAGGGGCTTGTTGAACTTGTCTTCATTGACTAGGACCACAGGCCCTAGTGGTTCTTTTTATGAGGAATGAATTCGTTTTTTTAAAAAAAAAACTTTCCATCGATGCCGAAGAACTCATACTTAAAAATCTTTTAAGAGATTCCAATAGAGACACGTAGAGTTAGTTGCAAATAGTTTCTTATAAATTATTAATTTTGAGTTATACAACAAGTAAATGTCATAAAAAATAAGGAGATAAATAAATAAACAATTCGTAGTTTAAATTATTGGGTGGAAAGAACTCACATATGAATTAGAAGATATTAGATATATACATAATTAATCAATTGTTTCTGATACACATATTATCACGATTGTTAAATTTCCTTTCACTTGAAACTTCACTAAAATTAGGATGTTGATGATCAATTTGAATGTCAATAACATGAGTAAAGATACTAATAATTCGCACACATTGCATGTTAGGGGGGGGACACTGGTAAGGGAATTGTAAGGATTCGAATATCACAAGTCCGAGATCAATAAAGCGCACCGTGGCATGTTACCTTTTTCATGCTTTAGTCCAAGAAGGGGACATCGGGGTGGGGGGTGGGGGACGAATTTCTTTTAAAATAATTATGAGACATGGTTATAGAAGCTGTTGCGTGAAGGTCAAAGATACACCTAACGGATCTCATGAATTTATTAAATTTAATTTTTTGGCTTGTGAATGGGAGTCTTACATAAAGCCGCTCGTATTCAATTTAATAGTTTAAAGTTTAAATAGGTAATCTATAATTCTTCAATTGAAAATTCCATGACAACTCAATTGGCTGTTGAACATGTCTTCATTGACTAGGACCACAGGCCTTAGTGGTTCCTTTTATTAGGAATGAATTTATGTTTTTTTTTCTTTTTAACTTTCCTTAGATGTTGAGGCACTCACACTTAAAATCTTTTGAAAGATTTCAGAATAGACACACAGAGTTAGTTGTGAATAGTTTCTTACGAATTATTAATTTTGAGTTACACAACAAGTAAATGTCAGAAATAAACATATAGAGATAAATAAAGAAAAAATATAGCTTAAATTATTAGGCGGAAAGAAATCACATGTATATTATAAGATATTTGACATATATATAATCGATCATTTGTTTCAAATACATATCTTAGCACAGTTGTTAAAATTCCTTTCAAGATACTAATAATTCGTACATGTTGCACGTTTTGAGAGAGAGAGAGAGAGAGAGAGAGAGAAGGGAACACTACGTAATGAAATCGCAACAATTCAAATATCACAAGTCTGAAGTCATTAAAGCACACCGTGGCATGATACACATTTCGTGCTTTTGTCCAACGAGGGGACATTAGGGGGGACGATTTTCTATCTAAAATAATTAGGAGACATGATTATAGAAGTCATTATGTGAATGTTAAAGAAATACCCAATAAATTTCATAAATCAATTAAATATAAACTTTTAACTTGTAAATGCGACTCTTACATAAAGTAGCTTGCAAATGTTTAAACAGATAATCTATAATTCTTGAATTGAAAATTTCATGACAACTCAATTAGCTATGCCAACTTTAGGCACTTGTTGAACATGTTTTCATTGACTAGGACTACAGGCCTTAGTGGTTCTTTTTATTTGGAATGATTTATTTTATTTTTTTTAACTTTTCATAGATGTTGAAGTACTCACACTTAAAAATCTTTGGGCTTTGCTAGCAAAACAGTCTTTAGAGTATTATAAAAATAACAGTATATTATGAGCCATAAATTTTTGAAAAAGTGGATCTCACAATAATTTATAATTTTTTATTATTTGATTTTTTATGATCCATAATATACTGCTATTTTCGCAGTACATTAAAGATTGTCACACAATTATTTTTCAAAATCTTTTAAGAGACTTCAATAGAGACGCGTATAGTTAGTTGCAAATGGTTTCTTATCTTTAGTTACACAACAAGTAAATGTCATAAATAAAAATAAAGAGATAAATAAATAAACAATTTAATGGCTTGAATTATTAGGTGGAAAGAAACCACATGTATATTATATTATAAGATATTTAGACATATACATAATCGACCATTTGTTTCTGATACACATCTTATCACGGTTATTAAATTTCCTTTCACTTAAGACTTGGCTGAAATCAAGATCTTGATTATTGATTCAAACATTAAAAACATAAGATACCAATAATTTATACACATTGCATGTTGTTCAACAGAGACAAGGGGACGGGTAATGGAATCGTAAGGATTCAAATATTATAAGTCCAAGATCAATAAAGCGCACCATGGCATAATACCCATTTCATGCTTTAGCCCGAGAAGGAGACGCTTTTTCCTGGAGGGGTGGGGACGATTTTCTTTTTAAAGTAATTATGAGACATGATTATAGAAGCTATTACGTGAATGTCAAATGAACACCCAATAAATCTCGTAAACTGATTAAATTTAAACTTTTGGCTTGTAAATGTGACTCTCCCGTAAAGTAGCTCGCATCCAATTTGATCGTTTAAACAGCTAATTTATAATCTTTAATTGAAAATTCCATGACAACTCAATTAGGTATGCCAACTTTAGGGGCTTGTTGAACATGTCTTCATTGATTAGGACCATAAGCCTTAGTGGTTCTTTTTATTAGGAATTTTTTTTTATACTTTCCATAGATGTAGAAGCATTCACACTTAAAAAATCTTTTAAAGAGATTTCAATAGAGATGTGTATAATTAATTGCAAATAGTTTCTTATAAATTATTAATTTTAAGTTACACAACAAGTAAATGTCATAATGAAAAATAAAGAGATATATAAATAAGCAATTCAATAGTTTAAATTATTGGGTGGAAAGAAATCACATGTGTATTAGAAGATATTTAGACATATACATAATCAACCATTTGTTTCTAATACCCATCTTATCATGGTTGTTATATTTACTTCCACTTAAAACTTGGCTAGAATTAGGATCTTGATTTTTTATTCTAACATCAATAACATGAGTAAAAATACCAAATAATTATACACGTTGCACCTTGTTGGAGAGACAGAAGGGGACAATGAGTAATGGAATTGTAGGGATTCAAATATCACAAATTCCATCAATAAAGCGCACCATGGCGTAATAGCCATTTCATGCTTTAGTCTGCGAAGGGGACGCTTGAGGGAAGGGGAGGGGGGGGACGATTTTCTTTTTAAAGTTATTAGGAGACATGATTATAGAAGTTGCTAATTGAATGTCAAAGAAACATTCAATAAATCTCATAAACCGATTAAATTTAAACTTTTAGCTTGTAAATGTGACTCTCACTTAAAGTAGCTCACATCCAATTCGCTTGTTTAAATAGGTAATTTATTTGTCTTCAATTGAAAATTCCATGACAACTCAATTAGCTAAGTCAGCTTTAGGTGAGTGTTGAACATGTTTTCATTGACTAGGACCACAGGCCTAAGTGGTTCTTTTTATTAGGAATTTTTTTTTTTCCACTTTCTATAGACATTGAACCAGCCACCCTTAAAAATCTTTTAAAAGATTTCGATAGAGATGCGCATAATTAATTGCGAATAGTTTCTTATATATTAATTTCGAGTTACACAACAAGTAAATGTCAAAAATAAAAATAAATAGATATATAAATAAACAATTCGATAGCTTAAATTATTAAGTGGAAAGACATCACATGTGTATTAGAGAATATTTAGATATATAATAAACGATTATCTATTTCTAATACATATATTGTGGTTGTTAAATTTCCTTTCATTTGAAACTTGACTAGAATTAGGATCTCGATCATCAATTCAAACGTCAATAACATGAAGAAAGATACTAATAATTCGTATATGTTACATGTTGTTAGAGAGAGAAAGGGATACTAGATAATGAAATCGCAAGGATTCAAATATCACGAGTCAAAGATCAATAAAGCGGACCATGGAAGATGTTACCCGAAGGTAAAAAAAAAACACCATACAAATCCTATGAACTAATTAATTTCAGACTTTTGGACTAGCCGAGTCAATTAGAAGGGCTCGTCATCGATTTCTGGGACTTTTTTTTTATTTAATGCAAAATACCTAAAATCCTTTCGAGAGGTTCCAATCGAGCCGCGTAGAGTCGTAAATAGACTCTCCCAAAATCCTTAGTTTCGAACAAAATGTAAAGTAAGTAAAAGTCAGAAATAAAAATATATAGAAAAGAAAACCCCTGGCCCCCAATTATCCAGTTAATTAAAAAAGGAGGGGGCCTGCTTCCCTGTCATTTTCGAGCTAATTAATAAAGATCGAACGAAATCACATTTAATCCCGCCTGGGGGCTTGTCTCTTTCTCTGTGGTCAAAGGGACGATACATGGGCTTCGATTAGAGAGGCCTACTACTCTATCCCCCTACCTCTAGAGAGAGACACATACAGACAGACAGACGTAGAGAGAGAAAAGCCTTTTGTACTTTCGAAATTGAAAAAAAGCAAAAAAAGAAAAAGACAAAATCTTCGAGCCCAAAGAGAATCGCTGATTAGACATGAGCATGCCCACTCTTCCCCTCCCCCTTTGACTCAGAAAAACCAAGAAAAAGAATGTGTGTATGCCCCACTTCCTTGTCATGCCCCCCCTCTCCCTTCACGCTCTCCCGCAGGTCCGTGGTCTCCACGCTCCGGAAATAGGGTTTCTTCTTGTTTTTATTTCTTTCCCTTTTATCGACCCTGAAAATGCTGTGATAAAAGTGAAAATTTTGGTGACAAAAGGGGCTTGATGAGAGTGGATAAGCAACTGAGGAAAGGCACGCTCGAAGCAGCGTTTTTATTTATTTTTTTTTTATTTTATCATTCAATGTAATTTCTTGAAAAATCAAATGATTATCGGATGGCAAGTTTATTGGCATTTTTTCTTGAGGAATGGCTACTGAAAACCACACCATTCTTCTCTTTACACACGGTATATGAAATACCAATTGTACATGCTATGATGCTTCTTGCATTTGGGCCTTTCGGTGTAGCTTTTATGCTTTGATAAATGCCGTAGGTTTAATGATATGGATTGACTCAATAGTGGAATGGACTCATGAGTTTGACCTTCGATACAAAGACAATTCCTGTACCACCCTTTCAGTTTTGAATTCACGCTTTACTTATTTAAGATGCTAATTTATGACCTCAAAATTTATCTATCAAAAGTGAATTTTATCATTGTGGAAAAATTAAGACTTGTTAAAAAGAGCTATCCTTTAATGTAAGCAAGATACTTGGAAGAGATGATTAGCCTTTTGACCTTTATGTGTAACGGCGAACCTCAATAATTTAAAGTAAAGCGTTATCTTAAATGATTTACGAGAAACAACTTGTCATATTCATGAAAACTTTCCCTCCTTTTTTTTTTTCACGTGTTGTCTATGAAAGAACTTCATGCAAATGTCATATAACTTGCATATGTCTATTGAAAGAACTTGTAATATTCAAAAAAATTATGTAATATTCATGAAAACTTTCCCTCTTTTTTTTTTTTTTCACTCGTTATCTATGAAAGAACTTCATGCAAATATCATATTAATATGCGTTCCTAGTGATACACATGACAAATCCAATAAAATTATGTAACAATGTATAAATACGTACTTTGCATATGTCTATTGCATTGTGAGTGTGGTTTTGAAAATGTTTTCTTTTTGTCGGAAATAGCGACACGCTGATTATGTTTCTTTTTCCTCTTTAGTAGATCTATAAGTACATGATCTTTATGGTCAAGAAACCTTTTGGTCGATTTGATTCTGTTTCCAACATAAGCCAGTACATATTCCCAATTCCATGCACACTCATCATCAGAGCACAGGAACGCCCCGAGCAACTTGTGGTAAACCTAATAATCATGTAAATCATATGGACGGGTCAGCCGCGACATGAAAATGAGAGACAGCATCTGCACGCTTGCTTCCCTTTATAACTGCTATCTTAATTTACGCCCATTTGCTCGGGATGATAGCCGGAGGGGCAAATCTGCAGTTGGGCTCTTTCATCTCTCTCTCTCTCTCTCTCTCATCGAAAGAAACATCAAGAGACCGCTGCTGCGACACGGCAAGGGTTCTTATCAGCTCGTTCTTGATTCGCCTGTCGATGTGGCCAAAAGGATGGACAAAGTTTCTTGATTCTAACGCTGTACTTATCTTGATGAATGCGCACGTTGATCTCTCTTTCGCGTCCAAAAAGCATCGAGCATTGATTAGCTTCGCTGGATTTCTTGAAAGCAGGTCGAGCAGCAGCATGGCCATGGCTGTTCTGCTCAGTTGATGAAACGCGACATAATCTAAAGCATATGCGCTTGATATACTGAGAATCTCATTTTCCTACTCTACATATATTATCTTTAATGAAAAATATATATATACATATTTTCTCTCCAAAGTCCATATGGAAAGCGAACCCACCTCTCCTGTGCATGGAAAAATGCGACGTTATTCAATGATTTTCGGTTAGTTGTACTTTTTGTCTCTTTACCCGTAATTAATGAAAGTTTGACCTGTGCCAGTCAAAGCAAAGAGCTTTTTTTAATCTGATCATTATTCATCGAGGCATGCTTTGCTCACCACCTGGAGGGGAAAAAAAACTTTGCAGAGAAAAGTAATCTCCAGGTCCCTTCTTCTCAACATACATAAATACGTACATACATATTATATATATATATATATATATATATATGTAATTTAGCCTTTTTCTTTCTCGTGCCCCCTTTTTGACTATTCGAGATAATTTTACAAATTTATAGATATTTCTCATTTAAAGTGACTTATCTTTTCCATATTTTTAAAATTTAATCTTTTTTTCTTCAATGGAAAGTTTGGATGTAATTATTTGAAATGACTTTTAGGCCAAACAAACAACCCATAATGAAATGAACATCACAACCATTATAACAAATTTATCATGGTCATGGAAAATATTAGTGTTTATAAGTTATTAACACCACTCACATGTAAATATAATCAAAATTGTATATTTGCAGCCTATGAATTAGAAACTTCAACAAGAGTTGTGCAAAAACATAATTAAATTGACCACTCTGCTTGTAAATATCTTTTTCTAAGACAGAATCTACCATTATTTTTTTTTCTCTAGGAAGAAATCCAGCTCTATATATATGTATATATGTATAATGAACAAGAAAGCGGATTTTCCTTTTCCTCTGCATGTTTAAATGAAAAATTAACAAATCAATATGGATTTAATATCTTCTAATCAAAATATTGAAACTAGCTCGCTTTAATTATTTTTTCATTCGAGGCACCTGGAAATTTGTGCAATATATAAATATCGACATGTAAATTGATTTATATATTAAATTTGGGTCGAGAATAGAAAAATATTTATTTTATTTTTTTTTTTTGCTTTGGCTCGATTCCAAACGAAGAGGCCCCAAGTCGAAGGAAAAGCGAGCTGAGCCAACTGCGACAATATGGAATGCCCATCACTCACGGCCATCAGTCATCCACTCCCGCCGTCATTGCAGAGCGGGAAACCTCCAGAGCCCCCACTCATCACCATCCATCCAGGAGATAATTTCAAAAATATTACAGAAATTAGGAAAAGAAAAATGATTACAATACAAATCCCAGATGAAAATTACATACATACGATTATATTAAAACTAACGTCGCAAGTATTTTATCTCGCATTGTCTCACACAAACACACACACATATATAACCCATCACTCGCTGCTCTTTTTTGGGTCCCTCACTTGGCGTCTTTATCCAAGAAAGCCATCTTTTCCGTTCCCCCTTCTCGAGTCCCAGTCCTCTCTCGCCAGCGCTCCAATGTCTTCGACGTCGTCCTCGTCGGAAGACGGTGGCGGGGCGGCGAGGAGGAGGAGGGGCGGGGACTACGAAGGCCCTTCGACCTCGAGGCGTCGCCGCGGCGTCAACGAAGTTTGGCCCGAACCATTTCTCGAGAACCTCGCGGCACAGGTCGCCATCGAGGAGGCGCGCTCTGGGGGACGTCTCGCAGTCGCTCCTTCGCTTGTCAACTTATTTCTGGTACGTACGCCCTTCTTTTTCCTTTTTCTTTCCGTCGTATGGAACCAAATCTGTTCGTGATCATGAGTACCGTGAGCTAGGACGCAATTCTTGGTATAAGTTTCATCGCTCGAGTCACCGTTTTTCTCCGTACCTATCACTGGATCCCCACGATAAGAAGAAGAGAACGTAAAGTTCTCTCGAAACATCCGCATTGTTGACCAATCTCGAAAGACGTCAACCTTCTTGCTCAAGAATGGACGAGAAAAAGAAGGGACCTTTTTATGAGTTCAGCATTAGGTATCAACAGTTGTCGAGTAGCAGAAACATCAGAAAGCAACTAAAGTGGCCGGTTGACCAATTCTTCCACGCGACAAATTCGAATGAGTACGGGGGGGTTTTATGATCGAGCTTCTATATGGAGAAGTTGGATTCGGGAGAATATAGTTGGATTTGGGATGTGATGTCGATGTGTCTAGGCATCCAAAGAAATTGAATGGGAACTGCTTTTTCCTTTTTTTTTTCTTTCTATAAAGCGAGTGGTTTTTTCTTTCTATGGGTCCTTTTCTAACTAATCCATGTCTCTTTCTGAGGGTTGCTGTTTCTTCGTCGTAGAAAAATGGTGATGGGTTCTTTCCCCTTTTTTTGCCCCCTTTTTTGTCCTTTTCCACTCTTCGTTTTCACTGCTTTAGAAATGCCTATTTCCGGGCCTCTTTCCGTATCTCAATGAAAAGGGTTTTTTTGGATCTGATTTTTTTCCTTTTCTTTTGTCTTTTTTTCTTTGTAATTTTCCCTAAGCTCTAGAAAATCTAACTGCCTTTTGACTGAACTTTCTTGGTCCCTCCCCATTGAAGAATCCATTGGGAGACGCAGGAACTTTACTGTAAAATGAGCTTTGTTGGGTGTTTTTTAATGAGTGAGACCTCAGTCTTGTATCTGTGCCCCATACTTACGTAAGTCTCTCCTTTCTATTTTTAGTTAGGATACACAGATCAGAAGCCTCTCTCTCCCTTTTCAACTTTGCACAATATGGTGCACATATTCTCCAAGTACATCTCTCCATTCCGAATTGCCCCTTTCACTCCATTTTGGGTAATTTCGGAATCCATTACCATAGGTTTGGATTGACGGAGAGCCTCGAGTAGGGAACGGTCAAAAGCCAGCATGTGCGAGTGCAATGAGCAAATGCCAAAAGGCACATGGAGCCCAATGCTTAATTTTTTGATGAGGACTGTTCCTTCTTATGCATGATCCCCAAAGATCCCCTTTTGTGATCCTCTTCTGATTGAACTTGTTACATTCTATTAGTGGAGTGGTAGGAGAGCATTCTTCTATGGGTTCCTTAGAATCTAATTTAGTGGGATAAAAGAAGTACATGTCGGGTGGAGATTAAGCGTGTAACATACATAGGTTCGGTCCTCTACATAGTCGATGCTTCTGCATTTGAACCATCGACCTGGGTATTGACTAGGGGGATGGCAAGGGATCGGGTTAACCGAGTTATTGACCTTCCCAACTCTTTAAGTTGACCAACAGGTCTCATGTCATGAGTCGGATTTGATGCCCCACTTAAAAAAAGAAACTCATGAAGGTATTAATGAATTTGCAATTTAATTGAAGGGCACCCCGCAACTAGATTCAAAGTATACGTGTTGCTAAAGTACCATTCTGGTTAAATGCACTGGACGGCGTAAGTACTTCTCATTATATATTTCGATCATGTTCTCCAGCACTCAATTGAAAAACTCTTCTTAAATTATAGATAATAGGGTTAGCAAGTTGAGAGTCAAGCCTAGCGCTGTATGGTTTACAGGGTGAAGTACTATGTAAGGCCAGGTTGTGTTGTACAAGTAGGGTTTTCTCCTCATCAAACCCTTTCCCGCCCCAAGTATTCTTATTAGTTAAAATTCTTCACTGTTTGACGAGAGTGGATCGCTTGAAAATAAAATGAATGAAAGAAACGGGAGGGGACACACAGGTGAAGAACACTGGGCAGTTGTGACTTGTAATGGTCAAAGAGAGGGTGGAAAAAAGAAGCGAAGTTGGAGGGAGAGAGGATCATTGAAGATTCGCTGCTTTTAACGAGAGACGCAGGCCTTTTGGGGTCACCCACTCCTTTCTTGGAAATGAAAGAAAATTTTGTGGAGAGAGAGAGAGAGAGAGAGAGAGAGAGAGAGAGCACGCTTTGTGTTGTATATGGGTTGTCTTTGCGCACACTCTGTCTGTCTGTCTGTCTGTCTAAGTCTCCAGAAAATACCCAGGTATTTCGCCTCCCATGTATACGAACATCCAAGGGACCACACCGACACAGAGTCCTATTTTCGAAGAGGTCATGAACCATTGAGATCTCCTCCTTCCCACATTAATTTTACTTGAATGGATAAGATCTCTTTGATTTTGGTCTTCGTGAGACGTGCAGCTCTCACTTATACTTTGTTACGGTTTTGTTTCTGCATCACGCGACTTTGGTAGTTCGTTTCCTACGGCTTTCTGGAACTTTTTTCAGATCTTGCGTCCCCTCCTTTCACGTAGTACAACTATGTATGGCCATTGACTGGTAATATACTAATATTAGTTTTGTGAATGATCTGAGACGGATCTTGAATGAGTGTACATAGATCCAGAGTAACTATTCCTTCACTGAAATGTGACTGGAAAAAATCACTACCACCGTATATGTGTGGATAGAGAACATGCCTCTGTCGTGCGGCTTGTGCCCTAGCCCCGTACCTTGTAACTGCGTAGGTCGTCAGCTCTGGAAACTGAACTCTGATAGATCGTAGCCACAGCTTATGTATATGATTACAGGGGTTGGATGTTAGATATAGACGGTAGGAGATTTGATGGTGTCTTCGTATAACTCATTTGTTCGGTAAAATATACAGAACAAGACAAATATAGATTTTTACAGTGGGAAAAAGTTATCTGTCGTAAATCGCCAACAACATGTAAACATCTTTTGATGTATGAATTATTAATTGCAATTCTGTTGCTTATTTATTCGACTGACACACTAAAAAAAGGAGAAGGCAAATCAGGATGAAACAAGCACCTGCCAAAAATCTACTTATACTGCGACTGGTACAAGACTATAGTACACACTAGTTTCCTGCTGCCTCTAGCTCCTAGTCTCTTCAGTCAGTCTAGTCTGTCTACGTCACAAAGAAAAAGAAAAAGAAACAGAAAATTTCATTTAAACACGGTTCCACGCGCATGCATGCATGCATTTTTTGCATTTGCTATGTTCTCTCTCTCTTTTTCCCGTGTTTGGGTTATTACTTTTGAGGCATTTGTTGTTGTCTTTGTTGGCACAGTAAGTACGAACTTCTTAAGAATCTTTGATTATCACTTTGAAGCGCAACCAGAGATGCTTTGAGGCTCGTACATTTCTCTCTCTGACTTTTTCTGAGTATGTTTGACAAGTCTGCGACAGAAAAAGGGAAGAAAAATCCTTGTCAAGGGTTAAGGGTTGAAAGAGGTACAAAACCCTTTCTGCAGAAATGTGCAGACAAAAAAAACCCATGTGTGAAAATGATTTATAATTGACAAACTATGATTGTGGCTCCGTCATTGATCGATATTTAGACATAACACTCAAGTTCATATTTCTAAGTTTAATAATTTTATTTCGTGAATTGATTTTGAAAATCAATTTTTATTTGGTTTGTTTTGATTTGGGTGGAGGGTCTTGGGTCCTGTCCAAGTGTCCGCTTCAGTGTTACACATTTAATGCCCCAGGAGCGGCATTTCCTTTGGGTGATCAGGGTTTTCGACCTTTTGAAAGGCTTCGCTTTGCTTCGTCTCGTCTTTCGACTTCAGCCTTTTTGCCCCCCAGCTGATGCAACTTTAAGCTTTTTTCCATAGTCTTCTCGCTGATCGATGAGATTTTGTATCTAATGTGGTCTTTGATTAATCTTTGTGTTTTGCCTTTAGGGTTTTCTACTCTTTTTTTAACAACCGTCGCATGCGGTTCATGCTTGTTTATTGCGTCATCAGCCATAATAGAACCAAATGCTTCAGACCCTCTCCTCGAGTTTAATACCATCACTGCGCAATGTTCAGCCCTTTCACTGAGCTCAGCACGGAAACCCAGTCCCATCTTTAATCGTTAGGCTGAAACGTCTCCTTTTCTAGACGTGAGGTTTGGATTACGAATTTGTGGTTGGAGTGCCTTAGGAGCGTTCTTCGAAGCAATGAAGTGATTATCTGTCTTAGATTATTTCAAGTAGATCTGTGTACTTTTTTTGGGAGTAATAAAGGCACCGATAGCCTCTGAACTATTTTTTTTTAAATATATTCAATTTAATTCTTAAATATATTTTAGTCTGAGTAGGTCCTTGGACTATATATAAGTTTATATTTTAAGTTAGTCATCCGGTTATGTCAAAGAAGTTAAACGGAAATCCTAATTTGGCCGTTAAGTTGCTATTAAGTCAAAAACATAAAGCATAACAAATATCTAAATTTTCAGAAGAAAACGGCATCACATAAAACAAAATGAAAGTCCAAAATGGACTAGAATGGAAGACCAAGCTTTACTGTAGGTGGTAGCACCACCCACCTCCAGCAAAGAGCCGGCGTATCCCTGAGCCTATCCGTCGCCAGTTTCTGGCGAAGGTCCAACCTCATATGCAGCCTTCCTCTTTTTTGGGTCAAAATATGCAGCCTTCTTGGTGGCAACTAAATGGCCACAATAGCCGATACCAAACAACTCTAGCAAGACCAAGCCCCCAGCAACATTGTGCTACATGTCCTTGTTAAGTTTATCGAGACAACAACGTCTGAGTAACTCTAAAAACCAAGTGAGCACGGCACAAGCAATTGACCCCTTCAAATACCATGTAGTGCCCAAGATGTATGACCCAGAATATGTACATAGTCAGAGTTCAGCAATAGAAGAATTCACGATATACCCAAATCACAAGGACCACCGACCATAGTTTTGTTTCACCATTCATTCCTTAACTTCCATGGTCCCCAAACGCCGCCCGTGCTTCACACCAGAACTCACAGAAATCCCCAAGAAGCTGTTTGGTGAATCATCTGGCTTACAATCTATAGACTGCGACTGATCAACTTGGCCATGATTGCATGCTGAGTACGTAGATGACGGACTGCGCTGGGGCTGTAGATCTCGCAAGGGCACGCCCTCGCGCAGGTCTGTGGTGGGTATCGCATTTCACCTCTCCCTCTCCTGCGTGTGGGAAGAAGCGGCGGCTCTGATGGGCCTAAACAATGACGAGGGCCCGTGGACTTTTGCTGGTGGCTGGGTTGCATCACCGTCACCCAGCCACCACCTCCATCTTCTCTTCCACCGGCGAGCACTTCCTCCAACATTTCTGTTTCTTTTCTCTTCTCTGTGTTGTTTTTATTTCTAGTTCTGCGTCAGCAAAGAGTTGGAGGAGCACAATGATGTGGCATGACATGGATATCCATGTATTGACGTGGCGTTGAGGTGGATCTTGGTCTTCCGTCCCGACATTTTCCGTTCATATATTTTGACGGAAAGACTAACTTGAACAAAATAGTTTACTGTTCAGGGATTCAATTGGACAAAAAGAAAGTTTAGGATGAGATTCAACTAACTGAATAGTTTAGGGATTATCGGTGCCTTTATCCCTTCTTCTAATTAACATATTGAGTACAAAATCTTCTCTTGGTGAGAAATTAATGTTTAGGAATCAAGATCGATATTCTTTTAGTAGGATGCACCTGCCAATTTTTATATATGAAATTTGTGTAGTTCTCAATCAATTTAAATTCCTATGGTTAACTTTAACACGTATAAAGAAGAAACATCCATTCAATATAGCAAACTTGGAATCTGTCGTTTATTCTGTGATCATCATTTTTGAATATGGAATTGCCATTTATGTAGTTTTGCACTTCTGTTGAACTTATGATCACAAGAGTTCTAGGATTATAAGTCAAAATAGTCCTATCAAAGGATTATGAGAATTATCTAGATATGAGATGTTGATAGCACTATTTTGCAGAACCTCATGCTATAAGCAAAGTGATTTCATCTTTATTTTATGAAGATAATGTAAATTTACTGGCTGAAGTCGCCATTTGGGTTGGGGGCAGCTGTCTTCGAACTCGAAATTAATTAGGGAGAGAAGTGATGATATATGAGCAAGATTATAGACTCGAGCCTTCCTCTGCGATTGTAAGTTTGGATGTGTTAATAAATAAACATGGTGAGCGCTGAGATTATGATTTTTAGGAAGGAAGCACTATAGTCGTAGAATGTTGGAAGGTCTGAGATTTAAGAGATTTTAATACCTCGACGATGTTGTAACTTCATGGAAATTGGTAAGTTTATTTTCTGAACATTGTCACCTAGCCTAGGTTCTGATGTTTAAGCTCCTGATTTTGTGTTTTGTGCTGTACGAATCGGAATCACGTGCATGCATTATACATGAACTGTTATTGATATTCGTCAGATCCTTTATGTAGTTCTATACCAGCCATAACGATGCCTAAATGCGAAGTGCAGGTGTGCTCCACGTGGCGAAATGTTTCGAGCTCGGATCTCCTGTGGGCCGGTCTCACCCAACGCGTATGGGGCCGGACCCACCGCACCCGTCCCACATGGCGCGACGAGTTCATCTACTGCCATCGGACCGCCGCGAATTTCCGGTCTCGGCGATCCGTCTATGCCGCCCTCCACTTCGACCCTTCGGAGGTGAACGGGGATCCGTATGGGCTTATATGCCGCTGCCTCACTCTGTCCGAACTCCACCTCGCTTGTGGCTTTGCCGATGGGACCGTTCGCCTCTTCGACCTCGCCACGCGCCTCCACATCGCCACCTACCAAGCCCCCCACCAGGGCGGACTCGGCCTACATTCACGTGCGGTCTCCGGCATCGTCATGAGTGATTCGCGACTCGTGTATGCCACGCTGGGGGGAGATATCCACGTGGTCATGATCGACGGCGGGGCCCCATTGCGTAGGGCCCACGTCGGTGATCTGGTCACCGACGGGGTATTGGTGGAATTTGCGGGGTGCGGCCGGTGGTGGGTGGGCCTCTACGCGGGCGTACCGGGCAGGGCCTTCCACATATGGGACAGTAATTCGGAGGAGCAAGTCTACGTGGGCGGGGATTTGACCGACGGGGAATCGGTACCGGGCTGGCGAATGCTGACTGATATGACTCAGATCGTGGGTCGTCTCCGCGTCACGCGGCAAGAATCGGCCGTGGCGGCCACGAGCACGAGGGTGCTTGTCATCGACCTGAGTGGCCACGGGATGCTATTGAGCGATCTGAATTACACTAGAAGAGGGTTCATAGTAACCTCGGTCGATGCCGATGGAGATGCCTACGTCGTCGTCGACATGCGAGGGCTCGCTGTTGTGCGCCATGTGGGCAGGCGGGAGGATATATGTAGGTTCAACGTGAGGGGGGCGGCGCAAGGTCGAGTCATGGGGTGCATGAACCAGGGGTACGCGCTAATGTGCCTAGCGGGTGTAATTAGGGTCTGGGAGGTGGAACGCGGGGCCGAATTGTACAACCTCGCGGTGGGGATAGGCGAGGTCAGCGCGATAGTGGCCAGCGAGCGCCATGTGGCGGCGTACTCCAATGATGCGACCATACATCTATGGGATTTCGGGGCGGAGTAGTGTTAGACACTTATCCTAACGCCTCAGGTGTTACAACTTGAGGACTGACCTAAGGGAGGGATGTGCAGAAGTGCTACAGTGTTTTCTTAGTTTGGAAGGTGGGGCAGGTACGCCGTTTTGGGGAGTCGTTTTAGGGACCATTTTGACACTGATTCTGACTACAAGGGGCTATGGTGGTGTACAGTCTCAGGCACACGGGAACAGTGAAGTGATTATTTTCTGTCCGTAGAGCGAGAGAGGGAGGAGGAGCAAATAACCTCTCTTTTGCAGGTGCATTTGACACTGTTTAATTCTACCGCTTTTGCAATGTGTAGGCAATTCTGTTTTAGGCTTTTAGACGGGGGGGGGGGGGGCAATAGGTACGTCTAGGTGGGGGGGGTATTATTTCTGCTGCTGAGGGGGGTGGTAGGGGAAGTGTAGATCGAAATTTGGGAAAACTAGGTGGAGTTGATGTTGTTCTACGGGCGTTGTAGCTTTCTCTCTGACTTTCCAATCAAATCTTCAGGGTATTCTTTTCGGTAAAGCAGAAGTCATTGTTGACTTCATATTTGTAATGGGTTTCGTTCTTGCATTCCAATTTGGTTGACGTGCAAGTCCTAACTCCTCAACCTTCTCCCAAATGGAATGCGTATAGATGTGTTGAATTGCTAAGTTTTTGTTAGCGTTGCCTAGGATCGAAGGGGTGAAACAAATCTTCGCCTCTGATCTGAGCGTCTGCCTGTGCAACGTTCGCAGGCTCCATAAACTCCATTCGCGTTCCTTAGTATGTTGATCACTTCCGTAAATTGAACGCGGATTACACTGTCCTCATTCCGGTGCTCCAGCTTCCACTTGGCCTTGGCCTAGTAATTAAGTCGATGCATCTGCTGTGTAAAGCATTCACAATAAAAGAATGAGGAAAATTCAACATGCCAACCTAATTTAAGCTCCTTTTTCGCATATTCCGGAGTAAGGTAAGCACTGCGCTTGAGGTCGTCAATGCAACAGGACCGCGTGGTGCATGCTTGTGTTTCACTTCCGCCTTCTAGAATCATCAATTGCCGCCATTTCATGGCACAACTCCAGACAAAAGCAAAAAGGATATCTAAAGTTTTCTCGATTCTTTCATAACATAACCTTTCAATACACGATAATCCGGATCTAGCCTGTTCAGAAGCTTTTGGCAAAGTACGTCTAGGTGGGGGTATTATTTCTTCTGCTGAGGGGGTGGTAGGGGAAGTGTAGATCGAAATTTGGGAAAACTAGGTGGAGTTGATGTTGTTCTACGGGCGTTGTAGCTTTCTCTCCGACTTTCCAATCAAATCTTCAGGGTATTCTTTTCGGTAAAGCAGAAGTCATTGTTGACTTCATATTTGTAATGGGTTTCGTTCTTGCATTTCAATTTGGTTGACGCGCAAGTCCTAACTCCTCAACCTTCTCCCAAATGGAATGCGTATAGATGTGTTGAATTGCACGGTTTTTGTTAGCGTTGCCTAGGATCGAAGGGGTGAAACAAATCTTCGCCTCTGATCTGAGCGTCTGCCTGTGCAACGTTCGCAGGCTCCATAAACTCTATTCGCGTTCTTTAGCATGTTGATCACTTCCGTAAATTGAACGCTGATTACACTGTCCTCACTCCGGTGCTCCAGCTTCCACTTGGCCTTGGCCTAGTAATTAAGTCGATGCATCCGCTGTGTGGAGCATTCACAATAAAAGAATAAGGAAAATTCAACATGCCAACCTAATTTAAGCTCCTTTTCGCATATTCCAGAGCAAGGTAAGCACCGCACTTGAGGTCGTCAATGTGACCGCATGGTGCATGCTTCTGTTTCACTTCCGCCTTCTAGAATCATCAATTGCCACCATTTCATGGCACAACTCCGGACAAAAGCAAAAAGGATATCTAAAGTTTTTTCGATTCTTTCATAACATAACCTTTCAATACACGATAATCCGGATCTAGCCTGTTCAGAAGCTTTTGGCAAAGTACATTTCCAGTTTCTTGCAAGACTGCCGAACAGAAAAATATTGGGAACTCTTGAATGCTCGATACTTGACTTCCTAGCGGGCATATATAAACCACTTGATACTAAAAAATTGCTATCATGAACAAACAATTGCCCAAACTAAACATATATCTTCCCTCCCACTGAAAACCCGAAAAAAGTAAAAGATAAAATATATCTAAGAAAAAGGTGAAAAGAAAGCACAAGCTATTTACACATCAAGCATGCCCACACAAAATCATGCTTGAGCAATTCCTTTGGATAGAAGCATATCATACACCCTATCCACTTTGCTTGGTTCCACTCTGAATAGGCCATGGGCATCTGATTTCTTGGTAAGGTTGCCCCGCAACATCTCTATCGACATAACATGTAGCATCTTCAGATAATGCGCTGGTAATATTCTGATCTCACCACAAAGACGTTTCTCCTACATGAAAGAGGAGCACTCAAAACAGTCAAAGTTTCTGCTTTAGAGGAACAATGAAAAATGCTGGCATTAGACACTATCAGTTTTCTAAATTCCAATGTCCTGCTAAGTGAGATCCCCACATGGGAGTCGCACAAGTTCATCTTTCGATGGGGGGAGATTCTCAAGAAATAGTGATGTTAGCTTGGGAAATGCAATTGATTTGACTAGTTTTCTGTAGAATCACTTCTCAAATAAAAATTTAAGACCTATTGCTCTCATACTCATGGTACTTACAGTTTCGGATAATAGATCAGCTCCAGGAAAATCGCTGATGTCCCAATCATCCAGGGAGCTGTGTAGAGTATCCAGTGATGTCAAAGTTGCATCCTTGCCACTGGACTGTAGGCTTGAGGAGCTCCTGACAAGTCCTTGAGGGCTGCTCTCCGGCTCAACTTTGACATGACTAGGCTTTGGAAAAATTTTACCACTCGGACCAGCCTGTGAAATTTCTTTCATTCTCTGGGCTCCTTCTGCTTCCTTCTCTCTCTTCCGCTCAATAAACTTATTTGCCTCCGCAGCCGTTCGACAGCCAGCAGCTCGGGCATCCTACATGCTCATTGGTGTAAGAAACATAAGAGTGAGCACCACTATATAAAGCTAAGGAGATTGAAGTGCATCAAAGTAAAGGTAGTAATTGTAAAGATGCATCAAAATTTTCCATCAAAGGTTGGTAAGGAGATGGAAACTTTCAACTAGAGAAGATTAGATGTTTTTCCTATCCATTGAGTCAAACTTCAACGAGTTCTCTCCGCAATTATGCAGTAATCTTGTGAATTTCCAATGATCAGAATTACTTGAACAAAGTATAGCAAACCTTGGCAGTTATAATACAGAAAACGAAGACCATAAATGCGGAGTATATTTAGACCCAAATGGCTCTATAGTTGCATAAACTGCATTTCAGGTGGATTATAGTGAAAGGAACTAGCTCAATGTATGGCAGTGGACAGACCTTCAGCAGAAAATGGTCGAGCAGCCTAATCCACCATCAACCAAGTTTGCATAAAATAAACTTCATGATGCAACAAAGTTTCTAAATATGGCATGACACTAATGAATGTGCATTGGCACATTGCCATGTCACAGAGAATGTACTTTTCCCTTTAGAATTAGGAGATGCGGCATTGCAAAAATGGAGTACCCAGTTTATATACTAATTTGTTGGTTTTAAGATGCAGAACTCACAGAATGAATCAGAAGATAAGAAAGGACAGGCTATTAATAGGCATGCATCAGACCTGGAGTTCATGTATTCTTTTGACAATCCGATGTTCCTCTATTATACTCTTAACAAACTCTTCGTGCTCTTCTTTCGAGTGAAACCGTGTGAAGACCTTGAAGCGCTTATATATCTCTCTCTCTTCTGGAGAGAGATTCTTCTCAAATGGGTCAGGGTAGAGCAAGTTCCTCTCCAGTATAAAATCCTTTCTACGTTTCCTCTCATCAAGCCTGTCAAATATTCAAGATAAGGGCAAGAAAGGTAAATTACTCACCTCAAAACAAATGATAAAAGAACACTTCTCAACAGAACTAATACCCAGTACTGACAGATTCCACAGAAAGAAAAAAAAAGGGTCAAATAAATAGTATCATTCTGTATTACATGCCTCATAAAGTCCAACTGGTAAAAGGCAGGTTGCAAATTCATTTAGCAATTTTAAACAAATGATGGTAGCAGCATTAATGGAAATTTTTAACAAGATACGAAAAAACTAAATCTAGGGTCAGAATCAATGTTCATACTTAAATCTTTAAATCAGTAAAATTTTACTATCTTAAATGTAAATGGTTAATAAAACTACTTGAGACAGGTCAAAGTGCATAATTCATGAACCAAACCGTCCAAGCACCAATGTAACATGTAACTTGTTTCCAAAACAGAAGAATATATCAGGATGCATAATTTGTTTAATCAACAACATTCATATATAAGCTTCATATCTATTGCATTAGAAAAAAGGTAAGTCAACTAATATTAAAGCTTCAAAAGAGCGTTGACACTCTTCTGGCCATTACGTCTGTTACTCCTGTTTGTCCCCCCATTGTCATTAAATGTAACTACATATACATCTTTTGTTTCATGTGTAAGTTCCAGCTTATAACGAGCTAGAGTGTAAAATTGTTTAGCTGATATATTATGGACACTTTTACTAATAACTTAAACTTTTAGAAAAAAATGGCTATTCAACAAATTCAATTTGGATTTGAAAAAGCCATCATGCTATACAACAAGTACTTTTGAGAAAACGGAGCTGCACTAGGCTGCATGACTGAACCAGACATCGGACGCTGTAATATGATGCGTGACTGAACCAGGCACTAGATCAATGAATTAGTTGGTTCACGTGATGCATTCCATCATTTCATGACTCAACACATCTGTCAAGTTCAGTCAGTCATAGATTCATTCGAGAGATTTGAGCTGAGTGCTTCGACAGCTTGGTTGAGTCAAATTAATCAATACCAGATAATGCTTGCAATATGAAGTTTGATATCATTAATTGATCAGTGATGTCAACAGCATTATAAAGATTATTTCAACACGCAGTTCCCACCCCCTATAGTCATTTTGGATTCATATGCCGTTTAAATCAGCCTCTCAGAAGTGCATATCAAGCAACAAGCTCCCTTTAGGAGTCATCATGAAGAGAGCATAGAACCACACCTTTTTGAATAGATGCGTAGCACTTGCAGCTTCAATTCACGCTCTGCATCTGTATCAGCATCCCTAAATTCCATATCAGCTAGTAACTGCTCTGCATCATTGTCGTATTCAACCTCAAATTCCTGCCTCTTGAAATTATAACCACTGAACTCTGTTGCAGATGGCCCTTCATCCCCAGAAATTCTAGGCTTTTTCTCTCCGATGCTCCTGTCTATTTGGGATTCTGTGAAACAGAGAAGAAATAATGCAAAATGAATCATACTTCTGCATATTTTATTGAATTGAAATTACAGTTGTCTAACCTCAGTAATCTATCTTATGCATAACAAGCAAACCAGATAAAACACACAAAGTCAGCATGGACTCCAATCTTACTCTACTAAAGCCCTATTCCTTGTAATTCTTTCTCTAAATGAGCCCTAGGCTATCTACCAAGTAATATTTCAAAGCAATTCTTGAAGCCAATTGAGGATGATGCTTCCTCAACTTGACAAAGAACCATGTCAACAAGTTTTATAAAAGTATTACCTTCATCTTTAATCTCTTCCTTGGCATGTGAGATGTTGCATCCCCTCTTACCAGCAATTGAGCCAGATGAAGGTGCATGAACTGGAATTTCTTTTAATGATTCCATGGATCTGAATGAACACATACAGAGGAATGAGCAAACTGCGGTATAAAATAATAGTTGACAAACAACAGTGTTTAGCCATACTTGAATTTTGTAGAAGAAGATGACTCTTCTTTGAGAGGATCCCCAATTGAAGATGACTCTGTAAAAGAAGAGCTTAAGTCACATGCAATTTTCGGTTCCAAGATAAAGAGCTTTTGGTGAATCTGCGACTCTGAGAGAGTATTTTTGAGCCCAGTATGTGCCCATTGCTCATGGGAAAAGCAGCTGAGCTTCAAATGTGGTTATATGATTAAACAGACCATGAAATTCTTGCATGCATGAACTTGCTCATAATCGCTCTCTCTCAAGGTATAGAAGGACTGTAGTAGCCCTGATAAACCAGTTTAAAAAACAACATTAATCAACTAATCCTGAAAGTACCTTCCTTTAATTCCTCTTGTCCTTTGGCCATAGCAAGAAGCTCCTCTCTGTTTTTGCCCATAACATGAGACAAGTCCTAGATGAATATGTGGAACATATCATAATTGCAAGTACTTTGTCTATAAAAGGTGTATTAGTGATTTAGTTATCATAAATTTAAGTGACAAATCCTTACCGGGAGAGGCCAGCAAGGGGAGTTCATATACATGGCATGGTAATGGGCAATGCATTGTGATTTGCTTTTAGATCCAACGTGGTCAGCAACTTCCGCCCAATTACCAAATCCATACATTTCGATGCCCTAAATAAGAAAGAACCGCTAAACCTTGTGAATATAATAAGCTGAAAACAATGAATTATTTTGAAGTAGAATAAAAAGCAACAGTAACACCTCCAAAAGTAACATTTCTTCGTCTGCATTCCAGCCTGGACATAGAAGTGGAAAGGACAAATTGTCCTGTTACAAAGAATAATATAAAGATAAATAACCAAGTGGATCAGAAATGTTAATTTTTGGATAGAACATTCTAGTTTATAAGTATTGGCACAACATAAATTCCATCATCACTTTTGCAACCACATACGAAAGAGAAGATGGAGCACATGACATCAAGTCCAGAGACATTAGCCAAATGTAACCTCCAATCTGTACTTTACTCCAAGCAACTCCTTTAATTCAACAGGATCGAGATCATTTCGAATAAATAGGGCTTGTTTTGCAACACTAAAGTTTTGTTAATGAATGTCAAAGTACTTTAAAACTATAATGTAGGCTGCTCTCAGCACTCTTCACCTGATTATTATTAAAAATCAAGCAAGAATGGCATCCATGCTATCTAGGAAAATTGTGGACTGTGTTAATGATACAACTAGCATGACATTCCCCAGCGGAAAAAAAAAAAAAAAAAACTGTTTCATAGCCTACATATTTTCTTAGGAAAGCACCTGAAACTGTTTTCATCTCTTTCTCAAGAGACCCTTCTTTCATGGAGTTTTCCAAAAGCATTCCCAAATGACCTTAGTGTGTCTCATAAACATTATTAGTCTTGACTATGTGGCATTGCATGGTATTAATATATCACTGAATCAGTATCTCAGCCACAAGTGCAAGTTTATCACCATAAACAAGCTACTTAGCCATGAAAGGCACAGAGTCAGGAAATATTAAACACTGGGATTTCATTCTGTACGCATCAAAGGAAGTAAGCCATAACTTCATAGAAAATTACAGGATTATGCATAGTAATTAAGATATTTCAATCTGATTCAGACGTGAGACTGAAAAGGTTTATTTTGCAAAGGTAGAGGGACTGTTACTGTAAAATCAAACTTTTATAGTGATGAAAAGAATCTAAGAAAGCACTAAAGATCTGCTTGATAAACTAAGACTGAAAAGCACTTTAAAGACATGAAATTGGAGAAGTGTCTTCATTGTCTAAGATGCTCACTTTCATAGAACAAAGGAGGAAACACAACAACAGCAGATGACATAATCCTAAAAATTCTCAATCAAAGGAAAGGAGATGACTAACCATGACCCGATACAGATGATTGCTCTTGTGGGGAGTAATTTCAGCTCCAACAGAAAAACATTCTATGCAAAGGTCAAAATCTGGACAAGTTGCACACTTAATACGAATTTTTCCTGATATATCCTTGTTGCAGTAGTTGCAGTGGTAGGAAGCCCCTTTCTCTTCATTTCCCTGACCAATAACTACATTGCACAGCTAAGTTTTCAGCAAAATCAGAGACAGGAAGTCTGTCTTGCCCTGCCTAAGAAGAAGTATGATTAAAAAGATTTAACCCTTTAAGAATGAGAGAAATAACAAACCATTCAATTTACCACTAATAGGTTAACCCCTATATAGCTCTCCATATTGTAGGACCGTAAAATTTTGGTACTTTTATAGCCTTTAAGAATAAATTCAAGAATAATCTATGAACAACCCATGCTTAACAATCGAAAAAGAATTCCTAAGTCCATTAAGAAAATTGGGCACAACTGGCTCAAGCATGTGAGTTTAAGCCTGAAGAATAGAGAGAGAACTCATATCCCCAAAAAAGAGCTAAAAAGTCGCTGACCAGTACCTGCAGATGCAGAGTCTAAATTTTCTGGACCAGAGGCAATCTTTTTCTTCTTGGATCTACCAGAAAGACAAAGTTAAGGTGAGCTTCACCAGCAATACAAAGCAAGATAAATCTACCAAAAGGCATTCGAATGAATTAAGGTCCCATGGAAATGCATTCTAATGAATTCCTAAATCTACCAAAAGGCACAGGACTAGTTGAAGTTGATAGATAAAGGATACCCAATGAATGAACACAACTACACGATCGAGGCATCTGCCCAAATGACCCCGGCCTTGAACTCGATTCTACCTATAATGCTAAGAATTATGGCCATCTCTCCAAACTCTTCAAAAAAGTAAAACTAGAACGCGACTATTCTACACTATAATGCTAAGAATTATGGCCATCTCTCCAAAATCTTCAAAGAAGTAAAACTAGAACATTCCAGAAGCTCTAGAGACACAGAGCACATGGGTCCTATGCATTGAACGCAGGGAATGGCTCGCGCAATCCTTCAAGCCTCAGCTCTCAAGCTAACCGATATCGCATGCGGAAGTATCGCTAGAACATAAACGAACGGAACCAAACACAAATACACACCAACACAGCCCCCTAATCGCAGGGCTCCAATCCTCCGGAGGCAACCTCGTACTCCAGAAATTTTCCACAGCATTCCAAGCACATCAGTCCTCATCTCACGATTACAACCAAAGACTCGCACAGCGCAGGACCAGTAGCAAACGCAACGAACCTTTGATTCGGATCTTCATCGGCCGGCCGAGAAGCCACGCGAGAACGTCCCATCCGAGCCAAACACGCACGTCGCTCGATTCCGAATCGAGGTCGCGGAGCCGCTCGAACAATATCCCCTCAATCCGCGGCCGCCTGCAAGATGCGGATCGATTGAGCTCACTCCGGAAGCGCTCGCATCACTGCAAATGCTTCCGTCGATGGAGATCTCTGTCGCGCTGCTCGGTGGCGGAGAGAGAGGGGGGGAGAGGGGGAGTCCCCCAGCCGATGGCAATGTCGCAATTCTTGTCTTTTTTCGGGGCTTTTTTACTTTTATCGCTCTCTCAATTGATTCGTACGCGGGCTTGGGCCTACCTGGGCTTGGTGATTTAAATGGGCCTGGCGAAAAAAAATCCGAACCGAATTGAGATTCGGGTTTTGGGCTAGGCGAAGTTTTAGATTGGGGTTTTTAATTTTATCATCCACATGCTTAATTTGTACTTGTACAGCAGGTTATCATAAGTACGCCTAAATTACCAGTAAATATGAGAGGATATGGACTGAAAAAGGGGAGAGTTCTGGACCTTCTGGTTATGATTCGTAAGATTAGTCTGAAACAGAAGCACATCGGCTGGAAAAAAATGGTCGAGTCTTTTTTGCAGTTTCCATTATAGTTGGCCCGGAATGGGACAATTAATCATACTTCAAGGTCAAGAAAAGCGGTCCCTTCCTCATGACTAAGCTCAAGATAATTGAAGCAATAAAATAGAGCAGCTTGTATTTGAAAATAAATTTTATCATGCAGGGGATGGTCGATTAGGCTAGTAAATCAACAAAAACTATGGATATCCAAGGCCTTCATGGTCAGTAGAATGACCTTATAGATAAATATAATTACAAAGATTCGTTGGCCCACCTTATCCCATTGTTCATGAAAGTGATCTGCTGTACATCTATATACAAGGACTATTGGGAAGATCTGGAAACAATCTGGTGATTCATGTCACATGAACATTTCGCCTGGATTTTCATCTCGAAATAGAAAATTTTGTCTCCAGGAATTGAGCTGCAGTACCAATTCTGCGAACTCGCATATGAGTCAAAGACGTATGGTGTCGATATGGCTTTTTGAAACTCGCTGTTGGCTCTGGCTGCTTCACTTTCATCTCTATGGGCCGTTTTCTAGTGTTTTTGCGAATTCGCCACCACGGCCTGAGAGTTTGCCTATCATGGGTAATTTGCATCAAATGCTCTCTCCCTTACTGCATCGTCTGCTTACAGACATGGCAAGCTAGCATGGGCCGATCATGAGCCTCCAGATGCGTGAAGTTTCGGCCCTGGTCTTTTGATGGGCCGAGCATGGCAAAAAGGTGTTGATGTTCCAGGAGCTGGCTTTGCGCAAAGGCCAGGTAATCTTGCTTCTCTGGAATCGATTAGACGGAGGCCGTCTTGTTTTCTGTCCATACGGCGGATACCGGAGATAGCTGAGAAAACTGGAGGTCCTTGAGGTCCCGACTCCTGAGCCATAAGCAGGTCCAATCTTTCAGATCAATAAGAGAAGAAGTATGGAACTTCATTAGCTTGATCACTTTGTCTCGAGAAGCACCAATCAACATGAGCTAGAGATTCATTTCCTTGATGAATAACCTAATATCCTGGGCCGTATTCGGTGAAAAATGTACATATCAGGACAGCTTAACCTCATCGCTCATTGAACTGTTAATGCTGTCTGGAGGCTTGGACCTACTCAATTTGAACTGCTCGCCATCGTTCCTGGGGTTCTTCAGGGATGAGAAGGGCACTGGAAAGAATACCCTGGAAAATGGGCAAGATTCTTGAAGTCGTCATTGCTGGTTACAAATAAAAGAAAAAATCTTCCTACAGGAGCAATGAATCTGGAGAAGAAGATGTAGTCGACATGCTTTTAAAGATTCAGGTGTCCGGAGAGCTTGAGTTTTACCTTATGACAGATAATACCACAAGGACCCTTCTCATAAGACCGAATCTTTACTCGCCCCTGAATCTATTTAGGCCTCTGCTAAGTTGAAATTCCATGGCAAGGCATAAGTAAGGTTTGTGCAAGCTTAATTTGGATGCCTTTAGTCCAAGAAATAAGAAAATCAAACATGAACCTTCTGGAATGCAAATTAGGTCTTGTCGGTGCTTGTCAGAAGATAAGTGCAGTCTAATTCATTTTTAGACAAAAAAGTCGGCAGTGCTGCAAAGAAAGTCACATGAACTGCTAAAGGATGAATTCTCTGTTCCTTTGGGTGAACAAGCTTACAAATTTTTGCGACTGTTAGAAATCAGAATATGCCTGCAATTACCGAACAAGTTAGTGTTTACAATTCGTATACCTTCAGAAGAGTCTACACATAAATTTTGTGCCTAATTTTGCTTGAAATCAGGAAACCCGGTGAGCTTGAGTTTTATCTCACGACCAATACCATCAAAGCAATCCTCATGGTAAGACAGACACTTAGAAGGTCCAGTAAGTGAACTAACATAAAGCTCATACAGGGTTCAGAAGAAGAGTGGGTATTGAACAATTCTAAAGGTCCTAACCTTAAAGGTAGTCCATCAGATTTTAGTGTTTATATGCTTGCAATGCCAAAAAGGCTAACCTCATTGCAACACTTAAAGCTATTTATTAGCTGCCATCAGAATGTAAAATAACTACAATAAACATGTTTCGACTTCTTTTCCACCTGTCTATGCAGGGCCAACATGGTAGGCTTTCAGATAATGTCAAAAGTCTGATTCCTGGGAAGACCTTGTGTTTATCAACTTGTGCGGGGATTGCCAACTGAGTGCCGCTCTTTTCATTTGACCAAACTTGACAATTCGGCTACCTTTCCCTTCTAGGACGTGATCCAAGTAGGAAGTGAGACATTGGCGATGACCCTTGAATGGGCGACAGCCATAATCGTGGAGAACCCTAGAGTAATGGAGAGAGCTTGATTTGAAATTTGGCCAGTTCTTCGAGGAAAAGAGAGGGTTGACGAGCAAGACATCTAGCAAAATCCACTACTTTAGACCAGTCATTAAAGAAACTCTACAATTGCATCCTCCTATTCCCTTTATCACAAGGGAGTTAAGGGACAGATGTGCAGTCTCCGTACAGGAGATACGACCAAAAACTAGTCCTCCTCAATGTGTGGAGAAGAGATCGTGATCAATGGAATGATGCTGAATGCTTTATATTAGAGAGATTTGAAAACTATTCAATTATCTATAAAGGCTGTGTTTGACGGTCATGATGAAAATTTATTATATCCTGCTTTTGGTGTCTGCTTAAGACTGGATAAGGTCAAATATAAGAGGAATATAGCATGGATAAAATTATCTCATGAATGAGGTAGGTTATATTCAGTCTTAAGCGAGCTATATTTTTATCCAAGCTATATTCATAATAACTTTCAATATAGCAAGTTGTTTTTATCCATAATAGGAAAGTTATTTTTCTCGAATAATAAACTTCTTAAGTTAATAAAATTAAAATTATATTTCAAAATAAATAATATTTGAATTCTAATATAAGAATTCAAAATAAAAATAAGAATTTATTTTTTCAAATTTAATCTTTTTATTCATATATTCAAATTTAATTCTATTTTATAATATAAATTCAATAATAAATATAAATATATATCTATTACATATTTTAAATTCAATAATAAATATAAATACATATCTATTACATATTTTTAGGCATTTGATTATTTTAGGAATATTAGTACAATTTACTATCTAATAAGATTTTATTAGAGAATGATGGAAGGAAAAAAAAAAAAAAGAAAATAATTAAAAAGAGAGGAAAAATAAAAATAAAAATAAAGTATGCGAGAATATCGCGAAAGATTTTTATCATTTCTTTTTGTGGACTTTTACATTCATTTACACTAATATGTCTTTTATACCAAATTGTACATGATATGATATGAATATATCCGATTTTATTACTATAATTCACAAAACAGTAGATATGATAGAGCAAAATCCCTGAATTTTATATTCTATCTTATTTAGTCCTATCCTGGTTAGAATTTTAGAGGACCAAACATAGCCAAAGGGACTAACTTAGGATACATTCTATATGGAGAAGGTCAAAGGATGTTACAAGTATGGCTTCGGTACGTTGATACCATGCTCTTGCACTTTCCAAACTTGCAAGGAAGAAAGAATAGCCCTGTTAGTAGTAAGAGTATCTTATTATATTACTACTCATGCATCAATGGCAAAATCTTCTTTCACAAAAACATGGAGTGCATATTAGTCCTTGATACCACTCCCACTACTTTGGGATGAAACGTTTTAGGATGGCAATTAAGTTCAATTCATACTTTTTTCGAGCCATAGCTCCAAATACCACGGTCATGTCAAACTCTTTCGTCTTCCAATCGAAGTGGTAGAGTAATTGAGCAAATGGAAGTTCAATATTGACTAGATCAAATAATATGTTGAGACACCTGAATGAATGTTAATCAATGCACCTCAATCCACAGATAAGAGTCCATTTGAGAGACCAATCTAACTCAACGTGGAGTACACTCCCTTGATCCTCATCCTTACAAAAAATGCGAGTGTTGTACCTTTTTTCTATAGGAAAAAAAGCACAGTCGTTTAAGGGGAAAATTGTTAAAAAAGTTTTAAACATATTGCACATTTGTTAATTTAATCATAAACCTTCTAATTTTGATAATTGAATCCTAACACTTTTATGTTTTCTCAGTTGAGTCCATCCGGCCAATTTTAGTTAAAAATCATTATCATGATAGTTTAGTAGCATTGATAGTTCTACGTGGCACGGTCGCCGCTAATGTGGATAAATTTTTATATTTTTCAATTTTCTTCGTTTTTCTTTTCTTTTTCCCCCATTCTTCTTCCTCCAACTAGTTGTTGAGCCTAAGTGACGGGCAATGACCGACCAAAGGCAACCACCAGTGAGGGTCGCCTAGATTTGAAGAGGGGCAACCTCGCCAAAGGCCAGCAAGGGCCAACGGGCGATGTTGCTCCCATCTCCCTATGTTCTTCATGATCTCCAAAGTCGTAGATGCATTATGGTGCTCACAAGGGCCTATCCAAGTTTGAAGATGTTACCAATTTTGTCTTTGTCTTCGGCTTCCTCTTCTATATCCTCTGCTTAGTCGTCATTGTGTTGGCACTTTTTGCGTTGCTATTTAGTTCTACCTTTATTTTTTCCCCTTCGCCATTAGAGAATTGCAATGGAGAAGTTTGAAAATGGACAGCAAGAAGAAGCATCGGCGATGGCGTGGGGCCTCATTCCCCCGCGCTAGATTTAGCGATGGGACCCTCACTGGGTGTCACAACCCTCGCTCGTTGTTTCCTTTGGCCGGTTGCCAGCCATTGCCCAAGCTCGACGACTGACTGGAGAAAGAAGAAGGGAGAAAAAGGAAAAAAAATAAAAAAAGAAGAGATAGAAATATTATTAAAAATTATGTATGTTAGAAATATTATTAAAAATTATGTATATTAGCATTAGCAATGCCACTTAAGACATCAGTCGCCAGCCATTGCACATCGGCCGTGCCACTTAAGACGCCGGTCAAAATCGATCGGATGGACTCAATTGGTAAAATGTGATAAAGTTTATGACTCAATTAATAAAATTAAAAAATTTATGACTAGATTGGTAAAAGTGTAATAAATTAAAAATTTTTTAGATAATTTTTTCGTTGTTTAAGTCAAAGTCATTGAAAACTTTGCGGAGTGTTAAGAACGTCAATCTAGTCTGGCCTAGCACTTTTCTCGTCCCCACTAAGAGCTGGTCTCCGGATGCGAGAAAATCGTGCTCATGACTTTGGCTGGCATGAAGACGAAGACTTCTGTATTTCCCAGGAAACTGCCGTGGGACCATGAAGAAGAAAAAAGACAGAAACGATCAGAGGAGAGAACCTACCCGGGAGCCGCAAGTCTCCCTTAGAGGACGAATACGTTGGATGGACAATTTGTTAGAACAAATTGAAAATCAAGAAGTGCTAAACACGATATATTGAGCGTAACCTTAAATAGACCATGTCAAAACTCACCCCAAATGTTTTTGGAAATAACTTAGAAAACCAATCATGTTTTTTTTTTTTGAAAAACCCACTTGATAATTTCACTCTGACTAAACAGTTACTCCAAATAATAAGAGCTTTCAGTAAATTCCAATACTAAAAGAGTTTTCCATCAAATCCCTAGTCTATACATGAAATCGAATTTCTCGATTCAAAGATCACATGACTTTGAATTTATGATTTAAATTTTTCGGTTGTTGTAAAACAAAGTTAATTTGACTTGATGAGGTCTTCGTGGAGGGTACGCGAAAAACCTTTCTTTTCTTCTTTCTCCCTCTCCTTTGTTTCTTTTCTCTATTCACCGGACGACGCTGCACTTTCCTCTTCCTTTCTTTTATCCATCAACGTCTTCTTTTTTTTTTTTTTTTTTTTCCCGAGACTTTTAGACCAAGTCAAAGTCCTCACATTACATCAGCCATGACCCTTGAATAGGCGATGGCCAAAATGGTGAAGAACCCAAGAGTAATGGAGAGAGCCGGATCTGAAATTCGCCAAGTTCTTTAAGGAAAAGAGAGGAGACGAGCAAGACATCCAGCAACCATACTACATGAGACTAGTCATCAAAGAAACTCCACGCTTGCATCCTCCTATTGGCCTCATCACGAGAGAGTTAAAGGACAAATGTGCAGTCTCATTATACGAGATACGGCTATAAACTATAGTCATCATCAATGCGGGGGCGTTCGGAGGAAATCCTGATTAAAGGAATGATGCCAAATGCATTATATCAGAGAGATTTGAAAATTCTTCAATTACATACAAAGGGACTAACTTTGGATACATTCTATATGGAGCAGGTTGACGGATGTGCCCCAGCATACCATTTGGTCTTGCCAATATTGTACTTCCACTTGCTCAATCGCTCTACCACTTTGATTGGAAGCCAGGAGAGTTTGACATGACCACGATATGTGGAGCTACAGCTCGGAAAAAGAATGACATGAACTTAATTGCATCCTATAACGTTTCATCCCACTTTGATTGGAAACTAAAAGAATTTGTCTTACAAACGCCTCGACCCGTGTACTTCCACCAATGTCTGAGCAACTTGAGTGATACTCTGGAAGTGATTAGCCTATCAAGCAGCAACTTCCGAGGGTGAATTTCTCAAGTCAAGAAAGCGAGTGGGTAATTGATTATGATTGATTTCGGTAATAATCAATTCCAAGGGCCATTACCTAGGCACTCGCAGGCCGTGAAGAGTAGGAGTTCCTAAATGATCAAATCAATGATATTTTTCCATCTTGGTTGGGCTCACTTGTCGTGTTGATCTGGCAAGCAAACAAATTCCACGGGGTGATTCGGGAAGTTGAAAGTACCTATAGTTTTCCGAGGCTTCATATCATCGATCTAACCTAGAACAATTGTCGGTAGCTTGCCATCTAAGTACTTTGAGCGTTGGACTGCCGTAAAAGTTGCAGCGGTAGATCAAGCGGACTATATGGACTACACCGGTCTGTAAATCATAAACCAATCAAGAGCCTCTGTCACAGGTTCTGCCCACGATACACGCCCTTCGACTACTCTGTGATAATGACAAACAAAAGCTCCTGCCACTGAAGTATTCAAGGATCTGAGAATATCTCGTGTTGATTTATCTTTCAAGCAACAGTTTCGCAATAGATACGGTGTGTTTACTGTCGGCAAATCCAAGTGTGAACACGTGACCTTGAAGTTGCCACCCAATAGAATTTTAATAATTTCAAATCATCCACATAATATAAGTCAATATAATTTCATTATTTGTGAAAAAAATAAAAAAACAGTTGCTCAATGCAGATATTCAAAACTGGCCGCAACTCTGCGCGGAAATTTAAAATTTCTGACTAAATCATCACTCCAAATGATAAGAGCCTCCATTACATGTCAAGACTGAAATTATTTCCATGTCCGAATTTATCATTTTTATGTAACTTCACAGTTTAGTAACTTCTAAATCAAACTCATAGTTCAAATATCACATAACTTGGAATTTATGAACTAACGTCAATGGTTAAACTAATTAACGAATAAAAGACTTGAATCTTGTGGGCGTTACGAAACGAAGCTTAATGAGATCGCCGTGGAGTATACGCGAAAAACCATTCTTCATTTCTTTCTCTCCTTTCTTTCTTTTATATGCTTTTTCTTTTGGGTCGTTTTTCTTTTCTATGTTCAATGGACGAAGCTGCACTTTTTTTTTTTTTGTCGAAGACGAAGCTGCACTTTCCTCTCTATTTCTTTTATCTCTCGTGGTCTTCTTTTTGTGCCCATGCTTTTTGACCGAGTCAAAGTCATCATATTACATCAGCCATGACCCTTGAATCGTGAGGAACCCTAACGGGGAGAGCTCAATATGAAATTCGGCAAGTTCTTTGAGGAAATTACAGGATTCACGGGCAAGACATCCAGCAACTCCACTACTTTAGACTAGTCTTTAAAGAAACTCTACGCTTGCATCCTCCGATTCCCTGCATCGCGAGTGAATGAAGAGACAGATATGCGATATGGCCAAAACTATTGTCATCATCAATGCGTGGGCACTCAAAAAAGAGATCCTAATTTGTTAGCGAGATAAACTTGCCAAGCCATGTTAAGATTGAGAATCAAGATTCAATATGTAATAGTTATATTTACCAAAAAAATCATAAGCTATGTTTAGCAACTATGATGTACTCTTCTTTATTTAAGGAGAATGAATCTCTCCCAAGAAGCTAAGACATATGGGGATTTCTACTGTGGATGTAGGCTTCCAAGAATTTTTTCTTTATCAACTGAAACGAGTAAAATCTTTGTTTGTCTTTCCTTCTCTTTGTCTCTTTCATCCTTGTATTAACGCGCTATATCTGAATGCTTTATAGCAGAGAGAATTGAACACTCTTAAATTACCAACAAAGGGACTAACTTTAAACATATTCCATTTGGAGCAGGTAGAAGGATGTGTCCCAGCGTATTATTTGGTCTTGCCAATATTGAACTTCCACTTGCTGATGCAGCCCACATTGAAGACCAGCTCTCTCGACCAAGAAGATTAGCCCGCATTCAAGCTCGACGAAACCGAGAAGCCATATCGATATCTTGAATCCATCCTGGAATCTTCAAAGATACATTGGGAGCCATGAAGACATTATGCTTTTACTAGTTTCTAGTTTCTATGCTATTCACTATTTTCCTAGTTTCAATGCTTCATCTTTATTTCTTTGACGATATAAGACATCCAATTCCTTGTATGAGATAGACGACTTTTGATGAATGAAAACTTTGCTTTGAAGCAAATATCGTGAACCTTGCAGAGTTCATATCCTTGAAAACCTAGAAGAGTTTTCACTCCGTCCTTGAAGAGTCGGAGCTTTTCGAAATCTGCATCCTTGAAGAGTTGCAGTCATCGATCTAGAAGAATCGGTGCCCTCTCAACTTCCTTGGAGGCCTAGAAGAGCAACCAACAAAGTTTTTATATTTTCCTGTTCTGTTCGTTATTTTTACCCATTTCCAACCCAAATTCGACCATCCTATAGTGCTTATTTTAGAAAACCAAAAACAGAGAAATTGTAGATCCAGAAGTCTTTGTTCATTTGGCTTTGGAATCAGGTCGATCTGATCTGTATCGACAAAGATACGACTATTCTCCTGAGCTTGCGCAGTGCTGAACTTTCTGTTCGTCCTGTTTCCCGTGTGCGAGTCACTCTCCCGATCCTACTATTTGAGAAAGCCTAACCTTGGCTTGCATCACTTGCTCTGCCACTTTAATTGGAAGATAGATGAGTTTGACATGAATGTGGTATTTGGGGCTATTGCTTGGAAAAATAATGAATTGAACTTAATTGCCATCCTATAACGTTTCATCCCAAGGCATTGAGAGTAGTGTCAACGATCATTATGCACTCCATGTCCTCATGAAAGGAGATATTGCCACAGAGGCATTACTGATATAATAAGATATTCTTAGTGCTAATAGGGCCATCCTTTCTTCCCCGCAAGTCTACAAAGTGCAAGAGCATGGTACCAACGTGCTAAAGCCATACTTGGATTCACCCAATGAATGTGAATTAATGAGCCTCAATCCGTAGATCAACTGGATCCCACTAAAGCTTATCCACAAGACCAATCTAACTCAACGTAGAGTCCACTCCCTCAATCCTCATCCTAACAAAAAATATCAATATTGTGACTTGTGACTTTTTTCTAGGATCACAGGAAATAAATCAAGATGTTTAAGTCACAGTCATAGAAGACTTTGCAGAGTGTCAATAACGTCAATTCAAGTTTGGACTGGCACTTTTCTCGGTCCCCACATATAGCTGGTTTATGGGTACGAACAAATCATGCTCATTTCTGTGGTTGGCATGAAGATGAAGACTTTCTGTATTTCCCAGGAAACTGCAGTGGGACCTGAAGAAGGAAAAAGACAGAAAAGATCGAAGGAGAGAACCTACCCAGTAGCCACGAGTTTCTTGTAGAGGACGAAAATGTTGGGTGGACATCTTGTTAGAACATTGAAAATCAAGAAGAACTAAAAACGACATCTTTGAATTTAACCTTAAATTAACCATGCCTAAATTCGCCCCAGATGTTTTTTTGAAATAAAACCAACCTTGTTCATCCTTTTTGAAGATCCAACAAATTAATATGTTTTGTTAACCAGATTTCTTGGCAAGCGAGAATTTTTTTCCCACGACAAGTTAGAAAGTTCTCCATCGATGCTCCATATGCAGCAAGAAAGAACTATGATTTGGTAGCCCTAGAAATTACCATGGCAATCAGTAATACATTGTCCTTCGGTAACAGCAGAAGCTGTGATTATGTACCAATGATCCAAGAACACCTCACGCGGTATGCCACGAACCAGGACTTTGCGTTTAGTTTCCCCTTCTTAGGGAAAAGTACAAAAAAAGTCATAAACCTATTGTATTGATATCAATTCAGTCTTAAACCTTTTCACATTGATATCAATTAAGTCATAAATTCTTTTACATTGATATCAATTCAGTTCATCTGATCAATTTAGGTAGAAAATTGTTGACATGGACATCGGCCGTCCGACGTGACATAATCTGCGATGACGTTGACATTTTAAATAACTTTTTAAATAATTTTTTTTTAATTTTTTTCTTATTTATCCGATTCTTTTTCCTTTGGACTATGGTTGGTACCAACTATGGCCAGTGACTAACCATAAGCAAGGGCTAGCGATGGCGTCACAGCCCTTGCCGACCACAGGCAAGGGGCATCCTCATCAGATTTGGTGAGGGCATGACCCTTGCAAACTGGGTGAGGGGGGCCCTCATTGGATCTGGCAAGGGCTCGACCCTTGTTGCCTGGGCGATGGCAGCTCTTGCCAAAATTGATGGAGTCAGTGAGGGTGAAGCCCTCGCTAGAAGTCGCGAGGGTGACCTCACAAGATTTGACAAGGGCCCTTGCCCAGGTCGTGAGGGTCTAGCCCTTGCTAGATTTGGTGAGGGTCCCCCTTACCTAGGTGGTGAGGGTTGAGCCCTTGCAGATCTGGTGAGGGCCCCCTTCACTTAGGCCACGAGGGTCGTGCCCTCGCTAGAATGACCCTTGCCAAATCCAATGAGGGTGACCCTCAATTGTGGCCGATCGCCGCCATGGCCAATATCTGCCACAATCCAAAGAAAAAGAATAGGAAAATTAAGAAAAAAAGAAATTTTTAAAAAAAATATTAAAAAATCATTTAGAAATATCCAAATCAACGCAGCCATATTACGTAGGAAGGCTAGTGTCCATGTCGGCTATTTTTGAATAAAATTGGCTGGATGAACTGAATTGATACTAATGTAAAAATGTTTAGAATTAAATTGATTCAACTAAAAGATTTAGAACTGAATTGGTATAAATATAATCGGTTTATAATTTTTTTAGTACTTTTTCCCTTCTTCTTCTTTCCCATTTTTCCTTTTTCTCCTTTTCTCTTTTCTTGTTCGTCCACTCTTTCTTGCCTTTTGTTGACCAGTCAACTTTTATTTATCTGCCCAATTGACTCAGTCAACGCCTCTATTACAATCACTGCCCATTTGCACGTCAAATGCAATTGCTAAGAGCTATAGGAAAGTTGTTATATGTACAATTCAGCCACGAGAGCTGACAATTCATGATTCTGGACCGGTGTCCCATTTTGTGCGTGATGTTTGATAAGAAACGGTAATCAGACCATCTAAGTGAACAATTACAATGGAACTCGCGATTTGAGAACCTTTTCATATGAAGAAAAAGATGTGGATGGGGAACTATCTGATCTCTCGCTGGACAGGTGTGTGATTTCACTGATTTGTGAGGAAAACACCGTGTGGCACAGAGACTGCACACGCGTATTTCCACTGCATTCAAGTGTTACGCGATCGGAAATCCACGATAACAGAATATTACACAACTGATATACACGTCTGATTTGATCCTAATTCCTATTTTTTAGGGTTCATTTCATGAAAAATTTTAATCGATATACCTGTGACAAATTTATCTTAAATTAATATTGACCATGAAAAATCCTAAATTGGTACATCCATGACATAAACTCTAAATTGATACATTTATCTCTGTTAGTTTTCATTAAATTGAATTAATACAAAAAACCACGAACTAATATACTTATTACAAATGGAGGTTAAAACCCCAAATGGGTATACTTATTAATTATCACGTCATCCAATTCAAAAGGAAAGTAATGAAAAATAAATTTATTACAGGTTTCAATTTGGAATGTTTGGTGGTCAAAAAATTAATTTGGGATAAATTTATCACAAATATATCAATTATGAGTTTTTCATAGCATTAACCCTGTTGTCTAACCATTATAATATCAAATTATTAAAACCATGCCCTCGGCTAATAGCTAAATCTTTTAAAACAATTGAGGGTAGTCTCATCAAATTTTATATATTATTTAAGCAGAAAATTCTAAGTTCAAAACTTTCGTGACCCTTTGCTAAAACAGTTGCACTAAGTTCCACAAAATTCTAAACTAAGTGGGTGAAATCTAGTATTACATAATTCTGTTTCAGCTTTTATTTGGGGAAGAAAATGTCAGGCAAATATTTTTAAAGCGCCTAAATAATGATATGCCGTATCTTGAATTTTCTAAGCTGGCGTGCTCTTTGGAGTGCAAGAATTCCAAGTCAAGAGACATCTCTGTCCACGCCTTCTAACATTAACGCGGTGATAGGATCTGTTGATTATTGTCAACTCACCGCATTAGATTAAAGCATGAAAATGACAATGGAGAAGAACTTTGCTATATAACATCTCCATCATCAGGCTTCATCTACAACAAAGTCGGCAGAGTGAGTTTGAGAGCACCCCTAGATTTGCTAAGGTGGCCATGGAAAAAGAGTCATTTCATTTCAACTATACGATACTCTTGCTTACTCTTGTTGCTTCCCAATCTCTTGCTTCAACCCAACCACGTTGCCATGAAGACGAGAGATCCGTGCTGCTGGAGTTCAAGGCAACCTTCTTCACCAGAAAGCCTGAGTGCTGTTACCCTGCCACTTCAGATGAACAAGCAAAGATTGAATCATGGAACGCATCGACAGGGGAAACTCAAAGCAACTGCTGTTCTTGGGCTGGCGTTGAGTGTGATAAGGTAAGCGGTCACGTGATCGGCCTCGACCTCAGTTGCAGTTGTCTCTCTGGTAAAATCAACACCAACACCAGTATCTTCCGTCTTCTTCACCTAAGAAGCCTTAACCTTGCCTCCAATGACTTCAATTGTCAGATTCCTTCGGCAATTGAAATCTTGCTTCCTTGAAAGATTTGAACTTCTCCCAGTCCAACTTCATGGGTCCCATCCCACATTTGCTTGGTAACTTGACCCAACTTGTCCATCTAGACATGGGTTATAATTCATTAGATGGTACGATTCCTTCTTCTCTTGGGCGTCTCGGTCACCTGAATTATTTAGATCTAGGCTCTAATTTTTTAACGGGTGAAGTTCCATCTTTTTTGGGGAATCTAGTCCAGCTTGAGTTTTTACGTCTGAGGGACAATATGTTAATTGGCCAAATTCCATCCTCTCTCGGGAACCTCACCCAACTTGCCATTTTATAATTAAGCACTAATAAGTTAACAGACAAAATCCCTTATTCCATTGGAAACCTAGTTCAACTTTATTATATAGATCTTGGATACAATCAATTAGTGGGCGAGATTCCATTCTCTTTCCAAAACCTCCTAAAGCTCAGGTTCTTAATACTTGGGTGTAATCAATTGAGTGGTGAAATCCCTTCCTTCTTGGGGAGACTCACCCAGTTGATTTTTGTTAAACTTTCATTCAACCAATTTCATGGTACAATTCCAAGCCCAATTTTCCAATTACAAGGTCTCCGCACTCTTGATTTGAATTCAAATAACTTGAGTGGCACGATAAAATTAGATACATTTTCGAAGGCTCAAAACCTTCAAGATCTTTTGTTATCCTATAACAAACTGTCCTTGATCGTCGAAACTAACATAACTCACCAGTACTCTACTCTAGGTTTAGGTTCATGCAACTTAAATGGGTTCCCAAAGTTTCTACAAGATCAAGATAACTTGTTAGTGCTAGATCTATCCTACAATAACATTTTTGGTCAAGTTCCTGAATGGTTTTTGAATGTGAGCACAGAAAACCTACAATATCTGAACCTTTCTGGCAACTTCCTAACAAGTTTTGCTCAAGATCCCATTATTTTCAAGTGGAAAGAACTTGGTATAGCAGATTTCAGTTTCAACAAGTTGCAAGGACCAGTTCCGATTCCCCCTCCTCAAATTTGGACTTACATCATCTCAAATAACAAGCTCTCTGGAGGAATATCGCCACTCTTATGCAATCTAAACTCTATCCTGATGATCGATTTGTCTAATAATAATCTGACTGGGTTTCTTCCACAATGTTTGAGTAATTTGAGTGGTACTTTGGAAGTGATGAGTTTACAAAGTAACAACTTTATGGGGAAAATTCCTAATTTGAATGGGAACTTTTATGCGCTTGCTATGATTGATCTGAGTTACAATAAATTGTCTGGGCCATTGCCAAGATCACTCCACAACTGTAACAATTTGGAATTTCTGAATTTCGAGATAATCAGATTAGGGATGTTTTCCCGTCATGGTTGGGCTCACTTCTCAGTTTGAAGGTACTCATATTGCGGTATAATAGATTTCATGGACTTATTGGGGAACCAACTAATAGGGTGGAGTTCCCTATGCTGCAAATCATCGACCTATCCCAAAATAACTTTTCCGGTAGCTTGCCATCTGGATACTTCAAGTATTGGACTGCCACGAAAGTTTCTGAGAGATATGAGGACTACATTGGGCTGCCGATCTTTAATTATCTGACAACCTCAAACTTTTACTACTATATGAGCGTCATTGCCAAAGGCACCCAAATGAATTACTCAAAGATCCAGGAGCGCCTCACATTGATTGATCTCTCGAGCAATAATTTCAGCGGAGCAATCCCCAAGACCATTGGAAGCCTAAAGCAACTAAAATTGCTCAACCTTTCCAACAACATTCTCACCGGTCCTCTACCTCCATTCTTGGCAAACCTAATGGATTTGGAAGCATTAGATCTTTCTCAAAACCAACTCTCAGGAGAGATCCCTCAAGAGTTGACGCAACTCAGTTTTCTGGCGGTCTTCAACGTATCTTATAACCGTCTCGCTGGACCGATACCACAGTCACAGCAATTTGCTACATTTGACAACAACTCCTACAGGGGTAACGTGGAGCTATGTGGCACTCCTCTGTCTAGAAAATGCGGAGATCCCGAAGGGTCGCCGCCATTATCTCCGACTCCTGAAGATCAAGATTCGGGAAGTGCTATGGAATTAGACTGGAAAATCGTGTGCATGGGGTACGCAAGTGGGCTAGTGAATGGAGTGGTCCTCGGGAACTGCTTGATCACAAGAAGAAGGGCTCACGGACTCGTGAAGAACTTTGGCAGAAGAAAGCAAAGGCTATGAAGGTAGAAGAGATGGTCCGAAATCAAGGAATACTCGACCAAAATCTTTCGTCTTCTGTTTTTGAGTATTTGTAACTTTCTCTAAGTTTTTCTGCTTTAGATATTAACTAGTCCATATGCGTTTTGAATAAAGAATTCTGTAATGATACATGCGTACATCGGCATGTAAGAAAGTTGGATAGAATGGAACTTTGTGATTGAGCCTCATCTCACATAAATTACTTAAAAACCATTACAATTTACATCAAAATAATATTTAAAAAAAACATAAATTTTCTTGCTTATCTAATATTGATTTCACAACCTATCTGAAATTCCGTACTCACTCATTTAAAGCCATCAAAACCCATATTTACAACACATCCGTTCTTAGCTACTTCTTTTTTCTCCCTATTTTGCTTTACTCTTTCGTATTTTTTATTAATTTGATATTTTTCTTCTTGAAATTAAAAAAAAAAAATAAAACTTACATAGCCGAGTAAATATAATTACAATTGTAGCTAATCATCATGATTATTTGCCAGAATATAAGTTTCGTGACTACCCCGATTATGGTCATTACAAACACACAGTGGCACTCTCACCAATGGACATAGCTATAATTTCATGAAGCAAAATATCAGGAACATAATTGGCTACTTCAACTCTCACCCTCTCAATTCATCTATCCGCCATTTCCATGAGAAATCCTACCTGGCATTTCTTCAAACAACTCGTGAACAAAGGGAAAGAATTACAGAGAATTTCAATCTCAATACCTTCGAAACACCAAAAACCAGAGCAATCTCACAAGACAACCAGAATCCTAACACAAACCAGGCTGAGATTGTTCTCGATGCCAGTCATTTGTCTAACTAGAAAGAGTAATGTAGAACAACATGCAAATGCCTTTATGAAAACATTGGAGCGTCATAAGAGCGGGTGGTCCCACAAATCAAAGAGGATTGCGTGATCTTTGAGATTACAAATGGGTTATAATATTTGATTCACGCGTTTCCCTTAATTTGTTATTAGATTTCAGATTTTCTAGTTGTGTTTTGATTAGTTTCCCTTTTATCAATATCTTTTCCTTAATTTTCTTATTTGATTTTAGTTATTTGGTTATTCTCTAGATGGCGACCTCCCTATAAATAAGCGCCTAAGATATTGTAATTACACATCTTTATTCAAAATAAACACCATCTTTTGGAATTCTTTCCAAGCATAGCTTGTTAATGACAATCTCCCCGTAGCCGAAGGCCGCAAAAACGAGCCTATTACACGGGATGAGTTCAACCAATTTGCAGAGCAAACCGAATAGAGGTTTCAAAAATTACTTGTTGCCATCCGGTGTTTGTCTACCAACCCCATACATGGTAATCTTCTGGCTGAACATGCTCAAGCAGCTTGAGACCCGGAGGTAGCTATGGAACGTGGGGCAAATCCCCGACAGAGGCAACAAGCCTATGTCGAGGACTCTGAAGGAGAAGAAGAGTTCCTGGATCGGCCTGTTCGTGGAGGCCACCAGAACAGGGGATATCGACGAGACCCCGAGCAATATCAACTTAAGGTTGACCTTCCGACCTTTAATGTCAATTTAAATATTGAAGACTTTTTGGATTGGCTTTGGGAAATTGAGAAATTCTTCGATGCCATGGAGATTGAAGAGGATCGCCAAGTAAAATTGGTGGCATACAAATTGAAGGGCGGGGCCTCAGCGTGGTGGGATAAACACAACTGACCTGACGTCGACAAGGAAAAACTCCCATCCGAACATGGAATCGGATGAAGGAAAGGTTGAAGGTTCGGTTCCTCCCAACCGATTATGAACAATTATTATTTCAACAATTTCAAAATTGTAAGCAACTAAGTCGATCAGTCCAAGCTTAGACAGATGAGTTTCTTCGACTTTCCGCTCGTAACAACCTGTCTAAGTCAGAGGCACAACAGACCGCCAGGTACATGAATGGTTTGCGACTTAATATTCAAGACCGTGTTTCACTACATCGTTTGTTCTTCGTTGAGGATGCTCAAGAGATGGCCCGAAAGGTCGAGATGCAATTAGAGAGAACTAGCCCCATTAATCGAGCTAACAATTATTTTGCTTAAGGATCATCTGAAAAGGGGAGACAACTAGTTGTTCTAGAATCCTCCAACCAGTAAACCAACACTATGAACCGAACTCCGGGAAGTATTATTGGGGTGCTCAAGGAACCAGTCATTGCAAACAACCGTAATGCCAATCAGAATGCCTAGATGGCGTACGCTAAGCCACCACCAATCAAATGCTACAAGTGTAATGAACTGGGACATCGTTCAAGTGATTGTCTACGGTGGAAGATGGCCAATGCTGTCGAGCACGACGATGACATATACGAAGATGATTGGATTGATGAGGAAGAAGTGAAAGATGAAGAGGGTGGGCATGTCAACTGCGTTGTTAGGCGACTATTGCTTGCTTCGCGAAGAGAAGACATGCAGCGGAATAGTCTTTTCCGTGCCCGTTGTACCGTCAACGACAAAGTTTGCGATGTCATCATCGACAGCGGAAGTTGTGAGAACATAGCGTCCAAGGCTTTGGTGGACCATTTACAACTAAAGACAGAGTTACATCCCTACCCTTATACAATCGTGTGGATTCGTAAAGGGGCCGAACTCAAGGTGACACAGGTATGTCATTTACCTATTTCAATTGGAAAGTCCTATGAGGACACCATAACTTGTGATGTAGTGGAGATGGATTCATGCCATGTCCTATTGGGACGACCATGGCAATACGACGTTGATATCACTCACAAGGCTTGAGAGAACACCTATTCTTTTGTGTGGAAAAAGACGAAAATTATTTTGAAGCCGATAAGTAACATTCCCTAGGCCCCAAAGAAGCAAAGTGCAGGGATTATGCTAAATGTCCGTCAACATGAGGTCATCTACGGGCGAACGCCACAACATACACTGGATCTTGTGCCTTTGCCCAAAGTCCGAGGGTATGGTGTTGCGGTTGAAAACTTAGCAACAAAATTACAAGAAATACAAGAGGGTGTGAAGCAATAGCTAGAAGCTTCCACTACTGTTTACAAAGCTGTTGTAGATAAACATCGCCGCCTCAAGGTTTTTGCTGAGGGTGACGAAGTGATGGTCTACCTCCGTAAGGAACGCTTTCTTGTTGGTACATATAACAAGCTGAAGCACAAGAAAGTTGGTCCATGTCGAATCGTGAAGAAAATCAATGACAATGCCTATGTTGTTGATCTTCCTAGTGACCTCAACATCTCCCCGATGTTCAATGTAGCGGACCTATATGAGTATCATCTTCCAGATACTCCTCTTTATCCTAATTATAACTCGGGGTCGAGTTCTTCTGAAGTGGAGGAGACTGATGTAAAACAACATGCAAATGCTTTTATGGAAATATTGGAGCGTCATAAGAGCGGGCGGTCCCACAAATCAAAGAGGATTGCGTGATCTTCGAGATTACAAATGGGTTATAATATTTGATTCACGCGTTTCCCTGAATTTGTTATTAAATTTCAGATTTTCTAGTTGTGTTTTGATTAGTTTCCTTTTATCAATATCTTTTCCTTAATTTTCTTATTTGATTTCAGTTATTTGATTATTCTCTAGATGGCGACCTCCCTATAAATAGGCGCCTAAGATATTGTAATTTACACTTCTTTATTCAAAATAAACACCATCTTTTGGAATTCGTTCCAAGCATAGCTTTCCCAGCTTCAAAGAGCCAGCTATAGACGTTCGTAGCTTTGGATCTCTTTGGGTAGCACTTGTAGTTGAACTGTTGCCGCCAACGATTTGGCGGCCATTGGGAGGATCAGGTCGGTCACGTACGAACGGCGCGCCACCGGACCATTCTCGATCTCCTACCAGTTGCAAAGGCCTTGGCGAGTTAAGGCCTTGCAGTTGGATCAGGCCTTGATAGAGTCCAAACCCATTTAAACCCACATTTACGTGGGCTTGGCTTCTTATAGACCCATGTCGAGCCATTAATTTTACTAACTCATTACAACTCAGTCAATTGGATGTGGGTTTTTGATTTAAAAGAAAAATTAAATACGGGTTAATAAATGGATTTATCACCTATTTTGACGGTCTTGTTGTTAGATTTGAGGATTTAATTGAATCGAAGTTGCTATTTGTGGTTCTCCAATTCCTAATCCTTTCTATATATAAAGCGACCGAACTTGCTATGGAAGCATTTGCACCATTGCGTGTGCTACCGTTGAGGGAGATAACTGTCGTGCTCCTCAATCGCGGAGAGAGTCCCCAGCTGATGGCAATGCTGGAATATCCATCTTTTGCCGGGGTTTTATTTTTCCACTCTCCTATTCATTCATACACAGGTTTTGGGCCTTTTTTGGGCTTGGTGATGTGAACGGATCTCGGGGAAAAAAAAATCCGAACCGGTCTGAACTGAGATTTTTTATTGAACTAGAGTTGAATAATGGCAAGCCAGAATTGGACCTGAAACTTTGCCCGTGATTTAAAAAGTGTTGACATTTGTATAGAACGATCGGGCCTTCATGGGCTTGGTGGGCCTACTTGGATGCGTCTGGCCCAAGAGAAATTACATGCCTTGGCCCGCCCAACTTGTGCTTCAGGCCTAGGCTGGCCGGAAAGCGCACGATCAGATATGGTTCAAATCGAATTCGTTGATCTTCATACGATAATCTCTCCACGATCCGCTTGACTTGTACATCGGGTAATCATAAACCGTTTAGACTAGGAACGCTTCGCAGCACATTAACTTACCAAGAGTTACGAGAGAAAATTCCTTGAAAAAGGGAGAGATTTAGATATAATTTGCCAGGATTGATATGAATCAAAGAAGTAGGTCAAGTAAGAAAATGGCTGAGACTTTATCGGAGTTGCCATTATGGTAGCTCAAAACTACCAAATTAATCATACTCCAAGGTTAAGAATAGCGATCCTCATTGTGATTAAGCTCGAGATAGTTAATGTGGTAAAACATGATAGCCTGAATTTCTTCTAAAAAAAAAAAATATCTGCTCATGTGTCGCATGGTCAACTTGGCTTGTAAATAAACATGTAAACTATGAATTCCCTTAGGCCTCGTGGTCTGTAGAAGGACCATTTTATGAATATGTTTCCGAAGGTTCACTAGCCCATCTTATGTCAATGTTCATTGAAGTGTATTGCTATAAGTCTCCAGACAAGAACTGCTAGGTGAAAACAATTTGGTAATTCGTATGACATGAAGATTTTGCCTTGATTTTCATCTGGAAACAGAAAATATAGTCCTTGGGAATTGAACTGTGATGCCAGTTCAGCGAACTCACATTTGATATGGTTTTTCAAATCTCATTGTTGCTTCAGCTGCCTCACTTTCTTCTCTTCGCGCGGTTCTTCTAGTCCTTTTCGTTCTCGCGAAACTTCAGGTCTGGCCCCGAACTCTATGCCTGATGGCAAATTCGGCATCGGGGCCTGAGAGGCTGCCTCTCATGGGGAATTTGCATAAAATGCTCTCTTCCTAACTACATCATTTGCTTAGAGACATGGCAAGCCACCACGGGCCGATCATGAGCCTCCAGGTGGTCAAAGTTTCAGCCCTGGTCTTCTGATCGGCAGAGCATGGCAAAGAGGTGTTGAAGGTCCAGGAGCTGGATTTTGCGCAGAGGCCTGGTAATGTAACTTCTCGGGTTATCCATTACGGAGGGTTCGTCTTGTTTACTGTCCTTACGGTGAATACTGGGAGACAGCTCAGAAAATTGGTGGACCTTGAGGTCCTGAGCAATAAGCAGGTCCAGTCTTTCAGATCAATAAGAGTCGAAGAAGCATGGAACTTCATTAGCTCGATTGTTTTGTCTCGAGAGCACGAACAACATGAACAAGAGATTCGTCATTTGATGAATACCTAATATCCAGGCCCGTATTTGGTGACAAATGTACATATCAGGAGGGCTTAACATGGTTGCTTATCGAACTGTTATGCTCTCTTGAGGCTTTGACCTACTTGATTTTTTTCGCTCTCTGAAGGCCCAGGGTTCTTTAGGGATGAGAAGGCTGCTAGAGAAAATACACTGGAAAATGGACAAGTTCTCGGCAACTTATTGCTCGTTACAAAGAAGAGAGAATTTGGTAATAGGATCGATGAATCTGGTGAAGAAGATCTAGAAAAGATTTAGGAGTCCCGAGAGCTCTATTTTCACCTCATGTCAAATAATACTAAAGGGACCCTCCATGTAAGACTGAAGCTTCATTTGCCCCTGAATCTATTTTTGACTGATAAGATGAAATTTCATGGCAAGGCATAAGTGAGGTTTGTGCGAGCTTAATTTGGATGCTTTTAGCCCAAGAAATAAGAAAATTAAACCAAACATTCTGGATGCAGATTCGTTCTTGTCGATGCTTGTTGGAAAATAAATGCAGTCTACTTCATTTCTAGGAAGAAAACTCGGTAGTGCCGCATCAAAAGTCCCATGAGCAGCAGAGGGGATGAATTCTCTGTTCCTTTGGGTGGACATTAACCTAAAACGTTTTGTGACTAACTTTGTCAGATATCAGACTATGCCTGCAATAACCGAAGAATAAGTTTTGTGCTTAATTTTGTTGGAAATCAGAATATGCCTGCAATACTGAAGAGATCAACTTGCCTTCCCCACTGCTGCATGTTAAGCATGCCTCCGTCTCCTTTCCTCCACTTATGCCAAAAGTTGATTCCTAAAAAGACCATGCATTCGTCAGCCATTGTGGGCACCACCAATTTTCGTTCTTTTTTTTCGCAATTGATGAAAGTCAAAGATCCTGCCACATTTCCTTTCCGGGACATAATCTCAGGTGGAAGCGCAAGTACATTGACGACTGTGGAGTGGGCAGCAGTGGAAACGATTGATAGTGGAGGCGACTAACAACTAGCCACTCTGCTTTCACCCGGATGCTGCTTGCTCCTGCATCAATGCCCATCATCAATGCATGGGGACTCAAAAGAGATCCTGATCAATGGAATGATGCTGAATGCTTTATATCAGAGAGATTTGGAAAACTCTTTGGTTACCTACAAAGGGAGTAACTTCGGATACATTCCATATGGAGCAAGTAGAAGGATGTGTCCCGGCATATAATTTGGTCTTGCTAATATTGAACTTCCGCTCGCTCAATTGCTCAACCACTTTGATCGGAAGTTGGAAGAGTTTGACGTGACCATTGTATTTGGAGCTACAGCTCGGCAAAAGAATGAATTGAACTTAATTGCCATCCTGTAACGTTTCATCCCAAAGCATTGAGAGTAGTACCAAGGACAATTATGCACTCCTCGTCCTCGTGAAAGAAGATTTCACTGTTGAGGCATTAATGATTTAATTAGACATCCTTACTGTGAATAGGGCTATCCTTTCTTCCCTACCAGTCTGCAAAGTGCAAGAGCGTGTTACCACTACCAACGTAATGAAGTCATACTTGGATGCACTGTGTAAATGTGAATCAATGTACCTCAGTCCTCAGTTCTGGTGGATCCAACTAGAGTCCATCCATGAGACCAATCTAAGTCAAGATAGTGTCCACTCCCTCAAACCTTATCCTTACGAAAGATATGGACGTCGTGCCTTTTTTCTGGGTTCAATGGGAAAAAAAAACGCACAGATGTTTAAGTCAAGGTCATCGAGGACTTTTCAGAGTATCAAGAACATCAATTCAAGTCTAGCCTACTACTTTTCTTGGTCCACACTTAAAGCTGTTCATGGAAGCGAAAAATTTCCTGCTGATTATTTTGGTCGGCATGGAGATGAAGACTTCTGTACTTCACAGGAGGCTGCTGAGGGACCATGAAGAAGAAAAAAGACAGAAAAAATCAAAGGAGAGAACCTAGCTTAAAGCGAGTTCCGTCAGCACCCCAAATAGCACGCTAGCTTAGAAAATGCACTTGGAAATTATGAGAACTGCGACTCTTAAGACTTCGATTCGTTCTTTTGTAGTCCACCCTTCAAAGAGTCAAGCAGTCCATACCAAGAGGTTTTATCTATAACGGAGGAGTCGAGTTTCGCTGTCAGTCTCAGGGCGAGGTCATGATCTCTAGAATCCTTGTGAAGGACGATATGGATTGTTTTAGAAGGGTATCTGGTTAATCCATTTTAAAATTAACACGGCAACAGGATCTGTAGATTATCGTCAATTCATGTATTAGATTAAAGCATGGAAATGACATTAAAGAAGAACTTGGCTATATAACATCTCCATTATCAGGTCTCATGTTCAATCGAGTCGGCAGAGTGAGTGTGAGAGTCCCCCTAGATTTGCTAAGGTGACCATGGAAAGAGAGTCGTTTCACTGCAGCTATTTAATACTCTTGCTTAATATCATTGCTTCACACTCTCTTGCTTCAACCCAACCACGTTGCCATGAAGACGAGAAATTTGCGTTGGTGGAGTTCAAGGCAACCTCCTTCACCAAAAAGCCTTAGTGTTGTTACAGCGCCACTTCAGATGAGCAAGCAAAGATTGAATCCTGGAATGCATTGACAGAGGAAACTCAAAGCAACTGCTGTTCTTGCGCTGGTGTTGAGTGTGATAAGCGGTCATCTGATCGGCCTCGACCTCAGTTGCAGCTGTGTCTCTGGTTAAATCAACTCGAACGCTAGTATTTCCATCTTCTTCAACTAAGAAGCCTTAACCTTGCCTTCAATGACTTCAATTGTCAGATTCCTCCGGCAATTGGAAATCTTGGTTCCTTGAGTGACTTGAAATTCTCCCACTCCAACTTCATGAGTCACATCCCACATTCCCTCGGGAACCTCGTGCAACTTACTGGTTTAGATTTAAGCTATACATTTAACAAGTGAAATTTCATCTTCCATCGGAAACTTAGTTCAACTTATTGATATAGATCTTGGATCCAATCAATTAGTGGGCGATATTCCACTCTCTTTCCTATACCTCCATGAGCTTTGCTACTTAACACTTTCGTTGAATCAATTGAGTGGCGAAATCCCATCCTTATTGGGGAGACTCACTCAGTTGATTGCTGTTGTACTTTCATTCAACCAATTCAATTCCAAAATCGATTTTCCAATCAGAGTCTTGGCCTTCTTGATTTGTGTTCAAATAATTTGAGTGGCATACTAAAGTCAGATACGTTTTTCACAAGCTAAAAACCTTCAACAACTTGTGTTGTCCTAACAAACTGTCATTGATCGTTGAAACCAACGTCACTCACTTGTACTTTACTCTAGGTTTAGGTTCTTGCAACTGAAATGGTTTTCCTGAGTTTCTAAAAGATTAAGAAGACTTGTTAGTGTTAGATCTATCCAACAATAACATTTCTAGTCAAGTTCCCGAATGGTTTCTGAATGTAAGCACAAAAAACCTACGATTTTTAAACCTTTCTAGCAACTTCCTGACAAGTTTTGCTCAAGATCTCATTATTTTCAAGTGGAAAAAACTTCTTGTAGTAGATCTCAGGTTCAATGAGTTGCAAGGATCAATTCCGCTTCCTCCTCCTAAAATCTCATCCTACTTCATCTCAAATAACAAGCTCTCTCTCGAGGAATATCGCAACCAATATGCAATCTAAGCTCTATATAGATGATCAATTTGTTTGATAATAATCTGATCAGTTTTCTTCCAAAATGTTTGAGCAACTTGAGTGGTAATTCGAAAGTATTGAGTTTACAGAGGAACAACTTTATCAAAAAAAACTCCTAATTTGAACGGGAACTTCTGTTCACTTATAATGATTGATCTGAGGTATAATAAATTGCATGGGTCATTGCCTAGATCGCTCCGCAACTATGACAATTTGGGATTCCTGAATTTCGGAAAAAATCAATTTAGGGATGTTTTCTCTTCATGGTTGGACTCACTTCTCCGCTTGAAGGTACTTATATTGCGATATAATAGATTTCACGGACTTATTAGGGAACCGGCTAATAGGGTTGAGTTCCCTTTGTTGCAAATCATTGAACTATCCATCAAGCTACACTGGGCTACCGATCAGGGCTATCCTTCCATACGCAACCTTTGACTACTCTATGAGCATCATTGCCAAAGGCATCCAAATGAATTACTTCAGCGGAGCGACCCCCGAGACCATCGGAAGCCTAAAGCAGCTAGAATTGCTCAACCTTTCCAACAACATTGTCGTTGGTCCTCTGCCTCCATTCTTGGCAAACCTAACAAATTTGGAAGCATTGGACCTTTCTCAAAAGCAGCTCTTAGAAGAGATCCCCCTAGAGTTGACTCAACTCACTTCACTTGCGGTCTTCGACGTATCTTATAACCATCTGACCGGGGCGATACCATAGTCATGGCAATTTGCTACATTCGAAAACAAATCCTACGAGAGAAGCTCAGAGCTATGTGGCACTTCTCTGTCAAAAAAATGCGGAGATGTCAAAGCGTCGCCGCCATCCTCTCCAACGTCCAAAGAAGATTAAGATTCGGGGAGTGCGATGGAATTAGTCTGGAAGATCGTGTGCGTGGGGTATGCAAGTGGGTTAGTGATTGGAGTGGTCCTCGGAAACAACTTGATCACAGGAAGAAGGGCTCAGAGTCTTGTGAAGAACCTTGGCAGAAGAAAACAAAGGCGAAGAAAGTAAAAGAGACGGTCTGAAACTGAGGAATACTCGACCGAAATCTTTTGTCTTCTGTTTTTTATTACCTGTAACTTTCTGTAAGTTTGTATGCTATACATATTAACTAGTCCGTATGCATTTTGAATAAAGCATTCTACAATTATAGATGCGTGAGACATAAATCAGAAACATCTATGAATAATAAGAAAGTTGGGCAGAATGGAACTTTGTGGTTAAGGCACGTCTTCACAAAGCTCCATTCCCTTCCACTCCCTTTCACATTAATAACTTAGAAACTATTATTTTTTTCACCAATCAGATGAAAAAAACTTAATTTTTCTTGCTTATCTAAATTGATTTCAAAAAAAAAAAAAAATTGTTAAAGTGATTCGCGTAATATATAAAGAGGCCATTTCTAATTAATTAATCAGTTTAACGATAAGCAATTATATAATTATATATATTTGGCTTATAAAAATATTAAATTTGTGATCCTTTAATATAGAATATAATTAAACATATCCTTTTATATTATACGTGTTGGTTACAGAGCTTGCAATACAAAAATATACATACACACATTCGTAATCCATCTATAGTTGCATATGATTAGCATGTCATAGGACCTCTGCTAAGAAGATTTACGATCAGGGTGGTTTATGATTCTGCTATGTCTTACCATTTAAAGGTTGCAGATAATATTGGAGCCATAGTTGGCATTGTCCTGCAGCTAGATCTGAGGATTTAATTGAATCCAATGTGGTTTCTATTTCCTAATCCTTCTATATGTGAATCTACTGAGCTCGCTCTCGAACTATTCGTACCATTGCACATGCTTTGAGAGATCTCTGTCGAGCAACTTGGTCACCGAGAGAGTCTTCTAGCTCATGGCAACGTCGGAATTACGATTATAGCAAAGCTTGAGATAATTAATGTAGCTCATGGCAAAATCGATAAAAGCAGTCGTTCATCATGATTAAGCTTGAGATAATTAATGTAGTAAAACTGGGCAGCCTATATCTGAAAAGAAATCTGCTCATGCAAATTAGGGATCAAATTCTTCTTCATTGCCGCTAGTTTTTGGATGCGAACTGCCATAGCTGAGAGACATAGGAACGTACTTACAAGAACAATTCAACCTCAATAGTTGACAATTCATGCGGTCGGACTTGACCCTGGTTTATTGAAGTTTGGTAAGAAATTAGGGGTGATCGGTTCCCGGTTCGGTCCGGTTCCACCTTGGAACCGGGAACCGGACCAGGAGCACCGGTTCCCAAAATTGCGAACCGTGGACCGGACCGTTTGTCCTAGGACCGGGAACCGGACCGGACCATCGGTTCCGGTCCGGTCCGGTCCGGTCCAACAAAATCGGCTCTACTTTTTTGCACTAAAGAGTGACCGCGCTCCAAACCGATCGATCCAATTCGGTTCTTGAGCGATTCAACAAAACTAGTAGCACATGTTTTCACATGCAAAATATTCAAACTTCACTTGTGTAATTCACACTTCGTGTGTTTCACACTCAACTTTAACCATGAAGGCCATGAACAATTTGGCTAAAGGTTGTGCTTGGCTTAGATTTTATAGACAATTTTTCTTCTGCTCTTTGAATGTTTAGTCGATGTGGGACTCTTGGAGGCTTGAAGTGTCTTGTGGGTCTCTTGGAGTCTTAGTCCCACATCGAGTAGAAGATGAAACTAACAAGGAGATTTTTTCTATAAATAAAAGAGTAATAAAAAGGGTTTTAATGGTCTATTGGCCACATAAGAGGTTCCTACCTCAAATTGCAATTTTGATTGTAATAAGTTATCATGTTTATACATTTTATTAATTCTATGTATATAAATTATGTATAAAAAAATTTGGTTCGGTCCGGTTTGGTCGGTTCGGTCCGTTCCCACCTTAAAACCGGGAACCGGACCGACCCGCCACCGGTTCCAAGATTAGGAACCGGGAACCGGACCGCCGACCGTGGGAACCGCCCAAAACCGGCCGGTTCGGTCCGGTCCGGCCGGTTCTGGTTCGGGCGGTTCCGTTGCACACCCCTATAAGAAATTATAATCGGACCATCTTTAAGGAACAATGCAATGACCTTCGTGATGTAACAACTAAGGAAGAGATGTGAAATGTGAACTTTCACATTTTCGTCCAAATAGGTGATTTGATGTTTGGCCCAATTAGTCTTCACTTTGCATCCCTTTCATCATTGACCGACTCCAAGTTAAGCTCAACAGAAAGTCTGAAACTCCTTTTTCTGCATGGTTTCCACTCAAATAAATGGGTTTTTGTCATCTGGTCTCTAGCTGATATAGTAGGTGATTGAAGAGGAAAACTGCGTGTCATGGAGACCACACGTAGGTACTTATAAGGTTTGTTTGGTAATACTCCAAAGAACAACCGATTCTGTTCATTGGTTCTCTAGAATAAAAAAAGAATAGAAATCCGTTTAGTAAATTTTTTATTCTTGGGAATAAAAATCCGTTTTTTTGTTTCCAGGAATAGATTTTGAACATAATCAAGAGTACAAAAAAATAATTTCTTGTGCCATGGTCCTCTTTTATATGGAGTTTCTCGCTGCCCCCTCGCTACCAAGCCCACCTTTGGCTGATCACTTGAAACCGACTGCTAACCCAGGTTTTATTACTTACCTATGGCAAGATCCTTTATGCTGTCCGTGCATTCTGTTCTTGCTGTCCGGATTCAATAGATCACTCATTTATTGGTTGTCATATAACTAGAAGCCTTGCACTCTATTGGATGGCCAAATGCAATCTTGCTTGGCAGAATAATCTTGGTTGGAAAACCTAGATTGGGCTGCCAAGCATATTGTCGATAGGAGCTTTCACCAGTCTTTGGCTTGCTTTGCCTTTGGAGCGCTATGTTACATAATTTGGAAAGAGAGAAACAATATCATTTTCCGTAATCAATCTCTCGATCTCCCGGCTTTGAAGATGCACCTTTATAAGGCTATTAAGGACAAGGCGTTGACCTTTCAGCATGTTCTAGACATTCCTAGAAATAGAAGACTATAACGAAGCTGGGGGCTCCATCCGTCTATCTTTGATTGATTGTGCTTGCCCTGTTGTTGTTGTTGGTTTTTTATCTATTGTTCTTATTTGCTCCTTTTGGTTTACTTGTTGGATCCACGGCACCCTTACACTCTTTTTGACTCCTTTGTCTTTTGAGTGTTTGTCTCTTGTTGGTGCCGGGACTCGCCCCCTGTATATGTTTCGGTAAAGTCTATACATATCTTATCCTTACCAAAAAAAAAAAAAAAAAACAATTTCCAGAATCAAGCCCAACTTTTTCTTTTCTTTTCTTCTTTTCTCCTTCTCTCTTCTTCTTCTTCCTCCTAGTCCTAGTTTGTCACCGGCCACTGTCGCTGCCACTGGCTGTGGTTGGCGATCGGCTAAGCGAGGTCCGATGAGCTCATCTGACCACCGTGAGGTCCTGGTAAGGCTAAGCTTGGCAAGTGATTGGGTGAGGCTTACCTTGCTAGATCTGGTGAGGAGAGCATTGCACCGGCAAGCCTCACTTGGCCATAAGCGAGGCTTAGACTCGCTTAGATTTGGCGAGGCAAGCCTCCAGCAAGCTCGCTAGATCTTACCTAGCCGGTCACCGGACCACCACAAAGAAGGAGGAAGAAGAAGAGAAGGAAAAAGAAAAAAACAGAAAAAAGAGAAACATAATAATAAAATAAAAGTATTAAAAATTAAAAGAAACAAAGAAATTAAGAATCTTACCAAACACATTTCTATACCGGAAATGAAATTTTTGGATAGTTACCAAGCGCCTTCAAAAATTCAAAAAATATTATTGAGAACAGAATTTAAAAAAAAAAAAATCATTTCTGAGCAAAACTTGTTTCCCGAGAACATAATGGTTATCAAATGAGCCCATACTATATTTAAGTGTGACGGGATAGGAGATCCAACATTTTAGAATATCACAAAATCAAAATATACATCTACTATGATACTATATCCTATTCCTAATTTTTAGAAGATTAAAGTATTGAAACTGCATATTTGACTAACGATTTAAACTTCTAGAATAGTTGGCAATAGTTTCATGAAATTTTGCATGATATCATGATAAGAACAGTTAACAATGGCTCCATCAAATTTTACGACAATTAGGTCGATTCCTATATTACATATTTTGATTTCAACTTTCATTTGTGGAAGAAATTGCGTCAGGCATACATTTTGCTAAGAAGATGTACAATTAGGATGGTTCATGATTTTGCTTTGTCTTTGCAATTGAAGGTTGCAAATAGTATTCTGGCCATAATTGGCATCGGCTTGTAGCTATAGATGAGGATTTATTCCTACTCTTTTTCTATATGAATCAACTAAGCTCACTCTGTGATTGTAGCATTGGACATGGTTCTGTTGAGAGAGATCTCTGTCGCACTACTCAATCACAGTGAGAGTCCCTCGTCTAATGGCAATTCGAAATTTTCGTCTTCTAGGCTTTGTGATGTAAACGAGTCTAAAAAAGATTAAAAATCCGAATAGGTCCAAATTGAGATTTTGGTTTTGGACTAGACTTGAATAATGGGCTGTTTGGTAACGAACCTAAAACCCTACCCGTGATTTGAAAACTACTAATTTTTCTATAAAATGATGGAGGAAGGTACAAAGGAGGCAATGGTTTAGTTGGGACTTAAGTGTTGCGTCTTTATCATGTTCATGCTTAATTTGTACACTAGGTAATCATACCTCAGTTTGACAAAGTATGCTTGGTCGTTCAATATACCGTTTGGAAAATACACAATGAAAATGGGAGAGTTTCAGATATGACTTGTTATCCTCTGAAAAAAGGCCAAAAATTTGCTGGAGTTGCCATTATAGTAGGTCCAGAATGGCGCGATTAATCAGACTCAAGATCGAGAAAAGCAATCCTTCACTATGATTAAGCTTGAGATAATTAATGAGGGATGATTACAAAAAAATAAATAAATTATAAACCTATTATACAAATACTTATTCGGTCATAAATCTTTCATTTTACTCAACTTAATCTAAATCTTTTGATAATTTGCCTATACAGTCCTTCCGACCAATTTTGGGGTAATTTCAGCTCCGACAGAAAAACATTCTATGCAAAGGTCAAAATCTGGACAAGTCGCACACTTAATATGAATTTTTCCTGATACATCCTTGTTAGGGTAGTTGCAGCGGGAGGAAGCCCCTTTCTCTTCATTTCCCTGACCAATAGCTACATTGCACAGCAAGTTTTCAGCAAAATCAGAGACAGGAAATCTGTCTTGCCCTGCCTAAGAAGAAGTATGATTAACAAGATTTAACCCTTTAAGCGTGAGAGAAATAACAAGCCATTCAACTTACCACTAATAGGTTAACCCTTATCTCGCTCGTCATATTGTAGGACCGTAAAATTTTTTGGTACTTTTACAGCCTTTAAGAATAAATTCAAGAATAATCTATGAACAACCCATGCTTAACAATCGAAAAGGAATTCCTAAGTCCATCAAGAAAAATTTGGCACAACCGACTCAAGAATGTGAGTATAAGCCCGAAGAATAGAGAGAGAACTCGTATCCCCACGAAAGAGCTGAAAAGTCGCTGACAACTACCTACAGAAGCAGAGTCTACATTTTCTGGGCCAGAGGCAATCCTTTTCCTCTTGGATCTACCAGAAAGACAAAGCAAGATAAAATGTAAACTTCGCTGAATTAAGGTCCCATGGAAATGCATTCGAATGAATTCCTAAATCTACCAAAAGGCACAGGACTAGTCGAAGTCGGTAGATAAAGGATACCCAATGAAAGAACACAACTACGCGATCGAGGCATCTGCCCAAATGACCCCGGCCTTGAACTCGATTCTACCCTATAATGCTAAGAATTATGGCCATCTCTCCAAACTCTTCAAAGAAGTAAAACTAGAACGGAAGCGAGTTGATTCCAGAAGCACTAGAGACACAGAGCACATGGGTCTTATGCATTCAACGCAGGGAATGGCTCGCGCAACAAGCCTCAGCTCTCGAGCTAACCGATATCGCATGCGAAGTATCGCTAGAGCATAAACGAACGAAACCAAACACAAATACACACCAACACAGCCCCCCTAATCGCAGACCTCCAATCCTGCGGAGGCAACTTCGTACTCCAGAAAGTTTCCACAGCATTCCAAGCACATCAGTCCTCATCTCCCGATTACAACCAAAAACTCGCCCAGCGCAGGACCAGTAGCAAACGCAACGAACCTTTGATTCGGATCTTCATCGGCCGGGCGAGAAGCCACGCGTCCCATCCGAGCCAAACACGCAAAAGTCGGCCGACTCCGAATCGAGGTCGCGGAGCTGCTCGAATGATATCCCCTCGATCCGCGGCCGCCTGCACGATGCGAATCGATCGAGCTCACTCCGGAAGCGCTCGCATCACTGCAAACGCTTCCGTCGATGGAGATCTCTGTCGCGCTGCTCGGTGGCGGAGAGAGAGGGAGAGAGGGAGTCCCCCAGCCGATGGCAATGTCGCAATTCTTGTCTTTTTCAGGGGCTTTTTACTTTTATCGCTCTTTCCATTGATTAGTACGCGGGCTTGGGCCTACTTGGGCTTGGTGATTTAAACGGGCCTGGCGAAAAAATCCGAACCGAATTGAGATTCGGGTTTTGGGCTAGGCGAAGGTTTAGATTGGGGTTTTTAATTTTATCATCCACATGCTTAATTTGTACTTGTACAGCAGGTTATCATAAACCACTTCGACTAAGTACGCCTAAATTACCAATAAATATGAGAGAATATGGGACGAAAAAGGGAAGAGTTCTGGATATAATTCGTTAAGATTAGTCTAAACCAAACAAGTGGATCGGCTAAAAAAAATGGTTGAGTCTTTGTCGCAGTTTCCATTATAGTTGGCCCGGAATAAGCGATTAATCATACTTCGAGGTAGAGAAAAGCAGTCCCTTCCTTCTGATTAAGCACAAGATAATTGATGTAGTAAAATAGAGCAGGCTATATTTGAAAAGAAATTTTATCATGCAGCGGATGGTCGATTAGGCTAGTAAATTAACAAAGACTATGGATATCTAAGGCCTTCGTGGTTAGCAGGATGACCCTATAGATAAATATAATTACAAACATGCGCAGGCCGGGCTTATCCTATTGTTCATGAAAGTGTGCTGCTATAAGTCTATAGACAAGGACTACTGGGAAGACTTGGAAACAATTTGGTGATTCATGTCACATGAACATTTCGCCTGGATTTTCATCTGAAAATAGAAAATTTTGGCCTTGTTTGGTAACCATCCAAACAGGGCCAAATTCTGATTCTTTGTTCTCGGGAGTAGTTTGGGAACATAATCGCGTTTGGTAAAATTTTTGTTCCCGATAACAAATTTGGAGTGGAATCAAGAATAAAAAAAAGTTGATTCTTGTTCCGAGAACAAATTTGAGAATCAAAACCAACTCTTCTTCTTCATTGACCGCCATCCCACGACCGTCGCCCGCCGCCGCCCATTGTCGGCAACCGGTCCGGCAAGCTCGCTGGAGGCTCGCCAGGCTAGGGCAAGGTCCGGCGAGGCTGGGCAAGCCTCGTGACGCCCAGCCCTGCCGGTGGCCAAGAGGGCCTCGCCAAGCCCCGGCGAGGCTCGCCTGGCCACCGGCGAGACTTGCCCAGCCCCGTTGGTGGCCACGCGGCCTCGCCCGGCCCCGTGGCCGGCCACAAGAAGAAGAAGAAGAAGAATAGGAGAAAAAGGAAAAAAAAAAAAAAAAAAAAAAAAAAAGGAAAAAGTAAAAAATCTATTTAAAAATTTAAAGAAATTGATTTGGAACAGAATCAATGAAGACAAGATCTCAAACACAATTCTATTATAGAATAAGAGATTTTGAACGATTCTGCAAACGAACTTAAAATGCTTAGAATATGTTCCCGAGAACTAGAATAAAAAGAATAATTTTTGATCAGAATCTACTCCCGGGAATAGAATCGTTATCAAATGTGCTTTTAGTCTCCAGGAATTGAGCTGCAGTACCAATTCAGCAAACTCACATACGATTTAGAGATGTATGGTTTTGATATGGCTTTTTGAAACTCGCCATTGTCTCCAGCTGCGTCACTTTCTTCTCTATGCGGCCGTTCTTCTAGTCTTTCTGCAAATTCGCCACCAGGGCCTAAGAGTTTGCCTATCATGGGGAATTTGCATCAAATGCTCTCTTCCTTACTGCATCATCTGCTTATAGACATGGCAAGCTAGCATGGGCCGATCATGAGCCTCCAGGGGCGTGAAGTTTTGGCCCTGGTCTTTTGATGGGTTGAGCATGGCAAAGAGGTGTTGAAGGTCCAGGAGCTAGCTTTGCGCAGAGTCCAGGTAATTTTGCTTCTCTGGTAATCGATTACACGAAGGGTCCCTCTTGTTTTCTATCCATACGGCGGATACTGGAGATAGCTTAGAAAACTGGTGGTCCTTGAGGTCCTGACTCCTGAGCCATAAGCAGGTCCAGTCTTTCAGATCAATAAGAGAAGAAGCATGGAACTTCATTAGCTTGATCACTTTGTCTCAAGGGGCACCAATCAACATGAGCAAGAGATTCGTTTCCTTGACGAATAACCTAATTACATGGGCCATATTTGGTGAAAAATGTACATATCAGGACAGCTTAACCTCATTGCTCATTGAATTGTTAATGCTGTATGGAGGCTTCGACCTACTCAATTTGAACTGCTCTCTAACGTTCATGGGGTTCTTCAGGGATGAGAAAGGCATTGGAAAGAATACCCCGGAAAATGGACGAAATTCTTGAAGTCGTCATTGTTGGTTACAAAGAAAAGAAATAATCTGCCTACAGGAGTAATGAATCCGGAGAAGAAGATCTAGTCGACGTGCTTTTAGAGATTCAGGTGTCCGGAGAGCTTGAGTTTCACCTCACGATAGATAATACCACAACAACCCTCCTCATAAGACCGAATCTTCACTCGCCCCTTAATCTATTTAGGCCTCTGCTAAGATGAAATTCCATGCCAAGGCATAAGTGAGGTCTGTGCAAGCTTAATTTGGATGCTTTTAGTCCAAGAAATAAGAAAATCAAACATGAACCTTTTGGAATGCAGGTCATGCCGGTGCTTTTTGGAAGATAAGTGCAGTCTATTTCATTCTTAAGAAGAAAACTCGACAATGCCGCAAAAAAAGTCACATGAACTTCTAATGGATGAATTCTCTTTTCCTTTGGGTGAACATTAAGCTTACAAAGTTTTACGACTGTCAAAAATCAGAATTTGCTTGCAATTATCGAACAAGCTGAGTGTTTACAATTCCTACAACTTTAGAAGAGTCTACACACAAGTTTTGTGCCTAATTTTGCTGGAAATCAGCTTATCGATGCAATAATGAAGAGATCAACTTGCGTTGCCTCCTACTACATGTTAAGCATGCTTTTATCTCCTCCTTTCTTCCATTTATACCAAATGTTGATTCGCAAAATAGACAATGCATTCATTAGCCAGTGTCGACAATGTTAAATTAATATCTCGAGTTTGAATTTGGATAACGATTTGTTAAACTGAATTTGTTGAAAAAGATTTCTTCAAGTGGATTACAACTGGACGAAGAAGTTTTTTTCCTCTCATTGAACTTTGTTTTGGACGTACAAAAGAAAGCAAAAGAAAAAAGTTGATCCGCCACTACAAGACAAAAGAGAAATAATATAAAATAAAAGAAAAAGGGAGGGTTTCACTTTTGCTTGCAGAAGAAGTCTAGTTCACGTTGAAGTTAAAAGTCGGTGGGCCCAGGTCAAATTTTTGACCTTGGACACACGTAAAAAAAGCAGAACGTGTTCCTTCTTTCAAGAAAGCCGCAAAAAAAGGTTGAGGAGCACCGCACATCAGAAGAAAAAGGAGGAGCCCTACGAAGCGATAGAAGCAGCACGCTAGGAAGCCGCCGTGTGCACAAAGGACGAAGGTGCTGAGTTTCTTCTTCGATCACGTGAAGTGCTTGAGCACTAGAAAGTTTTGTGCTGTGAGTTTATTTATTTATAAATACACGAGGTTTGATATTAAATTTAGATGTTAGAAATACTCAAGTGTGTGAATGACTGTACACTTTTATTTTCCGATTATAGTAGATTATTTATTACTGGCTCACCCATGGACGTAGGTGTCGATACTTGGACCAAACAACGTAAATCTCCGGTATCCTTATTATTTCTCGTTTATTTCTATGGTAATTTCGCGTTAACGTAAATTGCAAAATTTTGTCGTTTCCGCATATTATATTTCAACAATTGGTATCAAAGCTTGGGATCAGATTTCTTGATTGTGATTTGAGGTTTTTGCTTGTCTAATTATTATTTGGAAATTCTGTTATTGCAATTATATCTGAGGCAAAATCTAAAATTGAGAAGTTTAATGGGACGAACAATTTTGGGTTATGGTAACAATTGTGGTTTCAACAATTGGTATTTGCTCTACAGCAGATAACCCGGCAGACATGATAACCAAATTTGTTTCTTTGTCCAAGCTCAAGCTCTACTTGAGCTCTTTTATCAATCTCATATTTCATTAATAGTCCATCAATCTTGTGCTTAATATCCAACTATAGTCACGACATAATGCCATGTGCAAGGTGATCGAAATTCCCCTTGGCAAGGTTTCTGTCCATTATCAATTGGTAGCTCGGCCTAGAATGACATCTTGACAATAGTTTGCATACTCATTAGGTTTTAATCGTAAAGACATATGCATAATCTACTAACATCAACCTCCAATAATCCACAAACCAAATCCAGAATCCATATCACAAATTTGTTTTACAAACCAAAACATATAATCTTTGACAAATCAATTCTTTTCATAAATCATTTCACAATAATCAACTCATAACCCATTTCTCAAAAAATGCCATATTATGTTATTTCAAATAATTAGAAGGTAGTAAATACCCGATACATATTTATTGCCACAATAATGCTTTAAATATCACTTCTTCCTTTTTATAAATATCATGTCATGCCATGCCATTTATATTCATAATATATATCAATTCTATCACTTTTAAATATGTGTATAAGTTCATGTAAGAAATAATACTACTTGCCTACTCCAATCGTCGAACTCGCAATCCTATCAAATAAGAAAGAAATTACGTCAAAATTAAGTGAGATACTATCTCAACTATGAATTGGCTAAACTGAGTTTAATTGCTAACAATATGACTCTCACATGTCAACAAATCGCTCGCTCAAAGTAGATGTTTAAAACTATCTACAAATGTTAAAATTTCACTCCAACTAAAAAGTTACTTTTCAAATTGATTTCCATTTAATCCCACATCTCCATAGCACTATAATATGTGATTTTCATGAAATTCCACAACTTAACAACTCCCAAATTGACTTGCAATTTAAATTTCACGTAATTTTGAATCTATGTCCTAACTTAGAAAACTATTTTGATTAGATGAATAAATAGCTTAAATTCTTATCAAAGTTGCGAAACGAAGTTAATCTGGCTTTGTGAGGTCCCTATGATGTGTACCACTTTCTCTTTTCTTTTCTTTTTCTTTTTCTTTTTCTTTCCCTTTTCTTCTTTTTTCCTCTTTCCTCTTGTCTCTGTTCACCGGACGAAGTTGCACTTTCCTCTTTCTTTCCTTTTATCTCTCAATCGTCTTCTTTCTATATATATTTTTTTCCGAAGGCCCATGAAAAAGGCATCCTAACTTTGGCATATTGAAGGATGTATGTCTTGCCAATATTGATCTTCCACTCGCTCGATTGCCCTACACTTCAATTAGAAGCCAGAAGAGTTTGACAAGACCAAGGTATATGGAGCTACAACTTGGAAAAAGAAAGAATTGAACTTAATTGCCAACCTATAATGTTTCATCCCAAAGCATTGAGAGTCGTATCAATGACCATTATGTACTCCATGTTCTCATGAAGAAGATTTTTCCATTGAGGCATTACTGATGTAATAAGACACTCTTGCTGCTAATGGGCCCATCCTTTCTTCCCTGCAAATCTGCAAATTGTAGGAGCATGATACCAATATACTGAAGCCATTTATGGATACATTGAATGAATGTGACTCAATGCACCTCAGTCCTTAAATCAAGGTGAATTCTATTTGACTCTATCTATGAGACCAGTCTAATTCAACGTAAAGTCTATTCCTTCTATCCTCATCATTACGAAAAATATCAATATCCTTTCTCGGATATAATCCCCTAGAAAGGGAGGTCCATAGCATATTTTCTTTCAATGCAATAAAGTTACCTAGTGTCTACTTTTGGTTGATAAATGGGTATTTACATTGTGGCCTTTTTATGGGATAACAAGAAAAAAAAAAAGCAGTTATGTTTTAAGTCAAGGTCATTGAAGACTTTGCACAGTGTCAAGAACGTCAACTCAAGTCTGACCGTGCACTTTTCTCGGTTCCCACCAGGAGCTGCTCGACGGATATAAAAAAATCGTGTTGATTACTTTGGCTGGCATGAAGACGAAGACTTCTGTATTTCCAAGGAAACTACCGTGGGAACATGAAGAAAGACAGAAAAGATCAAAAGGAGAGGACCTACCCAGTAGTCACAGGTTTCTTTTAAAGGATGAATGAATTGTTAAAATAAATTGGAACTCGTAAATCTATCAAATAAGCAATAAACGACATCAAAATCAAGTAAGATATTATCTTAACTACGAATTGGCTAAATTGAGTTAAATTGCTAACAATATGACTCCCACATGTTAACAAATCGCTCACTCAAAGTAGATGTTTAAAACTATCTACAAATGTTAAAATTTCGCTCCAACTAAAATGTTACTTTTCAAATTGATTTCCATCAAATCCCATGGCTCCATAGCGCTCTAATATGTGATTTTCATGAAATTCCACAATTTAACAACTCCCAAATTGGACCCACAATTTAAATTTCACGTAATTTCAAATCTATGTCCTAACTTAGAAAATTATTCTAATTAGATGAATAAATGGGTTAAATTCTCATCAAAGCTGCGAAACGAAGTTAATCTAGCTTGGGAAGGTTCCTATCAAGTGTATCACTTTCTCTTTTCTTTTCCTTTTCTTCTTTCCTCTTTCCTCTTTTCTCTGTTCACGTTGCACTTTCCTCTTTATTTCCTTTTATCTCTCAATCGTCTTCTTTCTTTATTTAATTTTTGCCTCTATTTAATTTTTTTCTCTATTTAATTTTTATTTTTATTTTTTTGCCGCCCACTACTTTTGACCAAGCCTGGTGAAAAAGGCACTATTACATGACTAACTTTGGATACATCATATTGAAGGATGTATCCTGGCATATTATTTGTCTTGCCAATATTGAACTTCCACTCGTTCAATTGCTCTGCACTTCGATTAGAAGCCAGAAGAGTTTGACAAGACCAAGGTATATGGAGCTACAGCTTGGAGAAAGGAAGAATTGAACTTAATTGCCAACCTATAATGTTTCATCCCAAAGCATTGAGAGTCGTATCATTGACCATTATGCACTCCATGTCCCCGTGAAAGAAGATTTTGCCATTGAGGCATTACTGATGTAATAAGACACTCCTGCTGCTAATGGGGCCATCCTTTCTTCCCTGCAAATCTGCATATTGCAGGAGCATGATACCAATATATTGAAGCCATATTTGGATACATTAAATGAATGTGACTAAATGCACCTCATTCCTTAAATCAGACAAATTCTATTTGACTCCATCCATGAGACCAATCTAATTCAACATGGAGTCTACTCCTTCTATCCTCATCGTTATGAAAAATATCAATATCCTTTCTTGGATATAATCCCCTGGAAAGGGGAGGTCCATAGCATATTTTCTTCCAATGCAATAAAGCTACGTAGTGTCTATTTTTGGTTGATAAAAGGGTATTTACATTGTGACTTTTTTTCGGGATAACAAATAAAAGACAGTTATGTTTTACGTCAAGGTCATTGAAGACTTCGCACGGTGTCAAGAACGTCACTGGCCCTGCACTTTTCTCGGTCCTCACCAGGGACTGGTTTATGGATATGAAAAAATCGTGTTGATTACTTTGGCTAGCATGAAGACGAAGACCTCTGTATTTCCAGGGAAACTACCGTGGGAACATGAAGAAAAAAGACAGAAAAGATCAAAAGGAGAGGACCTACCCAGTAGTCACAAGTTTCTTTTAAAGGATGAATGTCCTTTGATGGACAAATTGTTAAAACAAATTGAAAATCAAGAAGTGCTTAACACGACATTTTGAAATTCATCTTAAATTAACCATACCAAAACTCACCCCTGATATTTTGGGAAATAAGTTAGAAAATCAACCTTTTTCATCATTTTCGAAAGACCCTAAACCAGATTTCTTGGCAAGTGACAATTCCATTTTTTTTTATGACAAGTTAATAAATTCTACATCGATGTTCCATATACATCAATAAAGAAGTATGATAAGGTAGCCCTAGTAATTACTATGGCAAGTCAATAGTACACATACACTGTCCTTCGATAACAACTCAACCTGTGATTGCCAACCAATATTCCAAGAACACCTCAAGTGATATGGCGTGATATAACGCTTGCCTTCTTTTTCCTTTTTTCTTCTTTCCATTTCTTTCTTTTCCCCCTTTTCTCTTTTCTTCTTTGTGCCCCCTAACTTCCCCTTTACAACGTCCACTTTCTGCTTGCGTTTTGTTGACGAGTCAACTTTTTTTTTTTTCCTGCCCAATTGACTCAGTCAACGCCACTATCGCAATCACTGCCCATTCGCACGCGAACTGCCATAGCTGAGAGATATAGGAACGAAATTATATGTACAATTCAGACACGACAGTTGACGATTCATGCATTCGGACTGGTGTCCCATTCTGTATTTACAGTTTGATAAAAGTTTGTAATCAGATCATCTTAGTGAACAGTTTATTGAAACTCGCGATGTAAGAACATCTTCATCAAAGAAAGAGATGTGAAATGGGAACAATCTCATTTGTCCGAAAGAGATGACTAGATGTTTGGCCTAATCAATCCTCGCTCTGCATCCCTTTCGTCATTGCCGACCTGCAAGTCAGCTCCACAAAGAGTCTGAAGCTCTTTCTGTTGCATGGTTTCCACTTGAGAGGATTTTGCGATCTGGTCTCTGGCTGATCACGTGTGTGATTGTAGAGGAAAACACCACCTGATATGGAGACCGCACACATTTATTTACACTATATTCAAGTGTTATGAGATAGGAAATCCAAGATTACATGATATTACATAACCAGCATAAACATCTACTATGATCGGATATTCCTAATTTTTACCGTAAGAATATTAAATTATTAAAATAATGTTCAGCTAACAGCTTATTTTTTAAAAACAGTTGAGAGTAATATCACAAATCTTTACATGGTATCAAAGCAGAAAGTCCTAAATTCAAATCTTTTAGGACCCTTTTCTAGAATGATTGTAGTGGTCTTACAAAACTTTAAACTGACCAGGTGAAATCCAGTATTATATACTTCTATTTCTGTTTATATCTGGGGAAGAAACGGTGTCAAGCGTATATTAATAAAGCGCCTAAACAATGATGTTCCGTATCTTGCATTTTCTAAGCTGGCGTGCTCTTTGGGGTGGAAGAATTCTAAGTCAAGAGACATTTCTGTTCATGCCTTCCAAAGTAAAGTAGTCCATGTCTTGAGGTGTCATATATAATTGGAGGAATTGAGTCCCGCAGTCGGTCACAGAACTAGGTCATGATCTCTAGAAGGCCTCGTGAAGCACGTTACGGACTGTTTTAGAAGGCTATCTGGTCAACCAACCCATTATAACATTCACACGGTAACATGATCTATTTATCATAGTCTACTCACTGTAGTAGATTAAAGCATGAAAATGACAGCGGAGAAGAACTCGCCTATATAACATCTCCATCATCAGGCCTTATATGTACACCCGAGTCGGTAGATTGAGTTTGAAAGCACCACTAGATTTGCTAAGCCAACCATGGAAAAAGAGTCATTTCACTTCAAGTTTTTGATACTCTTGCTTACTTGTGTTGCTTCACACTCTCTTGTTTCAACCCAACCACATTGCCATGAAGACGAAAGATCTGCGTTGTTGGAGTTCAAGGCAACCTTCTTCACCATAAAGCCTCCTTGCTGTTCCAGCGCCACTTCAGATGTGCAACCAAAGATCGAATCCTGGAACGCATCAACAGGGGAAACTCAAAGCGACTGCTGTTCTTGGGCTGGTGTTGAATGTGATGAGGTAAGCGGTCACGTAATTGGCCTCAACCTCAGTTGTAGTTGTCTCTCGGGTGAAATATACTCCAACACCAGTATTTTCCGTCTTCTTCACCTAAGAAGCCTTAACCTTGCCTTGAATGACTTCAATTGTGAAATTCCTTCGGCAATTGGAAATCTTAGTTCCTTGACGAACTTGAACTTCTCCGGCTCCAACTTCATGGGCTACATCCCACATTCGCTCGGTAACTTGAACCGACTTGTCCATCTAGACCTCTCAAATAATAGGTCCATAGGCACAACACTCAAAGACCTGACCATAGGATGTGGACTGAGTTATAAATCTTGTCTTCCTTCAAAATGCTGGTCCAATTGATAATAATAAACTGGTCCAGACGTCTGAATGCTGCATATAACCCAAATAGAGGTGAAATCCCATCTTCTGGACGTCTTAATCACCCGAAGCATTTAGATCGACGCTTCAATTTTATCACGGGTGAAGTTCCATCTTTCTTGGGGAATTTGGCCCAGCTTAAGAGTTTAAGTCTAGCAGGCAATATGTTAAATGGGCAAATTCCATCCTCTCTCGGGAATCTCGTCCAACTTACCAGTCTAGATTTAAGCTTAAATAACTTAACAGGCAAAATTCCATCTTCCATTGGAAACCTAGTTCAACTTACTCATTTAGATCTGGGATACAATCAATTAGTGGGTGAGATTCCACTCTCTTTCCAAAACCTCATGGAGCTTAGGTTTTTAACACTTCGGTCGAATCAACTGAGTGGCAAAATCCCATCCTTGTTGGGAAGACTCATCCATTTGATTGACATTGATCTTTCATTCAACCAATTTCATGGTGGAATTCCAAGCACGATTTTCCAATTACAAGGTCTCCGCACTCTTAATTTGAATTCAAATAACTTGAGTGGCATTGAAAAGTTAGATAGGTTTTCAGAGGCCGAAAACCTTCAAGTACTTGGGTTATCCTCTAACAAACTGTCATTGATTGTCGAAACCAACATAACTCACAAGTACTATGCTCTAGGTTTAGGATCATGCAACTTGAATGGTTTCCGGAGTTTCTGCAAGATCAAGATGACTTGTTTTTCTTAGATCTATCCTACAATAGCATTTCTGGTCAAGTTCCTGAATGGTTTCTGAATGTGAGCAAAGAAAACCTACGTCATTTGAATCTTTCTGGCAACTTTCTAACAAGTTTTGCTCAAGACCCCGTTATTTTCAAGTGGGAACAACTCGTTGTAATAGATCTCCGTTTTAATGAGTTGCAAGGATCAGTTCCTATTCCCACTTCTGAGAATATGTGGTACTACTTCATCTCAAATAACAGGCTCTCAGGAGAAATATCGTCACTTATATGCAATCTAAGCTCTATCCAGATGATTGATTTGTCTTATAATAATTTGATTGGGTCTCTTCCACAATGTTTAAGTAATTTGAGTGGTACATTGGAAGTAATGAGTTTACAGAGCAACAACTTTGCTGGCAAAATTCCTCATTTGAATGGGAATTTCTGTGCGCTTATTATGATTGATTTGAGTTGGAATAAACTGCATGGGCCATTGCCAAGATCACTCCGCAACTGTGACAATTTGGAATTCTTGAATTTTGGAAACAATCAGATTGGGGATGTTTTCCCGTCATGGTTGAGCCCACTTCTCAGGTCGAAGGACAGGTTGAAGGTACTTATATTGCGGTATAATAGATTTCACGGACTTATTGGGGAACCCGCTGATAGGGATGAGTTCCCTGCACTGCAAATCATCGACCTATCCCAAAATATTTTTACCGGTAGCCTGCCATCGAGATACTTTAAGCAGTGGACTGCCATGACAGTTTCGGAGACAACTTCGTCAAGGTACATTGGGAATGCTATTAAGCGGGCCTGGATTTTCTCTTCAGACACAACCTTTCACTACTCTATGAGAGTAATTGCCAAAGGCATTCAAATGAATTACTCAAAGATCCAAGGGTACCTCACATTGATTTATCTCTCGAGCAACAACTTCAGTGAAGCAATCCCTGAGGCCATCGGAAGCCTAAAGCAAACAGTATTGCTCAACCTTTCCAACAACATTCTCTCGGGTCCTCTATCTCCATTCATGGCAAAGCTAACCAATTTGGAAGCATTGGACCTTTCTCAAAACCAGCTCTCAGGAGAGATCCCTCAGGAGTTGACGCAACTCAATTCGCTTTCCGTCTTCAACATATCTTATAACAGTCTAACCGGGCCAATACCGCAGTCACAACAGTTTGCTACATTCGAAAACAATTCCTACAAGGGAAATTTGGGGCTATGTGGCACTCCTCTGTCTAGAAAATGCGAAGATACCAAAACTCCATCATCATCTCCTACGTCCAAAGAAGATCAAGATTCGGGGAGTGCAATGGAATTAGAATGGAAGATTGTGTGCATGGGGTATGCAAGCGGGTTAGTGATTGGAGTAGTCCTTGGGAACAGCTTGATCACAAGAAGAAGGGTTCAGCGTCTTGTGAAGAACTTTGGCAGAAGAAAACAAAGGCGAGAAGGTAGAAGAGATGGTCCGCCCCTAGGAATGCTCAATTGAAATCCTTCGTCTTCTGTTATTTAGTACTTGTAAATTTCTATAAGTTTTTGTGCTATAGATATTAACTAGTCCATAAGCATATTGAGTTTAAGGAAACCATGTTTGTTTTGCGATGGTAAGTCCCAATCATAATGCCTCATAGTTGTGCTTGGGAAAACGAACATATTCCAAGAAATGAGGTAAAACCGCCAAACCAGTCACCTCCTTCATTTTGGAATAATCCTTTGGCTCCTACAAATCTAGAATTACGTTTAAATGCTCCATTCATATTCAGTTTAATCCATCTTGGTGGTGGAATATATAGAGCATTTTGTAATTATACATGTGTGGGACATAAATAATAATAAAAAAAATTGGTTAAAATGAAACTTTTGAACCATCCCTAAAATAAATTCTTGAAAGTGATTCATGTAATATATATAAAAAGGTCAATACTAATTGATTATATGTGTTGAATAATAAGCAATCGTTTAATTATATATATTGGCTCATAAAAAATAAAAATAAAAAGGTGAAATTTTTTAGGGATAAGTATGCTATAAGTCATATAACTTGTTCAAAAGTGCAATTAATTCCTAAAACTTTCAAAAAGTGCAATCAACTCCTAAGTGTAATGGAGTCCTACAACTTTAAAAAAGTGTAATTAAGTTCCATAACTTATTAAATTAGTGCAATCAAGCCATTCTATTAACTGCATTCAACTTTTTTTTTATTAGTCTGTAACTCCATCTAACTTGACAAATGAAAAATTAGAATGTCCACAATTTTTTTTATTAGTATGCATTCAATTTGTGCATACCCCATGCACACAATCTTTACGATTTGATTGTACTTTTGGAAAGTTTTAGAACTAAATTCTACTTCTGTGACAAGTTCTAGGACTTGCTTATATTTTTAAAATTTTTATGACGCAATTGCACTCATGAAAAAATTTAGAACTCTCGGGGAGAAGTACTTGCTGCCATAAGTTGTGTACGGCGCTCATTTTGTCAAAAATTTTCACTTAAGTGCCAAATCGGAGAAAAACGATCACTTTGGTGCCACTTTACCATATTAATTACGATATTTTTAAAAAAAGTTCCAGTTGCTTTAAAACGAATTTTCTCCTGCCTCCCGAGCACCGGCTAGATCATGGCCTTCGACTTGGCCGCCGAGTGGCCGTCGTCGGGGTTGGGGTCCGGGTTAGGGTCGGAGCCGCGGCCGCCGAGTGCCATCGTCGGGGTCGAGGTCGGGGTCGGGGTTGGAGCCGCGGCTGCCGAGTGGCCATCGTCGAGGCCGGGGTCGGAGCTGTGGCCGCCGAGTGGCCATCGTCGGGGTTGGGGTCGGGGTCGGAGCCGGGGCCGCCGAGCACGGGGCCGTCGAGAACGGCGACGGCCGGAGATTTAGGGTTTTGAATTGGGGGAGACACCAAACGGTGTCGTTTTGGTATTAGGATGCTTGACTGTACTCTCCTAGGTGAGCCACATCGCTTAAAAATTAATAAAAAAATGCCACGTCGGATTTCCGGCCAACCATATCGAGTTGGCACTAAAATGATCGTTTTTCAAACTTTTTGGCACTTAAGTGATCCGATAGAAATTTTGGCACCAAAGTGAACGCCGTACATAACTTATGGCACCGATAGTGTACTTATCCCCTCAGTAAACTTACTCTTTCTTTCTTTTATCTCTTGTAGTCCCCTTTTTTGTTTTTTTGGGCCCACACTTTTGATCGAGTCTAAAGTCCTCACATTACATCAACCATGGCCCGTGAATCGACAATGGCCAAAATGGTGAAGAACCCCAAAGCAATGGAGAGAGATCAATCTGAAATTCGGCAAGTTCTTTAAGGAAAAGAGATTATAAACGGCGAGACATCTAGCAACTACACTACTTGAGACCAGTCATTAAAGAAACCCTACGCTTACATCCTCCTATTTCCTTCATCACAAGAGAGTTAAGGGACAGATGTGCGGTCTCCATATAAGAGATACGGCCAAAAATTATAGTCATCATCAATGCGTGGACATTAAGAAGAGATCTTGATCAATGGAATGATGCCAAATGCTTTATTTTAGAGAGATTCGAAACATCTTCAGTTACCTACAAAGGGACTAACTTCACATTCCATATGAAGCAAGTAGAAGGATTTGTCCCAGCATATTATTTGGTCTTGCCAATATCGAATTTTCCCTTGCTTGATTGCTCTACCGCTTTGATTGGAAGCCAGAAGAGTTTGACATGACCATGGTCTTTGAAGCTACAACTCAGAAAAAGAATGAATTGAACTTAATTGTCATCCTATATCATTCCATCCCAAAAGCATTGAGAGTAGTATCAAAGACTATTATGCACTCTTAATCAAGTTTTAGGATTTGATTACACTTTTTAAAAGTTGTATAACTCAATTGTATTTTCCCGACAAGTTGTAGGGTTTAATTACATTTTTTGAAAATTTCAAAACTCAGTTACACTTTCGTAACAAGTTTTTGAACTTCCAATATACTTATTTCATCATTTAATTATATATATTGGCTCATAAAATAAATACAAAAACGTTAAATTATTTAATAGAAGATAAAGAAACATATATTCCTATGTCTTATATGTATTATTCAAAGAGTTTGAGTTGCCGAGAGATGATCCTATATACGAAGAGGAGAAGAAGAAAATAAATGTGAATGCGAGTGGAGCCAGAGTTTCCTTGTCCAAGATTCTAGAGAAAAGAAAAGAACGAAAGAGGAATGTGGGACCCGTAAGAAAAGAAAAGGAATAAATAAACAAAAATGGAGGAAAATTTGACTGAAACATGCAAGACAAAGGGGCAAAATGGCAAAAATACTGTTTTTGGGAGTGTCAAAGCCCAAACTAAGATGGAAATAGTTCGGGCTTTTACTTTGTTCACTCTTTTATTCATTTTCGTTCACACACGACTTTGGCACTTTTGGGCGTGGCGATGTAAACGGGGGCGTTGGGAAAAAATCCGAACCGGTCCGAATCGAGGCTTTGGTTTTGAACTATACTTGAAAAATGAGTGGACAAGTATTGGACCTTAAAATCCTGCTAGTAATATAAAACTATTAACTTCTTCATAAAATAATCGGGCTTGCAGGGGCTTTGAGGGCCTAGGTGGATGCACCAGGGCCCAAGAAAAATTACATGGTTAGACCCGCCCAATTTGCGTTTCGGGCCTGGGCAGCCCTCAAAACCCGTTATTAGATCTGTTTTAGACCGAATCCATTAACCTATAAATTTTAATATCGAACGGTTCGAGCACTTGAAAACTGATTTACGAAACTGGCACATCAGAAACGTAACAGAAGAGGGTGAAGAAATGGAACAAGAGAAAGAGGAGGTAAAGGTTTGGATTGGGGTTTAATTCTTGCGTCTTCTTCACGTTCATGCTTAATTTGTACACTATGCTTAATTGCATATTCTCTCCTCTTTAAAAGTGGAAAGTTTTGGATATGTTTCATTAGGATTAGCTCGAACCAAAGAAGCACATCGGCTGAAAATAGGGTCGAGTCTTTGTCAAAGTTGCTATTATAGCTAAGTTGGCCTGAAATGACTCAATGGATCATACTTCAAGATTGATAAAAGCGGTCCTTCGTTATGTTTAGCTTTGAAAAATTCATGTAGTAAAACTAGGCAGCCTATATTTGAAAAGAAATCTGCTCATGCAAGTTAGGGATCAAATTTTTCTTCATCGCTGCTAATTTGCAGGCGAACTGCCATAGCTGAGAGACATAAGAACGTAGTTTCAAGAACAATTCAACCTCGGTAGTTGACAATTCATGCGGTCGGAATTGTCTCCGTTTTTTTTTTTTTTTTGAGTTTGATAGGAAGTTGTATTCAGACCATCTTAGGGAACAATTCAATGACCATCGTGATGTAAGAACAGTGAAGGAAGAGATGTGAAACGTGAACTTTCTCATTTTCGTCCAAATAGGTGATTTGATGTTTTGGCCCAGTTAGTCCTCACTCGGCATCCCTTTTATCATTGACTGACTGCAAGTTAGCTCAACAGAAAGTCCGAAGCTCCTTTTGCTGCATGATTCCAATTGAATGGATTTTGTCATCTCGTCTCTAGCTGATCAGATGTGTGATTGGAGAAGAAAACTGCGTGTCATGGAGACCGCACACGGGTATTACACTATATTCAAGTGTTACGAGATAGGAAATTTAACATTATAGAATATTACACAATCAAGATACACATCTACTATGATACTACTTCCCGTTCTTAATTATTAGAAGATTAAAGTATTAAAACCGCGCATTCGACTAATGACTTAAACTTTTAAAAATTTTGTCAGTAATTTTACAGAATTTTACATGATATTAGTTAACGGTGGCTTCATCAAATTTTACAACAACTAGGACAATTCTAGTAATATATATTTCTATTTCAGCTTTCATTTGTGGAAGATACTGGGTCAGGCGTATATTTTTAAAGCGTCCCAACAGTGACCTTCCCTATCTTGCTTGTTCTTATTTTTCAAGTCAGCGTGTTCTTTGGAGTGCAAGAAATTCGAAGTCGATAGACATTTCTGTCCATGCCTTCTAGAATAACGTCCTTATTTACTAACCCATTTGCAGTCGGGAAGCTCCTTTTTTGGAATATTTGAGGAGACCTGGTACCCGCTGATAGCACCTCAAGCACATCCCAGGGCGATAGTTAAAAAGAAATATAAAGAATGACTTGGAAATTTAAAGAACTTCGACGCTATAGACTTTGATTTTTTCCTTTTATAGTCCACCGTCGGAGGCGCTATCTACAATAAAAGAGTCGAGCAGTCCAACTCAGGAGTTGTTGAAGTGAATCGTGATTTATGTAATATATATACACACACATATAGGCCATCTCTAAATATCACATAAGTTTAATAATAAGCAATTATTTATTTAATACAGAAGATAAATAAACATATTCATATTTATTATATGTATTGTGCAAATACACATTCATAATCCATCTATAGTTGCAGATGATTAGCATGTCACATGACCTTTGCAAAGAAGATGTACGATTAGGGCCGTTTATGATTTTGCTTGTCTTCCCAGTTGAAGCATGCAGATAGTATTCTGGCCATAGTTGGCATTGGCCAGTAGCTACAGATGAGGATTTAGTTGAATCAAGGCTGCTATTTGCGGTTCCCTAGTTCCTAATCCTTCTATATATGAATCAACTAAGCTCGCTCTGGAAGCGAATGTATCATTGTACATGGTTCTGTTGAGAGAGATCTCTGTTGCACTGCTCAATCACGGCGAGAATCCCTCATCTAATGACAATTCGAAATTTTCGTCTTCTAGTTTTGGACCTTTTGGTTATGTAAACGGGTCTAGAAAAAGTTTTTGAAGTAGACTTGAATAATGGGCTGGCTGGTATCAAACCTAAAAGCCTGCCTGTGATTCGAAAACTACTATATATATATTATGTATAAAAGGATACATGAAGGTACAGCAGAGGCAAAGGTTTAGATTGAAATTTAAGCGTTGCATCACTATCATCTTCACGCTTAATATGTACACTATGTAATCATTAGTCGATTTGACAAAGTACACTCGGTCGTCCAATATCTTGCCTGGTATTACAAGAGAATACGCAATGAAAATGGGAGAGTTTCCGATATTACTCGTTACGCTTAGTTCACATCCTCTGGAGAAAAAAAAGAGTCTAAAACTTTGTTGGAGTTGCCATTATAGTTGGTCCAAAAGAACGCAATTAATCAGACTCAAGATCAAGAAAAGCAATACTTCACTATGATTAAGCTTGAGATAATTAATGAGGGATAATTACAAAAAAAATAAAAATAAAAGTCCTAAACCTATTATACAGAGACAAATTCAGTTTTAAATCTTTCATTTAGTCAGCTTAATCTAAGTCTTTTGATAATTTGCCTATACAGTCATTCTGACCAGTTTTGGGGGTAATTTCAGCTCCAACAGAAAAAAATTCTATGCAAAGGTCAAAATCTGGACAAGTCGCACACTTAATACGATTTTTTCCTGATATATCCTTGTTGCAAACTTGCAGTAGTTGCAGTGGTAGGAAGCCCCTTTCTCTTCATTTCCCTGACCAATAGCTACCTTGCACTACCTTGCACAGCCAAGTTTTCAGCAAAATTAGAAACAGGAAATCTGTCTTGCCCTGCCTAAGAAGAAGTATGATTAACAAGATTTAACCCTTTAAGCATGATAGAGATACAAATCATTCAATCTACCACTAATAGGTTAACCCCTATCTAGCTCGTCATATTGTAGGACCGTAAAATTTTGGTACTTTTATAGCCTTTAAGAATAAATTTAAGAATAATCTATGAACAACCCATGCTTAACTCAGACTAAAAAAAAAACAAAAAAAACAAAAAAACCCATGCTTAACAATCAAAAGAGAATTCCTAAGTCCCATAAGAAAAATTAGGCACAACCGACTCAAACACGTGAATGGAAGCCTGAAGAATAAAGAGAGAACTCATATCCCCAAAAAAGAGCAAAAAGTTGCTGAGAAGTACCTGCAGATGCAGAGTCTACATTTTCTGGACCACAGGCAATCTTTTTCCTCTTGGATCTACCAGAAAGACAAAGTTAAGGTGAGCTTCACCAGCAATACAAAGCAAGATAAAATGTGTAAACTTCGCTGAATTAAGGTCCCATGGAAATGCATTCGAATGAATTCCTAAATCTACCAAAAGACACAGGACTAGTTGAATTCGATAGATAAAGGATACCCAATGAATGAACACAACTACGCGATCGAGGCATCTGCCCAAATGACCCCGGCCTTGAACTCGATTTTACCCTATAATGCTAAGAATTATGGCCGTCTCTCCAAACTCTTCAAAAAAGTAAAACTAGAACGGGAGCGTGTTGATTCCAGAAGCTCCAGAGACACAGAGCACATGGGTCCTATGCATTCAACGCAGGGAATGGCTCGCGCAATCCTTCAAGCCTCAGCTCTCGAGCTAACTGACATCGCATGCGGAAGTATCGCTAGAGCATAAACGAACGAAACCAATCACAAATACACACCAACACAGGCCCCCCCAATCGCAGGGCTCCAATCCTCCGGAGGCAACCTCGTACTCCAGAAATTTTCCACAGCATTCCAAGCACATCAGTCCTCATCTCACGATTACAACCAAAGACTCGCACAGCGCAGGACCAGTAGAAACCGCAACGAACCTTTGATTCGGATCTTCATCGGCCGGGCGAGAAGCCGTGCGAGAACGTCCCATCCGAGCCAAACGCGCACCGTCGCCCGATTCCGAGCCGAGGTGGCGGAGCTGCTCGAACGATGTCCCCTCAATCCGCGGCCGCCTGCACGATGCGAATCGATCGAGCTCACTCCTGAAGCGCTCGCATCAATGCAAATGCTTCCGTCGATGGAGATCTCTGTGCGCTGCTCGGTGGCGGAGAGAGAGGGAGAGAGGGAGTCCCCAGCCGATGGCAATGTCGCAATTCTTGTCTTTTCCAGGGGCTTTTTACTTCTATCGCTCTTTCGATTGATTCATACCCGGGCTTGGGCCTACTTGGGCTTGGTGATTTAAATGGGCCTGGCGAAAAAATCCGAACCGAATTGAGATTCGGGTCTGGGGCTAGGCGAAGGTTTAGATTGGGGTTTTTAATTTTATCATCCACACGCTTAATTTGTAGTTGTACCGCCGGGTATCATAAACCACTTCGACTAAGTACGCCTAAATTACCAATAAATATGAGAGAATATGGAATGAAAAAGGAGAGAGGTTTGGAGACAATTCGTTAAGATTAGTCTGAACCAAAAAAGCGCATCGGTCAGAAAAAATGGTTGAGTCTTTGTCGCAATTCCTATTACAATTGGCCCAAAATGGGGCGATTAATCATACCTTAAGGTAGAGAAAGGCAGTCCCTTCCTCGGGATTAATCTCAAGATAATTGATGCAGTAAAATAGAGCAGGCTATATTTGAAAAGAAATTTTATCATGCAGCGGATGGTCGATTAGGCTAGTAAATTAACAAAGACTATGGATATCTAAGGCCTTCGTGGTTAGCAGGATGACCCTATAGATAAATATAATTACAAACGTTCGTAGGCCCGGCTTATCCCATTGTTCATGAAAGTGTGCTGCTATAAGTCTATAGACAAGGACTACTGGGAAGACCTGGAAACAATTTGGTGATTCATGTCACATGAATATTTCACCTAGATTTTCATCTGGGAATAGAAAATTTAGAGTGTGTTTGGTAACGTTTCTGTTCCGGAGAACAATCTTTGAACAAAAATAGTTTTTTTTTGTTTCTATTCCCGAAACAATTTTTGAGTATAAGAACGCACTTGGTAACTACAAAAAATTTTTACTCTAGAATTTCTATTCCGTAAAATTCGTTTGGTAAAAACTTATATAATTTTATTGTTTCTTTTAGTTTTTCAATATTTTTTATTATATTTTTCCTTTTTTTTTTTTTTTTTTCTTTTTTTTTTTTTTTTTTCCTTCTTTCTCTTTGTGGCTGGTTGCCCGCCCACGGTGGCGGCCCAGCCCGATCGGGCCGGGCGATGTCGAGCCTCGTCGGTGGCCTCGGTGGCCGGCGAGCCTCGCGCCGGCCGGCGAGGCTCGGTGTCTCCGGGGCCGGCGACACTCCGGTGAGGTCGCCGGCCCTCGTCCGGCCGATCGTCGGTCGCCGGCCATGGCCAAGGCCGGTGGCCTAGGCAAAAGGAGGAAGAAGAAGAAGAAAAAAAAAAGAGGAGAGAGAAAAATTATTTTTGGAATTGTTTCCGGGAACAAGAAATAATTTTTTCTACTTCTTTTTTGTTCCAAATCTCTTAAACAAAAAGTTGATTTTTGTTCTAAATAAAAGTTTTACCAAACGCGTTTATTCATTTTTGTTCCCCTAACAAAAAGAACATAAATTTTTGTTCCGGAGAATAGAAACAAAAATAAACAAACAGGGCCTTAGTCTTCAGGAATTGACCTGCAGTATCAATTCAGCAAACTCACATACGATTCAAAGATGTATGGTTTTGATATGGCTTTTTGAAACTCGCTGTTGGCTCCAGCTGCGTCACTTTCTTCTTTATGCGGCCGTTCTTCTAGTCTTTTTGCGAATTCGCCACCAGGGCCTAAGAGTTTGCCTATCATGGGGAATTTGCTTCAAATGCTCTCTTCCTTACTGCATCATCTGCTTATAGACATGGCAAGCTAGCATGGGCCGATCATGAGCCTCCAGGTGCGTGAAGTTTTGGCCTTGGTCTTTTGATGGGTTGAGAATGGCAAAGAGGTGTTGAAGGTCCAGGAGCTGGCTTTGCGCATAGTCCAGGTAAGTTTGCTTCTTTGGTAATCGATTACACGGAGGGTCCCTCTTGTTTTCTGTCCATACGGTGGATACTGGAGATAGCTCAGAAAACTAGTGGTCCTTGAGGTCCTGACTCCTGAGCCATAAGCAGGTCCAGTCTTTCAGATCAATAAGAGAAGAAGCATGGAACTTCATTAGCTTGATCACTTTGTCTCAAGGAGCACCAATCAACATGAGCAAGAGATTCGTTTCCTTGACGAATAACCTAATTACATGGGCCATATTTGGTGAAAAATGTACATATCAGGACAGCTTAACCTCATTGCTCATTGAATTGTTAATGCTATCTGGAGGCTTCGACCTACTCAATTTGAACTGCTCTCTAACGTTCCTGGGGTTCTTCAGGGATGAGAAAGGCATTGGAAAGAATACCCCGGAAAATGGACGAGATTCGTGAAGTCGTCATTGCTGGTTACAAAGAAAAGAAATAATCTGCCTACAGGAGTAATGAATCTGGAGAAGAAGATCTAGTCGACGTGTTTTCAAAGATTTAGGTGTCCGGAGAGCTTGAGTTTCACCTCACGATAGATAATACCGCAACAACCCTCCTCATAAGACCGAATCTTCACTCGCCCCTTAATCTATTTAGGCCTCTGCTAAGATGAAATTCCATGCCAAGGCATAAGTGAGGTCTGTGCAAGCTTAATTTGGATGCTTTTAGTCCAAGAAATAAGAAAATCAAACACGAACCTTCTGGAATGCAGACTATGCCGGTGCTTGTTGGAAGATAAGTGCAGTCTACTTCATTCTTAAGAAGAAAACTCGGCAGTGCCCCAAAAAAAGTCACATGAATTTCTAAAAGATGAATTCTCTTTTCCTTTGGGTGAACATTAAGCTCACAAAGTTTTGCGACTGTCAGAAATCAGAATGTGCTTGTAATTACCGAACAAGCTGAGCGTTTACAATTCCCATACCTTCAGAAGAGTCTACACACAAGTTTTATGCCTAATTTTGCTGGAAATAAGCTTATCGATGCAATAATGAAGAGATCAACTTGCGTTGCCTCCTACTACATGTTAAGCATGCTTCTATGTCCTCCTTTCCTCCACTTATACCAAATGTTGATTCGCAAAATAGACAATGCATTCGTTAGCTAGTGTAGGCAATGTTAAATTAATGTCTCGAGTTTGAATTTGGATAACGATTTGTTAAACCGAATTTGTTGAAAAAGATTTCTTCAAGCGGATTACAATCGGATGAAGAAGTTGTTTTTTCCTCTTATTGGACTTTGTTTTGGACGTACAAAAGAAAGCAAAAGAAAGAAGTTGATCCACCACTACAATACAAAAGAGGAAATAATATAAAATAAAAGAAAAAGTGAGGGTTTCACTTTTACTTGCAGAAGAAGCTTAGTTCACGTTGAAGTTAAAAGTCGGTGGGCCCAGGTCAAATTTTTGACTTGGACACGTAAAAAAAGCATAACGTGTTCTTTCTTTCAAGAAAGCCGCAAAAAAAGGATGAGGAGCGCCGCACATCAGAAGAAAAAGGAGGAGCCCTGCGAAGCGATAGAAGCAGCACGCCAGGAAGCCACCGTGCGCACAAAGGACGAAGGTGCTGAGTTTCTTCTTGGACTACGTGAAGTGCTTGAGCGCTAGAAAGTTTTGTGCTATGAGTTTACATTATTTATTTGTAAACACATCAGGTTTGATATTAAATTTAGGTATGGGAAACACTCAAGTGTGTGAGCGACTGTACACTTTTATTCTCCGATTATAGTGGATTATTTGTTACTGGCTCTCCTCATGGACGGAGGTATCAATACTTGGACCAAACCACGTAAATTTCTGGTGTCCTTATTATTTCTCTTTTATTTCTCTGGTAATTTCATGTTGAGGTAAATTGCAAGATTCTGTCGTTTCCGCATATTATATTTCAACAACTGGGATCGGATTTATTGATTTTGATTTGAGGTTTTTGTTTGTCTAATTATTATTTGGAAATTCTGTTAATGCAATTATGTCTTAGGCAAAATCTAAAATTGAGAAGTTTAATGGGATGAACAATTTTGGGTTATGGAGTGTCAAGATGCGGACGTTATTGACAACCCAAGGTTTGGCTAAGGCACTAGATGGTGAAGATGAGTTGCCGCTTATAATGAAAGCCTCTAAGAGGAGTAGAGCTAATGGAAAGAGCAAAGAGTACAATCCTATTGAACTTGTCAGATGAGGTTTTTATAGAAGTGGCCGAGGAGAAGGATGCCGCGGCATTATGAGCAAAACTTCAGGCACTCTATATAAAGAAAGGTTTGAACAATCGCTTGTACATGTTGAAGAGGATGTTTCAATTTAGGTGTACTGAAGATACGTCTATCAGAACCCACCTGGATGAATTTAATAAACACATGATGGATTTGAAGAACGTCGGTAAAATACTTGATGATGAAAAACATGGCATGATGTTGCTAGCTTCTTTACCAGAGTCATGAGAGCACCTTACATTCACCATTGTAGGGGTGTACTACAATTACCTCAGAAGAGGCAAAGTTCACCTTCTTCTTTAAAGAGTGGCAAAGAAAGTTGCGAGATGACGACGCAAGCATTAACGATTCGGGATAGAGAACAAAATTGTTGGCCTAATGGCAGTAAAGGTAAAAAACAGATTGAAATCACACCATAAAAAGTCCACGGGACACGTGAAGTGCTTTGAGTGTTATGAAGAGGGGCACATGTCCGAAACAGAGGAATAAAGGTGATAAACACAATGCCACACAAACATTGCCGAGGGGAGTACTAGTGATACAGAAGCTGTTTTATTTGTGACGACTAATTCATCAGGAGACGAATGGGTGCTAGATTCAAGATGTTCTTACCATATGATGCCTCATAAGAACTGGTTTACTACTTACCCGACTCAGATGGTGGTAGCGTTTTTTTAAGGAATAATATAGCTTGTAACGCTGTGGGGATGGGGATAATTCGGATTCGGATGCATAATAGGGTGATGTGCACATTGATAGACGTGAGGCATGTACCAGAGCTTAAGAAGAACCTTATTTCTTTAGGGACACTTGATGACATCGGGTGTAAGTACATCGCTAAAGGTAGGGTGCTAAAGATCTCTTGAGATGCCATGATAGTGATGAAGGGGAAGAAAGTGAGTACTCTTTATCATCTGCTGAGAGAAACCATGATTGGAACTGCTGTAGTTTCATCGGGTGAGTCATGCTTTATTTTGACTCAGTTATGGCAAATGCGTTTAGGGCACATGAGCGAGGCAGGTATGGTGATGGTGAGTGAAAGAGGATTGTTGAAAGGTTATAAGGTAGGGAAGCTGGACTTATATGAGCACTGCATCTTTAGGAAGTGGCGTTGAGTTAAGTTCATTACAGCCATTCATTCGACCAAGTGACTAGTTGAATATATTCATTTAGACGTTTGGGGCCTGTCTTCAGTTCCTTCAAAAGGAAGTGCCCGATATATGCTGACATTTATCAATGACTATTCAAGAAAGGTATAGGTATATTTTTTGAAGTACAAATATGATGTGTTTGATCGGTTCAAGAAATTTAAAACATTGATTGAGAAACAGTCAGATAAACATATCAATTGCCTAAAAACCGATAATGGCATGGAGTTAAGTGGTAAAAATTTTACCAAGTTCTGTGAGAAAGAAAGGATTGTAAGACACCGTACAGTACTTCGGACACCACAACAGAATGACGTGGTAGAACGGAAGAATATAACTTTGCTTGAGTGAGCTCGATACATGCTTTCGCATGCAGGACTTTGCAAGGAATTTTAGGCCGAAGCTGTAAACATGGCATGTTACCTGGTTAATCGATTTCCATCATCTGCTATCGAGTGGAAGACTCTCAAAGAAGTATGGTCGGGGAAACCTGTTGATTACTCCGGATTACGTATATTCGGATGTCCTGTATATACTCATGCGAGTGATGGTAAGCTTGAGCCAAGGGCGAAGAAGCGCATATTTTTGGGTTATGCGTATAGGGTGAAAGGCTACTGGCTGTGGTGCACCGATGCTAGATTATCCGATTTTCTAATCAGCAGAGATGTGATCTTCTACGGGACTACAATACTTCAACAAAGGAGTTCTGAGACACAACCAACAGAACAGACAGATCATGGTGTCATTAGTGAGGTGGAACTTCAGGTAGAAACTTTGGAAACCTCAGAGGTAACAGAAGTTGAGACTGCAGATGAGGTTGTAATTCTTGAAATTGGTGATAGTAAACAACTAGCAAAAGAATGCTTCAAGTGCTAAAAGTTGGCACAAGGGACACTTAAGTGCCAAAACTTACGAAAGTGACACTTAAGTGCCACTTTTTATAAAAAAAAAAAAAATGGATCATTTGAGTGCCACATTCGGCGAACCTCACCGGAAATCCTACCTGGCATTTTTATTATTAATTTTCTCGTTTACGTGGCTCGCGAGCAAGCTGACTCAGCAAAAAACACGCAAAAAACGACGTCGTTTTCGTATAATTCGAATTTTAATATAATAACTAATTAAATTAAATTTTAAAAATTAATTGAATTAAATTTTAAAAATTAATTGAATTAAATTTTAAAAAATTAATTAATTAATTTAAAATACTAAAAATGGGGGGGGAAGGAGGAGGAGGGAGGCGGTTGGCGGGAAAGCTCGGCTTGGGGAGTGTCGGTTGGGGTCGCCGAGCCTTGGCCGGGCCGGCGGCCCCACCACCGGCGGCGAGGGCTCATACCCTCGCCCGGATCTAGGCGAGGTCTCGACCCTCCCGAGATCTGGCGAGGGTCGCTAGTCGGGAATGAATTGCGAGGTGGCAACCGGGGTTTCGGGAGGTGGGTGACGCCGGCGGCGAGATGGCGGCGGACGATGGCGAGCGTGACGTGGACGAGCAACAACATCAGCTCCGGTGTCTTGTGAACGCCCGGCACGGTAGCGACGGAGTTCTCGAAGGCCAAATCCAGGTGTTAGAGGGTCGGATTTGTGGAAGGAAGGCGAGAATTGGGTGAATTGCGGGAAGAATCTGCACCTATCCGAACCTACGTCGTGTCGCTACCGCCCGACGCTGTCCCCGAGCCGATCCTTGTCCCGCGTCGCCGCCTCACCATCACCGAGCCTCGTGCCATCGAACGCCATCGTCCCCGCCATTGCTAGCCTCCATCGCTACCGTGCTAGGCGATCACAAGACGTCGAAGTTGATGTTGCTGCCCGTCCATGTCATGCTTGCCATCGTCCGCCGTCGTCTCTGGCCGCCGCGTCACCCACCTCCCGAAACCCTAGGCGTCGCCTCGCAATTCATTTTCGGCCGGCCACCCTCGCCGGATCTAGGGGAGGGCCGCGACCCTCGCCGCCGGCTGCCTCCCTCCTCCTCCTCCCCCTTTTTAAATTAATTAATTAAATCATTTTTTAAAATTAAATTAAATTAATTATTATATTAAAATTCGAATTATACCAAAACGACGTCGTTTTTTACACTATTTAGCCACATCAGCATGTAAAACGACGTCGTTTTGCGCGTAGCTCACCGAAAAATTGCCACGTTAGCGTTTTGGCCGGATTTTCTCGCCGATGACACTTAAGTGATCCATTTTGCTCTGATTTTGGCACTTAAGTGTCACTTTCGTAACTTTTGGCACTTAAGTGTCCTTTTGTGCCAACTTTTGGTACTCCAGGGGTCCGGGTGTTGTAAACAACCAATAAAGCCACAACACACTACAGCCACAAACAAACAGAGAAGACAAATTAAATCACCGATACGTTATGGTTATATAGATATTGCTTATGCATTAATTGTAAGTGATGAGGTGAAGACAAATGAGTCTTCCTCTTACTCGAGGCGATGGCTAGTTTGGAGTCGTCGCAGTGGCTAGGGGCTATGAGTGAAGAGATGGAATCACTCTATCAGAATTAGACACGGGAGCTGGTCAAAGTATCCTATAGTCAAAAGATTGTTGGAAGTAAATGGGTCTTTAAACAGAAAGAGGGCATTCCTAGTGTCGAGACAACAAGGTGTAAGGCGAGACTTGTGGCGAAAGGGGTATACACGCGTGAGGGCATTGACTACAACAAGGTGTTCTCTCCTGTGGTCATACATACTTCTATTAGTGTTTTACTTGTCTTGGTTGTTTCGCAGGATCTCGAGTTAGAACAGCTAGATGTGAAAACTGCGTTTCTTTATGGTGAGTTGGAGGAGCGGATTTACATGAGCCAGCCAGAGGGATTTGCTATTCCGTGTAAAGAAGATCATGTTTGCTTGTTGAAGAAATCTTTGTATGGGCTAAAACAATCTTCTAGGTAGTGGTTTAAGCGTTTTGATGTTTTCATGGCTAGTCAAGACTACTTGAAAAGTCAGATGGATAGCTGTGTTTACTTTAGGAGATTTGAAAATGGTTCTTTGATTCATCTACTCGTATATGTTGAGGATATGTTGATAGTAGCTAAAAATACATCTGATATTAATGTGCTGAAGAGACAATTAAATGCTGAATTTGAGATGAAAAATTTAGGTGCTACAAATTAAATATTGGGTATGGAGATTTTGCGTGACAGGGCTAAAGACTTTTATGTCTATCTCAGAAGAAATATATTGAGAACATTGTGGCACATTTTAATATGCAATCGGCAAAATCTGTAAGTACACCTTTAGCGAAGTACTTTAAATTTTCAAATAAATTATCACCGCAGACTGAGGAGGAAGAGGAGCATATGTCCCGTGTTCCTTATTCTAGTGCCGTGGGTAGTATTATGTATGCTATGGTGTGCACTAGGCCTGATATTTCACAAGCTGTGAGTGTGGTTAGTCGTTATATGAAGCGTCTTGGTAAAACTCATTAGGAAGTTGTGAAGTGGATCCTTAGATATTTGAATGGGACAATAGACGTGGGTATAGTGTACCGGAGGAACAGTAATGGTAGTGAGACCATTGATTTTGTGGATTCAAATCACGCCGGTCATTTGGATGATTGTAGGTCTTTAGCAGGATATGTGGTTACGCTAGCAGGTGATGCAATTAATTGGAAAGCGTCCTTACAAGATCACGTTGCCTTGTCTTTGACTGAGGTAGAGTACATGGCATTAACCTTTGTAGTGAAGGAGGCCATATGCTTATCAAGTTTGCTTTCGGACTTTGGGCTAGAATAGAAAAGTGTGGATATACACTATGATAACCAAGGTGCGATATATTTGGCATATAATCCAGTTTATCATGAGTGAACGAAGTATATCAGTACCACTTTATTTGAGATGTCTTAGTTAAGGGTGATGTTATTGTGAAAAAGATCTCTCCAGTAGATAACCCGGTAGACATGATGACCAAGTTTGTTCCTTTGTCCAAGCTCAAGCTCTACTTGAGCTCTTTTATCAATCTCATATTTCATTAATAGTCCATCAATCTTGTGCTTAATATCCAACTATAGTCACGGCATAATGCCATGTGGCAAGGTGATCGAAATTCCCCTTGGCAAGGTTTTCGTCTATTAGCAATTGGTAGCTCGGCCTAGAAGGACATCTTGACAATAGTTTGCATACTCATTGGGTTTTAATCGTAAAGACATAAGCATAATCTACTAACATCAACCTCCAATAATCCACAAACCAAATCCAGAATCCATATCACAAATTTGTTTTACGAACCAAAACATATAATCTTTGACAAATCAATTCTTTTCATAAATCATTTCACAATAATCAACTCATAACCCATTTCTCGAAAAATGCCATATTATGTTATTTCAAATAATTAGAAGGTAGTAAATACCCGATCCAGATTTATTACCACAATAATGCTTTAAATATCACTTCTTCCTTTTTATAAATATCTTGTCATGCCATGCCATTTATATTCATATAATATATCAATTCTATCACTTTTAAATATGTGTGTATAAGTTCACGGAAGAAATAATACTACTTACCTACTCCAATCATCGAACTCGCAATCCTATCAAATAAGAAAGAAATGAAGTCAAAATCAAGTGAGATACTATCTCAACTATAAATTGGCTAAACTGAGTTTAATTGCTAACAATATGACTCTCACATGTCAACAAATCGCTCGCTCAAAGTAGATGTTTAAAATTATCTACAAATGTTAAAATTTCGCTCCAACTAAAATGTTACGTTTGGAATTGATTTCCATCAAATCCCACAGCTCCACAACACTCTAATATGTGATTTTCATGAAATTCCACAACTTAACAACTCCCAAATTGACCTGCAGTTTTAATTTCACGTAATTTTGAATCTATGTCCTAACTTAGAAAACTATTTTGATTAAATGAATAAATAACTTAAATTCTTATCAAAGCTGCGAAACGAAGTTAATCTGGCTTGGTGAGGTCCCTATGACGTATACCACTTTCTCTTTTCTTTTCCTTTTCTTTTTCTTTTCCTTTTCTTCTTTTTCCTCTTTCCTCTTGTCTCTGTTCACCGGACGAGGTTGCACTTTCCTCTTTCTTTCCTTTTATCTCTCAATCGTCTTCTTTCTATATTTAATTTTTTTTTCCGCCTACTACTTTTGACCAAGCCCAGTGAAAAACGCACTATTACATGACTAACTTTGGATACATCAGATTGAAGGATGTATCCTGGCATATTATTTGTCTTGCCAATATTGAACTTCCACTCGCTCAATTGCCCTACACTTTGATTAGAAGCCAGAAGAGTTTGACAAGACCAAGGTATATGGAGCTCCAGCTTGAAAAAAGAAAGAATTGAACTTAATTGCCAACCTATAATGTTTCATCCCAAAGCATTGAGAGTCGTACCAATGACCATTATGTACTCCATGTCCTCGTGAAAGAAGATTTTGCCATTGAGGCGTTACTGATGTAATAAGACACTCTTGCTGCTAATGGGGCTATCCTTTCTTCCCCGCAATCTGCAAATTGCAGAAGCATGATACCAATTTACTGAAGCCATATTTGGATACATTGAATGAATGTGACTCAATGCACCTCAGTCCTTAAATAAGGTGAATTCTATTTGACTCTATCTATGAGACCAGTCTAATTCAACGTGGAGTCTATTCCTTCTATCCTCATCATTACGAAAAATATCAATATCATTTCTCGGATATAATCCCCTAGAAAGGGAGGTCCATAGCATATTTTCTTTCAATGCAATAAAGTTACGTAGTGTCTACTTTTGGTTGATAAATGGGTATTTACGTTGTGGCTTTTTTTATGGGATAACAGGAAAAAAGCAGTTATGTTTTAAGTCAAGGTCTTTGAAGACTTTGCACAGCGACAAGAACGTCAATTCAAGTCTGGCCCTGCACTTTTCTCGGTCCCCACCAGGAGCTGGTTGACGGATATGAAAAGATCGTGTTGATTACTTTGGTTGGCATGAAGACGAAGACTTCTGTATTTCCAAGGAAACTACCGTGGGAACATGAAGAAAGACAGAAAAGATGAAAAAGGAGAGGACCTACCCAGTAGTCACAGGTTTCTTTTAAAGGATGAATGAATTGTTAAAACAAATTGGAACTCGCAAATCTATCAAATAAGCAATAAACGACATCAAAATCAAGTAAGATACCATCTCAACTACGAATTGGCTAAATTGAGTTTAATTGCTAATAATATGACTCCCACATGTTAACAAATCGCTCGCTCAAAGTAGATGTTTAAAACTATCTACAAATGTTAAAATTTCGCTCCAACTAAAATGTTACTTTTCAAATTGATTTCCATCAAATCCCATAGCTCCATAGCGCTCTAATATGTGATTTTCATGAAATTCCACAACTTAACAACTGCCAAATTGGATCCGCAGTTTAAATTTCACGTAATTTCGAATCTATGTCCTAACTTAGAAAATTATTCTAATTAGATGAATAAATGGCTTAAATTCTCATCAAAGCTGCGAAACGAAGTTAATTTAGCTTGGGGAGGTTCCTATCATGTGTATCTATCACTTTCTCTTTTCTTTTCCTTTTCTTCTTCTTTCCCTTTTCTTCTTTTTGCCTCTTTCCTCTTTTCTCTGTTCACCGGACGAAGTTGCACTTTCCTCTTTCTGTCCTTTTATCTCTCAATCGTCTTCTTTCTCTATTTAATTTTTAATTAATTTATTTTTTTGCCGCCCACTACTTTTGACCAAGCCTGGTGAAAAAGGCACTGTTACATGACTAACTTTGGATACATCAGATTGAAGGATGTATCCTGGCATATTATTTGTCTTGCTTATATTGAACTTCCACTCGCTCAATTGCTCTGCACTTCGATTAGAAGCCAGAAGAGTTTGGCGAGACCAAGGTATGTGGAGCTACAGCTTGGAGAAAGGAAGAATTGAACTTAATTGCCAACCTATAATGTTTCATACCAAAGCATTGAGAGTCGTACCAATGACCATTATGCACTCCATGTCCTCGTTAAAGAAGATTTTGCCATTGAGGCATTACTGATGTAATAAGACACTCCTGCTGCTAATGGGGCCATCCTTTCTTCCCTGCAAATCTGCAAATTGCAGGAGCATGATACCAATATACTGGAGCCATATTTGGATGCATTAAATGAATGTGACTCAATGCACCTCATTCCTTAAATCAGACAAAATTTTATTTGACTCCATCCATGAGACCAATCTAATTCAACATGGAGTCTACTCCTTCTATCCTCATCGTTATGAAAAAAATCAATATCCTTTCTTGGATATAATCCCCTAGAAAGGGGAGGTCCATAGCATATTTCCTTCCAATGCAATAAAGCTACGTAGTGTCTATTTTTGGTTGATAAAAGGGTATTTACATTGTAACTTTTTTTGGGATAACAGGGAAAAAAGCAGTTATGTTTTAAGTCAAGGTCATTGAAGACTTTGCACAGTGTCAAGAACGTCACTGGCCCTGCACTTTTCTCGGTTCCCACCAGGGACTGGTTTATGGATACGAAAAAATCGTGTTGATTACTTTGGCTGGCATGAAGACGAAGACTTCTGTATTTCCAGGGAAACTACCGTGGGAACATGAAGAAAAAAGACAGAAAAGATCAAAAGGAGAGGACCTACCCAGTAGTCACAAGTTTCTTTTAAAGGATGACTGTCCTTTGATGGACAAATTGTTAAAACAAATTGAAAATCAAGAAGTGCTTAACAGACATTTTGAAATTCATCTTAAATTAACCATACCAAAACTCACCCTGATATTTTGAGAAATAAGTTAGAAAATTAACCTTGATCATCCTTTCTGAAAGACCCTAAATCAGATTTCTTGGCAAGTGACAATTCCATTTTTTTATGACAAGTTAATAAATTCTACATCGATGTTCCCTATACATCAATAAAGAAGTATGATAAGGTAGCCCTAGTAATTACTATGGCAAGTCAATAGTACACATACACTGTCCTTCGGTAACAACTCAACCTGTGATTACGTACCAATATTCCAAGAACACCTCAAGTGATATGCCGTGATATAACACTTGCCTTTCTTTTTCCTTTCTTCTTCTTTCCCTTTCTTTCCTTTTCCCCTTTTCTCTTTTCTTCTTTGTGCCCCCGTCACTTTCCCTTTATAGCGACCACTTTCTGCTTGCGTTTTGTTGACGAGTCAACTTTTTTCTTTCCCGCCCAATTGACTCAGTCAACGCCACTATCACAATCGCTGCGCATTTGCACACGAACTGCCATTGCTGAGAGATATAGGAACGAAATTATATGTACAATTCAGACACGACAGTTGACGATTCATGCATTTGGACTGGTGTCCCATTCTGTATTTGCAGTTTGATAAAAGTTTGTAATCAGATCATCTTAGTGAACAATTCATTGAAACTCGCGATGTAAGAACATCTTCATCAAAGAAAGAGATGTGAAATGGGAACAATCTCATTTGTCCGAAAGAGATGACTAGATGTTTGGCCTAATCAATCCTCGCTCTGCATCCCTTTCGTCATTGCCGACCTGCAAGTCAGCTCCACAAAGAGTCTGAAGCTCTTTCTATTGCATGGTTTCCACCTGAGAGGATTTTGTGATCTGGTCTCTGGCTGATCAGGTGTGTGATAGTAGAGGAAAACACCGCCTGATATGGAGACCGCACACATTTGTTTCCACTATATTCAAGTGTTATGAGATAGGAAATCCAAGAGTACATGATATTACATAACCAGCATAAACATCTACTATGATCGGATATTCCTAATTTCTACCGTAAGAATATTAAATTATTAAAACAATGTTCAGCTAACAGCTTAATTTTTTTAAACAGTTGAGAGTAATCTCACAAATCTTTACATGGTATCAAAGTAGAAAGTCCTAAATTTAAATCTTTCAGGACCCTTTTCTAGAATGATTGTAGTGGTCTTACAAAACTCTAAACTGACTAGGTGAAATCCAGTATTATATACTTCTATTTCTGTTTATATTTGGGGAAGAAACAGTGTCAAGCGTATATTAATAAAGCGCCTAAACAATGATGCTGCGTATCTTGCATTTTCTAAGCTGGCGTGCTATTTGGGGTGGAAGAATTCTAAGTCAAGAGACATTTCTGTTCATGCCTTCCAAAGTAAAGTAGTCCATGTCTTGAGGTGTCATATATAATTGGAGGAATTGAGTTCCGCAGTCGGTCACAGAACTAGGTCATGATCTCTAGAAGGCCTCGTGAAGCACGTTACGGACTATTTTAGAGGGCTATCTGGTCAACGAACCCATTATAACATTCACACGGTAACATGATCTATTTATCATAGTCTACTCACTGTAGTAGATTAAAGCATGAAAATGACAGTGGAGAAGAACTCGCCTATATAACATCTCCATCATCAGGCCTTATGTACACCCGAGTCGGCAGAGTGAGTTTGAGAGTATTACTAGATTTGCTAAGCCAACCATGGAAAAAGGGTCATTTCATTTCAAGTTTTTGATACTCTTGCTTACTTGCATTGCTTCACACTCTCTTGTTTCAACCCAATTACATTGCCATGAAGACGAGAGATCTGCGTTGTTGGAGTTCAAGGCAACCTTCTTCACCATAAAGCCTCCTTGCTGTTCCAGCGCCACTTCAGATGTGCAACCAAAGATCGCATCCTGGAACGCATCAACAGGGGAAACTCAAAGTGACTGCTGTTCTTGGGCTGGTGTTGAATGTGATGAGGTAAGCGGTCATGTGATCGGCCTCAACCTCAATTGTAGTTGTCTCTCGGGTGAAATGTACTCCAACACCAGTATTTTCCGTCTTCTTCACCTAAGAAGCCTTAACCTTGCCTTGAATGATTTCAATTGTGAGATTCCTCCGGCAATTGGAAATCTTAGTTCCCTGATGTACTTGAACTTCTCTGGCTCCAACTTCATGGGCCACATCCCACATTCGCTCGGTAACTTGACCCGACTTGTCCATCTAGACCTCTCAAATAATAGGTCCATAGGCACAACACTCAAAGACCTGACCACTTTCTCTTCGGGCTATAATATCTATCTGGGCCGTCCTTCCCCTTCGGCCGCTTATTGTGGACGCCTGAAGCCTGGACGTTGGACTCCTTGTGTTCCAGTGGTGGATCCTGTTCCACGTGCTGATCCACATCACCCATATAGACGTCTGAATGCTGCACATGTTGGCCCATATAAAGGTGAAATCCCATCTTCTTTTGGACGTCTTAATCACCCGAAGCATTTAGATCGACGCTTCAATTTTATCACGGGTGAAGTTCCATCTTTCTTTGGAAATTTGGTCCAGCTTAAGAATTTGAGTCTAGCAGGCAATATGTTGACTGGGCAAATTCCATCCTCTCTTGGGAACCTCGTCCGACTTAATAATCTAGATTTAAGCTTAAATAACTTAACAGGCAACATTCCGTCTTCCATTGGAAACTTAGTTCGACTTACTCATTTAGATTTGGGATACAATCAATTAGTGGGTGAGATTCCACCCTCTTTCCAAAATCTCATGGAGCTTAGGTTTTTAACACTTCGGTCAAATCAACTGAGTGGCAAAATCCCATCCTCGTTGGGAAGACTCATACAATTGATTGACATTGATATTTCTTTCAACCAATTTAATGGTGGAATTCCAAGCACGATTTTCCAATTACAGGGTCTCCACACTCTTAATTTGAATTCAAATAACTTGAGTGGCATTGTAAAGTTAGATAGGTTTTCAGAGGCCGAAAACCTTCGAGTACTTGGGTTATCCTCTAACAAATTGTCATTGATTGTCGAAACCAACAGAACTCACAAGTACAATGCTCTAGGTTTAGGATCATGCAACTTGAATGGTTTCCCGGAGTTTCTACAAGATCAGGATGAATTGTTTTTCTTAGATCTATCCCATAATAGCATTTCTGGTCAAGTTCCTGAATGGTTTTTGAATGTGAGCACAAGAGAGCTGCGTCATTTAAACCTTTCTGGCAACTTTCTAACAAGTTTTGCTCAAGACCCCGTTATTTTCAAGTGGGAAAAACTCGTTGTAATAGATCTCCGTTTTAACAAGTTGCAAGGATCGGTTCCTATTCCCGCTCCTAAAATGTGGTACTACTTCATCTCAAATAACAAGTTCTCAAGAGAAATATCGCCACTCATATGCCACCTAAGCTCTATCCAGATGATTGATTTGTCTTATAATAATTTGACTGGGTTTCTTCCACAATGTTTAAGTAATTTGAATGGTACTTTGGAAGTAATGAGTTTACAGAGCAACAACTTTATTGGGAAAATTCCTAATTTGAATGGGAATTTCTGTGCGCTCGTTATGATTGATCTGAGTTACAATAAATTGCTTGGGCCATTGCCAAGATCGCTCCGCAATTGTGACAATTTGGAATTCCTGAATTTCGGAAACAATCAGATTAGGGATGTTTTCCCGTCATGGTTGAGCTCACTTCTCGGGTTGAAGGTACTTATATTGCGGTATAATAGATTTCACGGAATTATTGTGGAACCCGTTGATATGATTGAGTTCCCTGCACTGCAAATCATCGACCTATCCCAAAATATTTTTTCTGGTAACTTGCCATCGGGATACTTCAAGCATTGGACTGCCATGAAAGTTTTTGAGACAAATTCGTCAAGGTACATTGGGGATGCTATTAAGTGGGCCTGGATTTTCTCTTCAGACGCAACCTTTCACTACTCTATGAGAGTAGTTGCCAAAGGCATCCAAATGAATTACTCAAAGATCCAAGGGTACCTCACATTGATTGATCTCTCGAGCAACAACTTCAGCGGAGCAATCCCCGAGGCCATCGGAAGCCTAAAGCAAATAGTATTGCTCAACCTTTCCAACAACATTCTCTCGGGTCCTCTGCCTCCATTCTTGGCAAAGCTAACCAATTTGGAAGCATTGGACCTTTCTCAAAACCAGCTCTCAGGAGAGATCCCTCAGGAGTTGACGCAACTCACTTCACTTTCGGTCTTCAAAATATCTTATAACCGTCTAACTGGGTCGATACCGCAGTCACAACAGTTTGCTACATTCGAAAACAATTCCTACAAGGGAAATTTGGGGCTATGTGGCACTCCTCTGTCTAGAAAATGCAGAGATACCACAACGCCATCATCATCTCCTACATCCAAAGAAGATCAAGATTCGGGGAGTGCAATGGAATTAGAATGGAAGATCATGTGCATGGGGTATGCAAGTGGGTTAGTGATTGGAGTAGTCCTCGGGAACAGCTTGATCACAAGAAGAAGGGTTCAGCGTCTTGCGAAGAACTTTGGCAGAAGAAAACAAAGGCGAAGAAGGTAGAAGAGATGGTCCGCACCAAGGAATGCTCAATCGAAATCCTTCATCTTCTGTTATTTAGTACTTGTCACTTTCTCTAAGTTTTTTTGCTATAGATATTAACTAGTCCATAAGCATATTGAGTTTAAGGAAATCATGTTGTTTTGCGATGGTAAGTCCCAACGCCCCATAGTTGTGCTTGTGAAGACGAACATATTCCAATAAATGAGGTAAAACCGCCAATTCAGTCAATCCCTTCATTTTGGAATAATCCTTTGGCTCCTACAAATCTAGAATTACCTTTAAATGCTCCATTCTTATCCAGTCTAATCCATCTTGGTGGTGGAATATATAGAGCATTTTGTAATTATACATGCGTGGGACATAAATAATAATAAAAATTGGTTAGAATAAAACTTGTGAACCATCCCTAAAATAAATTCCTAAAAGTGATTCATGTAATATATATAAAAAGGACAATACTAATTGATTGTATGTGTTAAATTATGACTCGAGTTTGAGCTTTTGCAAAAACGCGATTCGCTGGATTCTTGAAATTTTACAAAAGAGGAAATATAAAAATAAAAGAAGGGAAAGTTTCTTCTTTGCTGCGAAGCCTGCGGAATCCGACATTAAAAAAGGAAATCAAATCGTGGGGCCCAGAGTCAAAGTGTTGACTCTAGGCACACGCACATAGAAAAATTCCTTTTTTTGGCACGAAGGAGTCCCCCTGCACGTAAAAGCCGAGTGAAAGAAGAGCTGCGCGGAGTCTGCACGAAGAAAACAAATCGTGGTGGGCCAAGGTCAAACTTTGACCTGGGCACATGTATAAAAGAGAAACAATTGCAGGCCTTCTTCTCCTTTTTCGTAAGATACCGCCGAAACCTACGAAAGAATGAAGTCGCAAGTCCTCTGCGAGAAGCTTTGAAGAGATACACGAAGATTTACGTACGTGGACCAAAGACGAACGACGAAGTTCTTGATTTTGGCGTACGTAGAGCGTTTTATTTTGAGCTTGAACGCGTGATAATTTTGTGCCGTGAGTTTATATCCAAGTGAGTTGTTTATTTATGTACACTTTGGGTTTGGGGTTAAATCTAGGTGTGGGAAACACTTGAGCGTGTGAGTGATTGTAAACTCTGATTCTCCGATTATAATGGATTATTTGCCGCTGGCTCTCCCCGTGGACGTAGGTTCTGATACTTGAACCGAACCACGCAAATTTCTGGTGTCCTTATTATTTCTCGTTTATTTCTCTAGTAATTTCGCGTTGACGTAAATTGCAAGATCCTGTCGTTCCCGCATATTATATCCCAACAATTGGTATTAGAGCTTGGGATTAGATTTTTTGATTGTGATTTGGAGCTTTTGCTTGTCTGATTATTATCTGGAAATTCTGTTATTGCAATTATGTCTGAGAGGAAATCTGAAATTGAGAAGTTTAATGGGAGCAACAACTTTGTGTTATGAAGCATCAAGATGCGAGCTTTATTGACAACTCAAGGTTTGGCCAAGGCACTGGATGGTGAAAATGAGTTGCCTATTATAATGAAAGCCTCCGAGAGGGTAGAGCTAATGGAAAAAGCAAAGAGCACAATCCTGTTAAATTTGTCGGATGAGGTCTTAATAGAGGTTGCTGAGGAGAAGGATGCCACAGCATTATGGGTAAAACTTCAAGCACTCTATGTGAAGAAAGGTTTGAACAATCGCTTGTACATGTTGAAGAAGATGTTTCTATTTAGATATACTAAAGGTATGTTTATTAGAATCCACCTAGATGAATTTAATAAACTCATGATGGATCTGAAGAACGTCGGTAAGGTACTTGATAATGAAAAACAGGGCATGATATTGTTAGCCTCTTTACTAGAGTAATGAGAGCACTTTATTGATTCACTATTGCAGGGGCGTATTACAATTACCTCAGAAGAGGTAAAGTTTGCCTTATTCTCTAAAGAGTGACAGAGAAAGTTGCGAAATGACGATTTGGCGCAAGGAGTAGCGCAAACACTGACAATTCGGGGTAGAGAACAATATCGAGGGCCTAGTAGCAGCAGAGGTTAAAGCATATCGAAATCACGCCATAGAAAGTCCAAGGGACGCGTGAAGTGCTTTGAGTGTCACGAGGAGGGGCACATCAGGAGAGATTGTCCAAAGCGGAGGAATAAAGTTGATAGGCAGAATGCCACAAGTAGTGTGGCAAACGTTGCCGAAGGGAGCACTAGTGATGTAGAAGCTGTTTTATGTGTGACTGCTACTTCGTTAGGAGACGAATGGGTGCTAGATTCGGGGTGTTCTTATCATATGACGCCTCATAAGAACTAGTTTACTACTTACCAGACTGCAGATGGTGGTAGAGTTTTTTTTGGGAATAATACAGTTTGTAAGGCAAAGGGGGGATAGGGACAATTCGGATTTGGATGCACGATGGGGTGGTGCGCACATTGACAGATGTGAGGCATGTACCAGAGCTCAAGAAGAACCTTATTTCTCTGGGGACACTCGATGACATCGGGTGTAGGTACACCGCTGAAGGTGGAGTACTGAAGATCTCTCGAGGTGCCATGACAGTGATGAAAGGGAAGAAAGTGAATACTCTCTATCATCCACTGGGAGAGACCGTGACCGGAACCGCTGTAGTTTCATCAGGTGAATCAGACTCTAACTTGACTCAATTATGGCATATGCGTTTAGGGCACATGAGCGAGGCAGGTTTGACGATGCTAAGTGAAAGGGGGTTGTTGAAGGGTCAGAAAATAGGGAAGCTGGACTTACGTGAGCACTGCATCTTTGAGAAACAGCACCGAGTTAAGTTTACTAGAGCTATTCATTCGACCAACCGACCAGTTGAATATATTTATTCAGACGTCTAGGGCCCGTCTTCGGTTCCTTTGAAAGGAGGTGCCCGATATATGCTGACATTTATCGACGATTATTCGAGGAAGGTATAGGTATACTTTCTAAAGCACAAATATGATGTATTTGATCGGTTCAAGAAATTTAAGGCATTGATTGAGAAGCAGTCATATAAACAAATCAAGTGCCTGAGAACCGATAATGGCATGGAGTTCTATGGTAAGTATTTTACCGAGTTTTGCGAGAAAGAAGGTATTGTGAGACACCGCATAGTACCTGGGACACCACAGTAGAATGGCGTAGCAGAACGGAAGAATAGAACTTTGCTTGAGCGAGCTCAATGCATGCTTTCGCATGCAGGACTTGGCAAGGAATTTTGGGCCGAAGCAGTGAACATGGCATGTTACCTGGTTAATCGATCTCCATCATCTGCTGTCAAGTGGAATACTCCTGAAGAAGTATGGTTGGGAAAACCTGTTGATTATTCCGAATTACGTACATTCGGATGTCCCGCGTATGCTCATGCGAGTGATGGTAAGCTTGAGCCGAGGGCAAAGAAGTGAATATTTCTGGGTTATGCACATGGGGTGAAAGGCTACCGGCTGTGGTGCACCAATCCCAGATCACCCGGTTTTCTAATCAGCAGAGATGTGATATTTGACGAGACTGCAATGCTTCAACAGAGGAGATTTGAGACACAACCAGCAGAGAAGACAGATCATGGTGTCATTAGTGAGGTGGAGCTTCAGGTGGAGACTCCGGCGACCTTGAAGGTAACAGAAGTTGAGATTGCAGATGAAGCCGCAGTTCCTGAAGTCGGTGATACTGAACAACCAGTAAAGCCGCAGCACACTAGATAGACAAAGAAGGCAAATTAAATCACCGGTACGTTGTGGTTATATAGATATTGCTTACGCATTGACAGTAGGTGATGAGGTGGAGACAGATGAGCCTTCATCTTACTCTAAGGCGATGACTAGTTCGAAGTCGTCGCAGTGGCTAGGGGCTATGAGTGAAGAGATGGAATCACTCAATCGAAATTAGACATGGGAGCTGGTCAAAGTACCCAAGAGCCAAAAGATTGTCGGAAGTAAATTGCTCTTTAAACGGAAAGAGGGCATTCCCGGTGTCGAGGCAAAGGAGGTATAATGCGAGACTTGTGGCGAAGGGATATACACGGCGTGAGGGCATTGACTACAATGAGGTGTTCTTTCTGTGGTAAGACATACTTCTATTCGTATTTTACTTGCCTTAGTTGCTTCGCAGGATCTCGAGTTAGAGCAACTAGATGTGAAAACTGCATTTCTTTACAGTTAGTTGGAGGAGCAGATTTACATGAGGTAACCAGAGGGATTTGCTATTCCAGGTAAGGAAGATCATGTTTGCTTGTTGAAGAAATCTTTGTATGAGCTAAAATAGTCTCTTAGGCAGTGGTATAAACGTTTTGATACTTTCATGGTTAGTCAAAACTATTTAAAAAGTCAGATGGATAGCTGCGTTTATTATAGAAGATTAGAGAATGGTTCTTTGATTTATCTACTCTTATATGTTGATGATATGCTAATAGCAGCTAAGAATATGTTTGATATTGATGTGCTGAAGAGGCAGTTAAATGCTGAATTTGAGATGAAAGATTTAGGTGTTGCAAAGAAAATTTTAGGTATGGAGATTTTGCGTGACAGGACTGTAGGAGTTTTACGTCTATCTCAAAAGAAATACATTGAGAAGATCGTGGCACGTTTTAATATGCAGTCGGCAAAATCTGTAAGTACACCTTTAGTGAAGCACTTTAAACTTTCAAATAAATTATCACCTCAGACTGAGGAGGAGGAGGCTCATATGTCCCATGTTCCTTATTCTAGTGCTGTGGGTAGTATTATGTATGCTATGGTGTGCACTAGGCCTGATATTTCACAAGTTGTGAGCGTGGTTAGTCGCTATATGAAGCGTCCTAGTAAAGCTCATTGGGAAGCTGTGAAGTGGATCCTCAGATATTTGAAGGGGACAACAGATGTGGGTATAGTATACCTGGAGGGACAGCAATAACAAGTGAGACCACCGGTTTTGTGGATTCGGATCATGCCGGTGACTTGGATGATTGCGGGTCTTTAACGGGGTAGGTATTTACGCTAGCGGGTGGTGCAATTAATTGGAAAGCATCCTTACAGGATCACATTGCCTTGTCTTCGACTAAGGCAGAGTACATGGCACTAACTTTTGTAGCGAAAGAGGTGATATGGTTACAAAGTTTACTCTCGAACTTTGGGTTAGAACAGAAAGGTGTGGATATACACTGTGATAACCAATGTGCGATGTATTTGACGTATAATCCAGTTAATCACGAGCGAACGAAGCATATCAATATCAGGTACCACTTCATCCGAGATGTCTTAGCTAAGGGTAATGTTACTTGTTAAAAAGATTGCTACAAACGAGATAACCCAGCCAGACATGATGACTAAGTCTTCCTTTGCGAAGCTCAAGCTCCGCTTGAGCTCTATTGGCATCTGTGGAGAGTGAGCGCCCATTGGGGCGTTGGGAGAGCGGCATGGATGATGAAAGACTATAACTTGATTCAAACATCGAGCTAAGGTGAAGAATTGTCAAATTATGACTCGAGTTTGAGCGTTTGCAAAAACGCGATTCACTAGATTCTTGAAATTTTACAAAAGAGGAAATATAAAAATAAAAATAAAAATAAAAGAAGGGAAAGTTCTTCTTTGCTGCAAAGCTTGCGTAATCCGAAATTAAAAAAAAAAAAAAAAGAAATCAAGTCGCGGGGCCCAGAGTCAAAGTGTTGACTCTGGGCACACGCACGTAGAAGAATTCCTTTTTTGGGCGTGAAGGAGTCCCCCCGAACGTAAAAGCCGAGTGAAAGAAGAGATGCGCGGAGTCTGCACGAAGAAAACAAATCGTGGTGGGCCCAGGTCAAACTTTAACTTGGGCACACGTATAAAAGAGAAACAATTGCAGGCCTTCTTCTCCTTTTTCGTAAGATACCGCTGAAACCTATGAAAGAACAAAGCCGCAAGTCCTCCGCGAGAAGCTTTGAAGAGATACGCGAAGATTTACGTATGTGGACCAAAGACGAATGCCGGAGTTCTTGATTTTGGTGTACGTAGAGCGTTTTGTTTTGAGCTTGAACGCGTGGTAATTTCATGCCATGAGTTTATATCCAAGTGAGTTGTTTATTTATATACACTTTGGGTTTGGGGTTAAATTTAGGTGTGGGAAAATACTTGAGCGTATGAGTGATTGTAAACTCTGATTCTCCAATCATAGTGGATTATTTGCTGCTGGCTCTCCCTATGGACGTAGGTTCTGATACTCGGACCGAATCACGTAAATTTCTAGTGTCCTTATTATTTCTCGTTTATTTCTCTGGTAATTTCGCGTTAACATAAATTGCAAGATTCTGTCGTTTCCGCATATTATATCCCAACAGTATGTGTTGAATAATAAGCGATCGTTTAATTATATATATATATTGGCTCATAAAAAATAAAAAATAAAACCATGAAATTTTTTAGGGAGAAGTATGCTATAAGTCATACAACTTGTTCAAAAGTGCAACTGCTTCCTAAAACCTTCAAAAAATATAATCAAGTCCTAAGTGTGATGGAGTCCTACAACTTTAAAAAAGTGTAATTAAGTTCTATAACTTATTAAGTTAGTGCAATCGAGTCATTCTATTAACTGTATCCAACTTTTTTTTATTAGTCTGTAACTCCATCCAACCTGATAAATGAAAAATACTAATAAATTTTATAACTTGATTGCACTTTTGGAAAGTTTTGAAACTAAATTCCACTTTTGTGACAAGTTATAGGACTTGCTTTCATTTTAAAAAAATTTATGACGCAATTGTACTTTATGACAAATTTTAGAACTCTCAGTAAACTTACTCTTTCTTTCTTTTATCTCTTGTGGTCCCTTTTATTTTTTTGGCCCACACTTTTGACCGAGTCTAAAGTCCTCACATTACATCAGCCATGTCCCTTGAATGGGCAATGGCCAAAATGATGAAGAACTCGAAAGTAATGGAGAGAGCTCAATCTGAAATTCGGCAAGTTCTTCAAGGAAAAGAGATGATCAATCGACGAGACATCTGGCAACTACACTACTTGAGACTAGTCATTAAAGAAACTCTACGCTTGCATCCTCCTATTTCCTTCATCACAAGAGAGTTAAGGGACAGATGTGCAGTCTCCATATAAAAGATATTAGGGGTGAGCGTGGTTTCCGAGTAGAACTGGGAACCGGAGAACCGAACCAGTTCTCGATTCTGAAGAGGCAGGTTCCGATTCCCGGTTCCCTTTTTCTGGAAATCGGCGGTTCCCACGGTTCTGGTTACGATTCTCATGGGATGGGAACCGAAACCGGAATTGGTTAGGGTTTCTACAAATAAAACCCCCAAATCAATTTGTTGTTGTTTATCCTTAGTTCTCCATACTCCCGTTTTTTGCCCGGTGCCTAACCCGTCCTTGACGCCGCCGTTGGTCGCCGCCGCCCTTGACGCCGCAACCGGACGCCGCTCGTCCTCCGACGACGCCCTCGATGCCACCGGCCTCCCTCGCCCCGCCCTTGCCTCCCTCAACGCCTGCGCGCCCCTCGCCGCCCCCGCCGTTCAGCCGTTGGGCGCAGCTCGTCCCCGACGACGCCCTCAACGCCATTGGCCCCACTCGCCTCGCCCTTGCCTCCTTCAACGCCGTCGCCCCCTGCTCGCCCGCCGTTCGTTCCGCCGGGCGCCGCTCGTCCTCGACGCCATTGGCCCCACGCTGGCCTCACCCTTGCCTCCCTCGACTCCGTTGCCCCCACTCGCCCCGCCACTCAACCGCTGGACTTGGACGCCACTCGCCCTCCGATGATGCTGCTCGCCCTTGACGCCACCGTTGGACGCCGCTCATCCCTTGACGACGCCCTCGACGCCGCTTGCCCCCGCTCGCCCCCCGGGGATTGAGGAAGACAATGAGAAGTTCTTGTAGCTTAAGCAAAGGATTGAGAGGTATATGTTGATGACTTTTCATTAGCACTTCAGATATTCAATTAGTTGGTCATTGCAATATTTCTTAATTTCGGACTATGTGCTCAGACAGGCACCAGAAGCTTAGCTACAAAGCGACTCCCGGGGATGAAGTTGAATATATGTATGAGTTGTTGAAAGAAGTTAAACAGAAGATACCATCAATTGAGGCGGTATCTCCGGTGCAATAGCTTCTGATTATCAAAGGCTACGGGTGGAAAGTGTCTGTTCAAGGTTAGGGCTTGTTTCTTTGGCATATTTATGGAAACAGGATCAGCCAATGCTTCTTCAAGAAATGGTAAATTGTTTTATCATTTGATGTAGCATTAGACAGTTGTTCGGTTTATTTTGACTTACAGGATTCCTTCTTTTGTTAAATCAGAATGACAATGGAATATTGGCCATCACGGTGAAGGTGAAACTTTTTTTTTTAATCTGCTGCAGCTATTTCATTTTGATAATGAAGTGTTTCACTTTATGCTTTTTATACAGAATAGTAAAGGTTTTGGGTGAAAACACGAGTTCTATAAGTTGATATATTTATTTTGTGAGGTGAAAGTCATGCCTAGAATGAGACTAATGAGGATATGAATTTCTTATGTATAAACTGATGTCGATACTCTTCCACCATGCAAGTTTGCCATTAGTCTTGTTTGCCAGTTCATTACAATGCATTTATTGATCGAAATTTTTATCATGCTTTTTTTCAGCATTTGAAAGTAGAATGCTATTCTCCTTTATGGTTTTTAAGGCACATCTCTTACCTCAGAATATATTTTCCTTTCTTTCTTTCTTTCTTTCACCTGTCCCTTCTCACTTAGTGAAAGAGTCTGTTCACAATGAGCTCTTTTTGTGACATAGTTGCTGCTGAAAACAGATGTTATGCTTTGATATGTTTGAAAACAGTGGTAATAAAGTTTTTAGAGGGTGCAAATTGGGATGAAAGATGAGTTTCAGGTTAGCTAAAAGCCTAAATTCACGCAATTGATGAGTCATTCTAGGTTTATTTGGCATGCCTGTGGATGTGCTTGTGCTTTTTTAGCTATCAAGTACGAATTGAGATCTAACATAATAGATTCTTATCCAAAAATATATATTTTACAGTGTTTCTATTAGATGGTTGTTATTTTTTCTTCTAAGACAAATGGATGTGACAGGTGGCGGCTATGGGGTTGAACGTGGAAAAGCATTTGGGGAAAGATATCTCTTTCTTGTACTCATGCCTCCATAAATTGAAAGAGTATGTAAGGAAGTCTTAATTACAAAGCATGTTGTTATCTTCTTGTTGTGCATTGAATGTGATTTACTGACTTTTTTGTTTCACTTTTGAACCTCAGCCAGGTTGCATGGAATTAATGTTTGTGGAGAAGGAGGGAAGTACGGAGTTTCAACTCTCGATTGTCCCCTCTTTGTCATAAGTTTATTCTTGAACCCATAGTACAGTTCCTCCATTTTTATGTTCATTGTGATTTCTTCCTTGAATGGGACAAGTACTGTCTATTCTTCCATTTTCTGTTGTTCACAATTTATTTGTCGCCCATCCTTTGTAAAGGGATGTAGTGTTTGTGAAAAGCAAATTACTAGAATCCAAAACAAAAGGTATATTTCTGATATGTGCGGTTGCTCAAACAAAGGCAGTCTGATGAAAAAAATATTACTGATTAGTGGACTCTACAGTTGCTTCTACTTCATTTACTTCAGAAAAAAAGTAACCAGATCGTTGGTTTTAAATTTTAACGAACCTACACACACATAGTCTCTCTCTCTCTCTCTCTCTCTCTCTCTCTCTCTCTCTCTCTCTCTCTCTCTCTCTCTCTATTTTGGATAAGAAAAGTGGTTTTGTCTTGTTTTGTTCAATATTCTAACCATGTGAGGTTTCAAACTTATCCAGCATGCTCGAATCATGCTTGAAGAATTTCAGGTGATTCTGCACTCTTCAGATTCTATAGCTCTTGTTGGAATTCTACGCGCATTGGCTTTTCATTTGGAAACTAAGGCCGAATTCGTATCTCTTGGTGGTTGTGACAAAATGAATGATCTCCATCATGAGAATATGGGTATAGTGTATGATAGTGTAAAATTATTTTTTTGCAGGTATTGTTTAAGATTTTATTGTTTTAACCTCATTAGAAGGTGACTAAGCATTGCCTAATTCTCATCATAAGTTGCTGGCATGGTTTTTCGTGGATGTCCATGGATATAGGATGTTGTCGACTTTTGTTGCGATGACCTTTTTGTCCTAGTACCAAGAGTGGTTTGGAATATCAAAATGTTGGCTTATAACATCGACACAACTTTTCCTTAAGATCTTACCCAATAGCAGGATTAAGCAATTGTTGCATAGTTTACCCTAAAAATGAAACCAAAAAAAAAAACCTGTTGGAACCTGGAACCGACCCCAGAACCTGTGACAAGGTAGGTTCCAAAATAGTTCTGACGGGTAGGTTTCAAGTTCTAAAAAATGAGGAACCTGTACCCGAGAATAGGTTCCAAGTTCCAGACGGAACCTGTAAGGAATCGGGAACCACTCACCCCTAAGAGATATGGCCAAAAACTATAGTCATTGTCAATGCGTGGGCATTAAGAAGAGATCTTGATCAATGGAATGATGCCAAATGCTTTATTTCAGAGAGATTGGAAATCTCTTCAGTTACCTACAAAGGGACTAACTTCGAATACATTCCATATGGAGCAAGTAGAAGGATTTGTCCTAGCATTTTATTTGGCCTTGCTAATATCGAATTTTCACTTGCTCGATTGCTCTACCACTTTGATTGGAAGCCAGAAGAGTTTGATGTGACCGTGGTCTTTGGAGCTGCAACTCAGAAAAAGAATGAATTGAACTTAATTGCCATCCTATAGCATTCCATCTTAAAGCATTGAGAGTAGTATCAAGGGCTATTATGCACTCCTAATCAAGTTTTAGGACTTGATTGCACTTTTTGAAAGTTTTATAACTCGATTGTACTTTCCCGACAAGTTGTAGGAATTAATTGCATTTTTTGAAAATTTTAAAACTCAGTTGCACTTTCTTAATAAGTTTTTGAACTTCCAATACACTTATTCTATCATTTAATCATATATATTGGCTCATAAAATGAATACAAAACGTTAAATTATTTAATAGAAGATAAAGAAACATACATTCCTATTTCTTATATGTATTATTCAAAGAGTTTGAGTTGCCGAGAGATGATCCTATATACGAAGAGAAGAAAGAAAATGAATGTGAATGCAAGTGGGAGCCAGAGTTTCCTTGTCCAAGATTCTAGAGAAAAGAAAAGAACGAAAGAGGAATGTGGGACCCGTAAGAAAAGAAAAGGAATAAATAAACAAAAATGGAGGAAAATTTGACTGAAACATGCAAGACAAAGGGGCAAAATGGCAAAAATACTGTTTTTGGGAGTGTCAAAGCCAAAACTAAGATGGAAATAGTTCGGGCTTTTACTTTATTCACTCTTTTATTCATTTTCGTTCATACACGACTTTGGCACTTTTGGGCATGGTGATGTAAACGGGGGCAATGGGAAAAAATCCGAACCGGTCCGAATTGAGACTTTGGTTTTGAACTATACTTGAATAATGGGCGGACCAGTATTGGACCTTAAAATCCTGCTAGTACTATAAAACTATTAACTTCTTCATAAAATAATCGGGCTTGCAGGGGCTTTAAGGGCCTAGGTGGATGCACCAGGGCCCAAGAGAAATTACATGGTTAGACCCGCCCAATTTGTGTTTCGGGCCTGGGCAGGCCTCAAAACCCGTTATAGATCTGCCACGTTAGAAACGTAACAGAAGAGGGTAAAAGAAATGGAACAAGAGAAAGAGGAGGTAAAGGTTTGGATTGGGGTTTAATTCTGGCGTCTTCTTCACGTTCATGCTTAATTTGTACACTATGCTTATTGCATATTCTCTCCTCTTTAAAAGTGGAAAGTTTTGGATATGATTTATTAGGATTAACTCAAACCAAAGAAGCACATCGGCCGAAAATAGGGTCTAGTCTTTGTCGAAGTTGCTATTATAGCTAAGTTGGCCTGAAATGACTCAATGGATCATACTTCAAGATTGATAAAAAAAACGGTCCTTCGTTATGATTAGCTTTGAAAAATTAATGTAGTAAAACTAGGCAGCCTATATTTGAAAGAAATCTGCTCATGCAAGTTAGGGATCAAATTTTTCTTCATCGCTGCTAATTTGCATGCGAACTGCCATAGCTGAGAGACGTAAGAACGTAGTTTCAAGAACAATTCAACCTCAGTAGTTGACAATTCATGCGGTCGGAATTGTCTCCGGTTTTTTTTTTTTTTTTTTGAAGTTTGATAAGAAGTTGTATTCAGACCATCTTAGGGAACAATTCAATGACCATCGTGACGTAAGAACAACGAAGGAAGAGATGTGAAACGTGAACTTTCTCATTTTCGTCCAAATAGGTGATTTGATGTTTTGGCCCAAATAGTCCTCACTCGGCTTCCCTTTCATCATTGACTGACTGCAAGTTAGCTCAACAGAAAGTCCGAAGCTCCTTTTACTGCGTGATTCCAATTGAATGGGTTTTGTCATCTCGTCTCTAGCTGATCAGATGTGTGATTGGAGAAGAAAACCGCGTGTCATGGAGACCGCACACAGATATTTACACTATATTCAAGTGTTACAAGATAGGAAATTTAACATTATAGAATATTACACAATCAAGATACACATCTACTATGATACTATATCCCATTCTTAATAATTAGAAGATTAAAGTATTGAAATCGCGCATTCGACTAATGACTTAAATTTTTAAAATTGTTGACAGTAATTATACAGAATTTTACATGAAATCAGAATAGGAATAGTTAATAGTGGCTCCATCAAATTTTACAACAACCAGGCCAATTCTAGTATTATATATTTCTATTTCAGCTTTCATTTGTGGAAGATACTGGGTCGGGCGTATATTTTTAAAGCGTCCCAACAGGGACCTTCCGTAACTTGCTTGTTCTTTTTCAATTTTTCAAGTTACCGTGTTCTTTGGAGTGCAAGAAATTCGAAGTCGATAGACATTTCTGTCCATGCCTTCTAAAATAACGTCCTTATTTACTAACCCATTTGCAGTCGGGAAGCTCCTTTTTTGGAATATTTGAGGAGACCTGTTACCCGCAGATAGCACCTCAAGCACATCCCAGGGCGATAGTTAAAAAGAAATATAAAGAATGACTTGGAAATTAGGAGAACTTCGACGCTATAGACTTTGATTTTTTCCTTTTATAGTCCACCGTCGGAGGCGCTATCTAGAATAAAAGAGTCGAGCAGTCCATAGCATGAGTTGTTGAAGTGATTTATGTAATATATATACACACACACATAGGCCATCTAAGTATCACATAAGTTTAATAATAAGCAATTATTTATTTAATACAGAAGATAAAAAACATATTCATTTTTATTATATGTATTGTGCATATACACATTCATAATCCATCTATAGTTGCAGATGATTAGCATGTCACAGGACCTCTGCAAAGAAGATGTACGATTAGGGCGGTTTATGATTTTGCTTGTCTTCCCAATTGAAGCTTGCAGATAGTATTCTGGCCATAGTTGGCATTGGCCAGTAGCTACAGATGAGGATTTACTTGAATCAAGGCTGCTATTTGCGGTTCCGTAGTTCCTAATCCTTCTATATATGAATCAACTAAGCTCGCTCTGGAAGTGAATGTATCATTGTACATGGTTCTGTTGAGAGAGATCTCTGTTGCACTACTCAATCACGGTGAGAATCCCTTATCTAATGACAATTCGAAATTTTCGTCTTCTAGTTTTGGTTATGTAAATGGGTCTAGAAAAAGTTTTTGAAGTAGACTTGAATAATGGGCTGGCTGGTATCGAACCTAAAAGCCTGCCCGTGATTCGAAAACTACTCTCTCTCTCTCTCTCTCTCTCTATATATATATATATAAGGATGCATGAAGGTACAGCAGAGGCAATGGTTTAGATTGAAATTTAAGTGTTGCGTCACTATCATCTTCACGCTTAATTTGTACACTATGTAATCATTAGTCGGTTTGACAAAGTATACTCGGTCGTCCAATATCTTGCCTGGTATTACAAGAGAATACGCAAAGAAAATGGGAGAGTTTCCGATATTACTCGTTACGCTTAGTTCAAAGCAAAGAAGCACATCCTCTGGAGAAAAAAAAAAGTCTAAAACTTTGTTGGAGTTGCTATTGTAGTTGGTCCAAAAGAACACAATTAATCAGACTCAAGATCAAGAAAAGGAATACTTCACTAAGATTAAGCTCGAGATAATTAATGAGGGATAATTACAAAAAAAAATTCTAAACCTATTATACAGAGACAAATTCAGTTTTAAATCTTTCATTTAGTCAACTTAATCTAAGTCTTTTGATAATTTGCCTATACAGTCATTGTGACCAGTTTTGGGGGTAATTTCAGCTCCAACAGAAAAACATTCTATGCAAAGGTCAAAATCTCGACAAGTCGCACACTTAATACGATTTTTTCCTGATATATCCTTGTTGCAGTAGTTGCAGTGGTAGGAAGCTTTTCTCTTCATTTCCCTGACCAATAGCTACATTGCACAGCCAAGTTTTCAGCAAAATTAGAGACAGGAAATCTGTCTTGCCCTGCCTAAGAAGAAGTATGATTAACAAGATTTAACCCTTTAATCATGATAGAAATACAAATCATTCAATCTACCACTAATAGGTTAACCCCTATCTAGCTCGTCATATTGTAGGACCGTAAAATTTTGGTACTTTTATAGCCTTTAAGAATAAATTTAAGAACAATCTATGAACAAACCATGCTTAACAATCAAAAGAGAATTCCTAAGTCCCATAAGAAAATTTGGGCACAACCGACTCAATCATGTGAATAGAAGCCTGAAGAATAAAGAGAACTCATATCCCCAAAAAAGAGCAAAAAAGTTGCTGAGAAGTACCTGCAGATGCAGAGTCTACATTTTCTGGACCACAGGCAATCTTTTTCCTCTTGGATCTACCAGAAAGACAAAGTTAAGGTGAGCTTCACCAGCAATACAAAGCAAGATAAAATGTAAACTTCGCTGAATTAAGGTCCCCCGGAAACGCATTAGAATGAATTCCTAAATATACCGAAAGGCGCAGGACTAGTCAAAGTTGGTAGATAAAGGATGCCCAATGAACGAACACAACTACGCGATCGAGGCATCCACCCAAATGACCCCAGCCTCGAACTCGATTCTACCTTATAATGCTAAGAATTATCGCCATCTCTCCAAACTCTTCAAAGAAGTTAAAACTAGAATGGAAGCGAGATGATTCCAGAAGCTCTAGAGAACAGAGAGCACACAGGTCCTATGCATTCAAAGCACAAAATGGCTCATGCAATCCTTCAAGCCTCAGCTCTCGAGCTAATTGATATCGCATGCGAAGCATCACTAGACTGTAAAATGAACGAAACCAATTACAATTACACACCGACACAATCCCCTTAATCGCAGGGCTCCAATCCTGCGGAGACAACTGTTGGAGAAAACTCCTTTGATGTTTTGGAGTTGACAAAACTTATCCAAAGTCTATTCTAAAGATTTCCAGACTCTTGTGTTAAAGTCTGAAGACTCCCAGATTTTGTGTCAAAATCTGAAGACTCCCAGACTTTGTGTCAAAGTCTGCTCACTCTGACAAATTTCAGACTGAACGAAAGTGAAGGATGAAGACTTTTCCAGATAAGGGATTATCTATCTTTCTTCAAGGGTTTAGTTCATATGGATTATATATGGTCTTCTGGTTGGAAATATCACCTACGAGATTGAATATCTTCATTAGAATCAATTTAGATACATAAAATCTTTTTGAAGGGCAAGTAATTTTGGAAAGAATCTACTTATGAAAACCAAGATCCTCATTGTATGAGCGAACAGGATTGACGGGCTTTCATCACAATCTTCAAACGGCTCAAGATCTCCTTGATTGATTCTATCCAACGGGTTGATTTGAAGAATTCCTTTGAAAAGTGCCAACGGTCGAGAAGGCATGAAGGAGTATTTAAGGAGGACTCTTCGGTTGTTCGACAGAGTGCGTGAAAGAGAAATTCTAAAGTCTAAAGCTTTCTATTCACTTGTTACTTCTTACTCGAGCTCAAAGTTGTACTTAAAAGAGAGAAACTTATAGTGTGACTTCGTGAGAGAAAAGTAGATACTCTTCACTGTAAAGTCGAGATCGCAAGATTGTAAATTCTCTTTTGATTGTAAATTCTCTTTTGATTCTTAGTGGAATCCGGTTAGAAGGTGTCGTCAGTGTGGGAGAGTGGACGTAGGCTTGATCTAAGCCGAACCACTATAAATTTTGTGTTCATATTTTCTTCCCTGAACTTCTTTATTTTGTTCGTAGTTCTATTTAACTGCTAAAATCTGAATTTGCTCAAAGTCTGTTGTTCTTCAAACTTAGTTTCAAAAGCAAAATATTTTACTACATTTCGCGAAATTTTTCTTCACACCTATTCACCCCCTCTAGGTGTTCATACTAGCACTTACAACAACTTCGTCCTCCAGAAATTTTCCACGACAATCCAAACACATCATTCCTCATCTCATGATTACAACCAAAACTCGTACACTGCAGGACCAATAGCAAATGCAACGAACCTTTGATTCGGATCTTCATTGACCGGGCGAGAAGCCACGCGAGAACATCCCATCCGAGCCAAACACGCACGTCGGCCGATTCCGAATCAAGGTCGCGAAGCTGCTCAAACGATATCCCCTCAACCCGCGGCCCTCTGCATGATCCGAATCGATTGAGCTCGCTCTGGAAGCGCTCGCATCACTGCAAACACTTTCGTCGATATCCCTCAACCCGCAGCCCTCCGCATGGTCCGGCGAGCTCCCGAGGCTCACCCGGCCAGGATGAGCCTCAACCTCACAAATCTAGGCAAGGCCAAGCCTCACCGGTGGCCAAGAGAGCCTTGCCCAGCCCGATGAGCCTCGCTTGGCCACCGGCAAGCCTCGACCTTTCCCAAGCAACGTGAGGTCGACCTCGCCCTACCCCGGCAAGGCCAAGCCTTGCGTCGATTGGTGAGGCCGAGCCTCGCTATAGCCGGGCGAGGCTCAACCTCGCCTTGGTCGGGTGAGATCGACCTCGCCTAGATCCGGCGAGGCCGAGCTTGCCTAGCCACTGGCGAGGCTCGGGCCGACAAGCCTCACTATGGCTCAGCGCCGCCAGGGGCCGGCGAGGTCGCCAACCCTCGTCTAGCCAATCACTAGCCATGGCCAAGGCAGGCAACCGACGAAAAGGAAGAAGAATAAAAGGAAAGAGAAGAAAAAAAGAGAAAAAAAAAAAATTAGACTTAATTCTAGGAATTGTTCACAAAAACAAAAAGCAACCTTTTTTTTTTTGCTTACTAATTCTATTCCAAATCTATTTTTTTTTTTTAATGACTCGGGAACCGCCGTACAGCAGGCAGCCGGCGACGTAAACCCAGGGGGGCACTAGCGTGGGGGCCCACCTCCCACGGCACCCCACTTAAGTCGCGCAATGGGGGCGAGAAGTTTCGAACCTCTACCCTCCCGGATGAGAGGTCAAAGCGCGAACCAACTCGTCTACCGCGGGGTGGCTCTGTTCCAAATCTATGCCTGTGAACAAAAAAACAGATTTTTGTTCTTAGGATCAAAAGATTTACTAAACGAAATTTTATTCTTTTTTTGTTCTCGAGAACAAAAGAATAAAATCGGTTGTTCTCGGGAGTGTCACCAAACAAGCCCTTAATTTGTGGTTGTACAGCAGGTTATCACAAACCACTTTGACTAAGTACACCTAATTTACCAATAATTATGAGAGAATATGCAATGAAAAAGGGGAGAGTTTTGGATACGATTCATTAAGTTTAGTTCAAACCAAAGAAGCGCATCGGCAGGAAAGAAGGGTCAAGTCTTTGTTGAAGTTGCCATGACAACTGGCTCGAAATGGTACGATTGATCGTACTCCGAGGAGGAGAAAAGCGGTCCCTTCCTCATGATTAAGTTCGCGATAATTGATGCAGTAAAACAGGGTGACCTGTATTTGAAAAGAAATCTGATCATGCAGCGGATAGTCGATTAGGCTCGTAAATTGATAGTCTATGGATATCTAAGGCCTTCGTTATCAGTAGGATGACCATGTAGATAATATGATTGCAGTGTTGCTATAAGTCTATAGACAAGGACTGCTGGGAAAACTTGGAAACAATTTGGTGATTCATGTCAGATGAAGATTTCACATGGATTTTCATCTAGAAATAGAAAATTTAGTCTCCAGAAATTGTGCTGCGATACCAATTCAGCGAACTCGCATACGATTCAAAGATGTATGGTTTTGACATGGCTTTTCGAAACACGCTATTGCTTCAACTGCCTTGCTTTCTTCTCTTCAATTCTTTTTTTCTAGTCCTTTTCCTTCTCGCGAAACTTTGGGTCTGGCCCAAAATTCTATGCCTAGGGGCTTATTCGCCACCAGGGCCTAAGAGGCTGCCTCTCATGAAGAATTTGCATCAAATGCTCTCTTCCTTGCTGCATCATTTGCGTAGAGACATGGCAAGCCAGCACAGGCCAATCATGAGCCTCCAGGTGGGCGAAGTTTCAGCCCTGGTCTTCTCATCGGCAGAGCATGGCGAAGAGGTGTTGAAGGTCCAGGAGCTGGATTTTGTGCAGAGGCCTGGTAATGTAGCTTCTCTGGTTATCCATTACGGAGGGTTCGTCTCGTTTTCTATCGATATGGCAAATACTGGGGACCGCTCAGAAAACTGGTGGTCCTCGAGGTCCTGAGCAGTGAGCAATGAGCGGTGCAGTCTTTCAGATCAATAGGAGAAGAAGCATGAAACTTCATTAGCTTGATCACTTTGTTTCGAAGAGCACCGATCAACATGAGCGAGAGATTCCTCTTCTTGATGGATAGCCTAATATCCAGGCCCGCATTTGGCAAAAAATTGCACATATTAGGATGGCTTAACATGTTGCTCATCGAACTGTTAATGCTCTTTGGAGGCTTCGACCTACTTTATTTTTTCCACTCTCTAAAGTTCCTGAGGTTCTTCACAGGGATGAGAAGGGCGCTGGGAAGAATACACCAAAATGGACAAGATTCTTGACGACATCATGCTGGCCACAAAGAAAAAAAAGAATCTGCCAACAAGAGCGATGAATTTGGGGAGAAGATAAAGTTGTTGGAGAAAACTTCCTTATTTGTTTTGAAGCTGACAAAATGTTTCTATTAGTCTAGTCTAAAGACTTGAAGACTCTTTTGACAAAGTCTGAAGACCTCCAGACTCAAGATTCAAAGTCTGCCCTCATTGACAGTTTCCAGACCGACGACGAAAAAGTTTATTCGATTAAGACAAGTATATCTTTAAGGATTTGATTCGTATGGTTAAAGAAGATCTCACGGCTGGAGATAGCATTTCAAGATCTGTTATTCGCATTGATTAATTCGAGTAACTTAGATTAAATTGATTCGCGAATTACACTTGGAAGGTTCTACTTATGGAAACCTAGATCCTGATTGTATGGACGAGCGGGATTGGTGGGTTATCGTCATTTTCCTTGAATAGCTCGAGATCTCCCTAATTGATTCTGTCCAACGAGTTGATTGGAAGAACTCCTTTGGAAGGTGCCAACAGCAATGAAGGCATGAAGGAGTATATAAGGGAGACGTTCAAGTAGTTCAAGGGTGTCCGACAGAAAATTTTCAAAGTCTAAATCTCCTTGTTCTTTTGTGATCTTATTCGTTGAACTATACTTGTACTCAAAAGAGAGACTGAATATCTGTGTGACCTTGAGGAAGTGTAGTAGAGTTTCTATACTGTGGAATCAAGGACGTGAGACTGTAAATTCTCTTATGATTCTTAGTGAAATCCAGCCAGTGGGCTGTCAGTGCGGGAGAGTGGACGTAGGCTTGGATTAAGCCGAACCACTATAAACTTAGAGTCTTGATTCTCTATCCCTAATCTCTTTACTTTACATTGCAGCTTCATACGTCTGTTATTGTCTTCGCTCTTTTAGTTTATCAATCATTGAAGACTAATCTATCTTGTTACGTTTTGCAAAAACTTCTTTGATCACCTATTCACCCCCCCTCTAGGTGCTCGTACTAGCACTTTCAATTGGTATCAGAGCCTGTGTACTCATTTAAATTGAAGTGTCTTTACTTCAGAGTTAAAGATCCATGGCTAGTATGTTGGCTCTAGGTTTGGTTGAAGGACAAAGCAACACCAAACCGCCTTATTTTGATGGAAAGGAATACAGCATATGGAAAAACAAGATGAAAGTATTCCTAAGATCGAAAGATCCTCTGGAATGGGATGTGGTAGACAAAGGAATTATTCCTAAAGCTACAACAGTCTCAGAAAGGGGAAAAGAAGCTGCAGAGGCTAGCGAGATGACTCAAGAGGAGATAACCAAGAGACAAGCTCTTGATGCAAAAGCAATTTACTCCTTATATTGTGCATTATCTCCAACTGAATATAACAGAATATCTTCTTGTGAAACAGCTAAAGAAGTCTGGGATAGGCTGCACATCACCTATGAAGGAACCGATCGAGTGAAAGAAACCAGAATCAATATTCTACTCGGTCAATATGAAGCCTTCAAGATGAAGCAAGGAGAATCTATCACTGACATGTTTAGTCGTTTTATAGAAATCGTGAATGGTCTTGAGTGTCAAGGTCAATCAATCTCAGGACACATGAAGGTTAACAAACTGTTGCGTGGACTTTCCAAAGATTGGAATCACGTTAAGACCTCAATAAGGGAGACACAAAGGATCATGCCACTCTCTGTTGACGAATTGGTTGGAACACTTCAGTCCTATGAAGTGGAGCAAATCAATGAAGAAGAAGATCCCAAAGGTAAAAAATCTATTGCTTTAAAATCTAATAATGATTCGATGTTACGATTACAAGACGATATCGACGATGAAGAGCTTGCACTCATGATAAGAAGGTTCGAAAACCGAACAAAAGGGAAGAAGATTCAATTGGAAGAAGCAAAGCTCTCGAAGTTTCAAAATAAATCAGCTGAGGACGATGAATCCAATAAAGATGTGATTTGTTTTGAATGCAAGAAAAAAGGACACATCAGACCCAACTGTCCCTTGCTGAAGAAAAAGAAAGGAAAAGCTGAGAAATACAGAAAGGCACTCAAAGTAGAGACTTGGAGTGATACCGAATGCGAAGAGAGTGATGATGATTATGCTAATATTTGTTCATTGGCAAAATCAGAATCAGATTCAGACTCTGAGATAAATACAGACTCAGACTCAGACAGTGAAATTGAGGTAAGTAATTTAAAAATTCCTACTAAAGTTTCTAAATATATTGATGAACTGTGTCTTAGTCTCAAAACCTCTCTCAAGAGGATTTCCGAGCTAAAAAGGGAAAATTCTACATTGAAGCAACATGAAATTGTTTGGAAAGAAAAGTTCGAAAATTTAGATAAAAGTTTTATTACTTTGAAAGAAAATGCAGACTCTCTTTCAAAAGAAAATACATTTTTGAAAAATGATATTTCAAATATTTCAAAAGGTTTTCTATAGGATCTAAAAAATTGGAAAAGATTCTTTCAGCACAAAGACCTTACTTTAACAAATCAGGCTTAGGAATGACTTCTGAAACCATTCCTCTAATTGATCTTCCAAAAGTAAAGGAAAGAATCAAACAAAGACCTACAAAGGCCCTCTATAGAAATCACTTTCAAAAAGTCTTTGTAAAACATGTTGGCCGTAGTGCTCTTAAATGTTCTAAGTGCAACAGGCTCGAACACTTTGAGAAAGAATGTCCCATGGTTTGGAAACCTGTTAAGAAGGATTAGGCAAAGACCGTATATTGCACTAACTCCATTGGACCCAAGAAAGTGTGGGTACCAAAGAAAGCTTGAGTTTCTTTTTTAAATGCAGGTCACTATCAAGAAAAATGTCAAATGGTACTTGGATAGTGGATGCTCAAGACATATGACAGGAGATTCAAGTTGTTTCATAAAGTTCATGCAAGTTAATGGTGGAAAAGTCTCTTTTGGTGGAAACAGTAAACGAAAAATTGTTGGATGTGGAACAGTAAAAATTGGAAGTCTCACAATCAACAACGTCTCCTTGGTAGAAGGACTCAATTATAACCTGCTGAGTATCAGTCAATTGTGCGACACAGGTTTCAAAATCAATTTTCAAGAAGGAACATGTTCGGGAACCAGTAAAGACTTCTCACAAACTTTCACGGGACGAAGACATGGGAACATCTATCTTTTGGATATCAAACCAAAAAAATCTCAATGTCTAATTTCAATTCAAGAGGAAGCTAATCTCTGGCATCGAAAACTTGGCCATACCAACATGAAGCAAATTGCCAAGATCTCTTCAAAGAAGTTCGTTCGTGGACTACCCAACTTCACATACCAAAAGTCTGAATTGTGCACACCATGTGTGTTGGGAAAACATGTTAGAAGTTCTTTCAAACCAATAAATCAAGTTTCCACTAATCGTGTGTTGCAGCTCCTGCATATGGATCTCTTTAGACCAACTAGAACTCAAAGCATTGGTGGAAAGAGATATTGCCTAGTAATAGTGGATAATTATTCACGATTTACTTGGGTATTTTTTCTTGCAAGTAAGTCTCGAGACTTTCTCTCATTTTTCAAAATTTGCTAAGAAAGTACAGAATGAGAAAGGTTATACTATTTCAAGCATTCGAACAGACCATGGAGGTGAGTTTGAAAATCAAGACTTTGCTAAATTTTGTGATGAATCTGGGTTTTAGCATAAATTCTCCTCTCCATATACACCAGAACAAACTGGGGTTGTGGAAAGGAAGAATAGATCTTTACAAGAAATGGCAAGTACTCTTTTAATTGAAAGCAATATTTCTTCACGTTTTTGGGCTGAAGCAGTTTCTACAGCATGTTATATCATTAACAGAGTTTTCTTAAGGCCGATTCTGGAGAAAACTCCCTATGAGTTGTTCAAAGGAAAGAAGCCAATTGTTTCCTATTTTCATGTGTTTGGTTGCAAATGTTTTATATTGAAAAATGCAAATGATCAAGTTGGTAAGTTTGAAAAAAAATCAGACGAAGGAATCTTTCTTGGATACTCAACTTCAAGCAAAGCTTACAAAGTATTCAACAAGAAGACTTAGACTGTGGAAGAATTGATGAATGTCAAATTTTAAGACTTTATACAAAATCAATCGATCCAGACTCAACCTGAAGAATCTGAACTTGCTTCAGACTCTACAAAGTCTAATTCCCTTGAAGCAGTTCAGACTTCAGAAGATCAACAACGAACGAACGTTGAAGATTCAAATAAAGAAAAAGATCCGCAGTCTGTCAGACCAACCAGCAACTGGAAGCATAAGTCTAGTCATCCAGAAGAACTCATTATTGGTGATATTAATGAAGGGATTCGTACTAGATCCAAAAGACGAGAAGAGTCTAGTGTTGTGGCTCTTATTTCTGAAATAGAACCCAAAAGCATAGAAGAAGCTTTAACTGATGAAAGCTGGATTGAAGCTATGCAAGAAGAACTCAGGCAGTTCAGTATTAACGATGTCTGGGAATTAACTCCTAAACCAAAAGGTAAGTCTATTATTGGAGCTAAATGGGTTTTCAGGAACAAGATGGACAAGAAAGGAAAAGTTATAAGGAACAAAGCAAGACTCGTAGCCAAAGGATATACGCAAGAAGAAAGGATAGACTATGATGAGACTTACGCACCCGGTAGCAAGGTTAGAAGCAATTAGATTATTACTTGCTTTTGCTTGTTATAAGAATTTCAGTTATTCCAAATGGACGTCAAAAGTGCATTCCTGAATGGATTTATCCAAGAGGAAGTCTATGTGGAACAACCTCCCGGTTTTGAAGACCCAAGGAAACCAGACTCTGTATTCAGACTGAAAAAGGCTCTTTATGGATTAAAGCAAGCACCTCGAGCTTGGTATGACAAGTTAAGTAAGTTTTTAATCCAAAATGGTTTTGTTAAAGGTAAAGTAGACACTACTCTGTTCATTAAAAGAGAGAGTAAAAACTTTTTACTTGTTCAAATCTATGTTGATGATATTATTTTTGGATCACCTAACGAAAATCTGTGCAAGAAATTTTCTAAGTCTATGCAGGATGAATTCGAGATGAGCATGATAGGTGAACTATCCTTCTTTCTTGGTCTACAAGTGAAACAACTGAGAGAAGGAATTTTCATTCATCAAGAGAAATATGCAAAAGAACTTGTTAAAAAGTTCGGACTGGAGAATTGCAAAAAGACTGACATACCAATGTCAAGTTCTTCGAAGCTAGACAAAGATGAAGGAGGAAAGACAGTCGACCAAAAACTATACATGAGTATCATTGGTTCACTTCTTTATCTTACTGCGTCTAGACCTGACATTTTGTTTAGTGTTTGCATTTGTGCTAGATTTCAATCAGATCCTAAAGAATCTCATCTAAGCGCTGCAAAACGCATCATCAAATATGTTGCAACAACTGCTGAGCTTGGTCTATGGTATCCCAAGGAAGGAGTCTATACTCTCGTTGGATATTCAGACGCAGATCTTGCAAGGTTGCAGAGTTGATAGAAAGAGCACATCCGGCACTTGTCAATTGCTTGGTAACAGGGCAGTATCTTGGTTTTCAAGGAAGCAAAGTACTGTAGCTCTTTCAACAGCGGAAGCAGAGTATGTAGCTCTTGGAAGCTGTTGTTCTCAAATATTGTGGATAAAGCAACAACTACGAGACTTTGGAATCGAAGACTCATGCACCGAGATCAAATGCGACAACACCAGTGCAATTAATCTCACAAAGAATCCAATTCTTCATTCGAGAGCAAAGCACATAGAGATTCGACATCACTTTATTAGAGATCATGTTCAAAATGGAGAAGTCTTGATACAATTTATCGACTCAAAGAATCAACTGGCAGACATATTCACAAAGCCGCTAGAGAAAAGCTCGTTTGAGTCTATTTGTTCAAGACTTAATATCTTATCTCTTAAAGACTGATGAAGCTCAGACTCAGGGATAAAATCTGAAAAAGGCTCAGACTCAAAAAGATCAGACTCAAAAGACCAAAGGTTACGACTGTAAGTTATTTCGGTTACAATGCTTTTAATCTTTAAATAAAAATCTCGAAAAGGTAAGACTGTCTGTTAATCTCTAATTGACATTAAAAAGGCAGTTATTTTTTTTAATAAAGATAGTTATCTATTTTCAAAATGGCAGTTAAGGCATTTTTATTTTTTCCTTTTGTGACGATTCGAATACCTTGTTTCAACTAGTTTATATACTTTGTTCTTCTTCTTCTTTGTTTTTACCCACAAACCCTAGAGCACAGATCTTCACTCTCGTACTTTTTCTCTCTAGTTTAATCTTTAAAGTTCTCATCTTTCTCGCGAATCGAGTTCGAAAATCCTCTCAAAGACTGTGACAATGTCGTTTCAAAGAAAGTCATCAAGGATTGCAAGCAGGGGACCACAGTTTATGGGTGAGGGTCCTACGCACTTCGATCTGACTGAGGAAGAAGACTCTCCAAGGCAGCAGGAAAGTCAACAACAACATTCTCAACCGCGCCATTCTTCTCCTGCTAGGACACATGAGCGTCATCACCGACAAGCAGAGGAAGAAATCATTGAGGATATCGATCCTGTAAGGTCTCTTAAGCCTGCATTTACTTACAAGCTTTACTTCACTTTAAAGGAAGGTGGTTCTGCAGTGACTCTTATCGATGAATTTCTAAAAGAAAAGGGGTATCGGAATGAGACCCATTTCTTAAAAGTCATGGAACGTTCGGGAATTGTTCCTGTTGGTATAGCGGAAAGGGCTTTTGCAAATTTTCCTAGCGATCCTCGTTTTGGAGGAGTAAATCAACCTGAGGGAAAAGATGATGATGAAAAGATGTTCATGCATTTTAAGCCAAGGATGGGTGTTGCTGTGAAAATTCGAGGAAAAAGGGCAGAATTGTTTCGTTCTGAGGAACACAAACAATTCCAAGTTGTTGAAGCGAGGGGTAATGAACCCAAGAAGTGTGGACTTTGATTTTCTCGACTCCTTAAACATCAAGTTGAGAGAGAAGTTTGAGAAACTTCAACTTGAACGTTTCGTCTTTGAGACAGTCTTGCTCATTCGAACTTACCGCATATTTCTATTCTAATCTAAGCTTTTTGGATGCGAATAGATTCTCTTTCAGTGTTAGAGATCAGGAGTATGTGGTAGACATGGACATTCTTGCTGATGTGATTGGTGTGGAGAGAGGGACTTTCCAATCCATAAATGTGTCTGTTGGTCATGCGATTATGGAACTTGCTCGAGATAGAAGTGCAGAAGGACGACTCTCTTATCTGAGGATGAGTGCATCTAACATATTGCTCCATAAAATTGTGATCAACTATCTCGAGCCCAAATCCACATCAAAGACGGACGTCTCAAACTCAAGCAAAACGGTGTACGCCATCAAAATTGGTTACAAGTTCTCCTTGCCTCACACTATCATGTTTCACATGTATAGGTCCATGGCAAAAGACAAGGGAAAACTTCCTTACTCTGCTCTCATCACTCGTTTATTCAGACATTTTAACATTCAGCCTCCCAAAATTCTGTGTGTGCGAACCATTGATCAAATGGTGATAGGGCTGAAGATGGTTACAAAGATGCGTCTGAAGGATCTAAGCAAGGCATTAGAGCGATTTAAGGAGAAGACCCCTGTCAAGTCTCGACAAGACTCTGCAGCTGCGAAGAGAAAAGGCAAAGAACCCTTGATCGTCCCATCCAAAAGAAGGAGAGCAATCATCTTGCAGGATGAAGATGATGAGGAAGACATTGCTATCTCCGCCTTTGCCTCACAGAACATACAGCGTCTTGTTCCAGAGTCGGGAGAATGAGAACACCAAGACAGAGAAGAGACAGAGAAAGGGAATGAGGAGAAGGAATTGATGAGGAAAGAGGAAGAAGAAGAAAGAACAGAAGCACAAGAGCAAGGAGGAGAACAAACTGCAGGAGAAAGTCGTGGTGATTCTCCAACAGAAAAAGAAGCTCAAGAGCATCATGGCACTGAGGAAGAGCCTGAGCAAGAAGACACTAAGACAGGGGGAGCTGTTGTTAAAGAAGGTATTCCTCTACTCACTTTTATCAGTGATAATGTTAGTCGCTCTCCTGCCGATCCAGAGGATGTATATGCATCACAATTTCCTGAAGAAGATCATGATGATGCTCGTGCTGAAGTTCGATCTGGCTTTACTCCACAATCTGACCATGCTGAAGCAAGCACATAAACTGACAAATCAGCAGACTTTCAAAGGTTGCTTGAACTTCTCATGAAGCTTAAAGGCCAGGTTTATGCATTGGGATGTGAATTCCAGACTCTGCAGAATGCTCATCATGCCATTTCCATTACTTTGCAAGATCAAGTTCGAGCTCTTAATCTTCAGATTCAGGCAATTGCAAAGGGTACGGATCTAGCGCAACTGCAGTAGGATATGAAGAAGCTAGAGGAGACTGTCAAGTCTATGGGAGATTTTAAGCTCATTTGCATTCCCAAAGCATCTTAATTTTATCTTCTCTACCTTTTGCTGTTGACAAAAAGAGGGAGAAGTTGCAGATTTGACTTTGTATTTGACTTTAAACTTTTTTATTTCTATGATTTTTGTGGATTGACTTTATCTTTTGTTTGGAGCTTGGACTGATTTGGATCTTGGATTGCTGATTGCTTTAAACTTTTGATGCTTGCAGCATTTTAAGCAATGATGATAGTTTTGATAAAGATAATTGCTGTTACAGGACTAACTTGTTTTCCGTGGATGCAGAATCGTGATTATCTTTATTTATTATGAGATATCATTGTTAGCTTAAGTGTTGCAGGTCGAAAGTATCCAAATCTGTAGGAAAGTTTTGTCACCATCAAAAAGGGGGAGATTGTTGGAGAAAACTTTCTTATTTGTTTTGAAGCTGACAAAACGTTTCCATCAGTCTAGTCTAAAGACTTGAAGACTCTTTTGACAAAGTCCGAAGACCTCCAGGCTCAAGATTCAAAGTCTGCCCTCATTGACAGTTTCCAAACCAACGAAGAAAAAGTTTTATTCGATTAAGACAAGTATATCTTTAAGGATTTGATTCGTATGGTTAAAGAAGATCTCAAGGCTGGAGATAGCATTTCAAGATCTGTTATTCGCATTGATTAATTCGAGTAACTTAGATTAAATTGATTCGCGAATTACACTTGGAAGGTTCTACTTATGGAAACCTAGATCTTGATTGTATGGGCGAGCGGGATTGGTGGGCTATCGTCATTTTCCTTGAATAGCTCGAGATCTCCCTAATTGATTCTGTCCAACGGGTTGATTGGAAGAACTCCTTTGGAAGGTGCCAACGGTAATGAAGGTAGGAAGGAGTATATAAGGGAGACGTTCAAGTAGTTCAAGGGTGTCCGATAGAAAAATTTCAAAGTTTGAATCTCCTTGTTCTTTTGTGATCTTATTCGTTGAACTATACTTGTACTCAAAAGAGAGACTGAATATCTGTGAAACCTTGAGGAAGTGTAGTAGAGTTTCTACACTGTGGAATCAAGGACGTGAGACTGTAAATTCTCTTATGATTCTTAGTGAAATCCAGCCAGTGGGCTGTCAGTGCGGGAGAGTGGACGTAGGCTTGGATTAAGCCGAACCATTATAAACTTAGAGTCTTGATTCTCTATCCCTAATCTCTTTACTTTACATTGCAGCTTCATACGTCTGTTATTGTCTTTGCTCTTTTAGTCTATCAATCATTGAAGACTAATCTATCTTGTTACGTTTTGCAAAAACTTCTTTGATCACTTATTCACCCCCCCTCTAGGTGCTCGTACTAGCACTTTCAAAGTCTACGTGCTTTTACAGATTCAGGAGTCCGAAGAGCTCGAGTTTCACCTTATGAAAGATAATACCAAAGGGATCCTCCTCGTAAGACCGAATCTTTGCTCGCCCCTTAATCTATTTAGGCCTCCGCTCAGATGAAATTCTATGGCAAGGCAAAAGTGAGGTCTGTGCAAGCTTAATTTGGATGCTTTTTTAGCCCAAGAAATACGAAAACAAACGAGACATTTTGGGACGTGGATTCGGTCTTGTCGGTGCTTGTCAGAAAATAAGTGCAGTCTACTTCATTTTCAGGAAGAAAACTCGGTAGCGCCGCGGAAAAAGTCACATGAACTGTAGAAGGATGAATTCTCTTTTCCTTTGGGTGAACATTAAGCTTACAAAACTTTGCGACTATGTCAGAAATCAGAATATGCCTGCAATTACCGAACAAGTTGAGCGTTTACAATTCCTATACCTTCTGAAGAGTCTACACATAAATTTTGTGCCTAATTTTGCTGGAAATCAGCTTATCCATGCAATAATGGAGAGATCAACTTGCGTTGCCTTCTACTAAATGTTAAGCATGCTTCCGTCTCCTCCTTTCCTCCACTTATACCAAATGTTGATTCCCTAAATAGACCATGCGTTCGTCAGCCAGTGTCGGCACCACCAATTTTCATTCTTATTTTGCAGACGACCAAACTCAAAGATCCTGCCACATTTCCTTCTCGGGACGTTTTCTTAGCTGGAAGAGCAAGTACAATAACAACCCTGGAGTGGGCAACAGAGGTAATGCTGAGAAACCGAAGAGTTTTGGAGAGAGCGCGGTCCAAGATCCGGTGAGTCCTTTCAGGAAAACTGAAAGTCGGCTAGGAAGTCCTCTGGGAACTACATTACTTAAATTTAGTCATAAAACAAACTGTGCGCATGCATCTTCCTTTTCCCTTGATTATAAGAGAGTCAAAGGACCGATGGGAAGTCCACAGATACAAGATAGCACGAAAAACTAGAGTCATCATCAAGGCATGGGCACTCGGAAGAGATCTAGATCAATGGGTAGATGCTGATCGTTTTGTACCGAACAGATTCGAAGACTCTTCAATTAGCTACAAAGGGACCAACTTTGAGCACATACCATTTGGAGCAGGTGTTCAGGCATATTATGTTAAATTATGTCTTGAGTTTGAGCGTTTGCAAAAACGCGATTCGTTGGACTCTCGAAGATTTACAAAAGAGGTAAGCAAAGTTTCTTCTTTCTTGCGGAAGCCTGCCAAATCCGAAACGCGTGTAGATGAAGTCCACACGTGTGAAGAAGGCAAAATCGTGGTAGGCCCAGGTCAAATTTTGACCTGGGCACACACACGTATAAAACAGTTTTTTTATATATATACGAAAGAGCCGCTGAAGCTCTAAAAGAAGAAACAACTGCCGAAGCCCCTGCACGTAGAGAAAGAAAGTAATGGTGGGGGCCTAGAGTCAAAGTTTGACTCTGGGCACACATATATACGTGAGCAGAAAGTAATTTCCCCTTTTGGGGTTTGCAAGAAGCGGGTGAAAAAAAGAAAAACCCTACATACGAAGCCGCACGTTCAACGATCTTTGAAGCTGCAGCCGCGAGAAGCTTTGAAGAGATACGCGAAGCCGTACGTACACGGACCAAATACGAACACTGGAGTTCCTGATTTTGGTGTATGTAGAGCGTTTTGTTTAAAGCTTGAATGCGCGGTAATTTTGTGTCGTGAGTTTATATCCAAGCGAGTTGTTTATTTATAAACACTTTGGGTTTGGGGTTAAATCTAGGTGTGGGAAACACTTGAGCGTGTGAGTTATTGTAAACTTTGAATCTTCGATTATAGTGGATTATTTGCTGCTGGCTCTCCCCGTGGACGTAGGTACCGATACTCGGACCGAACCACGTAAATTTCTGGTGTCCTTATTTTTCTCGTTTATTTCTCTGGTGATTTCGCGTTGACGTAAATTGCAAGATCCTGTCGTTTCCGCATATTATATCACAACATATTACTTGGTCTTACTGGTTTGAACAATCGCTTGTACATGTTGAAGAAGATGTTTCAATTTAGATATACTGAAGGTACGTCTATCAGAACCCAACTAGATGAATTTAATAAACTCTCGATGGATCTGAAGAACGTCGGTAAGATACTTGATGATGAAAAGCAGGGCATGATGTTGTTAGCCTCTTTACCAGAGTCATGGGAGCACTTTATTGATTCACTGTTGCAGGGGCGTACTACAATTACCTCAGAAGAGGTAAAGTCCGCCTTATTCTTTAAGGAGTGGTAGAGAAAGTTGCAAGATGACGGTAGCAAGGAGTAGCGCAAGCACTGACAATTCGGGGTAGAGAACAACATCGAGGGCCTAGTAACAGCAGAGGTAAAAGCAGATCGAAATCACGTCATAGAAAGTCCAAAGGACGCGTGAAGTACTTTGAGTGTCACGAGGAGGGGCACATTAGGAGAGATTGTCCAAAGCGGAGGAATAAAGTTGATAGGCAGAATGCCACAAGCAGTGTGGCAAACGTTGCCGAGGGGAGCAATAGTGATGCAGAAGCTGTTTTATGTGTGAATACTACTTCGTCAGGAGACGAATGGGTGCTAGATTCGAGGTGTTCTTATCACATGATGCCTCATAAGAACTGGTTTACTACTTACCAGACTGCAGATGGTGATAGGGTTCTTTTAGGGAATAATGCAGTCTGTAAGACTGTGGGGATAGGGACAATTCGGATTCGGATGCACGATGGGGTGGTGCACACATTGACAGATGTGAGACATGTACCAGAGCTCAAGAAGAATCTTATTTCTCTAGGGACACTCGATGACATTGGGTGTAGGTACACCGCTGAAGGTGGAGTACTGAAGATCTCTCGAGGTACCATGACAGTGATGAAGGGGAAGAAAGTGAATACTCTCTATCATCTATTGGGAGAGACTGTGATCGGAACCGCTGCAGTTTCGTCAGGTGAGTCAGATTCTAACTTGACTCAATTATGGCATATGCGTTTAGGGCACATGAGTGAGGCAGGTATGACGATGCTGAGTGAAAGGGGGTTGTTGAAAGGTCAAAAGACAAGAAAGCTGGACTTATGTGAGCACTGCATCTTTGGGAAGCAGCACCGAGTTAAGTTTACTACGGCTATTCATTCGACTAAACGACTAGTAGAATATATTCATTCAGACGTCTGGGGCCCGTCTTCGGTTCCTTCGAAAGGAGGTGCCCGATATATGTTGACATTTATCGACGATTATTCGAGGAAGGTATGGGTATACTTTCTGAAGCACAAATTTGAAGTGTTTGATCGGTTCAAGAAATTTAAGGCATTGATTGAGAAGCAATCAAATAAACAAATCAAGTGCCTGAAAACTGATAATGGCATGGAGTTCTGTTTTAAAGATTTTACTGAGTTCTACGAGAAAGAAGCTATTGTGAGACACCACATAGTACCTAGGACACCGCAGCAGAATGGCGTGGCAGAACGGAAGAACAAAACTTTGCTTGAGCGAGCTCGAAGCATGCTTTCGCATGCAGGACTTGGCAAGGAATTTTGGGCTGAAGCAGTGAACATGTCATGTTACCTGGTTAATAAATCTCCATCATCTGCTATCGAGTGGAAGACTCCTGAGGAAGTATGGTCGGGGAAACCTGTTGATTACTCCGGATTACATATACTCGGATGTCCTGCGTATGCTCATGCGAGTGATGGTAAGCTTGAGCTAAGGGCGAAGAAGTGCATATTTCTAGGTTATGCACATGGGGTGAAAGGCTACCGGCTGTGGTGCACCGATCCCAGATCACTCGATTTTCTAATCAGTAGAGATGTGATCTTTGACGAGACTGCAATGCTTCAACAGAGGAGTTCTGAGACACAACCAGCAGAGAAGACAGATCAGGGTGTCATTAGTGAGGTGGGGCTTCAGGTGGAGACTTCGGAGACCTCGAAGGTAACAGAAGTTGAGACTGCAGATGAAGCCGCAGTTCCTTAAGTCGGTGATAGTGAACAACCAGCAAAGCTGCAGCACACTATAGCCGCAGATAGACAGAGAAGGCAAATTAAATCACCAGTACGTTATGGTTATACAGATATTGCTTATGCATTGACTGTAGGTGATGAGGTGGAGACAGATAAGCCTTTGTCTTACTCTGAGGCGATTGCTAGTTCGGAGTCATCGCAGTGGCTATGGGCTATGAGTGACGAGATGGAATCACTCCATCGAAGTCGACATGGGAGCTAGTCAAAGTACCCAAGAGCCAAAAGATTGTTGGAAGTAAATGGGTCTTTAAACGGAAAGAGGGCATTCCCGGTGTTGAGGCAGCGAGGTATAAGGCAAGACTTGTGGCAAAGGGATATACACATCATGAGGGCATTGACTACAATGAGGTGTTCTCTCCTGTGATAAGACATACTTCTATTCGTGTTTTACTTGCCTTAGTTGCTTCGCAGGATCTCGAGTTAGAGCAACTAGATGTGAAAACTGCGTTTCTTCACGGTGAGTTGGAGGAGCAGATTTACATGAGGCAACCAGAGGGATTTGCTATTCCGGGTAAGGAAGATCATGTTTGCTTGTTAAAGAAATCTTTGTATGGGCTAAAACAATCTCCTAGGCAGTGGTATAAACGTTTTGATGCTTTCATGGCTAGTCAAAACTATTCAAAAAGTCAGATGGATAGCTGCATTTACTATAGGAGATTGGAGAATGGTTCTTTGATTTATCTACTCTTATATGTTGATGATATGCTGATAGCGACTAAGAATATGTCGATATTGATGTCTTCAAGAGGGAATTAAATGCTGAATTTGAGATGAAAGATTTAGGTGCTGCAAAGAAAATATTGGGTATGGAGATTTTGTGTGACAGGGTTGCAGGAGTTTTACGTCTATCTCAGAAGAAATATATTGAGAAGATCGTGGCACGTTTTAATATGCAGTCGGCAAAATCTGTAAGTACACCTTTAGCGAAGCACTTTAAACTTTCAGATAAATTATCACCGCAGACTGAGGAGGAGGAGGAGCATATGTCCCGTGTTCCTTATTCTAGTGCCGTGGGTAGTATTATGTATGCTATGGTGTGCACTAGGCCTGATATTTCACAAATTGTGAGCGTGGTTAGTCGCTATATGAAGCGTCCTGGTAAAGCTCATTGGGAAGCTGTGAAGTGGATCCTCAGATATTTGAATGGGACAACAGACGTGGGTATAGTGTACCGGAGGGATAGCAATGGCGGTGAGACCACGGGTTTTGTGGATTTGGATCACGCCGGTGACTTGGATGATTGCAGGTCTTTAGTAGGGTACGTATTTACGCTAGCAGGTGGTGCAGTTAGTTGGAAAGCATCCTTACGGGATCACATTGCCTTGTCTTCGACTGAGGCAGAGTACATGGCACTAACCTTTGTAGCGAAGGAGGCGATATGGTTACAAAGTTTGCTCTCGGACTTTGGGTTAGAACAGAAAAGTGTGGATATACACTGTGATAACCAAGGTGCGATATGTAAACGCTAGTACAAGCACCTAGAGGAGGTGAATAGGTGCGAAAACAAATTTTTGCTAAGTAAACCAGAAATTATAATTTTAACTCAAGTCTGTTTAGCAAAATACTTTGAAATGGAAATTAGACTCTAACAATTAAATAGAGTTACGATCAAGATAAAAGAGTTTAGGAAAGAGAATAAGAATACAAGGTTTATAGTGGTTCGGCTTAATCCAAGCCTACGTCCACTCTCCCGCACCGACAGCCCCACCCGGCTGGATTCCACTATGAATCAAAAGAGTCGTTACGGTATCACTTCCTTGATTCCACAGTATAGAGACTCTACTACACTTCGTCAAGGCTTCACAAAAGTATAAACTCTCTTTTGAGTACAAGTTTACGCTCAACAAATGAATTGACAAAGAACCAGAAGCTTCAGACTTTGAAATTTATCTATCTCGCACGCACTCAAATAGCCATAGCATCTTCCTTATATACTCCTCCATGCGTTTATAACCGTTAGCACCTTCCAAAGGAGTTCTTCCAATCTACCCGTTGGACAGAATCAATTAGGGAGATTTCGAGTTACTTAAGGAATGTGAAGATAGCCCACCAATCTGCTCGCCCATACAATCGGGATCTAGGTTTCCATAAGTAAAACCTTCCAAGTATACTTCGCCAATCAATGAATCCAATTTATTCAAATTTGAATCAAACCGAATAATCGATCTTGAGATGCTATCTCCAGCCGTGAGATCTTCTACAACCGCTCGAATCAAATCCTTAAAGAAATACTTGAATCTGGATAAATCTTGTTCGTCGGTCTAGAAACTGTCAATGAGGGCAGACTTTACATCTTGAGTTTAGCGGTCCGCGATCTTCGGACTTTGACGAAGAGTCTTCGACTTTGTCGAGTGAGTCTCGCAAGTCTTCGGACTTTGTCGAGTGAGTATGCAAGTCTTCGGACTTTGTCGAGTGAGTCTACAAGTCTTCGAGACTAGACTAAAAATGTTTTGTCGACATCAAAACAAATAAGGAAGATTTCTCCAACAATCTCCCCCTTTTTGATGGTGACAAAACTTTTCTGCAGATTTGGATATTTTAACCTGCAAGACAATACTTAAGCAAACATGGATATCTCATAAATGGATAAAGATAGTATTGAATCTGCATCCACAGAAAATGTGTTAGTCCAGCATAAACAACTATCTTTGCCAACACTTAAAGTACTGCAAGCAAGCATTAAACAGTCAATCCAAATCCAAGCATTAATCTAAATTCAAATCAGTCACAACCAAACAAAAGTAAAGTTTAAAAGTAAAGTCGAAATAAATCAAATCTAATCAAATCTGCTGCACTCGGTTTCTCCCCCTTTTCATCATCATTAAAAAGGAAGAAATGAAATTAGGATTGTCTAGGAATGCGAACAAGTTGGAAATCTCCCATCGACGGACAATGTCTTCTAACTTCTTCAAATCCTCCTTCAGCTTTTCTATCTCGTGACTCTTGGCAGTGGCTTGAACTTGAAGAGTAAGAGTATGGATTTGATCATTCAACGAAATTGAAGAGGCTTGACTGGCATTCCGCAGATTCCGAACTTCATATCCCAGAGCATAGATCTGACCTCGCATCTCCATAAGAATATCAAGCACTCGTCGAAAGTCTGCTGAGTTATCAGTCTGAGTGCTTGCCTCAACAAAATCAGTTTGAGGAGTATTTGCAGAAGATGGTATCTGAGCATGAGTATCCAGATTTGGAGAAGAAGCCTCATGACATTCCTCAGGAAATTGAGATGCATAGACATCTTCTGGATCTGCAGGTGAGCGGCTCACATCTTCACTAGCAAAAGCAATTGAAGAAGTACCTCTTTTTCAGCAACTCCCCCTGTTTCAGCGCCTTCGGGTGGAGAGAAGTATTCTTCATGCTCTGTCTCCTCATCAGTGACATGATGCTGCGGTTCTTTTTGCTCCTCGTCTTATGAAGTTCTTTCTTCCTCTGCATCTTTCCTTATTGATGCCTTCTCTTCTTCCCTCTGCTCTTCCTCTTCTTTGTCTTGATCCTCTCTCTCCTCTGTCTCTAGAACAGAATGCTCAAGATTGCTTAATGCAAGAGCTGATATGGTTACATCTTCCTCATCCTCTTCATCCTCCAAGATGAGGACTCTTCTTTTCTTGGATGGAGCTGTCATGGGCTCCTTTCCCTTTCTTTTTGCAGCAGAAGAGACTTGATGAGTCTTGACAGGAGTTTTCTCCTTGAATTGCTCCAAAGCTTTGTTTAGCTCTTTCAGACGCATCTTGGAAACCATCTTCAGTCCCACCACCATTTGATCACATGATCGAACACAAAGAATATTGGGAGGCTGAATGTTAAGGTGTCGAAACACTTGGAAACAAGTGCTTGAGTAAGGAAGTTGGCCCTTGTCCTTCACCACCGATCTGTACATGTGAAACATTATAGTGTGTGGTAGAGAGAACTTCTTGCCAGCGTTGATGGCATACATCAGCATTGCTTCTGAATTTGAAACATCAGTCTTTGAAGTCGATTTTGGTCTCAGACAGTTGATTACAATCTTGTGAAGTAAGACATTTGAGGCATTCAACCTCACGTACGAAATTCGTCCTTCGGCCATCCCATCTCGAACGAGCTCCACCGTTGCCCGGCCAATAGACACGCCGATTGATTGAAACTCCCCTCTTTCAACTCCAATCACATCGGCCAAGGTGTCCATGTCAACTACATAATCCCGATCTCTAACGCTGAATGAAAATCTATTCGCATCCAAAAAGCTTAGATTTGAATAGAAATAAGCAAAGATAAGTTACGGATGTGCTACCGTTGTTTCGGAGCGGAATCTATCAAGTTGAAGTAAGGCGAATTTCTCCCGCAAGTTTACCTTCAGAGAGTCCAGAAAATCAAAGTCTACACTCCTTGGGTTCATCACCCCTCGCTTCAGCAACTTAGTGTAATGTCGCTTGTGTTCCTCAGAACGAAACAAATCTGTTCTGTTGCTTCTAACATTCGCAGCAATACCCATGTAGACTTAAAATTGGTGAACATTTTCTTATCATAATTTCCTTCGGGTTGATTATGTCCACTAACACGTGGATCACTTGGAATATTCGCAAAAGCTCTATCTGCTGAGCCCGCAGGAGCGATTCCCAAGCGTTCCATTGTGCGCAAAAAATGGGTTTCATTCCTATACCCCTTTTCTACCAAAAACTCGTCAATGAAACTCAAGGTGGAGCCTCCTTCTTTTAAAGCAGTGTACAGTTTGTAGGTAAAAGCGGGCTTTTGAGACCTTACTGGTTCGGCATCCACGACGACTTCTTCCTGTGCTTGCTGTTGTGGTCTAGCCTGAAAAGAGCGGCGCGCTTGAGAATGTTGTGGGCTCTGCTGTTGTCTCGGAGAATCTTCTTCCTCGGTGAGGTCAAAATGCGTAGGACCCTCACGCAAAGGCGATGGTCCCCTACTTGTGATTTTTGAGGACTTTCTTTGAGAAGCCATTATCACAGTCTTTAGGAGATTCCAAACTCGATTCGCGAGAAAGGTGAAGACTTTAAGATTAAACTAGAGAGAAAAGGTGAGAAAGTGAAATTCTGTGCTTCTAGGGTTTGTGAGGAAGACAATCGGTATATAAAGCAATCGAAACAGGTTATACGAATCGTCGCAAAAGGAAAAAGAATACCTTTTCAAAAAAATAACTGCCTTTTTGAAAAATGTATAACTGTCAAAAAGATAACTTCTTTTCGAAAAGGAATGATTGCTATAATTCCAAAATTTAGAAAGATAACATCAATCAATTACAGATTAATAGATGAATGTACCTTTTCGAGATTTTGTCCAAAAGATAAATTTTCAAAATAGAAATAACCTACAGTAGTAGATCTTGATCTCTTGAGTCTGAGCCTCCTTAGACTTTAGTCCCTAAGTCTGAACTTCTTCAGACTTTAAGATATTAAGTCTGGATCGAATAGACTCAAATTGGCTATTCTCCAGTGGCTTAGTAAAGATGTCCGCCAGCTGATTCTTTGAGTCAATGAATTGAATCAATACTTCTCCGTTTTGAACATGGTCTCTAATAAAATGATGTCGAATCTCTATATGCTTTGCTCTTGAATGAAGAATTGGATTCTTGGTGAGATTAATTGCGCTGGTATTGTCACATTTGATCTCAGTGCATGAGTCTTCGATTCCAAAGTCTCTTAGCTGTTGTTTTATCCATAAGATTTGAGAACAACAACTTCCAAGAGCCACATATTCTACTTCTGCTGTTGAAAGAGCTATAGTGCTTTGCTTCCTCGAAAACCAAGATATTGTCCCTGTTCCCAAGCAATTGACAGTGCACCGAGGTGCTCTTTCTATCAACTCGCATCTTGCTAGGTCTGCGCGTCGAGTAACCAAGGAGAGTAAGATCTCCTTCTTTAGGATACTAGAGACCAAACTTTGAGGTTGTTGCAACGTATTTGATGATGCGTTTTGCAACACTTAGATGAGATTCTTTTGGATCAGATTAAAATCTAGCACAAATGCATACACTAAACAAAATGTCGGGTCTAGAAGCGTAAGATAAAGAAGTGAACCAATGATACTCCCGTATAGCTTCGGTCAATTTTCTTTCCTCCTTCATCTTTGTCCAACTTCGAAGAACTAGACATTGGTAAATCGATCTTTTTGCAATTCTCCAAACCGAACTTTTTAACAAGATCTTTAGCATATTTTTCTTGGTGAATGAAAGTCCCTTCCTTCAATTGTTTTACTTGTAGTCCAAGGAAGAAGGAAAGTTCACCCATCATGCTCATCTCAAATTCATCCTGCATAGTCTTAGAAATTTCTTGCACAGATTTTCGTTAAGTGATCCAAAGATAATATCATCAACATAGATTTGTACAAGTAAAAAGTTTTTATTTTCTCTTTTAATAAACAAGGTAGTGTCTACCTTACCTTTAACAAAACCATTTTGGATTAAAAACTTACTTAACCTGTCGTACCAAGCTCGAGGTGCTTGCTTTAATCCATATAGCGCCTTTTTCAGTCTAAATACAGAGTCTGGCTTCCTTGGGTCTTCAAATCCGGGAGGTTGTTCCACATAGACTTCCTCTTGGATAAATCCATTTAAGAATGCGCTTTTGACGTCCATTTGGAATAACCTGAAATTCTTATAACAAGCAAAAGCAAGTAATAGTCTAATTGCTTCTAACATTTCTACTGGTGCGTAAGTCTCATCATAGTCTATCCCTTCTTCTTGCGTATATCCTTTGGCCACGAGTCTTGCTTTGTTCCTTATAACTTTTCCTTTTTCGTCCATCTTATTCCTGAAAACCCATTTAGCTCCAATAACAAATTTACCTTTTGGTTTAGGAGTCAATTCCCAGACATCGTTAATGCTGAATTGCCTGAGTTCTTCTTGCATAGCTTCAATCCAACTTTCATCAGTTAAAGCTTCTTCTATGCTCTTGGGTTCTATTTCAGAAACAAGTGCCACATCACTAGACTCTTCATGCCTTTTGGATCTTGTACGGATTCCTTCATCAATGTTGCCAATTATGAGTTCTTTGGGGTGACTAGACTTGTGCTTCTAGTTGCTGGTTGGTCTGACAGACTGATCTTTCTCTTCATCTGACTCTTCAACGTTTGTTTTTTGTTGGTCTTTTGAAGTCTGAGCTGCTTCTGGGGGATTAGACTTTGTAAAGTCTAGAACAGGTTCAGATTCTTCAGGTTGAGTCTGAATCGATTGAATTTGTATGAAGTCTTGAAATTTAACATTCATTGATTCCTCCACTGTTTGAGTCTTTTTGTTGTAAACTTTGTAAGCTTTGCTGGTGGTTGAATATCCAAGGAAAATACCTTCATCGATTTTTCTTCAAACTTACTAATTCGATCATTTGTATTTTTCAATATAAAACATTTGCAACCAAACACATGAAAATAGGAAACAATTGGTTTCTTACCTTTGAACAATTCATAGGAAGTTTTCTCCAAAATAGGTCTTAAGAAAACTCTATTAATAATATAACATGCTTTAGAAACCGCTTCAGCCCAAAAGCGAGAAGAAATGTTGCTTTCAATTAAAAGAGTTCTAGCCATTTCTTGCAGTGATCTATTCTTCCTTTCCACAACTCCATTCTGTTCAGTGTACGGAGAGGAGAACACATGCTGAAAACCAAATTCATCACAAAATTTAGCAAAATCTTGATTTTCAAACTCACCTCCATGATCTATCCGTATACAAGAAATAACATACCCCTTCTCATTTTGTACTTTCTTAGCAAACTTTATAAAATAAGAAAAAGTTTCAGACTTACTTGCCAAGAAATATACCCAAGTAAATCGTGAGTAATCATCTACTATTACTAGGCAATATTTCTTACCACCAATGCTCGAGTTCGGTTGGTCCAAAGAGATCCATATGCAAGAGTTGCAGCACACGATTAGTGGAAACTTGATTTATTGGTTTGAAAGAACTTCGACTGTTTTTCCAAAGACGCATGGGGTGCATAGATCGGATCTTTGGTATGTTAGATTTGGTAGTCCACGAACAAGCTTCTTTGCGAGATCTTGGCTATTTGCCTCATGTTGATGTGGCCAAGTTTCCTATGCCGAGAGATTAGCTTCCTCTTGAATTGAAATTAGACATTGGGATTTTTCTGGTTTGATGTCCGGAAGATAGATGTTCCCATGTCTTCGTCCCGTGAAAGTCCGAGAGGAATCTTTGCTTTGTTCCCGAACATATTCCTTCTTGAAAGTTAATTTTGAAACCCGTATCGCACGGTTGGCTTATACTCAACAAGTTGTAGTTAAGTCCTTCTACTAAAGAAACGTTGCTGATTGTGAGACTTCCAATCTTTACTGTCCCGCGTCCGACAATTTTGCCTTTACTATTTCTTCCAAATGAAACTTTTCCACCATTAACTTGCATGAGCTTTATGAAACAACTTGAGTCTCCTGTCATATGTCTTGAGCATCCACTATCCAAGTACCATTTGACCTTTTTCTTGATAGTGACCTGCATTTAAAAAGAAAACTCAAGCTTTCTTTGGTACCCATATTTTCTTGGGTCCAATGGAGTTAGTGCAATATACGGTCTTTGCCCAAGCCTTCTTAACAGGTTTCCAAACCATAGGACATTCTTTCTCAAAATGTTCTGAACTATTACACTTAGAGCATTTAAGAGCACAGCGCCCTCAGATTTTACAAAGACTTTTTGAAAATGATTTCTATAAAGTTTTTTTGTAGGTCTCTGTTTGATTCTTTCCTTTACTTTTGGAAAATCAATTAGAGGAATGGTTTCAGCAGTCATTCCCAAGCCTGATTTGTTAAAGTAGGGTCTTTGCGCTAAAAGAATCTTTTCCAATTTCTCGATCCCGTAGAAAACCTTTTTGAGATGCTTGAAATATCATTTTTCAAAAGTTCATTTTCTTTAGAAAGAGAGTCTGCATTTTCTTTCAAGGTAATGACACTTTTATCCAAATTTTCGACCTTTTCTTTCCAAACAGTCTCCTGTTGCTTCAATGCAGAATTTTCCCTTTTTAGTTCGGAAATCCTCTTGAGAGAGGTTTTGAGACTAAGACACGGTTCATCAATATATTTAGAAACTTTAGTAGGAATCTTAAAATTACTTACCTTGATTTCACTGTCTGAGTTTGAGTCTAAGTCTGAGTCTGTCTCAGAGTCTGAGTCTGATTCTGATTGTGCCATTAGACAAATATTGGCATAGTCATCATCACTCTATTCGCATTCGGTATCACTCCAAGTTTCTGCTTTGAGAGCCTTTCTGTATTTCTCAGCTTTTCCTTTCTTTTTCTTTAGTAAAGGGACAGTTGGGTCGATGTGTCCCTTTTTCTTCCATTCAAAACAAATCACATCTTTATTGGATTCATCATCCTCTCGCTGATTTGTTTTGAAAATTTTGAGAGCTTTGTTTCTTCCAATTGAATCTTCTTCCCTTTTTGTTCGGTTTTCTGAACTTTCTTATCATGAGAGCAAGCTCTTCATCGTCCATATCATCTTCAGAATCTGTAACATCAAAGTCATCGTTAGATTTTAAAGCAATAGATTTTTTACCTTTGGAATCTTCATCTTCGTTGTTTTGCTCCACTTCATAAGACTGAAGAGTGCAAACCAATTCGTCAACAGAAAGTGGCATGATTCTTTGTGTCTCCCTTATTGAGGTCTTTACGTGATTCCAATCTTTGGAAAGTCCACGCAGCAGTTTGTTGAACTTCATAGGTCCAGAGATTGGTTGACCTTGATACTCAAGACCATTCACGATTTCTGTAAAATGACTAAACATGTCAGTGATAGATTCTCCTGGTTTCATCTTGAAGGCCTCGTATTGGCTGAGCAGAATATTGATTCTGGTTTCTTTCACTCGATCAGTTCCTTCATAAGTGATGTTCAACCTATCCCAGACTTCTTTAGATGTTTCACAAGAAGATATTCTGTTATATTCAGTAGGAGATAATGCACAATATAAGGAGTAAATTGCTTTTGCATCGAGAGCTTGTCTCTTGGTTATCTCTTCTTGAGTCATCCCGCTGGACTCAATAGCTTCCTTTCCTCTTTCTGAGACTGTTGTGGCTTTAGGAGTGATTCCTTTATCTACCACGTCCCATTCCATAGGATCTTTAGATCTTAGGAATGCCTTCATCTTGTTTTTCCATCAAAATAAGGCGGTCTTGTGTTGCTTTGCCCTTCAACCAGACCTGGAGCTAACATACTAGCCATGGATCGTTAACTCAAATAAAAACACTTCAATTTAAATGAGTACGCAGGCTCTGATACCAATTGTAAACGCTAGTACGAGCACCTAGAGGGGGTGAATAGGTGCGAAAACAAATTTTTGCTAAGTAAACCAGAAATTATAATTTTAACTCAAGTCTGTTTAGCAAAATACTTTGAAATGGAAATTAGACTCTAACAATTAAATAGAGTTACGATCAAGATAAAAGAGTTTAGGAAAGAGAATAAGAACACAAGGTTTATAGTGGTTCGGCTTAATCCAAGCCTACGTCCACTCTCCCGCACCGACAGCCCCACCGGCTGGATTCCACTATGAATCAAAAGAGTCGTTACGGTATCACTTCCTTGATTCCACAAAGTATAGAGACTCTACTACACTTCGTCAAGGCTTCACAAAAGTATAAACTCTCTTTTGAGTACAAGTTTACGCTCAACAAATGAATTGACAAAGAACCAGAAGCTTCAGACTTTGAAATTTATCTATCTCGCACGCACTCAAATAACCAGAGCATCTTCCTTATATACTCCTCCATGCCTTTATAACCGTTGGCACCTTCCAAAAGAGTTCTTCCAATCTACCCGTTGGACAGAATCAATTAGGGAGATCTCGAGTTACTTAAGGAATGTGAAGATAGCCCACCAATCCTGCTCGCCCATACAATCAGGATCTAGGTTTCCATAAGTAGAACCTTCCAAGTATACTTCGCCAATCAATGAATCCAATTTATTCAAATTTGAATCAAACCGAATAATCAATCTTGAGATGCTATCTCCAGCCGTGAGATCTTCTACAACCGCTCGGTCCTAGAAAGAAATACTTGATGAGGGCGGACTTTACATCTTGATTAGAAACGGCGGTGAGGGCGATCTTCGGATTTGAGTCGAAGAGTCTCGCGGGTCTTCGGACTTTGTCGAGTGAGTCTGCAAGTCTTCAAACTTTGTCGAGTGAGTCTGCAAGTCTTCAGACTAGACTGAAAATGTTTTGTCGACATCAAAACAAATAAGGAAGATTTCTCCAACACGATATATTTGGCGAATAATCTAGTTTATCACGAGCGAACGAAGCATATCAACATCAGGTACCACTTCATCCGAGATGTCTTAGCTAAGGGTAATGTTATTGTTAAAAAGATTGCTACAGCAGATAACCCGGCAGATATGATGAGTAAGTCTGTTCCTTTGGCGAAACTCAAGCTCTGCTTGAGCTCTATTGGCATCTGTGGAGAGTGAGCGCCCGTCGAGGCGTTGGGAGAGCAGTAGGATGATGAGCACTATAAACGTTCAACGATCTTTGAAGCCGTAGCCCCAAGAAGCTTTGAAGAGATACGCGAAGCCGTCCGTACACGGACCAAATACGAACACTGGAGTTCCTGATTTTGGTGTACGTAGAGCGTTTTGTTTAAAGCTTGAATGCGCGGTAATTTTGTGCCGTGAGTTTATATCCAAGTGAGTTGTTTATTTATAAACACTTTGGGTTTAGGGTTAAATCTAGGTGTGGGAAACACTTGAGCGTGTGAGTGATTGTAAACTTTGAATCTCCGATTATAGTGGATTATTTGCTGCTGACTCTCCCCGTGGACGTAGGTACCGATACTCGGACCGAACCACGTAAATTTCTGGTGTCCTTATTTTTCTCGTTTATTTCTCTGGTGATTTCGCGTTGACGTAAATTGCAAGATCCTGTCATTTCCGCATATTATATCACAACATATTACTTGGTCTTACTGGTATTGAACTCCCGTTCGCACAATTGCTCTACCATTTCAACTGGAAGATCCCTGGTGGGATCAAGCTAGAAGAGTTCAACATGACTGAAGTATGTAGAGCAACGGAAAAAGACTGAATATTGAATTGAACTTACTCGCCATTCCCGTGACCTTTTTTTTTTTTTTATAAAGAAAACTCATTGAGAGTGTTCCAGGGCGTGTTGAGCGAAGCTAGAAATGGCATGTTAATCAGAATCCAAGTTGAACTATTGAACTCTAATTTTTAGTGAACGATCATGAATTCTCCATGAACTCGACAACGTAATTGCTGATCACAAAGAGAACAAAGTATTTGACAAGAGGAGTTGTTATACTTTATTAGTACATCCATGATGGGATGCAATTAAGACGCTCCGTTTCGTCTTGATATGTTATGATTGAGAGACACCCTTTGAAAGAGTATAAGGGAGTCTTATAAAAACTTCAGAAGATAACTGTTGGGTCGGTTGACAGAAAGAATATTTTAGAAAGAAATTATTTTATCTTCTTCTCCTCTTTCCATATAAAAAAAAAAAAAAAAGCGTTCCATTACTCCTTTACGAAGACAATCGACATTTACGCTATGGAAATTGGATATTCTTCTCACAACTGCATTTAGACCATCGTGAAGACATATTGTTCATCATTCACCTGCAATTCAATGTTTGTCTAGGGGTAAATTGTACATTGTGCATCAAATAGGTTAGTCGTCTTCCGTTGACTTTCTTCTTATATTGGTATCAAAACTCAGTTATGATTTCTGCCTTGTTTTTCTATCGAATTTTCTCGTTTACCATTTGATTTTGGGATCAAGAGAATGAAATTTACATTGTTTGGATGTTTATTGCTCGGAAATTGCAATATGAATCGTTGAAAACGAAACGAAGCGAAGAACGGGTTTGGAGGTCGAGTATACCCATAAAGTTCTGGCTATTTTTCGAAATATTTTTTCGGCAAAAATCAATTTTTAAATATACAAGGTAAAAATACTCGTCGAGACAAGTCGAATGGCTGGTCGATCGCCGCCGGAGGACACCGGACGCACCCAAACGTGCAGCCGAAGCCGCTGCGCGTGGGCGCCACGCGCACATCAGCGAGCGGCGCGTGCTGACATCATCGATGACGTCAACCAACGATTAGTAACCGCTGGACGACGTCATCGATGATGTCACCCTACCGACGGCAGTTGGTTGGCCGATGATCGACCGGCGGCCGAACCCGCTTGTCGACCGAACTCGTTGACTAGTCAATCAGTCCGGCGGTCGAACCATCGGACTAGTCGGACCGACTAGGAGCCTTAATGGCTCGTTGGCGCGTGCGCCACACGTACCGCACACTCGGGTGGCGCGTGTGGGCACATGGATTGTCCGATTAGCGCAAGGTCGGCGGCGTTTGGTTTGTATGAATGTACTTTACACTATGGTATGATTATTTTACATGTTGGAGATTTTTAAAGGTATAAAAATGTGTACGGAACCCTAAGTACGTGTATTTTTGGAGTATAAATGCATTGTTTATTCCTTTTAGCTTGTATTTTCTTATGGTTTTGGAAATATAGAAGCTAGCCTACATGAAAATGGTAACATATATGTTGTGTAAAGCTTGGTTCGATAATAGCATGTATTTAATATGCTTGCAATTTCCTGGTTCTAAGTAAATTCGAACAATGGTTGGAAGTTATTGATTTTTTCATTACATGTTGAATAACGGTTTTAATTATAGTTACTGCATGATTGTTTTTTGTACGTTGGTTCACATCATGCTGTGCATTTTGTGTTAATGGAAAAATATGGAAATTACATGAGGTCATGTAATTATTTTTCTAGTGGGAGTTCGTAGGCTTGTAGAATTCGAATGAATTCTCACCTAGAACTTAAAATTTACGAAATTAAACTAATTAATGATAGTAGAACAATCGTACATGGAAGTTGATTGGGAACATAGTGAACTTTTGTTTGTGTGTCCTTTGTTGAATTTTCATTAATTTAGTTTGTCTTTACTGCAAAGTAAATATGTATGTTATCTAAAAAATATGCTAGTATTGATTCTGCATTTATTATGTCAATGTGTTATAGCAATTGATTATGGTTTCGACATCCAAAACTATTGTGGCTACCTCAATAAGGGTGAGAAGTTGAACGGTGACAATTATGATATTTGGCACCGAAAGGTTCACTACATCCTTGAGGAGTAAGAGGTTTTGGAAACCCTCAACCACACCATGAATGAACCTGAACATGGAACTTCAGCTCAACACAGAAGAGATTTAGAAGCTTATCAAGCTTGGAAGAAGAAAAATAATATTGCTCGCATCACGTTACTGAGTTGTATGAAAGATGATCTCATGTGTGAGTTTGAAAATTATGATAAAGCTTAAATAATGTGGGTTGCCTTGAAAGATAAGTTTGGGGGTATATCTGCCACTAAGTTGAGGAGACTCACCATCAAATTTGACACATACCAAAAGCGCCCAAATTTAACGATGAGGCAGCATCTTCGGGAGATGTCAAATATGATTCATGAGCTGAAGTCGGTAGGTCACTCCCTTATTGATGAACATCAAGTTCAGGTTGTTATAAGGTCTCTTCCTAACAATTGGGAGCATATTGTCACTTTTGATGATATAACGCGTCATTTGGAATTAAAGGATGAGCGTCTAGAGGCTACAAGATCCTTTACCCATGCTTATGTTGCTGAATCGAGTTCGCGTAAAACTTTGGGCTTCAAGCGCAAAATAAATCATCAATTCAATAACAAAGGGAAGAAGACTGATCAAGCACCTAAGAGGGTTAAGACTTTCTGACGCAAGAAGCGTTGTGGGAAGAAGGACAAAGCCAAGATGAAATGCTATAATTATGGCAAGATAGTCACTTTGCTCGTGAATGCACTAAGTCAAAAGAGGTACCCTATTATTCCATTACTTTAAGTAATACTTTTGTTTCTAGCATTGTAATACTTGCTAAATCTCATCCAATGTGGCCTGTAAATTCAAGAGCAACAGACCACGTAGCTAAATACCGAGAAACATTTGTGGAGTATCATCGGATACAACCTGGAAGAAAATGGATATATGTTGGGAATAACTCAAGAGTTGAAGTGAAGGGTATCGGCACATGTAAATTAATTTTGCATGGTGGTCGAAGTCTGTTCCTACATGATGTCCTCTATGCTCTAGATATTGGACGGAACTTGGTTTCTGTTGTTGTTTTTGTTAGCATAGGTTATGTATTGAATTTCCATGGTAATTGTGTTAATATTTTGTTTGGAATAGTTTATTATGGTTCTGGTCATATATTGAATGGTTTTTTGGTGTTAGACATTGACTATGATCTGTACAATGTTAATGTTGATAGTTGTTTTTCTTTAATTACATCTTCTAGTAACGTTAAGATTGATGCACGTACTTGACATGCTAGATTGGGTCACATTGGGTTATAAAGAATGCAAATGTTAGCTAGAGAAGGTCTTTTAGAGTCACTCGCTAATGTTGATCTACCCATATGTGAACATTGTCTAGCAGGAAAAGCAACTAGAAAGCCATTTGGTAAATGAACTAGAGCCGAACTTCCATTGCAACTCATACATTCTGACATTTGTGGTCCATAAAATGTGAGGGCGAGGCATGGAGCCTTATATTTCATCACTTTCATAGATGATTTCACGCGTTTCGATTATATCTTTCTGATTTCCTGTAAGTCAAAAGCATTAGACGGCTTTAGACGATATATAGCGTTGGTAGAAAATCAGTTAAATAAAACAATAAAGGCATTGAGAACCGATCGCGGACGTGAGTATCTATCTAAGCAATTCAAGGCTTTTTATGATGAAAAGAGAATTGTACGACAATTGACTATTCCTGGTACTCCGCAACAAAATGGGGTTGCTAAAAGAGGAATGGAACCCTATTAGAAATAGTGAAGTCTATGATTGCGCAAACAAATTTACCTATCTCGTATTGGGAAGATGCATTATTGACTGCTGCCTATGTACTTAACTAAGTGCCCTCAAAATCAGTCACTTCCACCCCTTAGGAATTGTGGACTGGTAAGAAACCGGACTTAAGTAATCTACGTCCATGGGGGTGTGCAGCTTATGTTCATGATTCTTCCCATAAATATAGCAAATTATGCCCTAGAGGGAAGAAATGTATATCTATAAGATATTTAGAATGCTCCAAAGAGTATGTATTCATAGGTGAACAAGCTGATGGAAGTGTGACCAAAATAGAGTCACGAGATGTCACGTTCTTGGAGAATGATTTTCCTAATAGAGGTGAGATTGATAAGGACTTCCAATTATATGATATGGAAGATCATAATAACACACCCACTAATTTTGTAGAGGGAAATGAAGATTTACCTCAACATACAAGACCTAGTGGGAGTGTTGCATCGCTTGGCTGACTGAATTCAAGAGAAGTTCAGTTACGTAAAAGTAATCGTAAAAGTATTCATCGTCGTCGTTTTGATATTGAATGGGAAACATTTATGATTGCTTAGCAAGACGATGCCGAGCCTAAAAATGTTCAAGAGGCTTTCTCATTCTCTAATAAGGAAGAATGGAGAAAAGTTTTGAAAGATGAGATGGAGACAATGAGGAAAAATCACGGTTGGGACTTGGTTGATCTACCACCAATCGTAAGGCTATTGGAAACTAATGGATTTTTAAGATTAAGCGAGGGGCGGATGGATCCATTGAAAAGTATAAGGCTCGTCTTGTGGCGAAAGGTTATACTCAACAAGATGGTATAGATTATAAGAAAACATTTTCACCAATTGTAAGGTTTGCCTCAATATGCCTTATCCTAACCATTTTGCACATTTGAACCTTGAATTACATCAAATGGATGTAAAGACGGCATTTCTCAATGGATAACTCGATGAGGAAATCTATATGAAGCACCAAATAAGTTTCATAGCTAAAGGTCAAGAGCATGAAGTTTGCAATCTTCATCGCTCAATATATAGCCTTAAGCAATCATCTAGACAGTGGTATCTTCGTTTTCATCGAGCCATAACGACTTTTGGATTCATGATGATCAAAGAAGATCACTGTGTATATGTCAAGCGGTCTGAAAATAAATTTGTGATTTTATCACTTTATGTGAACGATATTTTATTGGTTGGAAATGACAAGGTTTTGGTTATCACCATAAAAGAATAGTTGTCCTCCAATTTTGAAATGAAGAACATGGGAGAGGCTGCTTATATATTAGGAGTTAAGATCAAAAGAGATTCATCAATGAAACTCCTTGCTTTATCACAAGAGTCTTATATAATGAAGATTCTTGAACGTTTCAATATGCAGCATTGTAATCCCATTGATACCCCTGTCATGCAAGGTGAAGGTCTAAGTATTAAGATGTATCCTAAGACTCCAGAAGAAAATAAGGAAATAGAAACTATTTCTTTCACTAGTGCGGTCGAAAATTTGATATATACTATGATGTGTACTTGACCCGACATATGTTATGCTGTGGGTTGGTGAGCCAATATCGATCAAATCCTGGTCAAGCACACTTGAAAGCAATGAAAAGGATCCTAAAATACTTAAAAGGCACCATGGGCTATTGACTTTGTTACCAAGGGAATGATTTACGCCTATTAGGCTATTCAGATGCTGATTGGGGAAGAGATCTAGATGAGCATGCGTTCTTGCTCAATGAATATGCAATTTCTTGAAATAGTAAGAAACAGACATGCACGGCCTTGTCTACGATGGAGGCATAATTTATTGCATGCTCTGCCGCAGTGCAAGAAGCAATACAGCTAAAACGTTTCTTGAAATATTTAGCCATTGTCACTAAAGCTCCAAGACCAGTAATAGTTTATTATGATAGTCAAGCAGCTATTGCTTATGTGAAAGATCCCGAGTATCATGGAAGGACGAAGCATATTGACATAAAGAACAACTTCATCAGAGATATAATAGCGCAGAAAGAAGTGATCCTTCAATACATTTCAACTAATAGAATGGTTACTGATTCATTTACAAAGTCTGTGCTTAGAGACATATTCTTGACCCACAGAATGTCTCTAGGGTTACGTAGAATATGATATTGTAGAGGATCATTGGTTTATGTATATGTGAATATATGTATTGTACTTGTTTGTTTTTAGTGACTTGATGTTTTATCAATAAGTACAAATCCATTATAAGACTAGCACAAACACACATATGTTGTTGAAAAGTATGTCAGCGGGCAATGATTGGCTCACTCATATGAGCAATCACCTCAAGTGCTATAGTTAGCACGTTGAGATGAGACGTTATGTACAAATAAATGCTGAAGAGCAAGTTTAGTACATAAAATAATGTCGCATTGATTGGAGTCAAGATGAGGTATATGATTTGTATATGATAAGACCGAACATGATAGTCCCACAATCATGTATACCTGAAAGATGCCGAATGCGAGTACTTAATTGGGTGCTATAGAAAGCGAGGTGATATAGCACTCGAGCTAAACTTGAGTACGTGAGAAGCACATGATTATGTTTAGGCTAAGATCCGTATAGTGGATATATCTAATAAATGACATATGCTCTTGTAGAAAGAAAAATTCACTATAGCATGTAATTCATACTACATGTGCATTGTACGACCAAAAAGGGAAGTTGAGCGAAATTATCCCATTTACTCATCGTGTGAGCCCTTGAGGTAATTTATAATTTACCTCAATTTATACCCTATGTTACTTCTAATTATGTTCTTGAAGTGAAAGATCAATATTACTACTTTAGCATGTTACCGGCGGTTATGAAAAGATATGGCTTTATGGGACATGTTTAAGAAAGTAGTTGTTCTGAAATGGAGAGAGACATAAATGCGAAGGAAGACTATTGTTATTTTACATCTATCACATGTATTTACTAGTCGACCAATTATATCGCCTTCTGTGGTTTTGGATATAATTGTAAATATATGGTGTTATAATAATAGTCAAGTATAGCCTTTAAGGAATGCATATACTTGAATTGATGTAGCAAAATATGTCTAGGATACTGTGAGACATCAATTGTTTATTTTTTTTTTAAGGTTGTAGCCATTATGTCATCATTAACAGGTGCATAATTTGAGCTCCCAAGTGCAGGTGTATTCACTGGTTACACAGCTTTCTTGCTAGTATGAATTGTTTCTAAAGTTGATGAATGTTGAATGCTTTATATTATTGATAAAGCGCTATCAAACTCATCATGTCCGAGTGGGAGATATTATACTTTATTAGTTCGTCCATGATAGGGTGCAATTAAGACGCACCATTTCTTCTTGATATGCTATGATAGAGAGACACCCTTTGAAAGGATATGAGGGAGTCATATAAAAAACTTCAGAAGATAACCGTTGGTTCGGTTGGCGAAAGAACATTTTAGAAAGAAATTGTTCTCTCTTCTTCTCCTATTTCCATCAAAGAAAAAAAGGCGTTTCATTACTCCTTTACAAAGACGATCGACATTTACGCTGTGGAAATTGGATGTTTTCCTCGTGACTGCATTCATACCATCATGAAGACATATTGTTCGTCGTTTACCCATAATTCAATGTTCATTCCGGGATAAATTGTTCATTGCGCATCAAAGAGGTTAGTCGTCTTCCGTCGACTTTATTCTTACAGGAGTCATGAATCTGGCCAAAAAGATCTAGGCAGTGTGCTCTTGAAGATTTAGAAACTCAGGGAGCTCGAGTATTATCTCACGACCAATACCATCAAAGCAATCCTCATGGTAAGACAGCCACTTAAAGGTCTCGTAAGTGAACTAACATAAAGCTTGTACGGGCTTCAAAAGAAGATTGGGTATTGAACAATTCTAAAGGTCCTAACCCTAAAGATAGTCCGTCAAATTTTAGTGTTTATATGCTTGCAGTACCAAAGGCTAACCTCATTGTAACACTTAAAGCTATTTATTAGCTACCATCAAATGTCGAATAACTACGATAAATATGTTTTGACTTCTTTTCCACCTCTCTATGCAGGGCCAACATCGGGGGGCTTTCAGATTATGTCAAATGTCTGAATCCTGAGAAGACATTGTGTTCATAGCTTGTGTGAGGATTGCCAATTGAGTACCACTCTTTTCATTTGATCAAACTTGACAAATTCTGCTACCTTTCACTTCCAGGACGTGATCCAAGTAGGAAGTGAGACATCAACTGTCACGACCCAAACTCCATCCCCAGGGTCAAGAGCGACGGGGGTTATTTTCGCGACGTCCTAGGCACGTCGTCGTCCCGTTCTTTTTATCTTTTCATTAAGCACATGCGGAAGTGTACATATAACACTTGGACAACAACAAGCAGCCAGGAAAACAACCATTTAAAAACATACAATTATATCAGTTACATTTACAAGCCATTTTTGTCATAGGCCGTTATATTTACAACCATCACATGCTATGTGCTAAAAAAAACCAAGGTAAATCTTAGCTCCCCTATCGAGACTGCAACTCCTCCATACCCACAATTCTGAAGAACAACGGGGTGATTCATGGATTCAGTAAGTAAAATCTACTAATTTCCAGGTAAGAGGATGCCTCGCCTATCAACAAACATATAACTCATCCAAAACATTAGTCGATGACAGATCAATAGCAAAATAAAAGCTTTGTCTTGGATGAAATATGAGAAATCCTCAATTAACGATATGCAAGCATAACCCAATATTCACCCACACCATGAGGAACTCACGCCTTACTCAATATCATGCAAGCATAAATAAGATCCATTCCATAATACGAGGAACTTACGCCTCACTCAATAATATGCATTATAACCAAAATTCATTTCATAAAGTGAGGAACTCATGCACACGAGATTATTTATTAACAGCCGAAATCCATCGACTCTTCCGGAATCCACCAGGCATCCGAAATCCATCAGGCAACGTCCATTAATCCAAGGGTGACGGCGGTTCTCTGACTATGTATCCGTCGGGCATACGAACTTAATCGGGTAACGTCCTCTAATCCAAAGGTGACAACAGTCCTCCGACGATGAGTCCGTCAGGCAACGTCGCCGAAATCCATCGGTCGACGGCTAGAAATTAATCCATCGTGTGACCATGCATCAAGCATCACAATCCGATTCTTATCTTTACTTTTAGTTCAAGGGCCCGAAGGCGTGCCATGCATAAGTGTGTGAAATGACTTACCGAAACCGAGACGTTAAGCATGTCGAGCACAAATCAAGGATTGCGACTTGATCCGACACATTTGAGCACCGATCTAGTACCCAATTTGGCTCGGGAACGACATACCTTGATATCGCACCGAGACCATGATAGGATCGGCCCGTCGTGACATGTTCACCGACCTAGTACCAGACTTGGCTCGAGAACGATACGCCTCAATATCGCACCAAGACCATAAAGGGGTTGGCCCGTCATGACATATTCACCGACCTAGTACCAAAGTTGGCTCGGGAACGATACGCCTTAATATCGCACCAAGACTAAGAGAGGACTGATCCGTCATGATCTCACATACGTCAAGGCTGCCAAAGCCCTTTTTTCGGAGCTTGGGGCGTGAACTAAAACATACACTTGTGAAAATGGTTTGAAATAGTTTTGTGAGGAAATAACAAGCTTTCACAAAACGCTTTTAAAATAGGTTTGTATCAAAGTAAAAACCAAATCATATCAAATAAACACACAAACCAAGCTTCTTCCAAGCAACTCAAGCCAAAGCACGAGCCAAAGCTCATCAAATAAGGATCGAACTCAATCAAGGAACAAGGTCTAAACCGATCCGAGCAAATACAACCGAACTTCAAACAACAACAGGTCAATCAACTTCAGTCATAGACTCGTCACACGCTCGGAATAGCGTAACACAACGTCCTAGCCAAATATTAGTAAGTTCTACTTACTACACTTCAAGGAATAGCCTAGGAGACCAAGCAACGTGCAGGCGAGCAAACGGGCAAGAGGGGCACGGCCACGAGAAAGAGAGAGAGAGCGATAGTGAGGGTGAGGTCGAGAGAGTGAAGAAGGAAGAGGAAGTGGTGTGGAAATGTTGGGGGGGAATGCCTCTATTTATAGGCAAACCCCTCATGATGATCTTTCCAAATGGACCAATCATCTTCATGTAGGTGGACAATCTAGGTTGAGGAGGTGGCAAGCTAAAGAGATGGGTGGCAAGTCTAATTTTTAGGGGCGACACTTGCTCATCTTTCCATTGGTCCACCTAAGGGGTTGAGTCACCATGGAATAATTACATATAATTATTATGGGGACACCAAAGCCAATGACTGAGTCTCTCCCATTTAATGTTTAGATCTTGAGTAATCATTAGGCTAGACATCTTCATATTACAAACTTGCTCTCCAAGTTTTTAGGTTAGGAGGCATTATGGCCTATTCCTTTAAGAGACACCTCAACTTGGCATTGAAGAACTAGAGTCCAAAGATATTTAATGCATCCTCATCCTAAATTAAGAAGACTCTAGATTAGCCTTGCTCCTTAAGTTGGGCGTGTAGCCCCCTCCTCTTCCAAGTTGGGCGTGTGGCCCTCTTATCTTAGGGTGAAAACAGTTTCGAGTAATTTTCGAAATCAGCGTCAATACCCTATCAAATGAGCTCGAAAAATTATATAATTTTAATATATTTATCCCTAAATGACATTTTTCGTGAGAAAGCCAAGTCCAATTCGTGCTATGGAAAGAGCAGCAAATCACTGAACACAACCCAAATATTCATCCGTCGAGCGGATTCAACAGTTAGAGAGAGAGACTCATTTTGAAATCCAAATCTTCACGAAACTCTTTGAAATTTTTATATGTTGTGGAAATTGATGTCCTTTAAAACTTTCATGAAGGAAGTATGTTAAATTTGAAATTTTATAAAAATTCGAGAAAGCAACCTAGTCATCGTTTTCACTACACGGGACAGGTTCCATATGGTGAATGATTGAGCCTTTCTCCCTACCATTTCACCTCAGAAAAATATAAAATTTAAGTATGTTTTAGGTCAAGATGTTTAAAAAAAATTTCATGAAGGAAGTTTCTCCAAATTCGAAGTACAAAGAGCTCTGTAAAATTGGAAAACGATGAAGATCTAGGGATTTCGTAAAACTGGAGAGTCAAAACCATGAAACCTTAAGTGGCAAGCCTAAGGAGAAGGGGTGGTGCCCTACTTGGCCTTCAAGATCCCTTGTCATCATTCTTCTAGGCCATGAATCACTCCCTACCATTAATGAGCTTATGACTCACCCTTTCTTAATATGTAACCATCCAAAATTTCATGATTACATTTCAAGAGTAAGACTAATGGTGCCAAGTGTCCTACTTAGTCATCATGCATTAATAAGCTACCTTCCAAGAACATTAAATACGCCATGGGAAATATCAAGTTAGAAGACTATCTCTTTGGGCGGGAGTCAATCGAGTCCAACCATGATCGATTACTTTATTTGGCCCGAGGTTTGTGCCTAAGCCATGATCAGATAAAGCCGAATGCAATCGGGCTTAATTGGGGAAACCGAGTTCGGACTTCCCCTCTATCGAGAAAAGCTCGCAACGGGGTCCAAGGGACAGGCCTTGGATCAGTCGACCAGTCCTCTGGTTGGTCTCGGGCTAGTCCTATGGTCAATCCTTGGGCCAATTGACCAATCGTGTAGCCGGTCCTGTGACTAGTCCAAGGTTCTACACCACAAGTCCTGATTAGCCCAAATTTCGAACCGCATTGAGTTTATTTGATCCATGGTCGATTATCAGTTGTTATGTAATCGCGTGGGATCGAACAATCCATGATGGTCATCCATGACCATCATAACAACCGGGCAAAATCAGCTGCAACGGTGCGATGACCGGACGGAATCGAGCCATGACCGTCTGTCGATCCATAATGGTACATGATCGTCCCACGACCGATTCTTATGATCGAATAACCTTTCCATGGTTAAATACTCTATAACTAGACCTTGGGTTTCCGATCCCTGAATGGCCAATTGACTCATGACCAGCCTTCGGGCTGGCTCATGGCCAAGTCTCACCCTTGACGTATTGGGCTTTGGCTTACTAGTCGGGGCCAAAATAGGGGTCGAAATCGAGGATGTTATAACTCTCCCCCCCTAAAAAAAGAATTTTGTCCTCGAAATTGTAAATGCGTACCTAATCATCCAAAAGATGGGGGTACTAGCGCTTCATAACTTCCCCACTTTCCCATGTTGCCTCTTCCATTCCATGATGTCGCCATAGGACCTTAACTACAGAAATGACTTTATTGCGCAAGACTTGCTCTTTTCAATCCACGATCCGCACCGGCTCTTCAATATACGACACTCGATCGTCTACTTCGATCTCTTCGAAGTTCAGCACATGTGCCGGATTGGGCTCTTATTTTCTCAACATCGATACGTGGAACACATCGTGTACTTGAGCAAGTCTCGGTAATAAAGCCAGCTAGTAGGCTAAATTCCCTATTCTTTCAAGAATTTCAAAGGTCCTACATACCTTGGGCTTAGCCTTCCTTTGTCTTTCCACTGCGCACTCTGATTATTATTCCTTAAAATGGTACATAGTCAACAAGGCTCGATCTATTGTTTCCTCTCATGGTTACCTAGCCTTGAGTACTCATGTGACAAACCTATAGAACAACTATAGGAATTCTAAGGGAACTTTTCTGCACCACAATAAGAAGTCAGTAATCACGAACTACCGTCAGAAGATCAATCAACCAATCACATGCACGAGGTGTTTTCCTAACTGTGTAACGACCAGAGCTGTGATGTCCCGGCAACGTCACATACTAAGCGCAAGTGGAAATTCTACAGATTATCATCATGACAGGACCTGTTGGTTTCAATTATCGCACTATAGTATCCAAAACTAATTGGTTAGCATGTATTACATGGATATTTTATTATCTAAAGCTTTATAACACATGATCACCTTGTAATAGTCCTGTCACCTAGCATTAGACAATCCAACTAAGAACATAACATATATAAGGATCATAAGAAACTTCGTTAACTTTCCTTTTAAAAACCATTTGGGCTTACATACGTCGACCTGGATTACTTACAGGTCCTTCACCTATGTACAACATATATTTACATGTTCATAACCAAAATGTAAGTAATCAGCCAGGGAAAAGGGTGAGAGGGGTTCCTAACTTCACTACCCCCACACTAGCCCACGTCCATCAAAAAAACAAAAGACCTCTTCTCCGACTTCATCATGATCTAGGTGCCTAAGCACCTCCTACCTCGACTCCAGGCCCTCCAACACCAAACTAAAGAGGGCCAAACAACTCCCCTTCATGGTTTATGAACCAAGCAACGAAACCTCATAGGAATCTAGTCTACCCTACCATCGTCCATCCAAAGAGTAGCCTCATATCTCGTGTAGGTCAGTTCAATATCGGGGTCATATACGTTGTGGAAAGAAACATCAATGTACACTATCACCCCATAACGACCGATCGGTGGTACGTCCATACTAACAATCTGAAAAATAGAAAGGAATGAGCAATGCCCAATAAAGAAATAATGAGACCCTAAGCTAGACAATCCACAATCGCCAAAGAAAACAAGAGAACACAACCAAATAGCTCAACATACTAGGGCAGAATTGTCATAGGTATAACTAAATGAATACTAAAATGTCACATGAACGGTCACTTCATAACAAACATGCTAAATGCACATGTATGCCTCATGCTCCTAGTCTGAACTAAGATGAGATGCGACAACAACAGGCGAACTCACATGCCAAGTGGAATTTATATTATAGTGTGTATATCAAAGTCCACCCTCGATCAGTTTACCCACCGGAACGCAAGCCGGCCCAATCGAGTCACTTCCGGAATCCCACATCCGGACTTCCACAATATTGCTATCATGGGCATCTCACTCCGAGGCATCCCAGTATCACACAACCGAGGCATCCCAAGATCACACAGCATGGGGCATCTCACTCCGAGGCATCCCGGTATCCCACAACCGAGGCATCCCAATATCTCACTCAACTGAGGCATCCAAGATCACATAGCATGGGCATCCCACTCCCTGGGGCATCATCGGCA